>JAJHZJ010000136.1:2269894-3469894 GCA_023548195.1 Bettongia penicillata ogilbyi | reverse complement strand
GCTGTACTGGTAGAGATTTTGTCATGTCCAAATTCTGATATTTTTCTGGGAAGATTCTGAGTTGGGATGTGAACCAAAGAGTAATTTCTAAAAAGTCCTCTGTTCCATATAAACCCAGAGCTTTGGGTTCTAGGTAATTGATTTCATAAGGAAAAGATATAGTCCATGCCTCCCAGGAGCTAATAATCTTTAGAAATCTCCCCATTAGCTCCACTCTACCTTAATGATTTCTCTTCTACTATTGCTGGAAATCTCTAAAGCAATTACTGCATTATTTCTTGTTTCTTTAGTGTCCCTTCATTTTCTCATCTAAGCCAGGACATGGATCATCCTATAAAGAAGGTTATATAAAGAAGAGATTTTGGAGACCAGCTGGTTCAGTCCTTCATTGAGTATGAGAGAAAATTGATACCCAGAGAGATCAAGTGATCTGTTCAAGGTCCCACAATAGGTCAGTGACACAACTAGGACCTGAATCCAAGTCCTCTGACCTATATAAAGTGCTCTCTCCCTTTGCCACACTGCTTTACTTCTGGTTCTGCCAGGAATTATGTTACTTCTTAATCTTTTGGTCTCTTCCTTTCTGCATCTGAATAAATGAAGACAAAAGTATTTTCCTCCCTATTTCATTGGACTATTGTGAAAACGCCTTGAAATTGACAAAGTAGGATATAAAAAGCAAGTTGTTATCAATATTTCTGGGCTGACTACAAGCAGCCATTTCTGCCTAGTGATACTATCATAGTCTAACTGCCTGTGCTGTGTCCATATGTACACAATAGCATATATGACCTTACCTAGATATTATCCATGTGATTTTTAGACACCACACAGTTTATTTCCTTTGCCTCTTTAACGCAATTCAATTCGGCTCAACCAACATTTATTAAACACTTACTTATACATGATCAATTTTTGCTAGGCATGGGAGATAGGAGACAAAAATGAAATTGTCCCTGTCCTCAGAGAACTTATATTTTACTGGGGAACATGGAGGGTATGTAGATAAATAAATACATTGCACATGCAAACTAATTTCTTGAAATATAAAACACTAACTAGTAGAGGGATGAGGAGATATCTCTTATAGATGATGGTGTCTGAACTCTGTTGAACATTTCAAAACACAGAAGTAAAGAGGAATTGCATTCTAGAGAAGGGGGGCAGTGTGCACAAACACTTGGAAGTGGGAGATGAAATATGTTTAGGGAACAAGAAGTGAAAAGACAGAATGCATGAAAAGTCACAAAGTGCAGGGATGGTAGCTTTTTCTATAGCCTGCAAATTCTCACCTGGGGTAGAACTATTCACATAATTGATGCTCAGTAAATGTGTTGATGACAGAGATTAAAACTCAAATTGACTTTCCTTGTTCCTTCTTATTTTTTCTTTTTTTGGCAGAAACTTTCTTTTTATGGAAGAAACTTGTAAATGAAAATGCATACACAAACAAGCATTTTGATTGATACAATTTTCTCACTGCATCTACTTGTCAGGGACATAGTTAGAACACATATTTAAGATAAATTGTGTGGGAGAAATGATCAGACTCTTCATTCTGCTACATTAGCCCTGTGCAGTCACTGGAGTGCTATTAGCCAAGGGACTGGAGACGGAAACGACCTTAATACCAACACAAGGACCCTCTTACGTTGAAGATGCTTCCTTTTTTTGGTTTCCTTATTGTGTTCAGAAAGTGCCCAATTAATGGAGTTTTGTTGAACCTCGGGAGAAACAACCCTTCTCCCTGTAGCCAGAACGACAACTTACAGTGAATGGGAAATATGCCATAGGACAAAAGGTAGGCAAAAACAGTTATGATTTTCCCAAAATGGAAGAAGATGAATATTTTCCTGTAGAGATGTACTGTCATCAATTCCTGGAGAAAATTCTAGAGTAGGTTACTAAAAAGATGTTTTTGGCTACTTATAAAAGCAAGAGGTGACTCCTACAAGCCAGTGCTGGCTTATTAAACAGTTATGCTAGATATATCTACAAGGAAGTCAAAGTAGGAGAAAAAAAGCTCCCATATGTACTAAAATGTAGGGCATTCCACAAATCATAGTGCTTAAAATTAAAACTGCACTAAATCATGTACGACACTCTATAGCAAATCTTTTTGTAGGAGCAAAGAACTAGAACCAAATATATTTTCAATATTTGGGGAATGGATAAACTAGCTATGGCAAATGAGTATAATGGAAAATTACTGTGTTGTAGGACATGATAAATATGCCAAGAAGAGTAGGGCATGGATATCCTCCTTGCTTCTTGGGAAGCTGAAATCTCCCACTGGAGCTTGGGCATTCTAAGCTGCAATAATCCTAAAGCCATTCAAGTGTCTACACTAAGTCTAACATCAGTATGATAAGCAATCAGTAGTAAAGGGCCACCACGCTTCCTAAGGAGTCATGAACAGACTGGCCCAGGTTGAAAATAGAGCAGGTCAAAACTTCCATGTCAGTGAATTGAACCCATGAGTAGCTACTGAATTTCCAATTGGGCATGAGAGTTGTCACATAAAAATGTAGTCACATTTGTGTGTCACACAAAGGAGGAAGGTCAAGAGAGGAGAAGGAAGGAAGGAAGGAAGGAAGGAAGGAAGGAAGGAAGGAAGGAAGGAAGGGAGGAAGGAAGGAAGGAAGGAAGGAAGGAAGGAAGGGAGGAAGGGAAGGAAGGGAAAGAGAGATGAAGAAAGGAAGGATTGAAAGATGTAACAAAACATGGGAAGAAATATAAATTAATGTAAAATGATAAGCAGAACCAAGAAAACAATATATATGATGAATACAACAAAGTAAATAGTAACAAAGAACAAAAACAAAAACTTCTCCTGCCAAAAAAAATCAAATAACAGAACATTATATAATCATAATGATCAATCTTGACCCTGAAGAAGAGATGAGAAAATGTACCTCCCTCCTTTATATTTGGAGGAGGAAGAGGGAAGAAACTTTGCATGTGGCATATACTTTCAGCTTCAGCTCTCTTTGTGTGTCTCTTTTTTTCTTTCTCTGCTTATTGTACAAGATAGCTCTTTGGGTAGGGGACCAAGGAGGGACATGTTTGGAAAAGAAGCCTATGCAAAACCAAAATATAGCAAGAATACTTTGAAAATAAAAGCATTCATAAATAATACAGTCATCACAAAAAGGTAAGAGGAAAGGGTACTGCAAAGTATCAGAATTCAGATAGCATAGTGATCAATCTTTCACCCAATTCAATACAGTTAAGTGCCTAGCTGTGTGCCAGGCACTGTGCTAAGCTAGGGGAGATAAAATTAATAAAAAGAGAGTCCCTGCCCTCAAGGAGATTACATTCTAATGGGGAAGACAACACATAAAAGAAGGCAATAAAATGGGTTGATGGATGGGACACCAGGGGATACTCACACTAGGTATTTTGTTCCATGGAGTTGAAGCCAGACAGAGCAGTAGACACAAAGTGTAATAAGCTAAGAGTTCAGCATCTGCCCTCTATAAAGGAAGGTGTTGAGAAAAGTTTCACACCCCACACTCCAGCCCTCTAGTCAAAGGGCAGAGGAGGTTGAGGGAGATATGTCAATCAAGGTTTGAGTTAGCAGGTGGTGAGATTAGCAGTGATGAAGTTATGCTGGGAGAGAGACTCCTGATGAAACAAACTTAGCTATTCTTAGGAGTTGGTGTTAGATTATGAATTCAGCATGAGGTATGTGCTGTCAGACATGGTCAGTGTATTGATTTGCTTTGCGTGACTTTCTTAAACATGGAAGTTCTGGACAGAATTGGCATTTTGAAGTAATGGCAATTTTAAAAAGCTATGGAAAACCATCAATAAAACTTTTTAAAATGATATCTTGACAGATTCACCCTATTTTCTTTTTGACAGGGTTGTTAGAAGAGCAAATTGGGGAAATGCTTTAGATATGGCATATTTGATTTTCATTAAGGTGTTTGACAAAGTTTCTTATGCTTTCCTTGTGGACAAAATGGTGAGATAGAGAGAAGAGGTAAGTTCACAGCTATTTACCTGAATGGACCATAATAGTTTTGATTAATGAAACAATATCAGCTTGGAGGAAGGTCTCTCATGCAGTACCACAGAATTTTCCACTAGAATTGTCCCATTCAATATTTTATCAGTGCCTTTGGATAATATCACATATGGAATTTCGCATATCAACTTTTTTTAGTTTCTCGTTTATACTACAAGTGCATTTCTGGACAGAAGCCACCACAGGTTAAGTTTGGAGTGCTATTTTCATTTCTGATCACTTCATCAACAAATACTGGAATGCCTACTATATGTGAGGTGTAAGGCATGATAGAACCTCAATAGAGGTGATGTCTAGAGTTTTAATTTAATCAGCATGGGGAACCCTGTGTATGAAATCCTCTCCACAATTTATAAAGATCAACAATCTGTCTATAGCATTGTCTTAGGGAGTTGGACAAGAAACAAGATGTTAAGGTGCTTGAACGATGTTCTTCTTGATTCCCAGGTTAGTCTTCTATTATATAATGATAATAATAAGTAGCATTGATATAATGCTTTAAAGGGTGTAAAGTGCTTTAGAAATGTTACCCTCACAAAAATCCTTGGAGGTAGAGGCTATCATTATCTCTAGTCTATATATTAGGAAACTGAAGCAGTCAGAAGTTAAGTGACTTACCAAGGGTCACATGGCTAGTAAGTGTCTGAGCACAGATTTGAACCCCTTTATTCCTGACACCATGTCTAGCACAATATAGAATGTCCTACCTTAGCTTCCTCAGATCTTGCTAAGAATTCTAAAATAAATTGTATACTTGTGATATCATTCGAATTGTATTCTCAAGGTTCTCTAGATCCCTGCAATCTGAGTGGACTTCTTTCTTTGTCAATTACTTCCTGATGTATCTATTCTTGAAAAATGAATTACCATACTTCAATTCCCTTAAAGTAGGGACCTACCTGTGTCCAAAGGAAAAGCAATTAGACATCATAAAGTGCATTTTCACTTTTATCCTGTGGGTGGTGGTCTTCATAGAATTGTTTGGGTTCCTATTGCTTCTCTGAGTTTCTCATCCAATCATTTTTTCTACATATGTGGTTTGGGGGTGTAAGACAGATGCACACAGCACACAGGAGGGCTGCTAGCACAGATTCACTTTTGATCTGGTCATACAGAAAAGACAATAAGAAGGGATTAATAATCCTACTTTAATCTAGCCTAGTTTTCTCAGAAGAGAATTGCTGATAATGGGAGGACAAATTCCTACAGCATTCCCTAATCACCCTTCTTGCAGAGGCTGGCAGGAAGTGGGGGGCGTCAACTATCCCTACATCTCGATGGGGTTGATCAAGACAGGCACAACTTGTGCATCCCCTAAATCCCTTCAAGCCTCATTGGGGGCCAGTTGAGGTAAACACAGATTTCCCCCAAGCCTGGATGGCGGCCTGTCAAGGCACATACAGCATTCGTGCATTTAACCCTAAGGTTCCTCATTCACTGACCAATAGCCACCTGCTTTATTGGACAACAGACAAAAAAGGCATATTGCGAGCAATAACCTCACAAGTTTACATCACCTCATTCCTATATCTCACTGTTCAGTTGCAGTAGATGTTTATATTATTTATCATTATATAATGCTGCATAAGTGTGGTAGAGATGTTTTGAACCATAACTGTGGGAACTCATGTTTAGTACTTGGGAACAGGCTATGGATCCTGGGAAACTGAACTCTGAGAAATAATAACAAAAATTTATTTATAGGCAGAAAATTTGGGGTATTTGAATTCTGACTCTAACTTTATTTCCAATTTGTCAGTGAGCCTGAAAAGTTGCCTTCATCTCTCTGTGTGTTTTCTTATGTTTAAAATGAGAATGTAGAATGGTCCTCGCTGATGGGTAAAAATTTTAAGCCTTGGGTTTTCAAAAGCTTTCACCATGGAGTACAAGCTCTGTTAGGTCCTTTCAAGTTGGATATGCTTTAAATATTGTTCCAGAGGAGAACTATATGCCTATTTTCTGAGGGCCAGAAGACCTAATCTGCCTCAAATGATTGGCCACCAGGTTAGTGAACTTTTTTGAGCACGAAGAATGGTAGTCCCCATACAGAGGAAATTAAAGTGATCACGTAGTGGAATGGAAGGCGCACTGGCTTTTGAAGTCAAAAGACTTGGATTCAAATCCTGCCTCTGTCACTTACTAGCTATTTGGTCTCAGAGAAGTCACTTAACCTCTTTGGATCTCAGTTTCCTCATTGGTAAAGTAAGAGGAGAAGCTGGAATAGATGGCACATGCAGTCTAAATTTATGATCTTTTGAATGGTGGAATCAAAAAGAGTAGAGGGAGCAGGAAGAGGAAAATGATCAGCTGTTTATCATCCAAATAGGAGAAAAGGGGAGTCAAGAAATGTATATGAGATTGAGTTAGGTTTCCTGACAAAGAGGGGAATTAAATGTGAGACAGAACTACCAGGGTTCCTTCTGTTCTGTTGCAAATATGGAAAGGACCCTAGGGCAAGTTTTTGATTGTTTCTAAGGTGGGATAGAAAGAGGAACCCCGATTGTACGCTTACCAACTTTCATAGAACTTCTTTGTAATATTTCTGTTTTTCTTAGTATTTTTCTCTTTGCCCTTGAAAAGCAAAATGTCTGTATACAAATAACAGATCTTTTTTATTCCTTCTACATTAGCCATTGCTTAAAATTTACAATTCAACTCTTAAATAAAGAAAAGCATTATGAGTCCTGAAAGCATCAGACATAAGTATCACTGGTTTTAGCCATCAGTGTTATGACTTAGGGTATTATCCCATGGATCATTTTACACTCTTCACCTCAACATAAGATACAGGAACTTCCCAGTGTCACCTGGAAAGGGTCAACCATATGATGCTACAAGGAATTGCTAGAGGAAGTTAGTGGGAAAAAATGTCTATTTTCTTTCTTAGCTTTCTCTTTTCCTATCTAAATTACAATAGTTCTTTTCCTTTGTGGTTTGATTACTTCCACAAAATTCTCTCACATTTGTTCCCCTCTTTCTGATTGCATCGGTCTCTTATTTGGTCTTTATGACTCTTGTCTCTTCCTTCTCCAATCCATTCTCCACACTACTACAAAAATTCTGTTCCTGAACTACAGATCTGACCATGTCATTCCTCCATTCAAAATCATTTCGTGATTCCCTGTTGTCTCTAAAAATACAAGACCCTCACTCTGGTATTTACAGCCCTCACAGGATTTTGTTGCCACCTACCTTACCAGGTTTATTTTGGATTACTCCTCATTTACTCTCCATTCCAGTCAAACTGGTCAATATTCTACTTCTGTGCCTTTTTTAGTATTCTCCACCTCCCACTCTGCTATGTCTTATATATTCCCTTTCCAAGTATAATTACATGTACTGAATCATTGGTCACTTCCATAATTTGGTTTTGCCCTAGGTGAACAATTTTCTAGTACAGTTGTAAATCTAACCCCCCACCTTTTTTTTTTAAGAGGGTATATGACGGTCAGAGGGCATAAGTGACCTGCTTAAGAGGGGAGATCCAGAATTTTAATCCATTTCCTCTAAGTCCCAATCCACTTTAGTGTTAAATAAATTATGTAGAATAATCAAATTTAAGACTTAGACTATTTGGACTATCAGAATAGCCCTCTAATTGGTCTTTCTCTCTGAAATCTTTTCTGTCTCCAATCCTTTCTCCAGACAGTTGTCAAACTGATATTTTGAAAGCATATGTCAGACCACTCACTCAACCACCCAGTATGTTTCCTTTGGATATCATTTGCAGGATAAAATATAAATGACATTCAAAGCCCTTCACAACTTTGCTGCGATATACCATTTTAGACATTCAGAAGGTTGTACATTGGATAATGTACTAGCCCTATAGTCAGGAAGACTCATCTTCCTGAGTTCAGGTCTGGCCTCAGACATGTACTAACTATGTGACCCTGAGCAGGTCATCTAACCCTGTTTGCCTCAATTTCCTCATCTGTAAAATGAGCTGCAGAAGGCAATGGCAAACCATTCCAGTATCTTTGCCAAGAGAGTTAGACACAACTGAACAACAAGACCATCTTTCAGGCAGATGGGCATATTTACTATATCCTCTGTACGACGGCGTATCTCCCACGTCTGCACCTTTGTACTATCTGTCCAACAGGCCAGCAATGCATTCATTCTAAATATCTATTAAGTGCTGACAGTAAACCAAGTACCAGGGATACAAAAAGAGGCAAAAGGCAGTATCTACCCTCAAGACACTTACAATCTAATACGGGACACGACATGGAAACAAATATGTGCAAAGAAAAGTATACAGAGAATAAAGAGGAAATAATTAAAAGAAGGAAACCACTGGAATAACCTTTTGGAATTATTCACTTTCTTCAGAGTTTAGGCTAGTTTCCAGCACCTATCTGAAGCCTTTCTTGGTTCCCTCTCCTGCTAATGCCTCCTCCCAAAATCACCTTGTGTTTACGTGTACGTTTTGTAAATACGTACATCTACTTGTACTTATTGCCTCCAGTAGCAGAATGGAACTCTTTCCGAAGTGGTTTCTTTTATGTCTTTGTAGCCCAGATGCTTAGAGCAGTACCTGGGATGGTAGTAGGGACTTAATATTTGTTGACTAATGGGGCTAAAAGTGACCTTAACGATTACAGAGTTCAACACCTTATGGTTAATGGCTGAGTGGCCCAAAAAGTGAAAGTTCAAAGTTCAAAATCATAGCTGTTGAGCTGGTATCTAAATCATAGACCTAGCCCACAATTATTCTATGGTTGTAGTTGTACAGGTACCCTGAGGTTCTAATTAATTCAGGCAAACAAGTTGTCAAGCCAGTAAAAGACCTGGAATTGTGTGGCCTCTATTTATTTACTTTGGGCTGGTCTCTGGCAGCATCTGACACCAGACTAGACGAGATGATTCCAGAATGTGTAGGTAATTTCTTTGCATTCCCCTCCCAAACTCAGGATATTTCATTCCACTGATTCACTTTCTAGGCAACCAAAGCCCAGACCACTGCAGCACCCCTTTCTTTTAGTTCCCTCCCCGCCTATGCTTCATTCCCTTTCACAACATGATATCCCTCAAGCTAAATGTTTTCCCCTCTTGCTAAGTCATTTCATTCTCTGTGATAGACATGTACTTCTTTATGTTTACCAGAGCCTTCCAGGGAAGTGTAGGGGTGTCAAGGAGGGTTGGAGGGCCAGAATCTCCTGGGAGAAGGGAGACTGGTGTAGTTGCAGCAGCTCTAGCCCAGCATCCTCAACATAAGTCTTCAGGAGCACGAAAGAATGGTGAAAATGCCCTCTACATGGTCTTTACTTTCAAATGGAAATTAGATCCACAGTTATTGAGTCTAGGAAAAAAATTGACTCACTGACAAGTTGTTACTGAGTCAAAAAGAAAGGGAAGGGAAGGGAGAGAAAGAGAAGGGAAAAGGAGAAGAGAGGAGAGGAGAAGAGAAGAAAGAAAAAAAAAACCCACTGTTTTCATTTGGAACAAACAATACCTACTTGTCATTCATGTCCAGAGAGGTCAGTTTATATGGCAGAGGAGCAAAAGCATGAGAAAGTAACAAAAGTTTCCCTTAGCATCATTTTTATGAAGAAGTTAATGTTTTCTGGATGTTGCCCCTAATCCCCTAATTTTCTGGGCCTTCACTTTACTCTCTTACATGAAAAAATATTCTGTAATTATGGTATGATCTGGATCCATGAGTCATTCCCAATTTCAGTTAGTAACAGCCAATTTCAGACAGAGTTGGGTTCATCATCATGGTGGATTGAGTACTGGTTATGGAGCAAGTAAGATCTGCCATATAATTCTTACCTCAAGTGTTTACTAGCTGTGAGATTTGGCTGTAACTCTCATCACAAGGAGCATACATGGGGATAAGCCTCCTCACACTGACCCCTTCTGGTGGTCCTCTTGACAAAGAATGTGTGAGGACCGAGGCTTTTGGTTAGTCCCCATGTGTGACCTACTCTGCATCCTCATTCACCCATAGGACTGGGGACTATGTCAAAGAGTATTGGTCACTCAGCAAGGAAAAGTTGTCCACTCTAGAGTCTTTACTATGACCTCACCTTTCTTAAACTCTCTCCTTTCCTATGCTGTGAGGACTCTTTGAACTCCGTCTTTGACTTTCTATGTGGGAAGGCATTCTTTCACTCTCTTAGAAGCAGTGGTTACTGCTGCCACACATTCCAGTAAACACAAGTGCCAGCCTAGGAAAGCCTCAGACAAGACCACAAGTCTGTTCCTGTCTCTTCTGTTTTGTGGTTTTTCCTTGAACTCAGGTGACTAAACAGCAATCCTGAGAGATGTTCCTAACTTTGGTGACAACTTTGTGAATTCAAGAGGGCTAGGAGCTCCTGAAGGGTCCAGATGCTGGTTGCTCCACAGGAGCAATTCCCTGCAGCTGCTACAATACTCTGGGGAAGAGAACACTTCCACCAGGAAGACAAGGCCAAGCTGTGCCTAACTGGCCAGAAGATGGGAGCCTTGAGTAAGCTGCTCAGAGAGCAGATCTGAGACAGCTAGGCTATGAGAGTGTTAGACTTGATTTGGAATCCCAAAACTTGAGTTTCCACCTTATCTCAGAATGCTATTAACTCTGTGACCATGGACAAGTCACAACTTTTCTTAGCCTCAGTTTCCTCATCTATAAAATAGGGACCTATCTTGTGAAGACCAAATGAGCCAATAAGGAAGCGTGTTTCAAAATCTTAGTGCCCTTTTAAGCTACTTAATCTTTGCAAACTTTAAAGGGTTATATTAATATTAGCTATTATTATGAGATGAAACTGCATTACTTCTTCATGCTTAAATTGTTTCAGCATTTGCTTATGAGTTTTATGTTTTAAACATTTGCTTTATGGTGGAAAAATAAACAGCTATCCTCTACCTGATCCTTCTTGTACATCGAGTCTGTTTCTAGAATGGATCCAGTTAGTTTCTTTTGTTTAGATGTTAGATGGGAGACCAACTTGAACTTTGCTTAAGTGATTAGTCCCAGAATTCTACTCTGGCATAAAGAGCCAGAAACAAATGAGAAAAGCCTGATCCTTCTCTTTAGAGGCCAATCTCTTCCAGTGTTGGTTTTCAGGAGTCCACAGCTGGGACTTCATAGTGAGAAGAGCCACCCCAGCCCCCTGGGCCCATGGGTCCTCACAATGCACAAGTTACAAAGACTCTCTGAATTCATCCCCTCCTTCGTATGGAGCTCCAGCATCCCCTATTTTTGTCACTAAGCTGTAGCTATCTAATCTCATCTAGGAACACCCAGGGTAGGTAATGGCAAAGGAAGGAAGGGAGGATTTTTTTAAAGGGATGATGATAATGATGACGCATTTTGAATATAATTAAATCCAAGGATTTATGAAGTACCTACCCATACAAGGCATTGCTCTAGGTATATAAAGACAAAAATGAAACAGACTCTACCCTCAAGGAACTAAGATTTAATAGAAGAAACAAAGGGGAACTTGTTTTGCATCATGGAGATGTTCTTTCTCTGTCTCTTTTTCTGTGAGCCTCTGTCTCTGTCTCTCTGAAGGATTCTTGGACTTGTAGGAACACTCAAGGTTGGTAATGGCAGTTGCATGATCTGAGCTTCCTATTCTTATCCTCAGATCCCTGGAGATCTGGCTGGCAGCAATACCAGGAGAGATCTGCCAGAACAAAACTAGCACCAACCTCACAGAGTTATTGTGACAATAAGATAATGTGTATAAAGGGCTTCCAGAGCCTTAAAATGATAAGTGTGATTGGTTATGATTATTATCATAGCTCAAGTTTTTTAATACCAACACTTGTGACTGGCTCCCCCTCAGGACTGCTGTCTCATTTCTATCCCCTGCACTGGGCAAGGACTATTTCATTTCTAGTTTTGTATCTCCATACTAGGTAAATGATAGAATTTCAGAGTCGGGAAAGACCTCAGCAGTTGCCTGGCCTAACTCACAAATGAACAAGGAACCCTACCATTATATAATTGATAAGTAATTATCTAGCCATTGACTAAAGTCCCCCAAGAAAGAGAGAATCCACTACCTCTTATGAAAGGTTTTATGGAAGTCCATTTAACCTTGGGCAGCTCGAGCAGCTGCTAGCAAGCTTTTCTTGAAATCAAGTCTGAATTTGCCTCTGCAAATTGTATTCATTGTCTCTATTTAAGCATTCTAGTGCCAAGCCAAAAAAAAAGTGTTTTGAATGAATAAATATACAATTGATCTTTCAACAAGCATATATTGAATGTGTACTATATGTCAATGACTGTGCTAGGTACTGGGGATAAAGTGATCAAAGTGAAACATTCCCAGCCTTCAAGGATCTTCCTTTCTATAAACAAGTTTATACACATTTATACGAAAAGGTACTCATCAAACTTAGTTCAACATGTGTCTCCTCTACAACATGACAGACAAGTGGTCATTCACCTTTTGCTTTAAGATTGTTAATGAGGGAGAATCTCCCACCCAGATACCATCCTGAGGCAGCCTATTCCACTTGGGAATGACCCTAATGTTTTAGATGAAGAAGGAGAGCATTTCAAGCACAGGGAAGAGTCCAGATGTCCATAATTGTCCATAAAAAAGTGGAGTGTTTTGTTTGTGGAAGAGCAAGGAGGTCAGTATCACTAAATTGCAGAGCACAGATGGGAATGTAAGGTGTAAGAAGACTGGAAAGGTGGAGGGGCTAAAGAGGGAAGGTTAGAATGGGCTTTGGGCACCAAACTGAGAATTTATATTTAATCTGAAGGTGATCGAGAGTGACTGGAGTTTATTGAGTAGGGAGATGACATGGTCAGATTGGCACTTTAGAAAATCACTTTGACAGTTGGGTAGAGGATGTATTGGAGTGAGGAGGGACTTAGGGCATGGAGATTAACTGGTAGGCTATTATAATAGTCCAAGAATGAGGTGATGTGAGCCTGAATCAGACTTGAGAACAGAAAGGGGCATATATGAAAGATGTTACACAGGTAAAATTAACACACCTTGACAACAGATTGCGTGTAGAGCGTGAGAGTGAGGCCTTTAAGATAACACTGTGGTTGTGAACCTTAGTGATACTCTTAGCATTAATAGTTTCAATCAAACAGTGTCTGTAGATGTCATCTGACCAGGCAGCAGGGCTGTCACATCTCCAGGCCTGGACACTATTCCTCTTTAACATTAATAGTGAAGTCAGGAAGATGGGACTGTCTGTGAGGAAAGATATGCTTAGATTTGAGCATGTGGGTTTAAGATGCTTATAGCATATCTGGTTTCAGAACGGTATAAGGGTTTGTGTTGGATAAGTAGATTTGATAATGATTAGCATAGAGATGATAACTGAATGCATGGGAGTCACTAAAAAAACCAATATGGAGGGAGAAGAGAAGAAGGCTGAAGACAAATCCTTGGGGGACACACATGCTTAGCAGGTGTGATCTAGAGAAAGATTCAGCAAAGGAGACTGAGAAGTGACCTGATAGGAAGAGAACCAGGAGACAGGAAAAAGTTGTGAATATCTTTTGAGGAAAGAATATCAGAGCAGCATATACTGACAGTACCAAAGGCTACAGAGAGATAAACAAAGATGAGGAGGATTGGGGGAACAAGAGTTTATTAGGAACCTACTATATGCTAGGCACTCTGCTAAGTTTTACAAATTTTTCATTTAAGGATGAGGATTGGGAAAATTGCAAATTTGCCATATAAGTGATCATTGCTAACTCTGGAGAGAGCAAATGATATTTCAATAATTATTACCGTATAGTACAGATTGAGATCTGGCACTGTAAGACTGCATTACATCCCACTTTTTTTTTCATTATTTACTAGGAGATTCTTAACTTTTTGTTCTTCCAGGTGAATTTTATTATTTTTCTTTTTCTGTAAAGCAATCCTTTGGTAATTTGATTGGTATTGCACTAAACAAGAAAATAAATTTAGAGACTATTGCTATTTTTATCAGATTGGCTTAGTCTTCCCATGAACAATTTCCCCACTGATCTAGGTCTTTATTTTTATAAACCATGTTTTGCAGTTGCATTAACATAGCTCCTGTGCATTTCTTGATAGAGATATTTCCTGATATTTTATATATTCTATAGTTATTTTAAGTGGACTTTTCCATCTCTTCCTGTGAGGCTTTATTGTTAATATACATAAATGCTGATTTATGTAGTTTTATTTTATAACCTGAAACTGTTGAAGTTATTGTTTCAATTAATTTTAGATGACTCTTTAGAGTTCTCTAGAACCTTATCATCTACATAAAGCAATGGTTTTTATTTCTTCTTTTTTTATGCTTAATCCCTCATTTTTTGCCTGTTTTACTGCTACAGTTAGCATTTCTTGCACTGTATCGAATGGTAGTGACAATGGACATCCTTGCTTCACCTTTCATCTTAAGAGGACTATATTTAGTTGTACTGCATAGAATGCTGGCTATTTTATATATACATAGATACATACATAATTTACCATGTTTAGCAAAGGTCCAGTTATTCCTGTGTTTTCTTTAGTGTTTCAACAGGGGTATTGCATTGTGGCAAATTCTGCACATACAGAATAATCATATGATTTTTGTTATTCTTGTTCTTAATATGGTCAAATTATATTTATAGCTTTCCTAATATTGAACTAACCCTGAATCTCTGTTACAAATTCAATCCAATGACAGTGTTTAATCTTTTTTTGCTATCTTGCTGTAGCTTTGATTATATTTCATTTAACATTTTTACATTATATTTTTAAGGATATTGTTCTATACTCCTATTTCTGTTTTCACTTTATCTAGTTTTAGTATTAAGACCATTTTTATATCATAGGATGAATTGGTAGGATTCCTTTTTTTTCCTATTTTTGAAAACAGATTAAGCAATATTAAGATTAGTTTTTCTTTAAATGTCTGATAGAACTTACTTGTAAATCCAGCTTTGTCCAGGGTTTTTCCTTTCTTTTGTGTGTTCAGTGATAACTTGTACAATTTCTTTTTTTCTTTCCTTTTTTGGTTGAGACTGACTTCTTTAAATTCTCTATTTTTTTATTCTGCTAAATTATGTATTTTATATATTATTAAACATTCATCAATTTCATTAAAGTTGTTGGCTTTGTTGGCATAAAATTGGACAAAATCATTTTTGATAACATTCTTTAATAATACATAGAACTGAATATAGAACTTTAAAGTTTGCAAAGTGCTTTACAGATATCATCTAATTTTATGCTCACAACTGCCCTGGGAGGTAGGTACTATCATTATATCACTTTACATGAGGGAACTGAGGCAAGATGACCTCCCTAGGGTCACACAATTAGTGTCTGAGGCTGAATTGAACTCAGGATTTCTTAGCTCTAGGTCCAGTGCTTTACTTACTGTGATCCCTACTTGTGAATTTTCCTTTTTTGATTTTTGATACTGGCAATTTGATTTTCCTCTTTCTTCTCTTTAGTCAAAACAGTCAATTGTTTATGTATTTTATTGTTTTATTACTATAAAAATCAACTCCTGCCTTTATTAATTCAATTTTTATCTTTTTTTATTTTTGTAATTTATATTTTAGCATTTATTTAGGTTTTTTAAAAATGTTGCCTTTCTAATTTTTAAAAAAAATTGTGTCCCATTTCTTGGTCTGTTTTTCTTGTTTTTGCTGGTGAAAGTATTTAGAGATCTATTTGCTTTGCCTGCATGCACAAAATTTTGGTAGGTTGTCTGATATTCATCATCTTAAACAAATATTTCTATGATTTACTTTTCAACCCATGGATTTTTAGGATAAAGCTAGTATGTAGTTTATTTTTAATAACTTCTTCAAATGGCTCTTTATCAAATATATTTTTAGTGAATTGTGATACATAAAAGATGGATTTATCGTAATTTTTTGTTTTTTATTCTCATATATAATCAGATTTTTAAAGCTGAAATATGTATATTCCTTTCTATTCTCATCCAATAATTGCCAGGGGAGCTTTTATAAAATACTAGATCATTAACTTTTTATTGTTTCTATGTGGTATGATTTGTCCAGGTCTGAAAGAGGTACACTGAGGATCCTCAATCATTTTGCTGTTTCTTCCTTTAACTCCTTTAGCTTTTAAAGTAGATATTATATGATTTGATACATGTTAAATATTAAAATTAATCCATTATCTATAACTTTCAGTAAAATGCATTTACCCTGTTTATCTCTTTAATTAAGTCTATCTCTGATATTATCATGTCTAAGATAATAATTGCTGCTCTTTTCTGAATTCATCTGAGGTGTAATACATTTTGGCTTAACCATTTATGTCTTTATGCATCAGGCATTTCTTGAAAATAACGTATTGTTGAATTCTGATCTCTAATCTAACCTGATATCCTCTTTTGTTTTGTGGATGAGATCATCCCAGTCATAGCTATGATCATTGTGTATTTTTCTCCATCTTATTCTCATTTTTTTCATTTCCCACCCTGTATTTAGAAAAAAGAGGGTAGAGAATGAAATGATTGTGTTCAGTACAAGTTTTAATGCAAATCATTGACTTCCCCTCCTCTGCTGCTATTTTCTTGCCTTTGCTAAAAGTCAAATCACAGGATTTTTTTTATCCCCTCTTCATGATCGATCCCATGTGGTTGGAGTTTGTTTTATGATGACTACTGCTTTCCTAAATGTACCTTTCCTATCTCTCCTCCTTATTTCTTTTTTCCCCATTTCCCTGTTGAATGAAATATATTTCTGTACCCAGTTATGTGTATTTGACCAATTTGAATGAAAGGGAAGTTCAAGTGTCAGTCGCTCTATCCATTCCTTACTTGTATAATCTTCTGTTTATATAAAACTCATTCACCCTGGTTTATGTGAGATGATTTTGCTGATCTTTCCTCTCCCTGCCTTTTTCCCCTGGTGGATTTCCTTTTCCTTCCCTTCTTCTAAGATCAATATAAAATAAAGCCACTCCCAGGCCCTCTATATGATTTAGCTTCCTTTATGACCCTTCATCTCCATCTACTTGAATGTCAACACTTCATTCTTGCGTAGTATCTGCTTCATTTTACTTTTTTATATTTCTCTTAACTCCTATGCCAGTATTTCAAAGTTTCCACTCAGCTCTTGTCTTTTCAATAGAAATGCTTAGAAATCCTCTTATTTCATAAAAAAAAAAAATCCACACTTTCTCCTTTTAGATTATGCTCAGTTTTTTTGGGAAAGTTGTTTTTAGTTAAAATGATTTTTTTTCTTCCTTTTGGACTACTGTATTCTGTGCTTTCTTCTCCTTCATTTGTGATAGCTGCTAAATCTTATGCAATCCTGACTGTGGTTTTCAGTTTGGGTTATAATGTTCCTAGGAGTTTTCATTTTAGTTTCTTTTAGATGACTATGGTATTCTTTCTACATCCACTTTACCTTCTGGTTCCAAGAGATCTGGGCAATTTTCTTTCATGATTTATTTGATGTCTAGGCTCTTTTTTTCTTTTAGTCATGGCTTTCAGGTATTCCAGTAATTCACAAATTATAACCCGTTGGTTATTTTTTTTCCAGGTTAATTTTTATATGATCTTACATTTTCTTTTATTAAAAAAAGTCTAGACTTTGTTTTAATATTTTTCCTGTCTTATGGCATCAGTAACTTCTACTTAATTCATCTCATTTTCAGATGGTTTGTTACTTGGGAAAGGTTTAGTATTTCCTGTGCAAAGCTATTAGTTCTTTTCCAACCTCTTTTTTCCAGAACTCTCATTTCTTTTCCAATTCTTTTCTCTAGTGATCTTATTTATGAAATAATTTTTTAAAAAAAATTTTCTTATTTCTTCTAGGAATGCTAGTTGAACTTGTGCCCAAGCTATGTTTTTGAGACTTTGTTTACGTTTTGAACTCACTTGTTCTGGGTTTATCTCGTGAGCATCCCTGTCACAATAATAGCTCTTTATGATGGAATTATCATTATCTTATTCTTGCAGACTTACTTCCTGAATTCAGACTTTATGTTAGAGCTTGACTGTGTACTTTCGAAGGAAATGTCTGGTTTTTCTTAGTCTATTTTTACTCTTTGGGATCTTGCTGGTACTTTTTCAGGATATTAAATATTGTGTTCCTCACTACCTCAAGGGCAGCTCAGTGTGGGAACCTCTTAAGCCTTCAGTGGACCTAAAGCATTTTGATTTAGGATAAAGTCTAATTACTTACCTTGTAGTGTGATCTTTGCACACTTGATCTAGTAGTGTGATGCAGGTTTGAATCTGAGCAATACAACTAGGGGTTCACCTCTTCACTGAAGCTCCAGTAGACTACTGTTGGACCTATGAACTATCTGGAAGGCTCTGCAGGTTCAGAGTGACAGAAAGGTAAGCTCCTTCTTGCCTAATTATTCAGTTTTAGGCTTCTTTGGGGTGGGGGCTAGATGTGACATCCAACTTTGTTCTTGAGATACAAGTCAAACAGCTGCTATTTACTTCTAATCCTTATCTTTGCCTACTATATTGCTTCAGGTCTGGAACTACTTCTTATTCTGATCCTCCACTTCTACTTTCTGTAATCTATACTAGATCTTTAACCTAGCTCTGTGGTGTAAGAAATAGAGCTACCGGTTGGTACCTGCTCCTCTTGTCTACACAATATCCATCCCCTCAATAGGGGTCTCCCACTGGGGAGAGTCTAGTACCTTTTACCCTTGTGCACATCCCCAGGCCTCTGTTTGGTCCCCAAGCAGGAAGGCAAAGCCTAGTACCCTCATGGCTAGAACCAATCCCCACTGGCTGAAGACATGTCTGTCTCCTTCTTCTGAAATGGATAGAAAATAATGACTCATGATTTTTCCTTAGACTTCTGGACTTGTCCATTTTCTGGGTCTCTGTGGATAAGTTGCAGAGAAGAGAGAGCTGAACCTTACTGCTTCTTCCTGCTCTACCATGTTGACTGGTCTTTCATTCTGGAAGCTTCAGAATTGTTGTATTTTATTACTACTATCAAGGGAGGTTCTCGATGTAGTGGCTTTAATACTTTTCCTCTCAAGTGAGATTTTGATTCCTTTGCGTTTAGTCTCTACTATTTGCTTATTGTATTGTAGCCTCTTTTTGGTTTTTTATTTTTATTTTTTTTAAATCAGTTTCTCTATGAGCTTTTTCTTGTGATGAGTATGGTCACTGTGATCATTTCCTTGTGATTTTTGTCCCTTTGGTTTGTCACATTTCTTGATATTCTTAGGGACCTGGGCTCAGAGGTGCCTCTCAGCTGTCTTACTGGAAGCAGTTCACATATATTATCTGATTTTATTCTAGTAACCACCAGTTGAAGTGTACAGTCAATATAATAATATTTCTATTTTATAGATGATGAAATGGAAGATCAGTTAGGCCATATATTTAAGATCACTCAGCTAATAACTGAGTCAGAACTTGAACTTCTCTTTTGACTCCAAAGCCCAGCATTCTTTGTGCTAATGTGACTATTGTACTGTTTTACCTTGAAATAGACACTTCTCTAGCTTGTGGTATTATGTTGATTCTTATTTTGATTTATTCAAGTATTGTTTTCATTTCTCTTGTATTAGTTTAAGAATCTCTCTGCCTGCCATTATTTTCTTCATCATTGACCCTTCCTTTTCTCCACTATTCCCTTGTCTTTTTGTTTCAAATATGTTCATTTCTTAAAAATGTGTATTAACCAAGGAGAACTGAACTCTTTTATAGGCAAAATTGGTTGAAAGGGGACATCTGGAAATAGCTCTGCAATCATATTGAACTCTCCATTACTTCGACTGTTTTTTGTCAGTGACAGCATTATGAACAGGCATGCTTTAAGTCTCAACTGGTTCTGCTGATTGCCATGGAGATTTCAGCCCAGATGTTACCTGGTGAGATGATGAAATATATCAAGGTGGCTCCCATCTCTGATTCCTTTACCTCTGAATTCTAATGCTAATGCTTGCACATTATTAATTCTAATTTAATATGTAGATATTTCAGCTGGGTGTTTTTTATAGGCGTGTTTATGTATTGAATTTCAGAATTCTTTAAAAAATTAAGATTATTTCATCTTTTATTAAATAACTATAATATAAAATATTTGAAGAATATAGAACATTGAATTTAATTCTTTTTTTCACTATTTTCAGTTCTGTAACAGAAAATATTAAACATTTAACAAACAGGAACATGTAATGTTAGGGGCCAAGCTCTGGACCGGCCTTGGGAGCTGGCTCCACCCTCAGGGAGCTGGCTCTGCCCTTAGGGAGGAACATGGGTGGGGCTCTGGCTGGGGATATAAGGAGCTGTCGGGGAGGGATCGGAGAGAGAGATGTAACCAAGAAAGAGATGTAGAAGGACGCCATCAATAAAGTGAAGAGCACTGACATCCTTGGGCGAGTGTGTAGTCATTGTTCCCTCCGTGGAGGAGGGGACAGCCCTGTCGCGCAAGCTAGGCCATACGGTCGCACGGCAGGGACCGGAGACGTCCGAAGACCGGGGAACAGGTGAGCAAGCGAAGACCAGGCTGAGGGAGCCTGGTAGGGTCAGTTGGGGTTAGGAGATCGGGCTGAGGTAGCCTGGAGGGATCAGTTGGGGTTAAGAAGCCCAACTAGGCCGCGCCGGGGAATAGCCCCGTGCATTGAAACCCAACTAAGCCGGGCCGGGGAATAGCCCCGTGCATAGAGGTCGGGGAATCGCCCCGAACAGCTGGCGCCCAACGTGGGGCAGCTGAAGAGCCGCTTGACCTCCCTTTAAGGGAGAAGGACTACACAACCTCGCTGTTAAGCAGCGGGAAGCCGGAAAGGGAGTATTATGGGTCAGGGAAGTAGCGTTCCGCTGATCCGGCCCGAGGATAAAGAAGTGCTGGCATGTCACCTGTATAAATTATGTAAAAAGGAAGCAATGCATCCTCATAGTAAGACATGCCGTAGCTTTGTTGAACACAATTGGGAGATAGTGAGCCAACAGATAGCCTCTTATGTGGATGCCACCCCTGGGTTGCTCGTTGTGACTGACTTTATCACGTATGGGGTGGAAAAAGCAGCCCTTGTGGGCGCCCCGCGTCCAACTTGCTTGGCCACTGCTTGTGGGATACAAACGGGAGACTCCCTAGTGGAGATTTCTGACGAGGAGTCAAGACCCCCACCTACCGCCCCCCCTTTTTTATCTTTGGAGCGTTGGCGGTCAGGGAGCTCAGGAGACAATCACGATCAGATAGGACAGAGAGGAAAGAGGGAGTTGGTGCAGTCAGAAATTCAACCAGGAAATACATCCAGAGTTGGCCCAGGGCCTGGATTTGTAGCACAGCAAAAAATTTGTCCCAGGGCCTGGATTTGTGGCACAGCAAAAAATTTGCCCAGGATCTGTGGTGCAGTGACGAATTCAGCGGCCGGGATGTTCTTCCAGCCCTGGCACTCGGCACAGATCTATGGTGCAGTAAAAAGTTGCAGGAGTAAGTCTAAAAAAGGAATCTTGTACAGGAGGAAATCTAGACAGGGAATCTTATACAAGGCTTAGTTACACAGTGATAGAAAGTAAACCAGAATTATAATGTGTACAGAGGATTTCTGACAATTTTTTCTCAGGTTTTGGATTCTTTTATTGTCTGTATATGTGTTCTGTCTTTACATGTTCTGTGTGCGTCTGTTTGTGAGTTATTACGGTCAGCTCCATGGTAGCTGGACCTTGAAATGTTATCTCTTTTCCTCCCCCTCCTCCCTTCTCTCTGATGGCTGCAGCATCGGGGAGAAGCATGGGAGAGAGAAAGAGAGGAACTACTCTTATATTATTTAGTTTATATGACTGCAAAAATGCAGTTTTGGATAAAAAATGCAAGGGAATATATAAGTGCAGTTTTAAAGGGGCTTTAATCAAAGCCCATTAGGAAGACAACATGGATATGAAATTTAGGGAAAGCATAAAAGTTTTGGAAATTAATGGAAAGTTTTTGGTAAAACTCTCTCTCTCTCTACACTTTCTAATCCTGGCCAGATTGTGAAAGTGGAGAGAAAGACAAGAGGAGATCAGAGGCAGGCTGATTAGCATTTTCCTTATCTCATGCCTCACCTAAAAGAAAAGTTTTTATATAAGGAGAAATAACCAAAACGTAGTTATTCTGGTCATATTTTAAGTGAAACGTGTCACTCCTAATTGGATGTTTAAAACAGATCAGGATTTGTTGTATCATTTGGCACTAAGGCAAATTGGAAAAATGCATATTAAAGAGACACCTCAGCTGAGATAAAGCTTTTGAAACTCTGCAGCAGAACGGAACAGACTTGGCGCCACTGGACAGTTGTCCAGAAGTCTTTCCCCTTCGGCTGATGAATTTCAAAAGTCCTCTTGTTCAAAGACCTTCTTAAGGAGTGGACACAGAAGTAAAATCTACTTGAGTAAATGTTAGAACCATTAAGATTTTTGCCCTGCAATCCCAAATCATCATTCAGCTGGGTCTGCAGTGAATTGTATCTCTTATCATTCCAGATTAGATCTAGGGAAGAGAACTATCATTTTGAAGGTTTCAACTAAAATTTTTATAAAAGTTTGGTGACTGTTAACAACAGAAAAAATTTTAAAAACAGTTTTAAATTTTCCTTTTCAAGGTAATGTATCAATAAGTTAATATGTAACACTCTATAGAGCAGAAAAAAAAAAATCTTGCTCTTTTAATCTGAACTTGTACTCATTCCCAGGCCCAATTGCAACTTTTCTACAAAGAACATCAGTATCTGCAGGAACATCAGGTTCCAGGGTCATAGTTCCTGAGTTCCCAGACCCAATTGCAACCTTTCTGCAGAGAACATCACTATCTGCAGGAACATCAGGTTATCACGTTCCTGAAGCTAGTTCCAAGCAAAAGTTAACTTTAGCATGTGAACTTATTAGCAACCTAATTTCTAAAGAATTTTTCTTCCAGAGTATAGGTAATCAGAATAGGAGAAACTAGCCTATGAAACAATGATGTATATCTATTCAGTGGTAAGGTCTAAGTTTGAAATACCCTATCTTAGATTCTACAAAGGTTGCAATTTTAAATGAGAAAAAGAAAGAATCACTGGAGTTTTTCATCAGAAACAAGGAATTATTGAGTGGGTACATTTAGCCCACATAAAGCACAGAGCCTGTGTGCCTTATCCTGTGCTAGTAGCCCAAGTAATACATGAGGCAGTGGAAAGAGTGAGGATGTTACTAAGACAGGAACCTCACACGATATATACTATGTATACAGGTCAACACATAGAGAACTGCATACAAGACTTTGTGGAATAGCAGATATTGATCAATCACAATATTCAACATGGCCTCCCAATTCCTTTTGGCCAGCAATTTCCCACGTGGCCATGGTCTTGGGCTGAAAAATGCTCTTCCTCACCAGTAAAGGAGTTGATGTTTTTACAGATGCAACCAAATTTTGGGGCACCTATGTATATTCCATCCACAAAGGAGATGCATAAATTTAAAACAGCATTTAATTCTACACAGCAACATGAATTACATGCAGTGTTGCAAGCATTATTGTATGTTAAAGAACCTTCCAATATCATCACAGACAACAAGTATACAGCACTATTGCTACCTATATTAAACTCAGCTTATACCCCTGATAAGACAGAAAGTATTAAACAGATAACTATGGAAGTTCGGCAAGCAATAAGGGCCAGAACAACAATATTTTATATTACACACGTTCGGTCGCATTCTAATTTACCTAGACCACTGATCGAGGGTAATGAGATGGCAGACAATGCACTTCAAACATTTCATTCTACTGAATTGGCAAGACAAGCACACTCCAAATTACACTTGTCTGCATGGTCTTTAAGACATCTTTATGGTATTTCCAGACAAGAAGTTAGATCTATAGTTAAGCAGTGTGTACAATGTGTTCCATTTTTACCCCCACCTTCTTGTCACCCTGTAAACCCTAAGGGTGATGGTCCAAATTTTATATGGCAAATGGATGTTCCTCATCCATCATTTTGAAGAGCAAAATATATTCATGTTACTGTTGACACATTTTCAGGTTTTATAATGGCAACAGCCAAGTGCAGAGAAGCTGTTAAGGATGTGAGAGCACATCTCTTACATTGCTTCGCAAATCATGGAGTACCAAAGAGCATTAAACCAAACAATGGTCCACCTTATATCAGTAAAGCCATTGAACAGTTCATGGTGGAATTTTCCATTTTACGTGTCACTGGAATCCCCCATAATCCCACTGGTCAAGCTATAGTGGAATGAGCAAATCGCTCCCTGGACACCTACTTGCTTAAACAAAAAGGGGGAGGTGGTCCAGGAGTTGATGATAAATTTGCAATTGGCTGTTTATACTCTAAATTGATGATAAATTACAATTGGCTGTTCAGCTGTTTATACTCTACATTATGTAAAATTGTGTATATTCTAAATTGATGAAAAATTACAATTGGCTGTTTGGCTGTTTATACTCTGCATTATTTAAAATTCGATAATGATGGCTTATCGGCTGCTATGAAATTCTTAACATTTCCTAATAAGGAATCTGCAAAGAATGAATCAGCAATAACAAGTGCCCTGAGAGCAGCCAGTAAAGTAATGTGGCACGATGAGAATAAAAACTGGTTTGGTCCTCATACAGTGTTAACGTGGGGAAAAGGCTATGTTTGTATTTTAAGATGATAATAAAGAAGTTTGGGTTCCAGTGGAAAGGATAAGAGTGACAGAGGACAACCACCAAGGTGGAGCGGTCACAGGGAGCAAGGAGGCGCTATCAGCGGCGAATGAAAAAACTTCTGGAGAAATTCACGACACACAACACCACTGCGTCCTTCAACCCAACACTAAAGGAACAACAGAGATGGGCATTCATCACAAATCCACCATGGTTAAGGGCCTGCTTACAATCTATTCACATGGAGGATACATGGGACAATAGTAGTTTGGTCAAACAAGGACTTTGTGGGACTTGCTTGTGGGTTGAAATATAGACCATTTTTTAACTTACAAAAGATGAGAAATGTAACCCTTTGGCATCTGTATATAGGGTTTTTACCATTTGAGAATTGTCACACACGCACTTGACAGGAGACAGAATTGATTACGGGAAACCACACAGAAATGTTGTATTCATGTCACAATTTTGCATATTTGCCTGATGAAAAATATGCGTCAAATTTTCCTAGACAAATGTATATTAATTACAAGGGATATCCTGAAATTGGAAGGCCTGTTCAGGAAATAGATAAAGTTATCTTAGTAATGGGAGGACAAACAGTGCGGGGAATGCCTGCTGTAGCATCACCAAGTAAATCTGACAATGTTACTTTAACGGGCAAAGTATGTCTAGGGAACAAACATATATTTCTATGGGTTAGAGACAAAAGATCTAAATCAGAGGCATATCGGAACATGATGGGAATTTTCAATTTTACATGCCAGAATTGTTCTGCACAAGAATGTATAAGACCAAAGATAGTAGTGAGAGTGTTTATTCTAACAAGACCTTGATATGCCATGACAGTAATTAAGGATAAAGGATGGTACGGAAATAAGTTCTACATATTTTGGACAAGCAATTAACCCCTATAACTACTAAAGTATGTGGATGTGTTTCTTGTGTTAGGAATCATGTTATTAGTAGAAGCTATTTTAGCATCCACTGCATTAGCTGTATCTATCTCTAATACACACAACACAATAGTTCAAGCTTCTGAATTGCATTCCCTTATGAAAAATGTATTTGCAGGCTTTAAGCAACAAGCAAAATAGTGAATTTTATGAAGCCATTCATACACTCCAAAAGGTAGCTGAAGTCATTGGTGGAGAAGTGTTTATGTTACAGTTACAACGCAAATTGCAATGTGATTATAGATATAATGCCTTTTGTTTGACTACGGAATTGTATAATGGGTCACAAGTCCAAAGGGAAGAAATTAGAGCTCAATTGAATGGGCTAATTCCAGATCATGTCACTCTGGAAATCCAGAGATTAATTGAATTGGCAGAAGAAGTAGATAAGGAAGCAGATGTTGATTTTGCCCCTGAACAAACGGCTTCAAAAAATACCTCAGTCCTTCGATAGCTTAAGTTCATGAGGTGATGTAAAGACCTGTTTTTCACCTTTACTTATAGGTTTTGTAGTAGTATTGTTAGTACTGTTGCTTATGCCACTATGTATCAATCTTGCTTTGCGTAGTGTCCAGGACTCCCTAACATCCGGTAGGCAGAACATCACCGTCCTGAGGGAAAGATTGAGTCAAAACAACAAAGGGGGATTGTAAGGGAATGGCCAATCCCCAGCCTCTTGGACGGCATTCACTGGTCACGGCTCAGGTAAACTGAGGGGAGACCGGTAAGGCATGAACAAGATGGCACTGGGAGGAAGGATTCCGCCCCTGTTTTGCTCAAGTCTATTTTCCCGGGCTTTTCTGAGCTCAAGGAAGCCAAAATGTTTTTCTTTCTTGGGGCTATGTGTCGGCCCTGGAGAGTCCTGATTGAAGGTAGAATTGCTGCCTTTTGTATTCCTTTTTGCCTCCTTCTCACATGTTGCATTAGATGCCTTTGCGCAATGGTAAGACAGGCAATACTAGAAGCCAAAGCAGATTTGTGTACCCTCCTGTCCTCCCCCAAACTCCCTGCCCCTTATGATACTACTCCTGTTTAAACAAAAAGGGGGAGATGTTAGGGGCCAAGCTCTGGACCGGCCTTGGGAGCTGGCTCCACCCTCAGGGAGCTGGCTCTGCCCTTAGGGAGGAACATGGGTGGGGCTCTGGCTGGGGATATAAGGAGCTGTCGGGGAGGGATCGGAGAGAGAGATGTAACCAAGAAAGAGATGTAGAAGGACGCCATCAATAAAGTGAAGAGCACTGACATCCTTGGGCGAGTGTGTAGTCATTGTTCCCTCCGTGGAGGAGGGGACAGCCCTGTCGCGCAAGCTAGGCCATACGGTCGCACGGCAGGGACCGGAGACGTCCGAAGACCGGGGAACAGGTGAGCAAGCGAAGACCAGGCTGAGGGAGCCTGGTAGGGTCAGTTGGGGTTAGGAGATCGGGCTGAGGTAGCCTGGAGGGATCAGTTGGGGTTAAGAAGCCCAACTAGGCCGCGCCGGGGAATAGCCCCGTGCATTGAAACCCAACTAAGCCGGGCCGGGGAATAGCCCCGTGCATAGAGGTCGGGGAATCGCCCCGAACAATGTAACAATAATCAAACCACTGTTTTCAATGCATAACATAGCTTCTCATTTTAATGTTTACTCCATTAAGTTACTTTTTGCACAAAGTAGAGCATGCTGTTGCTTCCTATTAAAATGAAAAGCCCATTACAATAAAAATATTAGTTATGTGCTCATATTTAAAATTAACATTCCCAAACGAGACAAGCCATACTTTAAAAAGCTTAAATATTTAATGCTGATTATAGCTAAAATAGTATTTATTATAATTTTATGCTATTGATTTTTTAAAAATAAAGCTGCTCCACACTGAATCCACTGGTCTTGGTTGCCCCCACATGGTACATCAATATTGGTCACCACACGATCCCTCTCTGAACTGGAGTAGACTGGCAAGGAGATGCACTCATCAGAAGAATATGGACCATATGCATCCTGTAACAAATCATTGATTTTATTCGTAAATATAGTGATTTTTGGTTTAACATTCTGAAATAAAGCATTAACTATGATATAATAAATAATCCCCAACTCATAGATTATCATTTACTACTCAGCTATAAAGAACTATAAATGAGCTATTATGGGATTAAGTGCTCTTGATGAACAGAATTAATCAAATTTTCTCTTCTTGGTCAACTGGTTAAAGGAAGGTTTGTCATCACAATAGTTTAAAATGGAAGAAATGTCTATAAATAACTTAGGTGTTATGAGTTTCTGCAACATAAACCGAAAGCATGTATTCTCCTATAGAAAATAAAGCAAGGGGAATCTACTAATATATGGCAGTTGCACATCAATATAGTACATATCCCTAAGTCTTTCCATAGCCTATTTGGTAATATTTATTTTAACTCAAGATACTGTGGTTCAAATTAATCACTAAATCATTTATTTTTAGTGTAAATTGTTATAAATATGCCTCATGTCATTTAACAAATAATTTAACAATAAAAATCATCATTAAATAATTTTGAGCATCACTCTGTGCCCACCCAACATTTGCCTGGATAAAGATAGAAACTGGAGCTGGGATTTCATTGATGTATGGTAGTATCTAAGAGCACTTCCTTAATTGCAAAAAGTAATCCTAATTGTTGGATTTTAACACTTTGTGGTCAAAAGATATTTCAGGAAAAGCTGGCCTTTCTACACTGTTCATACTGACCCATATAGGTGGCTGTCAGTTGAACACTGGTAAGACTGAGCTTTCCACAAAGCTGTGGGCACTCCACAAAGAGGAATGGGCTGCACTGGGATTTAATGGACTTTGGAGGTCTGAGTACAAGCTGAACAAACTCTTTCTAGGAATTAAAAATTTCACTTTTATCTTTGCTTGGATCTTTTCACTTATTCATTTAAGAAACATTTATATTATGTACCTACTATGCACAGAATATTATGTTTGTACCCAAGAAGACAGAAAGAAATGTGAACTTAGTTAAGGAGGAAATAAGTCACTGAAGATTTTTTGAGTATAACAGTAACTTGAGTTTATGTGTACAAAAATAACTGACAGTTGTACAGTGGGATACTGGAAAAGTAAGAGGAAAGGCAGAAAAATGATTTAGGGAAGGGACTGCATAACAGTTCACAAAGGTGGTACTATGGACTGGTACAAGCATGCAGTCAGTGGAAACAGAGTGAGGGTGGGTGAGAGTGATATAACCATTTGGCATTTGGTGACTGATTTTCTATGAGAATTGAGTATGAACTTCATTGTCACCTATAGACTTAGGTTTCTTCGGCTAAGACCTAAAAAATCTAAACTATACTTTCTAAAACCTTTGCTTGACCCTGACATCTCCTCCAACTTATGCCCATCTCTCTTTCCTTTCATAGACAACTTGACAGAAAAAGTCACTTTCTCACCACTCACTCACTCACTCCACAGCCTCTTACAATTGTACTTACAACCCCAACATTCTACTAGATTTCCAACAAGTTGGATACCAAAAAACTCTCCAAAGTTACTAATAATCTCAAATGTGAGATACCTTCCCCTTTTTATTTCCTGACTTATTTGATCTTTCTGCAGCCTTTGACTCAGTTGACCACCCCTGGAAAGCAAAGATGAGAATTCTGGTTAGAATTCTAGGGATAGGGAGGGCACCCAATGAAAATATGCTGAGTTGGGAGATGGAGTATGTTGTGCAGGGTATAGCAAAGAGGCCAGTGTCACTGGACCAGAGAGTATCAGAGGGTGGGAATAAGGTGGAAGAAGATAGAAAAGGTAAAAAGGAGACTAGTTATGGAGACCTCTGAAAGCTGAAATTCCACATGGATGTCAAACTGGTTAACTCCAACATGAATTTCCATTCACTTATATTTTTGCTATGAGAATTGCAAACTAAGAATCATGCAGAGCAATTAATCTTTATTTTATGTTGACAACACAAAATTCATGTCAACAAATACACAAAAACTCTAGATACAATTTCCTACCTACCTACTAATTCTTTAATTATTATCAGTCAGCACACTTCAGTGCTTATTCTTTACTCATTTATTCTGAAGGGAAAACCTTTATTCCTTCATGAAATATTACTTTTGGAGTCAAAAGGCTTTTACAGATCTACCAATGGTGCTTCAATTTAATCAAACTGCAGGCTCTCCCTAAAAGTCTTATCTGTGACTGCCTTTTCCCAGCTAATCCTAAGGAAATGCCTCAAATAGTCTTTTCCCTCAGTTCAGCTCTTGGCTTCATTCTCTTCCCCTTTTAGAGACAAAAAGAAAGCTATACCTATTGATGTTTCTAACTAAACCACTTTCCCTCTCTGGAGCCGTTTCTGCCATAAACACAAGGTTGGCTGGGAATCTTCCCAACCACTTCTCATGCCTTCCACATTTGCTTCCAGTTTTATTTTCTTTTAAAGAATTTAGTCAATTTAAAATCAGACTTTCAGTCCCCTAGGTGTCAAATATTATTATTTATTATTCTTTAAAAATGAGAAGGTCCATATCCCTCAATACATGAAGCATATACTTAACCACTTTAAATTGAAATATAACTTGAAGGATTGTTTTCTAATTATTCTGTTAACAATAGCTAATATTTGTATAGTGCCTTGAAGTCTGCAAAGCACTTTACCTATATTACCTCACTGGATCCTCACAACAATGCTCTGAGGTAGGAAGTGCTAGTATTATTCCTATTGATTAGGAAACTGAGGTACCAGGTGGTAAATGACTGAGGCATGATTAGAGCTCAAGTTTTCCTGACTCTTAAGTCCTATGCTTTATCCACTGGGCCACCTAACTGTATTTATTAACAATTCTTCATTAAATGTTAGATTTATCCAATTATTTTAGTCTAACAATATACCATAGTACCTTTTATCATAGCTATTAAGATGTGCCAATTAATGTGGAAAATACTATACAATAATAAAAATTAATTAAAACAAATAAAATAAAAAATGTAAAGTTCTTGGTTGAACATAAAGAGCTGTATAACATAATTTGTGCACTTAATTCCATGGAAGCTAGGACATCAGCAAGTGATGTAATATAGAAGAAAAGAATCCTTCACGTCATATTTCAGTTTAAAGTGGTTAAGTATATGCTACATCTATACAGAAGTTTACAGTGGTAGAAATCACACTAGACTCAGTCATGACAATTCAAATCCTGGCTATGGATTTAGAGCTGAGGACGCTCCTTCATCTCTGTGAGGTTCAGGTTTCTCTAGCGTAAGATGAACTCTGAATCCATCGTCCCATCACGCTACACCATGGCGTTAATGAGGCCAATCAGTCAACAAACGTGTGTTAAGCTCATGTTCTACGACAGGAATCATGCGAGGTTCTGGGGACTCCACAGAAAAAATGCAACAGTCCTTACTCCCACAAAGCTTAGAGTGACTAGAGGGAGGGCACACATGTGTGTGTATACGTGTATCCACATGAACATGCATGTACATACACACATATACATACGCTCTGAAGGTACGACTCATCTTTCCAGAAAAGACTGGAAATCAGGCTGCGGACATGAGCAGCATTAGACTGAAGGCAGACATTCTCTTCAGGTAGCAATCCCATTTCACTACTACTCTTCCCTTCAAAGGATGTGCTAATTCTTCTTCCTACACAAGCAATCCCATTCTATCTGTCTCCTCCAAGAGATTCCCCCCTATCATCCTAACTCACTATCTTCAACACACACACACACACACACACACGCACACACAGACACCTATCTCTATCTATCTATATTTACTGGCTCATTTTACAATACACAAAACATTGCCATGTTTTTCCATCCTTAAGAAAACCCTTACTAGTCCCTTCTATCCCCATCTCATCCTATATCTCTTCTACCATTTGTGGTTAAATTCCTTGAAAAGGCCTTCTAGAACACATTTAGTTCTGCACATGTTGAGTTTAAGATGTCTACTAGACATCCAGTTCAAGGTGTCTGAGGACAGCTGGAGATGTAAGATTAAAAATCAGCAGAGAAGTTAGGGTCGGGATAGGCAGGTTTGAGAATCATTAGCCTAGAGACAATAACTAATTCCATGGAAGCTAAAAGATGAGCAAGTGAAATAATATCAAAGAGAAGAGGACTCATGATGGAGACATGTGTGATTTCTACAGTTAAAGGGTGTGACCGGGATGAGGATCTAGCAAAGGAGACAGGGAAGGAATGGTCCTTTAGGTAGGAGGAAAATTAGGAAAGAGTTGTGTCTCAAAGACTTAGAGAGAAAAGCGTATCAAGGACAATCAATGGTGTCAAAAACTACAGAGAGGTCAAGGAGAATTATGATTTAGAAAAGACCAGTGGATTTGGTAATTAAGAGTTTATTAGTAACATTAGAGAGAGTAGTTTTAATAGGATAATGAGATCAAAAGCCAGATTATTAAAAAACTAAGAAGTGAGAGAAGAGAAAGTATGGAAATGTATTCTAGAAGGCCTTTTCAAGGAATTTAGCCACAAATGGTAGGAGAGATATAGGATGAGAGTGGGGTTAGAAGGGACTAGTAAGGGTTTTCTTAAGGATGGAAAAACATGGACATGCTTTGTGTATTAGAAAATGAGCCAGTAAATATAGATGACCTAGAGAGCTTCAGAATCCCTGGAATGTATATGATATGACCAGATATGAATATGTTCATTGAGTGGAAGGTACTGTAGTAGCTGTGAGTCAAACTGCTTCAAATCTCTCCCCATTCTTTTTTTTTAATACAAATTTATTTAACTTTTTACATTCATTTTCACAAAATTTTGGGTTCCAAATTTTCTCCCCTTTTATCCCCTCCCCCCACCCCAATACACCGAGCATTCTAATTTCCCCTATCAGCAATCTGCCCTCTCTTCTATCATCCCTCCCTTCTCTTGTCCCCATCTTCTCTTTTGTCCTATAGGGCCAGATGACTTTCTATTCCTCATTAACTGTATGTCTTATTTCCTAGTAGCAAGAACAATACTCAACAGTTGTTCCTAAAACTTTGAGTTCCAAATTCTCCTCATCCCTCCTTCCCCACCCATTCCCTTTGGGAAGGCAGGCAATTCAATATAGGCCCTATCTGTGTAGTTTTGCAAATGACTTCCATAATAGTTTCCCTCCATCCTATCCTGCCCCCCATTGTTTCAATTCTGTCTTTTGATCGTGTCCCTCCCTGAGTGTTGACTTCAGATTGCTCCCTCCTCCCATTGCCCTCCCTTCCATCATCCCCCCCACCTTGCTTATCTCCTTCTCCCCCACTTTCCTGTATTGTAAGATAGGTTTTCATACCAAAATGAGTGTGCTTTTTATTCCTTCCTTTAGTCGAATGTGATGAGAGTAAACTTCATGTTTTTTTCTCAGCTCTCCTCTTTTCCCCTCCACTAAAAAGCCTTCTGCTTGCTTCTTGAATGAGAGATAATTTACCCCATTCCATTTCACCCTCTCTCCTCCCACTACATTTCTCTCTCACCGTTGACCTTAATTTCTTTTAAGATATGGTCCCATCGTATTCAATTCACTCTGTGCTCTCTGTCTCCATATGTGCATGTGCACGTGCGTGCGTGCGTGTGTGTGTGTGTGTGTGTGTGTGTGTGTGTGTGTAGTCCCACCAACTACCCAGATACTGAAAAGTTTTAAGAGTTACAAATATTGTCTTTCCATGTAGGAATGTAAACAGTTCACCTTTGGTAAGTCCCTTATGACTTCTCTTTGCTGTTTACTTTTTCATGCTTCTTCTCATTCTTGTGTTTGAAAGTCAAATTTTCTTTTCAGCTCTGGTCTTTTCATCAAGAATGCTTGAAAGTCCTCTCTCTATTTCATTGAAAGACCATATTTTCCCCTGAAGTATTATACTCAGTTTTGCTGGGTAGGTGATTCTTGGTTTGAGTCCTAGTTCCTTTGACTTCTGGAATATCCTATTCCATGTCTTTCGATCCCTTAATGTAGAAGCTGCTAGATCTTGTGTTATCCTAATTGTATTTCCACAATACTGGAATTGTTTCTTTCTAGCTGCTTGCAATATTTTCTCCTTGACCTGGGAACTCTGGAATTTGGCCACAATGTTCCTAGGGGTTTCTCTTTTTGGATCTCTTTCAGGTGGTGATCGATGGATTCCTTCAATACTTATTTTGCCCTCTGTTTCTAGAATATCAGGGCAGTTTTCCTTGATAATTTCATGAAAGATGATGTCTAGGCTCTTTTTTTGATCATGGCATTCAGGTAGTCCCATAATTTGTAAATTGTCTCTCCTGGATCTATTTTCCAGGTTAGTTCTTTTTCCCATGAGATATTTCACATTCTCTTCCATTTTTTCATTCTTTTGGTTTTGTTTGGTGATTTCTTGGTTTCTCAGAAAGTCATTAGCCTCCATCTGTTCCATTCTAATTTTGAGAGAACTCTTTTCTTCAGTGAGCTTTTGAACTCCTTTTTCCATTTGTCTAATTCTGCTTTTGAAAGCATTCTTCTCCTCATTGGCTTTTTGAACCTCTTTTGCCAATTGAGTGAGCCTCTTTTTCAAGGTGTTATTTTCTTCAGCATTTTTTTGGGTCTCCTTTGGCAAGGTATTGACCCATTTTTCATGCTTTTCTTGCATCTCTCTCATTTCTCTTCCCAGTTTTTCCTCCACCTGTCTAACTTGATTTTCAAAATCCTTTCTGAGCTCTTCCATGGTCTGAGCCCATTGGATATCTATTTTGGATGTTTGGGGTACAGAGGCCTTGACATCTATGTCTTTCCCTGATAGTAAGCATTGTGCTTCCTCATCAGAAATGAAAGGAGGAAACATCATCTGTTCCCCAAGAAAGTAGCCTTCTATGGTCTTATATTTCTTCCCTTTTCTGGGCATTTTCCCAGCCAGTTACTTGACTTCTGAGATTCCTCTCCACCCCTGCCTAGATCTGCCCAGCTAGTGCTTGGGGTCTGAGATTCTAATGCTGCTCCCCAGCCTCAGGGCTTTCCGTGGCAGGAGCGGCTGCTATTCAATGTGAGCTTAAGTTCTGGTGCTTGGGTGGGGGCAGGGCCGCCTCCCAGGCTCAGTTCCCTCAGGGGGTTTATGCGGGGACCTTCAGTAATGGATCTGAGGTCCTGTCTGCTCTGGGAGCCCCTGGCCGCCGCTGCCTCTGCCGCTTCCTCCTGAGGGGGCCTGAGTTATAGAGACATCTTGGTCCCCTCTCGGCCAGCCCAGAAGTCTCTCTCACTGACCTGTAGTGCCTGTGGGTGGAGGCACCGTCGTGGCCGCCGGAGGTTCCGTCCCTGAAGCCTGCTCGGATCTCCTCCTTTTGGGGCTGTGCGGGCAGGGCAGGGGCTCCGCTTCGTGTCCAGGGTGCGACGGACCTTTGGGGTTCGTTTTTCAGGGCTCTCTGGAACGGAAATCTCCTCCACTGCGTTGCTGCGTGGCTTCCACTGCTCCAGAATTTGTGGGGAGTTCTTTTTACAGGAAATTTATGGGCTGTGGATTCGGAGCTAGCATATGTGAGTCTTTCTACTCCACCATCTTGGCTCCTCCCCTCTCTCTCCATTCTTATCCAGACTCCATTCAGACACTAAGGGGATTTTCTTAAAGCATAAGTCTGATCATGTCACCCACTAAACTCCAGTGGCTTCTCATTGCCTCTGGGAGAAAATACAAAATGCCCTTTTGGGGCATATACCTCACACCACTTACTTATCAGTTTAGTAACAATGGCCTTGCGCTTCATGAAAAAGACTATCCATCTCTCTGCTTGCCCTCCTCAATGTCACCCATCAACCTCCTGGGCTTCCTTTAAATCCCAACTAAAATCCCATATTCTATAGGAAACTTTTACTAACCCCTCTTAATTCCAATGCCTTTCTCTATTTTAATAATTTCATATTTATCCTGCTCATAGCTTCTTTGTACATATTTGATTGCTGTCTCTTCCATTAGATTGTGACCTGCCTGAGGTCTCTTTTATCTCTTTTTGTATCCTCAGCACTTAGTACAATGCCTAGTGCATAGCAAGAACTTAATAAATGTTTATTTACTGACACACACACAAATAGTATAAGTGTATACATAAGCAAATATAGATTTATCAGTAAAATTTATATAATAAATTTTTATAATTTATTTATATATGCTTATACTACATATGTGCTCTCTCCCTCTATATTTATATTACAAAATAAATATGAGTAATGAAATATAAGGTAGATAAGAAGGGAGGATCTTAGCACTGGTAGATCAGCTAATGAGCATGCAGAATTTGGTGCTTGAGATGTACTTTGAAGGAAATAAGAAATTCTATGATGCCCATGAAGAAGTATTATATTGTAGGCATGGGGGACTGCCAGACCTGTCTGTAGCTCAGAGACTAGAGATGAAATGGTGAGTGAAAAGAACACAGAGAAACTGAGACTGTAAAACAGATAAAGGGAAATGATTTATAATTAGACAGGAAAGGTAGGTATGGATCAAGTTGTGAAAGGCATTAAAAATCAAATAGAGGATTTTATATTTTATCCTAGAGGCCAAAGACAACAGGTGAGTGACACAATTAGACCTGTGCTTAAGGTAGAGCATTTTGGAGGCTATGTGAAGGACAGAATGAGACAAACTGAATAGCCCAGGCAAGAGATAATGAAAGTCTGTACTAGGGTGGTAGCTATGTAAGCAATGAGAAAGCATCAGATGCAAAAGACGTTCTGAGTGTAGAAAAAATAAGATTTCTTAACTGACTGAATATTCAGGATGAGGGATAATGAGGAGCTAACCATATCATCAAGACAGGCTAGACTCTGGGGCTAAAATAAATGTCACATCATACACTGGAGTCAAAAAACCAACTATATGAGTTCACAATTGAAGAGGCATAATGAGATAGTTCATGGGCAAAGGTGTAGGGGTTTTACTGTACTATATGGTGTAATATGGTTAGTAAGAAAGTTAAGACAATCTTTGGCTGCATTTAGAAAGGCATGATATAAATGGCCATTAAGATAATAATCTTGATATACTATGCTCTGATTAGACAACATCTGGAGTATTTATTATACTCAGTTCCAAGCCTCAAATTTGTAAAAATGATAAGCTAATGAGTATCCAAAGTAGGGTGACCATGATGTTTTGTAAAAGGCCTTGAAATCATGTGACATAATATTTATTGGGGATCTTTGGTATGGAGAAGGTAAGACTTAGAGAAAGTGATTAGTTATCTTTAGCCATCTGAATAATTATCATGCAGAAGTGTTAGATTTTACTTAAAATAAAGAAGGAAAAACTATTAATAATGGATATGAATTGCTGAGAGGCAGACATAGACATAATGTGAAGAAATAATTCCTAATAACTAAAGCTATACAAATGGGAGTACCTAGGTGGCACTGTGGATAGAACAGACCTGGAGTCAGGAAAACATGAGTTCAAATCTGTGCTCAGACACTTACTAGCTGTGTGATTCTGGGCAAGCCACTTTACCCTGTTTGCCTCAGTATCTTCATCTTAAAAATAAGCTAGAGAATAAAATGGCAAACAACTTCAATATTTTTGCCCTCATCTGGGAGCTCTTTGTATTAATAAAATCACAAGTCTAGTCAGTCCCTAATCCTATCCCATAAGGTGATTACCTACACTATTACTTGTTTAGCTTCTTCTAATTCAGGCATTAACAATCCTAGTGAATTCCTGGCTTTGTATCTGCTTAAGATATGATAAGTATCTATCTAGCCTTATAGACAAGATATCCAGTAACATATCACTCTTTGGAAAATATATACTTTTCAATTACTTGGTGTTTCCTGTGCAGAATGTTAGGCTGAATTGTTTTGAATGATTAGAAATCTTACTGAGAAGTCTAAAGCTTTAAATCACTGAAGCAAAGTAACTTTATTATATAAATCTAGAAACATAGAGTGGTGCAGTGGAAGAAGAACTGCATCATTAGTCATAGCACTGTGGTCCAAATCCTGGTTCTATTATTCAATTAAATTCAGCAAAAACTATTAAAATGCTACTATGTGAAAGGCATTGTGCTAAGCAAAGACATACTGGACATGGTCCTGCCATCACAGTACACATTCTTTGAGGGAGACAATCAATATAATTACTTGTAGGAGATGGTATCTGACCTTTACTTTTAGGGGAGATAAAAATTCCAAATGGCAGGTCTAGGGAGATGAAATCCAATGAATGGGGAAGAAATATTATGTCAGTTTGGAGAATAAGTGAAGAACTGGAAAGCAGCGAGATTTGAGGCAGGGAGGTCAATTAAAAGGATACTCCAATAGTCCAGTCTAGAGGTGATAAAGGCCTGTCTGAACTATTATGATGGGCATGTGGGAAGAAACAGATGTGAGAGATGTTGTGGAGGTAAAGAGGACAACAACTGTTAAGCTATGAAAACAATGAAGGAAGCGATGAGGGTAATTAAGTTGTAAGTTTTTGTGTACTTGAATGAATTAATAACCCCCAATATAAATTGGGAAGTTTGGAGGAGGTGTGGTCTAATAATGAATTTTGTTTATAAGGTTGAATTTGAAAAGCCTGTGGGAAATCTAAGAGATAGCCAATAGGCAGTTGATGATGTAGGGCTTAAGTTTAAGAGAGTGAGGAAGGCTAGCAATATGGATTTGAAAGTATTTGTATAGTGATAACTGAACCCATGGGAGATGATGAGATCAATAATAGACAGTATATAGAAAGGAAAAAAGTGTGTGGCATATCCTTGGATTCTCATACTTAGTATATGTGAGCAGGAGCAAAGAAAGAGATAAAAAAGAAATAGGAGGAAAACCAAGAAATCAAAGACATGGAAGCCAAGGTAGGAGAGAATACCTGAAAAAAAGGGGTGGTCAATAATGTCAGAGGCTATAATTGAGATCAAGAAACCATTGGGTTTAAGAGTTAAAAGAACAAAGTGAGCTTGAAAAGGGAAGTTTCAGCTGAGGAAGGGTGGATCACAGATGGCAAGGGGTAAAGATCATGAGTTCAGTTTTGGACATAATGAGTTAGAAGTGTCAGTGGGACACACAGGTGGGCATGCTTAATAAACACCTGAGAAAGATGGACTAGGCTTCAGGACACAGGGTTGGATCAGTAAATCACCTCTGTAGAGATGATAAGTAAATCTGTAAGTACTGGTGAGGTCTCTTAGTAAGAGAGGACACTGAGAAGAGAGCCCAGGAAAGAGCAAAGAAGACTGAGAAGGAGGCTGAGAAGGTCAGACAAGGTAAGAAGGAAACAGAGACACAAAAATCCAGAGAGGACAAAATATCCAGGAGAAAGGGGTTCCACAGTGCCAAATACTGCAGAGTTATGAAAGATGAGAGCTGAGAAGAGGACATTAGATTTGGCAATTAAGAGAATATTAGTATACTAAAAATTAAACTGTATCAATCATAAAATTAATTGAAATTATAATTGAGTTCAACCAAGGCCACAAGACACAAGATTAACATTTAAGAATTATTATTAGCAATAAAGATGAAGAAAACACCATAAGAAGACATTTCAGTTACATTAACAAAACCATTAATTAATCTACAAATAATCTACATAAGGAAAATTATAAAACAATAATACATAACATAAATATGTAGGAGGCACAATTCATGGATGGGTCAAGACTAATAATAATGACAGCTAGCATTAATACATTGTGCTTTAAGATGTGTAAAGCACTTTACTTGTGTTATTTGAATATAACAATTTCAATAAAGTAGAAATGGTAATACTAGAAAGGTTAATTTATATTTAATGAATACAATACTAATCTGAGTACCAAAGGGTTTCTTCTTTTCTGAAGGATGGGGTATCTGGACCTGTGATTTAATTACACAGGAAACTCCTATCAATGTATGCCAGTCATTATTCTCCACTTTACAGTGTCCTCCTAACCCCCAAGACAATCTCGTCATCTCTCCTTTGCTGAAAATGCAGTGACCACTCATGGTCCCAATCTCAACACAGATCAGTACAGAAGCTTTAACGTGTTCCCTTTTTCCAACCTTGGCCTTTTAACCCCATGTTTGGCAATCCGGGAGCTCTCTACTGCCAAGGAGCTCACTACTTTGCTGTAGACTTCAGTGCCAATACAGCTTAATACAGTTGCCAATACAGCCAAACAATCCAACATCAGCCTCTATCTTCCCAGCAGCAGGGACTTCAGGCATGGATAACCATGCCAAGCAGCAATTTATAATCTTAGAGAGTTAACTAGGGTGTTGGCTTGCTCAAGATCATAGAATGGGCATATATTAGAAATGGGACTTGAAACAAAAGTTTGTTTTTTGTTTTTTTTTTTTCCTGACTCTGAGGCCATCTCTTTATCCACATATTATGCTGTCTCTCAGAAACAATTCTTCATAGAACTGGATAAAACCAAAACAAAATTTACATAAAAACCCCAAAAGGAATATCAAAGGGCATACTGGGGGAAGAAATTAACTGATTATATAGACAATGCATTTTTGTTTAATGTTAATATAATTTTGCTTCTTAATGGGAAGATTTTTCCCACCCATTAATGGGCCTGCCCATTAAAGAGAGTTTGATTAGGGAAGATTTGTATGAAGGCCCACACCTTTTGTTAATGAGGCAGTGGTTCTCAAGTGTTGTGATGTCCTCTGGCTCTGAAAAGTGTATAAAGAGTCTGAGGTGAGGTTTTATTTTGGGGCTTACTGAAGGAAATGTTTGTTTGGCCAGATGAGACTCTGGGCAGCTGCTGAGGAGCCTCTTGGCTTTGAAAATCCCGATGTTAGTGCTTCTCTTTCTAGTAATTAAGTATGTATGGTCAGACAGTTATCTGTCTATTGGTCTGTCAGGCAGTTGGAAACACTACTGATTTTTATTTCTCTCGGTGAGGGTCAGGGTGCTGACTTTTTCCCCTGAATGAAGTGAACGATACATGGACTTGATTAAAGTGATTGCTGACCCCTCAAAAGTTGCCTTTCTTTTTATAAAAGCAAATCAAAGAACCTGTGAAAGCAGGCCTCGCTGTGTATGTCAGGGTGTTTGCTTTTACACTGATGAAGGCAGAATTGTACTTCTTCCAGACCATAATATGCATTTTAAAGTGATTATCAAAAAACAGACAAATAGTTCAATAGCCCATAGATGATCATAAATTTAGAGCTGGAAGGGACCTTAAAGGTCAGTAAATCCAACCCCCTTATGTGGTAGATGAGGGAACTGAAGCACAAAGAAGTGACTTGCCCAGGGTCACACATCTCATTCAGTATCTGAGGCAGGATGTGAGTCTTCCTGATTCCAAGTTTAATACTCTACCCTTCATACAGCAAATTATCAAACTAAAAACATTCAAGATTAGTCTTTAATAAACCTAAAGAAAAGAAAAATAAGGGAAAGGATTAATTATTTAACAAATGGATTCGGGGAAACTAGTTCCCAATTTGGTAGAAAATGGATTAAGACCTAGAACTCATACCACACATCTTGGTGTACTACAGCTGGATGATCCTCAATCCATCAAATTATCAATAAACATGCATTAAGTGCCTGTTATGACCGGCACTGGAGATAAAAGGACAAAAATTAAACAACCCCTGCTCTCAAAAAACTTACATTCCATTTGGATAGACAACATATACCTTCATAAGACTATACAAAAGTATGTAAAAAAGTCAACATAAGTAAATTTTTGATATATTTAAGGTGTCAACTGAGCAGAGTTTTGAAGGAAACAATGAACTCTAAGAGAAAGAAGTGAGCAATCAGTACATTAAAGACAAGGAGTAGAGGCAGGATAAAAATGAGCGATAGACTATAATGTGTGAAGAAGATCAGTTTGACCAGACAGCAGAATGTAGGAAGGAGAATAACATATAAAAAAGGTTTGAAGTGACTAGGAGCCAAAATGGCAAAGTAAGGCAGGAACTTGAGTGAGCTCTTCCAAATTCCCCTCCACCAACTCTTAAATAACTTCTCAAAACAAATTCTGGAGTGGCAGAACCAAGAAAATGACAGAGTGAAATAATTTTCTAGCCTAAGACAACTTGGAAAGTTGACAAGCAAGTTTTGACTCACTGAGATGAGAGCAGAATGCAGTCCAGAGCAGGTGGTTTAGGCAATCTAGTAGCCAGCAAGGCAGCAGTGAGACTGCCTACCCTGATGCAAGTCAACAGTAAGGCCCCTAAGTGCAAACCACCAGTGAAGCGCCACCCCACCAGACCAGTACAGGTCTTGGGAGCAATTGAATCAGCAGCAGTGACTCCTGAAGCTCTCAGCCCAGAGACTGGAAGGAGGCCACACAACTAGTCAGGAGGAGATTACAGAGCAATTTTGTTGGCACTAGATGCAGGAATTTGTTGCATTGCTCAAATAGGGATACAGATCATAGTCTCAGGGCAAGGAAGAGCACTACACAGTACAGTATGTGACTGCAGGGGACCAGGGATTCTAAAGAGAGTACTTGTGGTTACTCATAGACCAGAGCACAGGCAAGGAGAGTAGTGATCACATCTCTCTTTAGAGCTTACCACTTCAGAAGAACCAAAAACTTACAGGTCCCTAGAACTAGCTCTGAAAACAGCAGCATGAAAAGTCTGAAGCTTGGGACAGTGCAGCCTCCCCAAGGAGGAGAGCTCAATTTTAATATCAAATTAAGCAGAGAAACAGGATGGAAAAATGAGCAAAAAACAAACCAAAAAAAAACAAAAAACAAAAGAAAAACAAAAACCTGACTAGAGAAAGTTATTATGGTGACAGGGAAGATCAAAACATAACCTCAGAAAAGGACAACAAGGTCAGAACAGCTACATATGAAGTCTCAAAAAAAAAAAAAATTAATCACAGCCCCAAGAAGAACTCCTAGAAAAGCTCAAAAAGGATTTTAAAAACCAAATCAGAGATGTAAAAGAAAAACTGGGAAAAGAAATGAGAGTGATGAAAGAAACTAATATGAAAGTCAACACCTAGGTAAAGGAAGTACAAATATATAAAAAAAAAAGATGTACAAAAATTCACTGAAGAAAACAATTGTTTAAAAGTAGAAGTGGCTAAATGGAGAAGGAAGTACAAAAATTCAATGAAGAAAACGATTCCTTAAAAATCAGAATCGGGGGGTGGAGCCAAGATGGTGGAGTAGAAAGACTCACGTATGCTAGCTCCGAACCCACAGCCCATATATTTCCTGCAAGAAGAACTCCCCACAAATTTTGGATCACTGCAAGGCGCGCAGAAACACAGTGGAAAAGATTTCCGTTCCAGAGAGCCCTGGAGAGCTGTCCCCAGGGGTCCATCGCACCCCGGGAAGCAGAGTCCACCCCTGAGCTGCCCTGGCCGTGGCCCCAGAGGAGTGGATCCAAGCAGGCTTCAGGGACGGAATCTCCAGCAGCCACGAAGTTCCATCCACCCACAGACGCTACAGGTCAGTGAGAGAGACGTCTGGGCTGGCCGAGAGGGGAGCGGGGTGTCTCTGTGATTCGGGCTCCCTCGGGAAGCAGTGGCAGAGGCATCAGCAGAGGCAGCGGCGGCGGCCCCGGGACTCCCTGAGCAGCACACAGAAGTTCAGGGCCATTACCAAAGGTCTTTGTATAAACCCCCTGAGGGAACTGAGCCTGGGAGACGGCCCTGCCCTTACCGGCCCCATTACTGAAGGTCTCTGCATAAAGCCCCTGAGGGAACTGAGCCTGGGAGATGGCCCTGCCCCCACCCAAGCACCAGAACTTAAGCTCACATTGAATAGCAGCCACGCCTGCCGCGGAAAGCCCATTTGAATCTCAGACCCCAAGCACTAGCTGGGTGGATCTAGGCAGGGGTGGAGAGGAACCTCAGAAGTCAAATAACTGGCTGGGAAAATGCCCAGAAAAGGGAAGAAAAATAAAACTATAGAGAGCTACTTTGAGGGGGTACAGATGTTCCTGCCTTTCAATTTGGATGACGAGGAACTATTCTTACCATCAGGGAAAGATGTGGAGGTCGGGGCCTCTGTATCCCAGACATTCCAGGTGGGCTCAGGCCATGGAAGAGCACAAAAGGATTTTGAAAATCAAGTTAGACAGGTGGAGGAAAAACTGGGAAGAGAAATGAGAGAGATGCAAGAAAAGCATGAAAAATGGGTCAATACCTTGCCAAAGGAGACCCAAAAAAATGCTGAAGAAAATAACACCTTGAAAAATAGGCTCACTCAATTGGCAAAAGAGGTTCAAAAAGCCAATGAGGAGAAGGATGCTTTCAAAAGCAGAATCAGACAAATGGAAAAAGAGGTTCAAAAGCTCACTGAAGAAAATAGTTCTCTCAAAATTAGAATGGAACAGATGGAGTCTAATGACTTTACAAGAAACCAGGAAATCACCAAACAAAACCAAAAGAAGGAAAAAATGGAAGAGAATGTGAAATATCTCATGGGAAAAACAACTGACCTGGAAAATAGATCCAGGAGAGACAATTTAAAAATTATGGGACTACCTGAAAGTCATGATCAAAAAAAGAGCCTAGACATCATCTTCCACGAAATTATCGAGGAAAACTGCCCTGATATTCTACAACCAGAGGGCAAAATAAGTATTGAAAGAATCCCTCGATCACCACCTGAAAGAGATCAAAAAAGAGAAACTCCTAGGAACATTGTGGGCCAAATTCCAAAATTCCCAGGTCAAGGAGAAAATCTTGCAAGCAGCTAGAAAGAAGCAATTCCAGTATTGTGGAAATACAATCAGGATAACTCAAGATCTAGCAGCTTCTACATTAAGGGATCGAAGGGCATGGAATAGGATATTCCAGAAGTCAAAGGAACTAGGACTCAAACCAAGAATCACCTACCCAGCAAAATTGAGTATAATATTTCAAGGGAAAATATGGTCTTTCAATGAAATAGAGGACTTTCAAGCATTCTTGATGAAAAGACCAGAGCTGAAAAGAAAATTTGACTTTCAAACACAAGAATGAGAAGAAGCATGAAAAAGTAAACAGCAAAGAGAAGTCATAAGGGACTTACCAAAATTGAACTGTTTACATTCCTACATGGAAAGACAATATTTGTAACTCTTAAAACTTTTCAGCATCGGGGTAGTTGGTGGGAACACACACACACACATACATACACACATACACACACATGTACACGCGTGCACACACACACACATACACACATGCACGCACATACAGAGACAGAGAGCACAGAGTGAATTGAATAGGATGGGACCATATCTCAAAAGAAATTAAGGCAAATTGTGAGACAGAAATGTAGTGGGAGGAAAGAGGGTGAAATGGAATGGGGTAAATTATATCTCATTCAAGAGGCAAGCAGGAGACTTGTTAGTGGAGGCAAAAAGAGGAGAGCTGAGAAAAAAAAAACCAAGAAGTTTACCCTCATCACATTCGACTAAAGGAAGGAATAAAATGCACACTCATTTTGGTATGAAAACCTACCTTACAATACAGGAAAGTGGGGGAGAAGGAGATAAGCAAGGGGGGGGTGATGGTAGGGAGGGTAATGGGAGGAGGGAGCAATTTGAAGTCAACACTCAGGGAGGGACAGGATCAAAAGACAGAATAGAAACAATGGAGGGCAGGATAGGATGGAGGGAAATACAGTTAGTCTTACACAACACGACTATTATGGAAGTCATTTGCAAAACTACACAGATAGGGCCTATATTGAATTGCCTGACTTCCCAAAGGGAATGGGTGGGGAGGAAGGGATGGGGAGAATTTGAAACTCGAAGTTTTAGGAACAACTGTTTAGTATTGTTCTTGCTACTAGGAAATAAGAAATGCAGTTAATGGGGAATAGAAAGTCATCTGGCCCTACAGGAGAAAAGAGAAGATGGGGACAAGAGAAGGGAGGGATGACAGAAGAGAGGGCAGATTGGTGATAGGGGAAATTAGAATGCTCGGTGTATTGGGGTGGGGGGAGGGGAGAAAAGGGGAGAAAATTTAGAACCCAAAATTCTGTGAAAATCAATGTAAAAAGTTAAATAAATTTTTATTAAAAAAAATCAAAATTGGGCAAGTGGAAGCTAATTACTGCATAAGACACGAAGAAACAATAAAACAAAATCTGAATAATGAAAAAAATAGAAAAAAATGTGAAATATCTCATTGGAAAAACAACTAACCTGAAACATAGATTCAGGAGAATTAATTTAAGAATTATTGGACTACCTGAACACCATGATCAAGAGAAGAGCCTGGACATTGTATTTCAAGAAATTACCAAGGAAAACTGCCCTGATATCCTAGAACCAACAGGTTAAATAGAAATTGAAAAAAAAAATCTACTAATCACCTCCTGAGATTTCCCAAATGAAAATTCCCAGGAATATTATAGACAAATTCCAGAGCTCCAAAGTCAAGGAAAAAGTACTGTAAGCAGTCAGCAAGAAACAATCAAAATACTATACAGTCATAGTCAGGATTATACAGGACTTAGTTGCTACGTTAAAGATTTAGAGGGCTCAGAATATGATATTCTGGGAGGCAATGGAGCTAAGATTACAACCAAGGATCAACTAACCAACAAAAGTGAATGTATTCCTTTGAGGGGCCAGGGAAGGAATTCGACATCAATGAAAGAGAGGACTTCCAAGCATTCCTGAAGACCAGAGCCAAATAGAAAACTTGATTTTCAACTACAAGACTCAAGAGAAGTATAAAAAGGTATATTTGAAAGATTCAATAAGATTCAACTGTTTATGATCCCACAAAGAAAGATGATATTTGTAATTCTTAAGAACTTGTTCATCGTTAGGACTCTTAGAAAGAGTATACACAGACCAGGTTTACAGGTATAAGTTGGCTATGATGGGATGATATCAAAAAACAAAATTAAAGAATGAGAAAGATGATTGCATTGGGAGAAGAGGTAAGGGAGAGACACAATGGGGAAAATTTATCTCACATAGAGGTAGGAAATATCTATTACAGGAAAGGGAAAGATAAGGGTTGGGGGAAGTGTAGCAGGCAATGCTTAAACCTTATTCTTACTGGAATTGGCTCATAGAGGGAATAACATTAACCCTCTAACACTTGGTTAGAGAAATCTATCTTATGCTTTAAGGAATTAGGAGGGGAGGATGACAAAAGAATGTGGTGGGAACTGATAGGAGGTCAGACTGGGGAAAGTGATGGTCAGAAGCAAAACAGTGGTGGGGAGGTAAAGGGTAAGAGGAGAGAAAGGTAATCATAAGGAAAAATAAGATGAGGGAAAAACACAGTAGTAATAACTGTGAATGTGAATGGGATGGATGCTGTCATCAAACAGAAGAGGATAACAGAGTGGACTAAAAACCAGAAGTCTATATGTTGTTTACAAGAAACAAATTGAAGCAGAGGGACATACATACAGAGTAAAGGGAAGGGTCTAGAGCTGAATCTATTATGCTTCAGCTGAAGTATAAAAAGCAGGAGTAGCAATCATGATCTCAGATAAAGTAAAAGCAAAAATAGATCCAATTAAAAGAGATAAGGAACTAAACACATCTTGCTGAAAGGTACCATAGACGATAAAGTAATATCAATGTTAAACATATGCACCAAATGGAATAGAATCCAAATTCTTTCTTTAATTTTAATTTTTCATTTTTAACACAGTTCATATCACATAAAACAATTCCAAATTTTGATCAGGTGATACTTCTTTTAAAGTATTTACAGTACAGACCACAAACGAATTTTTTTTTTTAACATTAAGCAACTGAGACCCAAATAATAACTATGCATGCTAACTTCACAAGCCCTTGGCCTAATTGTCTCCACATGATTACTAAGAATTAAAGGACCCTAACTTATTGTTGTTGGTCTAAAGTCCTAAGCCTAACAGCTTAATTTTAGACTTAACCTCAGATGTTCCCCTACCAACAATCTATAATTTAATAGATCTGGTATCAAGCTTACAAACCTTTTGATATAGGAAACTGCCACTAAGACTAGGGACATTGCAGAGAAACATCTCCCCAGCTTCATGTCAATTCCAGGCAGGAGTAGATTAACAGCTTGCATTCAGTCAGGTTTAAAGTCTGCCAGGTGTCAGTGGGGAAATTGAGTCAGGAGAATCCTACCTCAGTGCAGGTTGAACAGCTGCTCTCCCACCCTTCCCATGAGATCACCTTTTGCAGTTCATGCCAGCATCTCACAGGCTTACTAGCATCATGGATTGCAGGCTCAGACTGCCTTTCTTGCTATCCATACCTGGAGTTAGACTCAGAAGAACAGTCAGTTAATAGCCCCATAGAATCTTAAAATAGCAAGTTCCAACAACCAGGTTTCAGATATGACTATAATTTCACATTGGCTAAGGAACATCTTTTGAGGCAAGTCTTAAGTGGCTTACAAGTCTTTCTATACATGTTCTAGTTCCCGATTAAATAACAATCATAAAATCAAATTTACCATTAAAACCTTAACTTTTCCATCAATGCCAAATTTTACCTGAAGTTACCTGTCTCTAGGAAACTTAGACTAAAATTCTTTTCTCCAAACTAAAGATGTCTCTCATTTAGTCTCAGTAATTAATTCAGTCAATTGTTTTAATTCTAATTGCTTTTACATCACTTTGTAACATGTCCAATTTTTCTCCCCATCTCTCCCCTCTCCCCACCCCCTAATACCTTGCATTCTGATTACCCCTTCCCTCAATGAGCCCTCCCTTCTACCACACCCCACCCTTCCCTTATCCCCATCTTCTCTCTTTTCTTGTAAGGCAAGATAAATTTCTATACCCCATTACCTGTGTTTCTTATTTCCCGGTTATATGCAATAATTCTCAACATTCATTTCTAATACTTTGAATTCCAACTTCTCTCCCTCCCTCCCCAACCCCACTGAGAAGGCAAGCAATTCAATAAAGACTAAATATGTATTGTTTTGCAAAGACTTCTATAATAATCATGTTATGTTAATACTAACTATATTGCCCTCTATCCCCCCTTATTTTTTTATTCCCTCACTTGACATTGTCCTTTCCCAAAAGTGTTTATTTCTAGTTACTCCTTTCTCCCTTCTATCATTCCCCTCACTCCACTTATCGCCTCCTCCCCTACTTTCCTGTGGTGTAAGATAGATTTTCATGCCAAATTTAGTAAGCATGTTATTCCCTCCTTAGGCCATATGTGTAGATAGTAGCTTCACTTTTTCCCTCTCCCCTTCTCCCTTTTCTCCTCCATTGAACAAGATTTTTCTTATCTCTTTTATGAGTTACAGCCTATCCCATTCCATTTCTCCCTTTCTCCTCCCAGTATTTTTCTCCCTCACCCTTTAATTTTTATTTTTTTTGTGGATATCATGTCTTTTGATTCAAAACAGCCTGCACTCTCTGTGTATATATGTGTATAGGTGTGTGTGTGTGTGTATGTACAATCCCTCTACCTACCCAAATACTGAGAAAAGTCTTAAGAGTTATAAATATTTTCTTTCCATGTAGGAATGTAAACAGTTCAGCTTTAGAAAGTCTTTTATGATTTCTCTTTTCTGTTTACCTTTTCATGCTTCTCTTGATTCTTATGTTGGAAAGTCAAATTTTGTATTCAGTTCTGGTCTTTTCATCATGAACACTTGAAAGTCCTCTATATGACCAAATGACCATTTATTCCTTTGAAGTATTATACTCAGTTTTGCTGGATAGGGGATTCTTGGTTTTAATCCCAGTTCCCTTGACTTCTGGAATATCCTATTCCAAGCCCTTTGATCCCTTAATGTTGAAGCTGCCAGATCCTGTGTTATCCTGATTATGTTTCCACAGTACTCGAATTGCTTCTTTCTATCTGCTTGCAGTCTTTTCTCCTTAACTTGGGAACTCTGAAATTTGGCCACAATATTCCTAGGAGTTTCTCTCTTCAGGTTTCTTTCAGGAGGTGATCAGTGGATTCCTTCAATACTTATTTTGCCCTCTGGTTCTAGAATATCAGGATAGTTTTCCTCAATAATTTCAGGGAAGATAATGTCGAGGCTCTTTTTTTGATCATGGCTTTCAGGTAGTCTCATAATTTTTAAATTGTCTCTCCTGGATCTACTTTCCAGGTCAGTTATTTTTCCAGTGAGATGTTTCACATTATCTTCTATTTTTTCAAACTTTTGGTCTTTTTTTTTAACTGCTTGGTTTATCTCATAGCCATTAGCTTCCCTGAACTCAATTCTCTCTTTCAATGAACTATTTTGTTCAATGAGTTTTTGAAGCTTCTCCTTCATTTGGCTAATTCTGCTTTTTAAAGCCTTCTTCTCCTCATTGGCTTTTTGGACCTCTTTTTCCAAATGAGTTAGCCTCCTTTTAAAGGTGTTATTTTCCTCAGCATTTTTTTGGTTCTCCTTTAGCAAGTTGCTCACTCACTTTTCAAGTGCTTCTATTGCCTGAGCCCAATTTGAGTTCCCTTTGGAGGCCCAGGAGGTAGGGGCCTTGCCTTCCTTTGACATTATGCCTTGTTCAAGAAAGTAAACTTCTATGGTCTTATTTTTTTCCCTATTTTGGGCACTTTTCCAGCAAGTTACTTGACTTCTGAATCCTTTGTCAAGAGACTCGACTCAGCTGCTTGGTTCCCCTGGGTTTTGGGTGGGTGCAGAGCCGTCACTCAGGGCTGAAGTTTAGATCAACTGCTCTCTACCACCAGAGACTCTAAGCTTTGACAATGGACCCAGGTCATTTCCCAGCCACTGTAGCAGCCTGCAGCCTGCTGCCTTGGCCTCTGCTGTTGCCTGGGGCTATTGCTGAAGAAACCCTTTCCCCTCTGGCCCAGCTGACAAAGCCCTCCCACACTGACCTTTGGAGCTTTCTTTGTTGCTTGTGGGTTAAGGTATCTAGGATCCTCCCTGCTGTGAATTCTGCCCTGGAGGCCTGTTTGGGTCCTATTCCTCCCTGTGCCCTGTGGCCAGGGTTGGGTTACACTCCGCTAAGCATCCCATCTTCCCTGTGGCCTTTCAGGTTACCTTTGGCTGGAAACCTCTTTTGCTCTGTTGTTTTATGGCTTCTGCTGCTCTAGAATTTGTTGAGAGTCATTTTTTACAGGTATTTTGTGGGCCGTGGGGGAAGCACTAGAGTATATGTGTCTTTCTACTCCACCATCTTGGTTCTACCCCTAGCATCCAAATTCTTAAAGGAGAAGTTAAGTGAGTTACAGGAGGAAACAGACAGGAAAACTATACTAGTGGGGGACCTCAACTTTTCTCTTTCAGAATTAAGTAACTATAACCACAAAATAAACAGAAAGAAGTTGAGGAGGTGAACAGAATTTTAGAAAAGCTAGATATGATAAACCTCAGAAGAAAACTGAATGGGGATAGAAAGAAATATACCTTCTTCGCAGCATTCCATGGCACCTACACAAAACCTGATCATGTACTAGGGTATAAAAACCTCACAGTCTAATGCAAAAAGGAAGAAATATTAAATGCATCCTTTTCAGATCATGATGCAATAAAAATTACATGTAATAAAGGGCCATGAAAAGAGAGACTAAAAATTAATTGAAACCAAATAATCTAATTCTAAAGAATGAGTAGGACAAACAATAAATCATTGAAATAATTAATAACTTCATCCAAGAGAATTAAAATAATAAGACAACATACCAAAACTTCTGGGATGCAGCCAAAGCAATTGTTAGGGTAAATTTTTTATCTCTAAATGCTTACATGAATAAAATAGAGAAAGAAAAGATCAATGAATTGGGCATGCAACTAAAAAACTAGAAAAAGAACAAATTAAAAGCCCCCAATTTAATACCAAATTAGAAATTCTGAAAACCAAATGAGAGATTAATAAAATTGAAATTAAGAAAACTATGAACTAATAAATAAAACTAAGAGCTGGTTTTGTGAAAAAGAAAACAAAACAGCTAAACCGCTGCTTAATTTGGTTTTAAAGAAGAAAATCAAATTAACAGTATCAATAATGAAAAACACGAATTCACCACCAGTAAAGAGAAATTTACAGGAAATATTGGGAGCTGTTTTGCATAGTTATATGCCAATAAATCTGACAATATAAATGAAATGAATGAATATTTACAGAAATATAAATTGCCCAGATTAACAGAAGAGGAAATAGAATACTTAGATGATCCCATCTTAGAAAAATAAATTGAACAAGCAATTAATTAACTTCCTAAGGAAAAATTCCCAGGGTAAGATGAATTTACAAGTGAATTCTACTAAATATTTAAAGAACAATTAATTCCCAAATTATATAAACTATTTGGAAAAATAGGCAAATTCCTTTTACAACACAAATATGGTACTGACAGCTAAAACAGGAAGAGCAAAAACGGAGGAAGAAAACTATAAACCAATTTCCCTAACGAATGTTAATGCAAAAATTTGAAATAAAACACTAGCAAGGAGATTACAGCAATATATCACCAGTATTATACACTATATAAAGGTGGGACAGTAGATCTTAGGAATGCAGGGCTGGTTCAATATTAGGAAAATTATCAGCATAATTGACCATATCAATAATAAAACAGCTATGATCATAGAAAAGGAAAAGTGAATACAGTATATAAAGAAACTTGATGGAAATTTAAAGCAACAGAAAAGTTACAACATTTAATGAATTTTAAACAGGTAAACTGCAAAATTTTAAATGACTGTTGTAATACTGATATTACAAATTGTTTTGAAAAGGTAATTATCCTTTTTAAAAATCTTCTTTTAAAGTGTAAATACTTTTTCAGGGAATAACAAATAAGTTACCAGCAAGCTGGACAGCTAAGTGGCACAGTGGATGGAGTACCAGGCCTGGAGTCAATAAGATTCCTCATTGTGAGTTCAAATATGACTTCAGAAATTTACTAGCTTACTAGCTCTGTTTGCCTCAGTTTCTCAATCTGTAAAATAAGCTGAAGAAGAAGAAATGGCAAACTACCTTTGCTGAGAAAACCCCAAATGGGTTCCATGATGTGTCAAGCATTACTGAAAAACTTAACAAGTTGGTATCAATAGGTTTATCAGATTCTTTCTTTCTAGATTTGATGGATGGACACTCTGAAAGTACTGAGAACTTAGAGGGGACAACTATATAGGTAAGCAGTAAGAAATTACTGGGGTTTTTGGAGAAAAATCACAGCAAGGGTCAAAAAAAAGGTCTCAGAAACAAGGTAGTAAGACTTCAAAGTTCTGTTTAGGGATAGCCCTAATAAAAATCCTTCTTTTGTTTGGAAAGGCAAATTAAGTTACTTTTAGCCTTTTTTGCTCCAGGTTAAACAATTTTAAATCCCTTTATTCACAGAACTTCTTTTTGGACCTTAAATAATTTAGTTTTCTGAACTATTTCCCATTTAGTCAGTTTAAGACTCAGTGACAAGGTAGAACACAAAACATAGTGGAAGGATTATATCCTAGAACTTTTATGTCATATTTCTTTTAATATAATCCTGATAAAATAATGGTTCTGTTCATAACCTTACTACTGTATATGACTAATTAGTCTAATTCTATGGCTAAGTATTCACTTTAGAGGAAAGGGTTTAGTTAATTCCAAGTATTTTTCTTCTATCTAGTAAGTAATTCTTAATTTCAGATTTCACTTTGTGGGTTTTATCCCAAAATGCACCAACTTACATTTGTCCTCATTAAATTTAATCTTTTCTTAACAGGAATAACATTTCAATTAATTAAGGTCATTGTAAATTTTATGTTTGTTTCCAAATTATTAATCATTCAGGTCTGAAATCATCTGCAAACCTGATGAAGAAAATCTTGATTCCTTCATATAGGTCATCGCTAATGACACCGAACATAGCAAGGTTCAGAACAAATTCCTGAAGGACATGTCATTATGTAACATGATTCTTTTTTTGATAATTAACCTTTGCATATGGTTTGCAAGCCATTATAGTCATGAAGGTTGTAATATGGCAAAAATGTCATATGAAATATAATAAAATGCCAGAACGAAATCAAGACGATATATTTTAGTTATGACTCCCCTTTGCAATATGGTGTCATACTATAAAATGGAGATAAAATTGGTTTGGCACAAAGTCATAGTACTAAATTTCTAGTATTTTATGCTTTTTGAGGTGACTAGAAATTCATCTGTGTTACTATTTTCCAAAGTGATACTTGCTATAATTGATGTTACCTTTTTTTTTTTTAACATGGAATATTCCAAATATATTTTTAAATGAAAAGTTCTCAAAAGTGATTAATTTGGTCTAAATTACCACTTCAGAACTGGTTTTATTTAACCAATGCTAATATAATCAACACTTTGACCTTTTCATGCAGGAATAGCACTGTAGGCTTCAGATTAGGAGATAAAAGATATCATTCTGCTCCTTTGGGTTTTTATGTGACAAAAATAATTACTATAGTTAGAAAATTCGATGAAACTTTCTTCTGTTGATAGGGATACTCCTTTTATATCTAGTTTTAGGAATTATGAATTAGTATGGTGGCTAAAGGGATGGGTTTGGAGTCAGGTGGTCTCTAGTTGTGTGATCATGGACTAGTCATTTAATATCTCTGTGCTCCAAGCAATTCTCTAAGATCGTAAGCTGTAAATGAGTTGTTGGTCTGCCTTCATTGAGGAAATTTTCTCATTTGGAGTTCCTAGCTCCATGAAAACTTATAAAAGCATAGATTTGAAGCAAAAATTGAGCAGTGCATTAAATGTTGAGATTTGTTTGTAATTAGATCTAATGACATGAAACTTTTAATTACTTTGCACATCCATTTAACTTAATGTTTCCATTTTATTTGACAATTATAAGTTATTATTTACTAGTAGTTACAACTATAATACAATTAGTTACTAGTTATTAAACTAGATAGGATGTATTAGTTTATATGAATCTGTTTTATTTTAAAAAGACCTTCTACCAAATATTGCCCATATCCCATTTTTCAAAATTTTTCTCATTATTAGACTCTTCAAAGGAAAGGAAAACATAGCATTTAGTTCTAGAAGAAAAGTGGAAGATGATAATAAAATTACCTCATCTTACAGAAGTAAAGGAATACAGAAGGAATTCCATAATAAACAAATTCTTATAAAACCTTAAATTAAAATTAATAAAATTAAATTAAAAATAAAACTTCAACAATGAGTGAAATGCTTTGCTAAAAACTGGTCAAGTGTATGAAACTGAATACAGTACTCTATTACCTAAAAATAAAAACAGTTAATCATAGGACATAATAGAGATAGCTCTTAAAAAGCTTGTACCTGTTGAATCCAGGACATGTAACAAGGGAGGACGGAAGACACACTGGGAGAATCATGCTGGTTTTCAGAGAGTCGATTGCCATCAAAACTGCATCCTTCCAAGAGTAAGCCACTGATCTGTGTTAAAAATGTATGAAATATTCAAATTTAAGTCATACTATAATTATAACATATCTTAATAAGGTCAAAAACAGTGTTTCCTATTATAAGCAAAGATCCAAAGAGTGGGAAACTAAAAACCCTCATGTTATGTGTGAGAAAAGTGCTACTGTACAGTAAGAAACTGGTTTTCATGGCAAATTTTCTTTAAACTCAATTTTAATTTTTAGTAAATTTTAATTTTTAGTAAATACTATGATGTTGACATGGCATGGCATCAGATTGATGAGAATATATTGATCTTACCAAAATATACATTTAAGAGTGATGTCAATAAAAGAAGAGCAAATCAAAACTTTGGAACATGCATCTTTCTCTTCAGACGTTTGACATTACCTTAAAGCAACAGAAGATTTTTTAAAATGCATAAATATCAAATGCTATGGAATCAAGTGCTGCACTATTTGAAACATTCAAATATGCGATGCATGGTTCTATCCGGCTAGAACCACTTACCACATTTTATATTATTATAATTCCAAACTGCAAAAGTTCTTACATGTAATCACTACATGGGATTCCTTAGTTGTACTAATCATAGTAAAGTAGAAGTAAAAGCAAAATAAGGGGGAGACATATAGACCTAATGAGGAAATTATAGACTTGGCAACAGCAGCTGGAAGTTTTTATCCCTGAAGTCCTTGGCAGTCAGTGGAAATGACATTTTAAGAAAAGCACCAGATTTTGTGCTGCACACTCAGGACTATGGGACCTCTCTGTAGGATTTACAGCTAAAATCTCCCATACATGCTATCCTCATTAGAATATGAGCTCTTCCAGAACAAGGACTGTCTCGCTTTTCCATTTGTATCCTTAGGGCTTTGCACATAAAAAAATGTTTAATGCTTTTTCCTTGCTTCATTCAAGTTCATCTTAATCACTCGATCTCTCAGCTGTTAGTGCCCATTCTTCCCCAAATTCAGTCTGCAGCTACTGTATTTGTATATAGTATATACAGTATTTTTGTATACACTTATTAATGTACATGTTGCCTCCCCTGAGAGTCAGTCACAAATAGTTATTAGCTGCATACTGCGTGCCAGGCACTTTGTTAAGAACAGCGGGTGGTGGTTGATGAACTGATTAGTAGATTATGTGTTTCCTGATAGCATGAATGGTATAATTAACCGACTTTTGTATTTTTAAGTAGTTAGCTCAGAGTTCTGCATCTGTTGTTATTCAGTCATTCAGCTGAGTATGATTCTTCATGACCCCATGGGATATACTGTGTTTGGGGTTTTCTTGGCAAAGATTCTAGAGTGATTTCTCATTTCCTTCCTCAGTGGATTAAGGCAAAAAGAAGTTAAGGGACTTGCCCAGCATCACTCAGCTACAAAGTATCTGAGGCTAGATTTGAACTCAAGTCTAAATCCAGGCCCAGTACTCTATCCACTGAGCCACCGAGCTGCCTCTTGCTCTGCACCTAGTAGATGATTAATAACTGTTGGCCTAATTTGAAATATAAGAAAATCTTCATGAAGGGCATGTCAATCTATCACAATACCTTTATATTTTTAAAAAATAATTTGTGCCTTTTTTAAAAAAGTCTTTTCTCTGGAAGATCTCTTTATCTCATTAGAAACCAAGAAATACTTCTTTAATTAGTAGCTTTCTTAATATTTTTAATCACAATCAAGTCCTTGTATTTTCTCAGCTCAATATACAAAGCTAAATTTGCTAAACAATATAATAAACATTCTTGTAAGTACAACCACACTATTTAAAACTTTTACTAAGACTCTGTATATACAATTTCAGATTTTTTTTGATGTATTGATCAATTATGCTGCATTTTCTCTTTATTTTTAAAATAATATTTTGCTTTAAGGAATGGTTCCTCAGAATGAGAAGAATGTAAGAGAATATTTAGGCAGGGTAAAACCAAAGCATATCAATAAAAAAACCTGTATTTTAAAAGGTAAGGAAGCTCTTGGGGGCTAATCAAGCTACATTGCCATTGATGTAGCTTAGTGGTCTTGGACTGTGTTGATGTGGCTTCTTGATCTCCTAAAGGCATACTTCTGCAGAGCTACCCAAATTTTCTGAGTTTTCAGTATAAGACTGCTTTATTTTGGTGGGCAGAATAGAGAGAGGCTTTCCTTACTAAGGGCACTGATGTATATCACTATACTCATGATGTAATATTGAGTAAGCTTATTGATATCAGAGTGACTGAGGCCCAAAGGGAGATGGTTGCCCATCATGAGGGATAAAGTATGGAAAATCAACCCTAAGAGAATCCAGGATCCAGCCCACTCAGTCAAGTTTTGGGGGAATACAGTGGATGGGGGAAAATCAAATAAGGTACTGATACTTGCCTTCCCATAATCTAACAAGGAAGCACAGAGGCTTATTGGATTCTTCAGGTTTTTGTGCAACTCACATTCTTTACCTGCATACCCTGACGGCCTCCCCTGTCTACTGAGTCACTTACAAGTCCCCTTTTGAGCAGGGGCCAGAACAGGCTACAATTCTGTTAGACCTAAAGTACACAGAACTAGTGACTTCCAGTTTAAGATGTGTAAAAAGTAATTGGTTATCTAAGACTTGAACTTAGGAGAGAGACTGGGGCTAGATATGTAAATTTGAAATCTTCTGCATAAAGAAGATAACTTGAATCTATTAAAGAGACACTACAGAGGAAAAAAGAGAAAGCTGAGGATAGAGCCTAAGGGGACACCCACAGTTAGTGGGCAAAGATACAAATAAGGAATGACAAAAGTACCAGAAATGAGTTCGTAATACACATAAGAGAAGAAATGAGAGAGAAAACACTGTCATGAAAATCTAGAGAGAAGAGAATATTCAGGAAAAAGAGTATGATCAATAGTGTCAGACAATACAGAGATAAAGAAGGACCAGAACTGAGAAAAGGTCATTAGAGCTGGCAACGGAGTGGTAAATAATTGGGTCATTAAAGAGAGGGCAGTTTCAGGTGAATGATGAAGTTGGAAGTCATGATTTTTGAAGAAAAAGTGACCATTATTGGATGTCCCTAATCTTGGGGAAGCAATGAGACTGGCATTGGGAGTGCTGGAAAAGGAGTACAAAGAAGAGGAATAAGAGGGAGAAGAAGAAAAAAAGAGGCAAAGAAGTAATCAGATATAGCAAAAGCAAAACATGCTAACTCCCTTATCCATCCTACAACGAGCTGATAAATGTGGAAGAGAACTAAGGGCAGAAATCCCAGGCTTTGCCTCTACTTTTTGGAAGGACAGGGTCCCAGATGTCAATGATTTGGTCCATGCAAGCTAGTGATGAGATGCAGCAGCATGGCAGGAACCTAAGAGTCATAGTACAGAGGACAACAGCCTCTGACACAGCCACCGATCAAAGCCATCTACAGTAGAGAAGCTAAGGGATTGCTACCATCTTTCATGCAGCCTGTTTTGGTGCCAGTGTGGATACCCAGCCCTGTTCTGCAGCACCATCTCCTCAAGTGCTTTCCAGTCTCTCAGTCAGAATATACTTCTCTTTGGACTCCTACTGGGAGAATAATACCGAATTTCTGACGCTGCAGAGTCCTTTGCAGAGGAACTGCTCCCTTCTTTTGCAAGGCTTAGACAAGGACCCTCCCAGCATCCAGAAATTCAATAATACCACAAAGTAAACAAGAGAATCCCTTTGAGCCTGGTAAATGTTCATTCACCGTAATTATGGAGTGATAGTGCCACCTTCTCCAAGCTGTTAAAAAAAAGCACCCCCCAACAATATCACCCTTTTGTTTCCCAGATAAGAAAGGTATTTCCGGATTATTCCTTCCCTAGGGATTCCAGAGGTCTTGGGAGGAAATAGTCCTTCTGGAATCTCTTAGAAAGGACAAGACATCCACTGACAAACCTATAATTCAACTAGCCTAAATAATCAGTTAGAAATTAAAGAATGGTAACGGTGATATACTACATGAAAAGACAAACTCTGAAATAATGCTCTATTTGTATACTCCTGGAAACAGGACAGACCATATATTCCTAGCTCACATTTTGTTTAAAAGTCCTATGCTTTGTATGTCAAGTATATTCAATATTTTTTCAATAAATAAGTACATAATTAATAAAGTATAAAGCTGAATCTCTATTAATGAGATGTTCTATTACTTGGATATACTGATCTCATCAATGTGGACATTCCTCCAACAATGAAGGTCATAAATTATTTATATCTGCTTGTCCTATGCAACTCTTGTCCATGTCTACAATTGAGTAAAAGGTGATCCTCCCCAATACAATGGTATAAATCTTCACATTCCCCAGTCATTTTGATACCGATGGGAGCATTCTGGGCCCCCATCAATTATCACTCATCTTTGTCTTATGATAAAATCATCTTTTTGGTTATGCATTTGTTTGACAACATCCTTTATACCACTTCTGTATAATTAACTAATTGCAGTATGTTGTAACTCAATTTGGGAGGACAGGAATCCTTATTCAGTGAGGCACAGTTGAAAAAGCACAGATGTACAGTCTCAGGAGCTGAGTTCCATTCTCAGCTTTGCTACTTAGGACCTAGGCTACTCAGGCTTCAGTTTTCTCTCTGGTAAAAACAGAGGATTGGACTAAGTGACCTTCAAGGGCCCCTTCAGCTCTAAATCTATGATCCAATGGTCATTGTTGGCAACTGAATCTCTTCTACATCTCAGGAAAGAAAGTGCAAGTCATTTTAATACAGTAAAAGGCAACTGATAATTAGCCTAGCAGTCTGCTATATGAGCAAGAAAAGTTGTTCTGCATGGGGGAATATGTTACCTATGCACTAAATATCCTCATATTACTTCTTCAATGGGTTAAGTTTATATATTCATTATTTCAATATAAAGAATTAAGAAGCAAATTATTAAGAAATTAAACAAAAAAACCTTAGCAACTCTTCAGCTCTAGTACCATGAAGGAAGTATAATGGAACAAGTATGATTTCATCACTATCTTCTGGAAATGAAAGCATGGACTTTGATTGACATAGCATCAAAGCATAAGGGATATCATTTAAAATTTAAATGGGAAATAAAGCATCCTCCAAGAGCACATACACTGGGAATATTATATTTAGAAAAGCTGTCAGATATTCAAATAAATGAATCTCCTGATTTTCTCTCAAATTCAACAATCCAACTTTAAAATGACACTTTTAAATAATTTATTATCAGAGCTTGCATAAAGATGCTACATTTTTCTCAAAATACATCTCATTTTAAGGTGAAGTATTTCAGTATTTTAAGAATTTGTCAGTTCATCACTGTGGATACATAACTGATACACATAGATATATGATAAAAAGTAGCTAGTCTTTGAAAACTGCTGTAGCTAGTCTGGAGCCTCTCCAAACTCTGCGAGGTTTATCCTTAGACAACAATTAACAGCCCCATCATCAAGTCCATACTTGAAGCTTTTCTGGAATGATGGGACTTGCTGGAGCTTGTGCTCCACTGAAAAATCCACAAAAAAATTGTCATCCATACCATAATCAGGCATTGGAAAAGGAACTGAAGATGTACCCAAGTTAGAGAAATATGACAAAATGGAACAGGGTGAGGATAGAACTACAGCTCATTACTGAAACAAGGATCAATTAAAGAAACACAGATTAATGGTTTAATATGAAACATGACAAAAAATAATAATGCATTTCTAAGGCCATGTCTACACTTAATGGGTCCATTCAGTCTGTGCTAGCTCTTCGGGCACATACCAGAGCTTTCAGCAGCCTATTTTCAAAGGATCGCAGCTGAGAACAAGAAATAGGAAGCAGAAACTGAGACTGGATTTCTCTGAGCTAACAGTCAAAAGCCAGTAGGTTAAGACTGTTAGCATGTGGAAAGTAGGAGAAGGATGTATCACTTGCCAACGATGTTCTGATACAAGTCAGGCTAACCATGCACCCACATCTAATTCACAAAATTTAGCACGGTAGAGTAAAAAGAAAACCAGAATTGATGTCAAACACCTGAGTCTGGCTCTTGGTTTTGCCGTTGGGAAATATCTCACTGTGGACAAGTCTGAGCCTTAGGTTCATCTGCAAAATAGGGACAATAACACTTAAGCTATTCACCTCACGTGACTGCTACAAGAGCAGCGCTTTGTAAATAGCCAAGGACTACATACATGGGTAATGATATTACTTCATTCTCACAAAAATCTTCTGAAGTTCGAAGGGCAAGTACAATTATCTCCATTTTACAGGTAAATAAACTAAGGTTCAGAGAAGTGACACAACCTTTCTCCCACAGCTAGTAAATAAGGTAAGATTGGAAATTAACTTTTCTGACTTTAAGTCAAATATTCCTTCTACTAAATGGCATTAGACTCAAAATACCGATAAGATACTTTTGTGTTTGAAGTGTTGCTTTTTTTCAACTAGTGGACTCCCTGGGGCTAGAGGCCATGCCATACAAAGTTCAACTGAAAGGACCCGGAGATATTTAGCACAGAGAAGACCTGGATATGACTGCTATCATCAAATATCAGAAGGAATCTGGTAGGAAACCCTAACTGGAGCTATGGCTCTGGAAGGTAGAATTGTAAAAGTTCAAAACATCAGAGAGGCTTGATTTAAAGAAAAAAATAAACAACCTTCTAACAATTTTATACCTTCAAATAGAATGAGCTACATTGGGAGACGATGGATTACTGTATTACTATCTATGTGTTCTTATACTTCAGTTAATTTTTCTTCCTTTTTATATTTAGATGTCATACTATTTGGAACACAAATTTAATATTTATATTGTTTGTCATTTATGGTTTAGTTTAGCATAATATAATTTCTTTATCTATTTATATAATGAATTTTTTGCTTTGTCTGATAGCATGAGTTGCAAATTCTCCTTTTGAGGATTTAACTAAAAACACAGTAAAACTGTGTTCCAGTCTCTCATTTTTATTCCATATATCTGCTTTTAAATATACTGGTTGTTAGCAAGAGATTGTAGAGTTTACTGTTTAATTCACTCACATTTAAAGTTATGAGTTAGGTTTATATTTTCCTCCATTTGTGTCTCTGGGGCATTTTTAAAAATTTGAATTAAAATTTTTTTTGCTCCCTTTCCTTTCTGAATTCTGTACTATGTCCTTTTATTAGCTTTGCTCGTTCTACATTAAAGTAAACTTTCTTTAGGCAATCTCTCTCAGCTCAACTCTTACTTCTTTTGTCTAGTAAGGATGATGAAGTATTGCACTAAGTAGAAATTTTCCTGCAGTCCAATTTTACCCCCTGACCTCTATATGGTCATTATCTTTCTCATTTCTCAGGCATCTCCTCTCACAGTCCATGCCCTCCACCTGCTCTGAATGCCAACTGTCCGTATGATCTCTGATATCCCATCTCCTGAGGCTGGGTATTGTCCATGAAGGCACAACACTCCCTCAGAGAGGGTGATCTCACTGGGATATTTTCTTGTATTACTTCTTGCAGTATGTTTTGCTGTTGCTTTTTGCTTATCATGATCTTCTCAGAAGCCTATGATCCTGAAGTTATCTCTGTGCATCTTATCTTCAAGATCACTATGTTTTGCTTGAATACAGAGCAAGTGTTCTTTAATTATATCGGTATTTTTTTTCTCTTCTTCCAGATTATCCCCCACTATATTATATTTGCATTTACAATCTGTTTTTCTTTCTAATTTCTTTGTAGTCATTTGCCATCATAGATTCCAATTCTTCTATTCTGCTCATTATTTCTGTTCTTTAGGCCATAAATTCTGCTACTTATTCCTTTCTAACTTCTCTCTTAAACCAACATGAAGCATTCCGCTACAGTTCCAGTTTTTCATGAGGATTCCACAGAGTGAAGTATTGCATCAAGTCTTGGTTTAATTTTCTTTTAGGGAAGGAAGAATATTTGAGAGTTTAATAATGTTTTAGATGTCTTTGTACTCACCTTTCCTTCTGATTTTTGTTATCACCTATATTGATTTATCTCTCTAGGTTTTTAACTAAATTTTCCCCTCCCCTTTGAGATTTTCAGTGATTCCAGTCTAGTCATGAAGCAAGATGGCCCAGTGGATAGAGTACCGGGCCTAGAGTCATCTCCCTGAATTCAAATATAGTCTTAAACACTTACTACCTATATGACCCTGGACAAGTCATTTAACCCTGTCTGCCTCAGTTTCTTCATTTGTAAAATGAGTTGGAGAAGGAAATGGCAAACTACTCCAGTATCTTTGCCAAGAAATCCCTAAATGGGGTCACACAAAGTCGACATGGCTGAAATAACTCAACAAAAAATGTCTTTAGTCAAATTGTGGAGATGAACTGACCTGGGAATCTCAGTGAACTGCTCATCTGCCACAGGGCATCCACTAAGTAGAAGTTGAGGCCACTATTTTAGGGTCTTATAGGATCAGTAAGATAACACGATAACATATATTTTATATAAGAATGTTCACTGCCAGTACACTCTCCTTTTGAAGTTTTTTTTTGAGATATCAGTACTGTTTTCATCATTTTCTTACTTATAATTTTATTATAATATAACACAATAATATAAGATAATTTTAGAAGTCTGAATTAAGTAAAGATTTTCAATGATCTCAAGGACTTTAATTTTTCAGATTTTAGTACTCCTCAATATCATATCTTACCAAATGAGGATGAGGAGTGAGATATTTGTAAAATACTTAGCACAATCATTAAGTGCTTACCAAATGCTTATTCTCTTCCCATTTCCATCTCCTGTTTTGTCAAATCTGGATTCAGGGTATTTGACTTTTTCTTTTTTTTTTGATTGCCCTATACTAGTCAGCAGTACTGTAGCATGACTCTGAGAGTAGGTAGCATTAATAAATTAAAGGCCTTACCTAGCACTCATGAGATCTGTTTTCAGATTTATTTGTATACAGGACTGGCACAAAATGAAAGCATTCACTTCCTTGGTCATGCCCACTGACGGTGATCGGTATCATCTGCACTGACACAATTCCAGTAGGTGGAGTCCTGATATATCTAATTTGTTCTGATCTATTTTGTCTTCCTCTGGTACTAGAATATGAATGAAGACTGATTGTTTCATTGCCCTCTGTCTCAAGCTGATCATCATGATGATTACAAATAGGGCCAGCCTGTAATGGAATCTTGTGCTGCTTTCTCTTTTTCTTAGATTTATTGCAACAGTTTCACCAAATGTGCCAGACTGTTAACCCAAAGGGTGACATAGCCAGAACCTAATTGGTCAGCATTTCAGGGTTCTTGCCAGGTCTCCATAGCTAGAGCTCTCAGGCACAGAGGCTCCCTGCTTTATCTCACCTGGCTACCATTGCTTTTCTGTGCCATTGCCCTCACCCCTCATCACATAGATGCTAGACTGGGTTTTCAGGAAGTTAGCAGCAGCAGCAGCAGCAGTAACAATAGCAGTTTTTATAAAGTACTAAAAGGATATGTGGAAAATAGGCAACGTGTCAGAAGACTATGGATAAGCAAGTATCCAAATATTTAAACAGTGAGTAATGAACTCTAGAACTGTAGACTCATAGTTTGATTTGAATCATACACAAAATTTTACAACCTATAATTAAATGAACTGCATAAGTACATAGAAAGGGAGGCAAGTTTAAGTGAACTGAGACAACAGGTAAGGGGAGGTGTCTGAGGTTAAGAAGGTAATAGATCTGGGATTTGAAGGAAGAACCTCTAATATGTCTTTTGACATGGGCTTGAATCCCAGCTCTGATATTAGCTGTGTATCCCCCCTAGATTTCAATTTCCTCATTTGTAAGGGAAATCTCAGAGTCTTTTCTTGTACTAATCCCATTATCCTATGAATCTAAATCATTTGCTTCTCTCACTACATTATATTGCCTTTTATGACAAGGGAATTTGAAATTGTATCATATGAAGATTGTAGGGAATAATTAGGGATGGTAAATCTAGAGAATAAGACTCTTAAGTGAGGCACATCTGTCTTTAAATATCTGAAGAACTGTAACATGAAAGAGCGATTACATTTGCTTTGTTGGACTGAAGAAAGCAAAGCTAAGTAGAAATGACAGAGAGGCACAGTTAGAGCTCAGATACAAGGAAGAATTTTTAAATAATTAGAGATGGGTGAAAATGGAATAGGCTGTATTTTATATAGTGAGCCTGCTATAACCAGATGCAGTTAAGCATAGGATAGATTGCCATTTGTTAGGAGTATTATAGGTGGTATCTGGTAGGGGCTGACCAAGATGAACTACAAGAGCCTTTCTACTGGGATTTGAGGCTTAAAAAATAACCCAAAAGTTAATTTTTGATTTCTATAGTTAGCTGGCAAAAAATTTTAAGGTATGCAATCAAACAAATGCTTAGGTGGTTTAACATTTCTTCTCAGGAAGCAAATTTTTCATTTTCAGTGTCAACAGAAATTTCTGTATTTTGTTATAAAAGAACAGCGTTTCATGATGGATCTTGAATTGTTTTGATCATAAAGATATATCAAAGACACAATAATTTACCTAGTAGTAATGAGTTGACTCAACATATTAAAAATGATAACTTTCTAATGACTTTGTTATAATCTCTTAGGGGCAATATAAGTTTAAGACACAGAACAAAATGTATAACCTGTTTAGTACCTTAACTTGGAGTTTTGCTTCTGGTAGTCGACCTTTCCATGATGCTACAAATTTAAGGCTATCCACCGAACAGCTCATTGCCCTATAAAAATATTGTTTCAAATGTTACATCTGAAACTATTAGAAAAACACATTCCAATGAAAAGAGACAATATAATAATTAAATTTGTGTTTATCCAGAATCACAACCAGAAAGCGTTTGATATGTGTAATGTCAAACCTTAGTTCATGCTTATAAGAGCCTTCTGCAAACATCACAGGAAGAGTAAAATATGTTAAGCATAATTTCAGTTATAAATCTACTTTATTACATTCTAGTTTTTTGAAAACTGGTACTACATTTATGATACATGGCAATCTTGATGATATATATTGTAACTGAATTTAAAATAACAATTTTAAATTAGAGCATTCCATTTACTAATGCTTCTTGATAAATCGGACATGTTACAGAGGTTACAAATTCTTAATCAAACTATTAACATAACTGAATAATTAGGAATTCTCTTACATAGCATTTGTTTAAAAGAAAATTCATTTTTAATTTGTTATTTCTATATTCAAATATTAAAAATTTATATTCTCATTGTAAAGTATTAGGAAACTATACAAGCATTAAAACCCATTTAAAATCCATTTTTGGCAATCAAGGAAAATAGTCAATAATTAATAAAATCAGTATAAATGGCCTTGGGTATATAAGGTAGATAACCTTTAATTTACCTTGCAGTTTCTTGGCGTAGAGCATTAAGAAATGTGTCTGGATGGAAGAGTTCTGAAAGGTCAAGGGTGTCTGACAGTAGTGCCTGCTTTTCTGCTTTATCTACCCAGTGCTGGAGAAGTAAAGAATAGAAAAGAAAAGTTAGTTTTAGAAAGTTGTAATTTGCTGATATTTTTAATCTCGAATAAGCTTTTAAATTATGGGGACCAATATAAAAACTATTTTTAAAAGATAATAATGGTTTTTATATGTTAGTAAGAAATTTTCATTTTATATTTTGAAGTTTGTCATAATTGATATATTACTGATATCACAATATAATCTGACATCTATATAATCTTTTATGCATTTAAATCTACTGAAAACATGGAACTTATAAGTTCTTTATTACTTATGTTAAAATTTCTCTCTTTTACTCCCAGTTTTGAATTTCTTGTGCTAACACTGTTAAATGTGTTTGTTTTTTAGTCACTTAAGAGGCATGCTCAGTTCAGGAACTTCTCCTTTTCTATCTTGTTAAAATAAGTTTTAGGGATTTAAATTTTTCTCTGAGTTCTGCTTTAGCTATGTCCTATTAGCTTTAGTGTACTGTTTCATTTTTATTATTTTAATAAAATCATTGTTTCTATCACTTGCTCTTTGACACACTCATTCAGGATACCATTACTTAGTATATTGAGGTCTGTATCTTTGATTCATGTTTCCCTTATCCTGTTTGTTGTGTAGGCTATAAAGGATTAATTTATTATTTCTGCCTTTTTACATTTATTTGATTCCTTTCTGTTCTAGCAAGTGAACATTTTTGTAAGGTACTATAGGATGCTGAAAAATATGGATATGCTTTAATATTCTCATTTTCTACCAATCTGTTCAACTCTACATTTTACTTCTTAATCTTTCTGTTAACTTTAGCTTTGTGAGAGAAATGTAAAAAAAAGTCTACTCTTCTCTTACTATAATGATTTTTGCAATTCAGCTAGCTTTTCTTGTAAAAACTTACCTCTACGCCATTGTGTGTATATATTTAATATTGTTATTTTCTAATTAGCCTATGATTCTTTAAGCAGAATAAACTTAGTTTTCCTGTTTTTGTCTCTTAAAATTATCAATTTACACTTGTTTAGTCACCTGAAAGTTTATAGTAATTCAACTGTCTTAACCCTAAAGGAATAGAACTAAAATGCTGTGTCTAAAACTGCTGCCACTACAAGGTGAACAGTAGCATAGGAAGATAGGAGGGGGTACAGCAGTTTTAGGAAGCATCTCTCAGGGACCATGCACATGGGTTAACTCCAAAAAAATCTGTGCCTAAATGTGTAGCAGCTATAAGACCAGTGTAGTTGTGGTCTGTGGAATATCAATTATTGGATGAGGTGGAAAGAAAGCTACCTCTAAGGTACATCTCACTGTACCATCTACCAAAGATTCTTCAAAGCATATATTTCTCATTCATTTCAAGTAGTTATGAGACTGTTTCCTTTCTATTTTCATTAGCAAAAGCAATATTTACTTCTCTTGTGTTACGTGTCTCTTTTTTTACTACTTGTAATATCTGTTGTTTCACAATATTTACTTAAAATTGATCCTTTTATAATGCAATTTACGTTACTTTTAATTAATGCTTTGAAATATACTTAAATAATTCTTAAACTTAAATAATTTTTAAAATGTGTCATAGCTAGGGCCATAGGGTACATAGGTTCAAACTCATTAAGAGGCTCAATATGGCTAATAATTAGATTTTCACTTCATTACATTCTAAAGTAATATAGTTAGTTAAGGATGAAAAGTTTCTTTCAATAAAATGTTTTCAATGCTTTATATAATGAAGAACTTGCTAGTCTGTTGAGCTTATAGGCAGACTATAAGAAAAATACAGCCTTCAATAAAATTTTTAAAAAATTCCTGAATGTAAACAGTGCCTTACAAAGATACCACATTAAAAAAAAAAAACAACTAAAATAGTAACTGCCTTACAAATATATAGACTAAAACTTAAATAGCCTAATTTGTGGCAAATAAATGTGTAAATGTTTTTTTTGTCATTTTGGTTTTTGCCTGTATATCCCTGATGCTTAGTAAGTGGCACACAGAAGGCAATTAAGAGATGTTTGTTGAATTGAATTGAATATTCTAAATAGAAACTACAGCTCTAGCCTACCATATGCTTTAAATTTCTCTTACTAGCAAATATTCATGCATGAATTATGAAATTGTAAATTTGCTTCTCCCTTCATATACAGGAAAGTAAAAAAAATAAAATAAAACAAAAAACTTAAATTTTTTCCTCCAGTCAACTCTCTCCCAACCCCTTTCTTTATAAATCCCCAAGGCAGTGAGATGAAGTGTTCACCACACAGACTCAATTTATACTCCCTGCTCTCTAGCCCCAACGCCAAGTGACAGTTCTCAATCCCCTAAGTATATAAATGCATGAAGAGGCAAAGACTTCCACAATCCTTTAACACTTTCACAGAATGAACTCATACCCCAGAGGGGCTGTAGTTACAAACCTCCTGATAAGCCTCCTTGACTACTCCTTCATTCCACCCACTTAGCAAAGATCCTTCCCTTAAACTCTGCTGAAAAAACAGGCCATTTAAGGTGAATTTCCTTGTCAAAATCCTTTACATCATCCCTCATTCTTCCCTCCTTTACTTCAGTCTCTGACCAAAAGGTCATTCTAATTGTCAAGTCTAATACATCTACTTGTAACCTTCATCCCATGCCTTGCCACCTTTTTGACAGAATTTTCCCACAATAACTATCATACACAACTTACCCCTCCAATATTAAATATATTCCTACTCACTACTCATTCCATTCAGTTTACAAACTTTCCCAGGTTTTCCCACCTTTAAAATACCCTCACCTAATTCTACCATCCCCATTTGTCTATCTACATCTGTCCTCTCTTTCAAAGCCAAACTTCTCAAAAAAGCCTTCACCCTCCTTATCGCTAGTTCCACTCAGTCAACTAGCAACTATTAAGTGCTTATTGCGTGCCAAGAACTGTGCTAAGAATCAAACACACACACACGCACACACGCGCACACACGCCTCTACTCTGAAGGAGTTAACAGACTAATGGAGAAGACAACATGTAAACAATTATGTATCAAGAAGACATACACAGGATTAATTGGGAGGAATCTAAAAGGAATGTGCTAGGATTAAGGGCTCAGAAGAACTTCTTGTAGAAGGTAAGACTGTAGCTGGGACTTGAAAGTATCCAGAAAACCTAGGAGGCAGAGGAGAGGAGGGGACAGGATTCTCGGTATGAGGGACAATGAATGAATTGTTTGCAGTTGGGAAATGGAGAGTCCTGGGGAAGGAAGGGCAAGTAGGCTAGTGTTACTGGATTATAGCCTCCATGGAAGGGAGTAATATAGAAGAAGGTTGGAAAAGTAGGAAGGGCCAGGTTATGAAAGCCTTTAACAGGGAGATGACATGGTCAGACTTTCATTTTAGGAAGATCAATAGAGGACGGACTGGATTGGGAAGATATTTGATGTAAAGAGACCAACTAGCAAGCTAATGCAATAATCCAAGATGAGGTAAGAGGCTATGAAAAAGTAGTTGCAGTGTTAGAGGATAAAGACAGATAAACGTACATACATATATACGCCTATATACGTATGCACATACATAGGTATATAAGATGTCATGAAGGTACAGAGGAGGAGACCTGACCACTGATTGATTGGGTGTGAGGAATCCAATCTGACATCTAGGTTGTAAGCCTGGGGAAAGGAAAGGATGTCAGTATTCTCCAGAGCAATAGGGAAGTTTGAAATGGGAGAGAGTTGGAGGTGGCTTTCAGTTCTGGACATACAGCACTGAAGATGTCTAAAGGACATTCAGCTCAAGATGTCAAGAAGGCAGCTGGAGTTGTGACTGAAGAGAGGTTAGTAGATCTGAGAGGCATCTGCACAGAGATGATGATCAAAACCATGGAGGCTGATAAGACTGCCAAGTGGAGCAGTATAAGAGGAAAAAAGAAGAGGGCACTGTTGTAGATCTAATGTAAATGAAAATCCAATAGAACAGAGAGAGAAGGAACAATTAGATCGCTATGGGGAAAACAAGGAAAGAGGAGTGTCCCAAAAACCTAGAAAGAAGAAAATATTCAAATAGAAAATTTTCGGACTGCAGAGAGGTCAAGAATGAGAATTGAGAAAAGGCAATTAGATATGGCAACTAGAAGATCATTAGTGATTGTGAGAAAACAGTTTTGGTTGAATGATGAGGTCAGAAGCCAGACTACAAGGAGCTGAGAGAAAGCTTCTGTAGCTGTTGTTTGTCATTCTTCCTCGAAAAGGACCAATGACATTGCTATGTTGAGGTCAAGGAATAGTGTGTTCTACTGCGGCTGATTAGTCCAATGCAAGCTCAGGGAGTTCTACCACAGGTTGGGCACAAATATCCATTTGGACATTTGGGATGGAGATCTTTCTAGATTTGCACATCTCATGTTTCCTTTGTGCCACCACAATTCTGCTTTGCTCATAGAACTGGTGTCTTCTTTGATGTGGGCAGGCACACCATGCTTGGTGGTTCTGTGCAGGCCTTGCATGTCTCACAATTGATACTACAGTTCTTGTAGTTTAACAACAAAAGGATGGGGGAGATATGGGCATGTTCATGGGAAACATGGGAAGGGAAAAGGAACAGGCATTTGTTAAGTGCCTACTATGTGCTAGGTACTGTGGTAAACCAGGAGTCAAGAAGTGAGTATTAGCAAGATAGTTGGGATGGCAGAAAGAGGAATCTGCCTGGAATGAGATCATTTCTGTGTGTAGAGAGGTCTGCCTCATCTCAAACAATACCTCCTAATTCCCAGAGCTGCTTGTGCCTGCCTATCCTCCAAATTAACATGAATTTGTTGTATATATTTTGTATATACTTGTAATATATGTCTGGGTGTGTTGATATACACACCCACACATTGAATCTCCCCAGTAGGAAAAAGTTCCTTCAGGAAAGCAATGCTTTCATTTTTTCTTTGTATTTCCAATGCCTAACACAGTGCCTCATACACAATAGGTATTTAAGGTTTGCAAAGCACTATATATGTTATCTCACTTGATCCATACAAGTCTGTGATTTAAGTGTTATTAGCGTCCCCATTTCATAGATGAGGAAACTGAAGCTGAAAAAGATTAAGTGATTTGTGATATGATCTGTTCACATCTTGTATCCTTTAAGAAAGAACCTTGGGAAAGTAGTTCTACCTTAAGCACACCCCAGACCACCATCTGTGTGATACCTTGCTCATCACAAGGGGAGCAAACTCTGTGGAAAAGGGGAACACCATATACTCTACCATCAAGTAACTGTCAATTGCTACCAACATGGCAGGTAAGCCTAGCAGAAACAGCAAGGCAACCTGAGGGAGAGACAAAAGGTAGGATATTTCAGGAAAGTTAAAACACCACTTCTAATACCACCTGCTTCCAACTCTGGTAGAGATAGCTCAGTACCAGAGTGCAAAACCCTTGTGCCCCTCACTGGTCCTGTTTCCAGCCCAGACCATCACCATCACCAATACCTACTGCTCATTGATCAGCAGGCAAGCCTCAAAGATAGCTAGGTAGTGCCATTCACAAAACACTGGGCCTGGGATCAGAAAGACCTGAGTTCAAATATGACCTCAGAGACTTCCTAGATGCATGACCTTGGCTAAGTCATTTTCCTCTCTCAGCCTCACTTTCCCTATCTGCAAAATGGGGAAAATAACAGCACCTCCATCCCAGGATAGTTTTGAGAATCAAATGAGATATTTGTGAAACACTCAGCACAATACCTGGCATATGGTAACTGGTTCAATGAGTCACAATTCTCTACTCTTGAATCCTTTTACCACTTGCATTTCTACCACTCACTGCCTCCTAATCCTTAACTCTAAGTCACTCTCTGCTCTGGGTCAGCCCTAGTTCAGGCTAGTCTAGCACAGTCTAGTGATTCAGTACAATGATATGCTTGTGAACTAGATAATTTGATAAAAATAAATTTACTTACAGCAATGTTAAAGGGATAGAACAATTCATTAATTCAAATTGATGCTGTTTCCTTTGGCCTCTGTATTCACTAGGATGACAATAATGAATCAGAAAAAAAGTCTTTCAGGGTAGAAGGAAATCCTACTAAATCTCAGCAATATCTAGCTTTCCTTATGTATGGCTTTTTATGTTTCAGGAAGTATGGAAAAGTAATAGTTCAAACCCTACTCTTTCGAACCAACCACATCTGTAAAATGGTCTCTTTACCCTCTCAGACAGAAACTACCTCAGTCTACATTAAATAGATGTTGCTCTGAGCACAACTTCACCTACCAAGCTCCTGGACACAAGAGAAGTAATGAAACCATGTCTGATGGATGTACTGAGTTCATGTCACAAACACCAAGCAGGACCTCACTACAACATGGCGATCTTTTACCTCTTTATCACATTTCCCTCAATGACACTTTTGACACTTCTTTCTTAAGGCCCATCCTTCTTTTAAAGAAGATTTTCTATCTAACTTTATTGAGAAAATAAAGGTCAGCATTGTGACCTCTTTCATCTCCCCTACTCTTCTTTGCTCCAGAATATCAGTTCGAGATTGTCCTCCTTGAAAAGGTTACTCCTTCCACTTGTACCTTTGATCCCATCCCCTCACATCTCCTTTGGTAGCTTGCCTCACGGATATTCCCCTTCTCTCATCTTCAGAATCTCCATATTTCGTTCCTTCTCGCCTGCTCTCAAACATGTTTGTATCTTCTTGAATTCTTGAAAAAAAAAAGCAATTCTTTTACCCTGCCAGTGTTTCAAACTGTTGCATTATATCTGTCCTGCTTTTAACTGGAAAGAACAGTCTAGAGACTCTACTTCCATTCGGTCAGGTCTGAGTGATGCCTCAAGCCACTGAGACCTGGCTTCTGAGCCACCAGTCTGATGAAATGGCTTTTTCAAAGATTAGAGTACCTTCTTAAATGCTCAATCTCATGGCTTCTCCCCCACCAACGGCTCTTTTTTTTTACTTTTCTGCAGCATTTTAAATCTGATCTCTTACTCCCTTCTCCTAGCTACCTCTCTTCTCTCTTGGTTTCTGTGACGCTCTTCTCACCTGGTTCTTCTCTACATCTGTCTACAGAGAGCTAACTGCACCAGCTGTTTGCTGGATATCTCTATTTTGGGGGACACAAACATTTCAGTGTCTAAAACCTAATTAATCATTTTTCCCTCTCCTCTTTATTTCCTTCATTCTGTGAAGGGCAGCACCACCACATTCACTCAAGTTTACAACCATGGTCGTTTGTTAGCCATCCCTACTATTTAATTCTTACACTATTTTTCCAAGTCCTTTATATTCTGGCTTTATACATTTTAAATCCATCCTCTCCTCCTCATTCACATAATGCTACCACGTAGTTCAGTTTCTTTTGACCCCTCACCAGGTCTAGTATCCTCCTAAATTGTTTATCTAACTTTACTCTCTTTCTTCTCCAAATCATCCATTACACACAGGTGGCAAAAAAAAAGAAATCCTCCTTAGATATGATCCTATAATTTTCTGCTCAAAACTTTGAGTAGCTGCCTTACTATCCATTAGAAACTTAAAAGAGGTTTTCATAAAAATGTTGATAAATGTATACCTGACAAAACCTATCCCTTACTTCCCTTTTCATCTCCCTCCTGATTAAAATGTAATTAAGCTCCTTCAGGATTGGAACTGTCCTTTCTGCTTTATATTTGTATTCCCAGCACTTAGCACAGTGGCTGGCACATAGTAGCACCTTAATAAATTGTCTGTTCAATGACTTACTGACTTGAGTGCTTCTGATATGTAAGATCTATAGGATGCATTGTGAAGAATATAAAGAAATCTGACTATATCTGGTTTCCAGGAATACTTTCCTTTAATCTAAGAAGTATTTATCAATGCCTGATATATACAAAAGACTATTAAGTCCTGTGGGAGAGACAAAGAAAAAATAAGACACTGCCCCCATCTTCAAGTAATTTAGAATATAGTAAGGGAGCTGAAAATGCATATAGATTACTCACAATAAAAAGTAAAGTATAATATGATGAAGGTTCTGGGAAAGCAGACATGAATAGAAAAAGATATAAATATAACGAACACATAAATATAAAAAAGGTAATTAACTACAGAAGCAGCGGAATCTCCAGTCGTGGAATCCCCAGTCCCAGCAGCAGTGGGTTCATAGATCCCTCAACCCACAGGCTCCAAAGGTCAGTGACAGGGTTTTTTCAGCTGGCCAGGAAGGGAGAAGGGTCTTCCCATAGCTCTGGCCTCACGCAGCAGCCAAAGCAGAGGCCACATCTGGCAGGTGGCAGCAGTTCCCACAGCAGTCCCCAAAGCAGCCTGCATCCATTGTTGTATAGTAAAAAACCCTGGGGGCACTGAGGAGCTAATTATTACCGTGGCCCTGTCTAGGGTCCCTGAAGGAGCTGGTCTTTGTCTCACACTGAATGGCAGCCCTCCCCCCACAGCTTGACTGAATCCCAGCCCCCCAGTGCTGGCTTGGCGGAACTGGAGGCCAGGTGGCTGTGGAGAGAAAACTCTGCTAAGATTCTGGGCACAAAAGTCTCTTTCTGCTCCCAGACCAGTGTATATGCTTAATTGTGCCACCTTGGAGGAACTGAGATCTTACAGATTCCCAGATTATACCCTACTCTTGACAAAGGACCCAAAAGTCAAGTAACTGCTTGGGAAAATGCCCAAAAAAGGGAAAAAAAAAGACTATAGAAGGTTACTTTCTTGGTGAACAGATACACAAAATGCTTACCATCAGGGAAAGACATAAAAGTCAAGGCTTCTGTATCCCAAACATCCAAAATAAATATTCAATGGTCTTAGGCCATGAAAGAGCTCAAAAAGGATTTTGAAAATCAAGTAAAAGAAGAGGAAGAATAATTGGGAAGAGAAATGAGAGAGATGCAAGAAAAACATGAAAAGTGAGGCAACACCTTGCTAAAGGAGACCCAAAAAAATACTGAAGAAAATAACACCTTTAAAAATAGGCTAACTTAACTGGCAAAAGAGATTCAAAAGCCAATGAGGAGAAGAATGCTTTAAAAAGCAGAATTAGCTAAATGCAAAAGGAGGTGGCACAATCAAGGGAGAGAAGTTTACTCCTCTCCTGGCCTGTGCTCTGGTCTGAGAGCCACCACAAGCTTTTCTGCCCAGGATCTGAGTAGGATTCCCTCCCCAGACCCCCTACCAGATTCACCACACCAGTGCTCCTCCTTACCCCAGGACTGCCACTCAGGACTGAGACCTAGCTCAGCCATTCAATTCCCCCAAGGGTTTTAGGTGGAGGGCTCCAAAAATGGACACTGCTGCCTCAGTGGCTGCTGCCACCCTTGGGCCAGTTCTGGGGCTGGACCCACTCCCTTCTCACCCTGGTGAAAGAGCTTTCTCACTGACTTTTGAAACTGTCTTTGGTGTTTATGGATTCAGAAATCTGGGAACTGCAGCTGCTACCTGCGATTCCATGACCTGCAGCCTGCTCCAGTCCTGTCCATGCTGTGTACCACGGCTGGGCTGTGCTCTTCTCCTAGCCCAGTGTGATAGACCTTTCCTGTCAGCCTTCGAGGCTGTCTTGGGCTAGAAATCTCTTTCACTTTGTCATTTTATGGCTTATGCTGCTCTAGAACTTGTTTAGATTCATTTTTTACAAGTATTTTATGGGCTATGAGGGGAGTGCTACAGCAGGTCCGCTTTCTACTCCACCATATTGGTTCTGTGCCTGATAACTGCAATTTGTTAAGCAATGTAGATGCTAGCATCTACATTGATGAAGCAAAAGGTTTTTGGGTAAGGGATAGCAAGCAAGTGGAAAAAGATGGAAGCCCTTGAATGTCAGGCTAAGAGGTCTGGACTTTATTTTGAAGGTAATAAGGAGTATAAGAATATAGAGAAAGCAGCCCTCACACTAGAGTCACAAGAAACCAGAATTTGAAATCTAGCTCTGATACTTATTTGCTATGATGTGATTTAGGGCAAGTCACATACTATCACTAAGCTTCAGGTTCAATGCTTTCAATGTCTATGTTAGAGGTTTGCTATGAGGAAAATAATTTGCAAACTTTAACGTGTTCAGAAATATGAGGTATCATTACCAAGTAAGGGTGAGATGCATCATGGTGACAGTGATATTTTATCAATTTTTGACCTGTCAGTGCTATGCTGTACAAACTGAAGGGGAAGGGAGGCCAATGAGGAGATTACTGCACTAGTCATTCATATAACTTAGTTTCTTACTTTTAGATATGCTTCATTGGTTACAAAGTGATTTCATGTATATTTACTCATTTAAGCCTCCTTATAACCCTGGAAATAGGTAGTACATATATTGCCCCCACTTTACAGATGAAGATGAAATGGGTCAACCTCTCAAAGAATGTCCAGGGCTTCTTCCACAATATCATGTACAAACATGTGCTAAATACAATATTTTAGGAATAAAGTACAGAGTGCTGGGCAGGTGGGGATAGGGAAAGGGAAGCTACTAAGATGTATAAAACTTAGTTCTGTCCCTCATGAAGTTCATTAGGATAAAGAAAAGACATGTACATAAACACATAATACAAGGTTATCTATGCCATAAAAGAAACACCTCTTTCAGGTTACTGTATTTCAGAAGGGGGGGGATTTTATTAGGAACATGGGAATGCAGATCATGAAGACAGAAGCATTTTCTAGATTTCAAAGTACAGAAAGCTTTTGAATAGGTAGTCACAGGGGAAAGACAGGGGGAGTAGAAGTAGCAAGAGCGAGGTAAAGGGGCAATGGGTAAAGGAGTAGCTTAAATCAAGCATAATATGATAAAAATCAGAATGATGAAAAATTCTGGTGGCTATAAATATATCTATTTATCCTCATTTTTCTGAGACTTTGCTCATAATGGCCCTCGTACCTAGAATTCTTCTCTCCTTCAGCACTGCTACTGTTGTATTCTTTCTTTTCCATGTCTGAGGATCACCTCTTCCATGAACTTTCTGCAGCTTGTCTCTGCCTCTACGAGAAAGTGCCTGCTCTTTCTTCAAATTTCCCAGGGCACTTTCCTTAGGTTTCTTATTTACATGTAAATATTGACTCTATAAATCTGCGTAAACAATTTTTATTCCTTATTACATTTTAAATTCCTTGTGGGCAAAGGCATATCTATATTTAAAATTCCAGTGCCCAGAATTGTACCTTCCAAATAGTAACTGGTTGATGAATATTTACAGAATGGAATTAAATTTCTACCTATTTTAGTGAGACATGAAGATAGCATAACCCCAAAGAGGCACTTTTCCTTTCCCATAACTACAAGACTCAAATGTAACAGGTATTGATTCATGCCACACACTGCCCCCCTAAAAAAAACTAATTTTGATTTTGTGGAAATGCTCAAGATACCTATATAATGACTTATTGTTATAAAAGCTGAAAGTAAAGGAGGTATTTCTTCATTTCCCTCCCCCAGATATATATGTGTATATATATATATATATATATATATATATATATATATATATATATATATATATATATACACATATATATCTCCTTTGTAGAGTCAAACGAAAGGGTTAAATATAATAACACAATCAATTTTGTTTCATGACATTATTTGGAAGAGCTTTCTATATGGTATTTTTTAAGTACAGTGTACTTATATGGGGCAAGGATTTCATTTTCAGAGCACTAATATTCAAATTAAAATTTATTGATGGTCTAAAAATAGTGTGATTATTTAGCACCCTTTCTACTCTTCCTTGGCACTCTGCCACTGTCAATGCAGAATTCAAAGGGGCCACAACAGTCTGAAGGATAACTGCTTGTCTGTTATCCACTACACTTCGCATAAGAGTTTGGTGGTGAGAAACGCCCCATTTCTCTTCAATCATAAATACTAACGTTGTAGTACATGTTCGTCTACTTTGCTGATGGGCTGAGGTTTACCATGTTCTATTACGGTACACTCAGGACAATTAGCATGCCAAGCATACTAATAACTTTTAATGTTTTTGTTTACTCCAGTCTAACCAACAAGTAGAGAAACTTCTTTTAAAAATTCTGGGTAAATATGATTTAGGTTCTGGATAAATCTGCTTTCAGCTGACATAATGTTAAGAGTTCTGGAAGAAGGCTTCAATGTTAGACCCCCTACAGAGGACTTATGGGACAATATGGACATGGGTTACAGAGGATCAGAAGGCACACAGAGTTTATCATCTATGATCTATCATCCATTGGAGGGAGTACCTACACTGATGAAATCCAAGATCCACGAAAGTATGTGCAAAGCACTTTGGATTAGGGACTAGGGTAAATACAAAAATAATTAGTACAGGATCTGTGACCTTGTTCAGCTTGAATTTAGTTAGAATGATAGCACAGAACATATAAATCTAAACTACCTTGGATTTTTTACATATATTTTGCATAGTTTCATGCATAGATGTTATTTTGCTATTCTGTCCCTGCTGGCACTGCTTACGAGGTAAAGGGGAGGGAAAGTGCAAGGGAAAGTAAAACAAGGTTCTTAGAAAGCAGCAAGAGCTATTGATAGTAAGTAGAAAAAGAAAGTAGGTTTATTCAGCATATATTCAGGATCAGAAACAGTTTAGGAGTGGAAGGGATACTACAGTGAAAAATCATTCTCAGGTAGAGAACGGCACCACAGACTGGTCATAGAAAGGGACTTATAGAGGTGGGTAAGACAGGCTTTGGATGGTTCACTCTTTCCTGGCCCCTAGTTAAAGAGGTTAGGCATTTCCAGAGTCTAATACCAAATTAGTTCTATTAAGGTAGAGGTAAAGGGAGTATAGTTAGTTGATGATAAGGTGGTATATGGCTCAGGGTCCTTATATCATTACAAGTTGGATACTTCTTAATTATGAATTATTGAGCCATAGTAACTCATGAACAAAAGAAAGCTCAGTTAGATACCAAATATGATCTGCTGCTGGATCTGGACTTGAAGCTTTCTTTTCCCCCAAGAACCTGTCACTGTTTATGCTTCAGAGGACTAGCACAGTAGCCCACAGGATCAGCTCCACATTATGGTGAAGTGTCATCATAGGACTTTATGGACTTTTCCCCCATCCCCCCACAAAAAGATTACCAAAGATATGAATAATCACTGACCCACAGATCTACTTTATGATTTATATAAAATGCTGCCACAATAAGGGACTGGGGTGGAAGGTTCTTTCTACCTTTGTTTAAAAAAAAAACCAGCTACAGTAATATGGTGGATTTCATGTTACATGGTCTGACAGATACTGCTGGTATTACAATATGCCACAATATTTAAAATTCTAGTTGCATTCAGGTCATCCTTGATGAGGGTATTAAAAAGGAACTGTCAGTCTTTCATTAGCAATATTCCATAGCAGATCACATCTTTGTCATTACAGGATTGAAAGGCACAAGGAATGTAAGATTCATTATACTCAAGTGTTTGTTGAATGTAAAATAGTGTTTGATTCAGCAGAGCAAAGCATTAAAAGCTATCCTGTACTTTGTCTCCCCCACTTATGTTAAAATCATAAAATATAAAGATGTAGTAAGTTTACTCCTTATCCCTACTATTACTTAAGAGGTATACAAGGGAAAACATACACTTGCTAAAGACAAGGTCCAGCACAGAATTCAAGTTGCAGAGTTCCTGTAGAGGGTGAGAGGTGATCCTGTGTGACTACATAAAGTCCCAGAACATGGTAGATCCTCCTAAATTCAATTGATAATCACTCAACAGACTGACTTTACACACACAGGAAAAAACAAACCAATGAAGAATGGCTGATTCTGAGATACAGTTGGAGAGACAACCTATTCATCAGTCTATACATCTGAGAAACATATTCCAAACAGGCAATGGTCTGGGCCCAAAATTAAAAATGAAGAGGAGGTAAGAACAGTCTGTCTAGTTTGGCAGAAATCACAAAATAACTGTCTGCCTGAAACAAAAAACTATTTTAACAGTATATTTTCCCTATAATGATATACTGCTGTGAATCACAGAACACTAAAGTGCCTGAATAAATGAAATTAAGAATCACTGAAAGGATAATGGGGAGGTACATACTGAGTGTAAGTAGGACACAAAGCAGCAATACATTCCAAATAAGGAATGAAGTAAGAAAAGTAGTATATAAGGTATCATGAGAGAAATGTATAACAAGAAATAAATACGTGCTGTTCATATAGAAGAGCAGGAACCATCAGACAGATATCCCATGTGCTCCACTATTAACCCTGTAATATCAGAAGAATGTGAGGAAGGCCCCCAGCAGACTGGGTAGATTCCCTATGGTGACTTTATAGAAGGATGTGGATAAGAGTCACACATGATAAGGCATGGATAGCATGTGATATGCATCACTGGAATAATACCAATATTAACGGAATCACTGGTGTATTGAAGTACCAGGCATAGTTCACGAATTAGACAAAAGTTATCAAGTACAGTTCCTACACAACCAAAATACAGCAAAGTCATCCAATTATTAATCAGTCTTTTTAGCCACATTTCTAAGCTGACAGTAGTACTATCTTCGAAGGACAACAACAGCTCGGCATGATGTTATATGGTTGGAAATCATAGCATTCTCATTTCACTTAGTGCAGTGTATGGAGGCAGTGAGTCACAATACAAAATGTGTCATGAAGGATTGTGGATGAATGATTATCTACATCAAGTAATTTCAATTCTTTTAAACTTGTATTGCTCTTATAAATTCTTCATCACGGAGTTAGCTAAATCATTTAACAATTACATTCACTTCAATTTTGTCCTCTTATTCTCACTGCTCAGTTTCTTGATCACTTTAAAGGGGAAAAATGACTCTAATATCTGCCTTCATGTTGAACGAAAAAAAATGTGTACAAGGAATTGAACAGGGGGAGCTAATTACCTCAGTAGTGATAAATAAGTTTTTTGGTTTCCCTATCTCCTAGAAGCTGCAATGCCAGCTGTTTGTGTTTGCTTTAGAAAATCAGTCTAAGGAAATAAAGGTCATAAGGCAATGAAATTTTCCTTGTTTTTAGAAAAGACAGATGCCATAAATACCCCTGGGAAGAGATAGTCTGCACAGGACCTAGGAAAATACTGACAAGCAAATTAGTAAAAAGGTTTGAGTAGCTGTCAATCTGCTATGATTCTCCCTTATGTCCATATTGCCCCAAAGTTTTGTTTTTAAAACTATATTCTAATTCAAAGTCTATAATGAAACCTGGGTGAAAAAAAAATCTGACTTTTAAAAGAGATATAAGAGAAAAAACTATCATGGAATGTTCTATGTAATTTACACTGAAAAAAAGCTAATTCTACTCTTTGGTATTCTATAAGCTCCACATTTTTAAAGACAGTAAGTACACATGGATTTCATTCACTTAATTTATTATTCTGTGTGCTTGTTATGCTCTTATTTATCTTTAGTAAACACATTAGAGAATTTCCTAAAAAGACTAGATATGTTGCATGATTCTTTTGAAAATTGGAATAATGATTTTTGAGTACATTATTATAATCCAGAAGAATTGGAATCATCTTAGATTCAAAATTCAGCAATTTTAGATGGTAGAACTTATATGATTAAGAACAGAACAAGTCTTTATATTGTATGTTATATGTTCATATTGTATGTTCAGGCACATGATCTCTGGAGGGAATTGCTATTTTGAAAATCACTGCCTCTGTTGATTCTGGATATTTATGAATGTATTCTGCATATGTCAGTAGGCTGTAAGTTTCTTCAGGGCAAGGACTATTTCACCTTTGAATATGTATTCCTAGAGCATAGAAAAGAGGCTGACACATAATAAGCATTTCTAAAAAGCTTTTTGATCATTTGATATATATGTGTAGCTTGTAAGAAATCAGAAACTTATTTGTCAGTCTTAAAAGGGATAAAGCTTAGTTATTTAATGTAATTTACTGAAATGGTCTCTTATCCAGGAAGTCTCCTACCCAAGCCTACTGGCTTCTCCCATAAAGGAGGAACAGGAGGGCCAACCCTAAAAGTGAGGTCTTACTCTGTCCCACTCCACAGTAACTTGAGGAAATCTTTAAGGTAAAGCTTAGACCTGGTTCTTATCTAGGGACTCCTCGCACAGCAGATAACAGGATCCATTCTAGAAAAGGTACTCAACGAATAACAGATATGTCAAACTAAAACACAAAAATTTCACAAACACATTAACAAATACAAAAAAACAAAAACAAAGAAGTCATTATATTCTCTTGAGAGGTAATGCAACTTCATGGAACTGCTGAAAGAGCTGAGATATTATTTCACAAGCAACTTGGATCTTCAGGGCCTCTGCAACTCAAAGTCCAAAGATTTCATGGCCAGTTAAATTTCTGGTCCTTCAAATTTCAGGAAGATTTTGTTGGTATTCATCTTGTCCCCTAAAAAGTGGGAATCACTTCCTCATGGGCAGTCGATGCCTGACTCTGGAATTCTCCAGTTCTCAAATTCAAGAGGGCTGCTACCAAGACAGTTTTCTCAGGGTCACTATTCACTGACCTATGCTTATGGAAGGAAGAAGGCAGAAGAAGCAAGTTATGGATTCAGGCTTTCCTAAACAAGCACACACCCTTGTGTGTAGCCATCTCTGTAGCTTGGGAAAAAGGGTAAGAAATCCCCTTCCTCCTTTCCTTCAAGTGCAAGGAAAAGAAGGTATTGAATATATCCAAAAATGAGGCTGACATATTTTGTTTTGTTCTGTTTTTCCTCAGTTCTTATAGCCTTTTGAGTGAGCAGCTTCTCCTGACTCAGTCTCTACTAATCATCTTCAATACAACCCTTCAGTCACTGGAGTTAATAAGATAGTGCTCCATCATTTCATCAAAGTGCATGTCCCAGCCAGGGGCCAGAGGACATATCTCACAGAGAAAGTACAGAAAACATCAAGCTTCATGAGATGTGCCCTAGACCAGTGCTGAAGGGGTCGGAAGTGGAAAGTTTAACAAGCGCTGTCATAGACCATGAGATCAAGGGGTTCCTCTCACTACCCTTTCCAATGTATTGTAGACTATAAGGTCCCTAAGGTCTCTTTGACTTCAACATTTGTGATCCTACGATCTATCTACGTTACTTTATACATTTTATAAATTTTAGTCTAATGATACAAACTTCCTATCTCTCAACTCTGGACAGAAAAAAGTGGTGTCTGTCTTCCCTATTAACTATAATAATGGAACAATAAATAACCTGAGAAAACTTTCCCTAGTCGTGGATCATTTCTAACGAGCTGGATGATACAGTGAATGTTGCCTTTAAAAGAAATGATTTTATAATTCTATTGACAAATTAACATAAAAAACCAAAACACAGAAGCAATATTTGCATTAGTTTTTCCTTTACAGGAAACTTACTAAAATTAAGGGAGGAATTTATAAAGAATTCATCTAAGGAATATTTAAGAGATCTTTTCCCTCTTATTTCACTAGACTAAAAAGTAACTCTCTTGAAATTCATGGTGAATATATTTTTATTAATTCTTAGGCTTATAAGTCTATTTCATACTTTGAAATTCCTATCTAGTCTGCATTTTTTGTTAGGGATGATGCTGGTCACATGTCAGTCATAGGGACTTTAACTCCACAGATTTAATTATCTTATTTAACATTGTAAAGCATTTGAATTTATTCAAATAATAAACCCGAACATTAGATTAACTTATTTTGAATGATTTTATAAGAGTATATATAAAAGCTTGGTAACTAGCACTACATAGCTCAAAACAAATTGCACTTTCTATATACAAAACAAATTGTACTTTCTATATACAAAGTTTCAATTTTACTTTGAGAATCAAAATAAAAAACTTAAAAAAGTGACAACAGTACAATGCAAAGGGTATTAAAAATGAAAAATTCAGGAACATTAAGACCCTTATTTGAGAAAATGTTCTTGACTTATTTAGTCAAAAACATTTCTGATGCTTCTCTGTCTTCTTGAACTTTTCTGTATAAGCATGGAAATGCAACAGAGAACACATTGACTTAGATAACATGTGAAGACATACCTGAAAATTACACTCAAGATAATCTGAAGAATATTTCTCTGGTGAGTCCTTCAAGTATTTTATAAAAAAACACCAATTCTTACCCAAAGAACTCCAGGTCAACACTATGCCAGGAAACTTTTCTACACTTCCATACTAACAAGTTTCCCAATCGTATCATAGCATTATTTTCTGTCCCACTGTCCCAACAAACTTCTCTATACATATGTCAATTGACTTTTAAAAGTAAGATACAAAACATAAGGCACCTCTCTTGACTTTGATGTAACCCTGTAAAGATCAGAGAATTATAGAACAGAAAGGGAATTTGAAGATCATCTATTTCATTCTTTTCATTTTACAGGTAAGTATGAGACCCAGGGAAATGACTACTCAAACTTAGGTCTTCTGATTCTCAGACCAAAGCTCTTTTCATAATTATCTATGAGCTGTCTTGACATCACTTAACACTGGTATGAATAGTATTTCTATATGTCCTTATAACAGAAAGCACTCCAACATAGAAGAGGGGCCTGCTATATCACAGGTTCTTAGATCTGTATTTCTAAAAGGAAAGCAACTTTTGAGGGGTCCACATTCACTTTAATAAAGCACATATATCATTCACTTAATTCAGGAGAAAAAGTCAGCACCCTGAACTTCAGAGAAAATACAGAGAAATCAAAATTAACAGACATGGCTTCCAACTGTCTGACCATTACATACACACACAGTTACCAGGAAGAGAAGAGCCAACATCTGGATTTTCAAAGCCAGGGGGCTGCTTAGTAGCTGCCCAGAGTCTTATCTGGCACACAAACACTCTTCCAAAAACTAAGCCCCAAAGTAAAACCTCACCTCAGAGTATTTATACATTTTTAGAGTCAGAGGGCATCACAATCCTTGAGAACCAGTGCCTCATTAACAAAAGGTGTTAGCCTTCCTACAAATCTTCCCTAATCAAACTCCTCTTAATGGGCAGGCCTATTAATGGGTGGGGAATATCTTCCCATTAAGAAGCAAAATTATATTAACAAACAAAAACACATTATCAATACAGTCTTTGAGGCACTATTGCCATATAAATGACAAATCAGACTTAGATCCTATATCATTTAATCCTCACTTGTCTACATTGCCACATACAAAATTAACTGAGAGTGAAAAGGAGAACCCTAAGGTGAAGTAGTTAACCCAGCTATTCCTCTAAGTCACTTCAAATTGCCATCATGGATTCTGCCCCATGCCAGATCTACTCACATTAATGCAGTTTGTCAAACTCTGAACATTCCTGGAGAGATAATAGACCTTCTCATTGGGATATGGAATAATGGTCACAATTACTGAATAGACTTTACTGTAACTTCCACAAAAATATGTCCACTTTCCTCCCACCCCCAAAATTAAAGTCAAAGCTAAAAGAAAAGTAAAATCTGATTAAATTTGTTCCAACAATAGTGAATACAGCTCAGAGATTACTTTGATGACAAATGAATCCTTAGCCTAACAGTTATGATCTTTGTTTTTAATTAAACACTATGCTACTATTTTCAACTGTCTTAGATCACTTGTTCCTAATCTAATTCTTTCATTTATTTTCAATCTTCTCCTGTCTTCTGGTTAATTCCCTATAGCCTACAAACATGCCCATGTCTCCTCCATTCTGAAAAAATTTTCACTTGACCCTTCTGTTCCCACTAATCATCATATCTCTTCTTCCCTTTATAGCTAAACTCCTTGAAAAGGGCATCTACAATAGGTGCCTCTTATTTTCTCTCTTCTCACTCTTAACTCTAGACAATCCAGCTTCTAACTTTATCACTCCACCTAAACCATTGTCTCCAAAGTTAGTGATATTCTCTTAGTTGCCAAATCCAATGTTCTCTCCTTTATCCTCATTCTCCTTTATCCTCTGCAACCTTTGACATTTATCATCACTTTTTCCTCGCTGACACCCTCTCCTCTAAGCTATCAGGATAGCACCATCTTCTGGTTCTCCTCTTACTTATTTACTACTCCTCTATCTCTTTTGCTGGATCTGTACCCTTTGCTGAATCTCCTTCATCTAACCGCAGGTGCACCTCAGGGTTCTATCTTAGGCCCTCTTCTCTTCTCCCTTTATATTACTTCACTTGGTGATCTATCAGCTCACAAGGATTTAATTACCTTCTCTAAAGTGATGATTCTCAAATATAACAATCCTGCCCTAGACTTTCTGCTGACTTCCAATCTTGCATCTTCAACGGCTTTTCAGGCATCTCAAACTGGATGTCCAATAGACATTTTAAATATGTCCAGAACAGAACTCATTTTATTTTCCCCCAAATGCTTTTCTCCTCTTATCCTCCCTAATACTGTAGAGGACAACACTATCCTTCTAGTCCCTCAGGCTCACAACCGAGGGGGTCATCCTACATTCCTTACCATCCTCCACTCTCTATATTCAATCCCTTCCAAGGCCTTTCATCTCTGCAAAATCTCTGATACTACCATCTCCATGGTGCAGGCCCTGATTACCTTATACTCCTGGAATATTTCAACAGCCTGTTGGTGGATTTACCTTCCTCAATTCCTCCTCCCTGCCCTCCCCCCACACTCTAATTCATTCTCCATCTGCCATGAAAGTGATTTTCCTAAAGTACAGGTCCAATCAATCATGTACCCTACTCAATAAATTTCAGTGGCTCCCTATTACCTCCAGGAAAAATATACAAAGATGGCACAGCCAAGATGGCAGAGTAAAAGCAGAGACTTGCTAGAACTCTCCCCCCAGATCTGGCCAAATACTTGCAAAAAATGACTAAACAAATTCTGAAGCTGCAGAACCCACAGAATGATGGAGTGAAGCAAGTCTCCAGCCCAAGATGGTTTGGACAGTCAACAGGAAGACTCTATCACACCAGCTTGTGAGCAGAGCCCAGTCCAGTGTGGGCTGTGCTGACACCAATGGGACCTGAGCAGGCCTCAAGGAAACTGAATCACTGGCACCTATGGGGGTTCCAGACTTACCAACCCCAAAACGCTGAGGCCAAATCAGAAGGTAGTGGAAAAAACCTGTGGGACCTGTGTGAGAGGTAGAGTGGTCCAGACCCAGGGTGGTAGAGGGGCTGGAGGAGCCCACAGCAGAAGCAGGGGCAGCTACAATTGCTGTTTTTGGAGCTCTAGGCCCACAAATTGTGGGGAGGATAGAGCGACTGACAGTACAACCCCCCCACCTTCACTGGAAGCAGAGAACTACCTTGGCAAAATTCAAAAGTTCAAGTATATGGCTAGGAAAATGGGCAAAAACAGGAAAAAAAATCAGACTACAGAATCTTACTTTGGTGACAAGATCAAAACATACAACCAGAAGGAGATAACAAAGCCAAAGCTCCTGTATCCAAAGCCTCTAAGAAAAATATGAATTGGGCTCAGGCCATGGAAGTACTCAAAAAGGATTTTGAAAATCAAGTGAGAGAAGTAGAGGAAAAATTGGGAAGAGAAGTGAAAGTGATGCAAGAAAATCATGAAAACCAAGTCAACTGTTTGCTAAAGGGTACCCAAAAAATGCCAAAGGAAGTAACACCTTATGAAATAAGAGTAACTCAAATGGCAAAAGAAATCCAAAAAGCCAATGAGGAGAAGAATGCCCTAAAAAGTAGAATTGGTTAGATGGAAAAAGAGATCCAAAAGTTCGCTGAAGAAAATAATTCCTTAAAGATTAGAATGGAGGAGATGGAAGCTAATGACTTTACGAAAAAATAAGAATGAAATAACAGCAGCCAATGTGAAAAATCTCATTGAAAAAACAACTGACCTGGAAAATAGATCCAGGAGAGAAAATTTAAAAATTATTGAACTACTCGAAAGTCACAAGCAAAAAACAGAGCCCAGATATTATCTTTCAAGTAACTATCAAGGAAAACTGCCCTGATATTCTACAATCAGAGGGTAAAATAAATATTAAAAGAATCTACTGATCACCTCCTAGAAGAGATTCCCAAAAGAAAACTAGGGATACTCCAGAGCTCCTAGGCCAAGGAGAAAATATTGCAAGCAGCTAGAAAGAAACAATTCAAGTATGTGGAAATACCATCAGGATAACACAAGATCTAGCAGCTTCTACATTAAGACATCAGAGGACTTGGAATATGATATTCCAGAAGTCAAAGTAGCTAGGATTAAAATCAAGAATCAGCTACCCAGCAAAACTGAATATAATACTTCAGGGGAAAAAATGGTCATTCAATGAAATAGAGGACTTTGAAGCATTCTTGATGAAAAGACCAGAAATGAATAGAAAATTTGACTTTCAAATACAAGAATCAAGGAAAGAGAAATCATAAGGAACTTAACTAAAGTTGAACTGTTTACATTCCAACATGGAAACACAATACTTGTAATGAGACTTTTCTCAGCATTAGGATAGTTGCAGGGATTTTATATATATATATATATATATATGTATATATATATATATATATATATATATATATATATATATATGTACCCCATTGATGGTACATTATCTCTCACATAAAAGAGGCAAGAAAAAACTTTTCAATGGCGGGGGAAGAGTGGGGAGGTGAGATGGAAAGAGTGACCCTCATAGGATTCAGCTTAAGGAAGGAATCAATTTGGTATGAAGATCTATCTTACACTATAGGAAAGTAGTGGGGAAGGGGATAAGTGGGGGTGGGGGATGATAGAAGGGAGGGTAAATGGGAGGAGGGGGTAATTAGAAATAAACCCTTTTTAGGAGGGACACGGTCAAAAGAGAGAATAGAATAAGTGGGGGGCAGATAGGATGGAGGGAAATGTAGTTAGTCCTTCACAAAATGACTGTTATTGGAAGTGTTTTACATGACTACACATGTATAACCTATATATGCCTTCTCAGTGGGGAGGGAGGAAGGAAGATGGAACACAACATTTTAAAAACCAATGTTCAAAATTGTTTTTACACACAACTGGAAAATAAGACATATAGGCAATGGGGCATAAACATCCATCTTGCCCTACAAGAAAACAGAAGGGATGGGGATAAGAAAAGGAAGGGTGTGATAGAAGGAAAGGCAGATTGAGGGAAGGGTAATCAAAATGTACACTGTCTTGGGGTTGATGTAGGGGAGAGATGGGGAAAAAATTTGGAATTCAAAATCTTGTTGAAGTGAATGCTAAAAACTAAAAAAATTAATTTTAAAAATACAGAATTCTTTATTTGGTGTTCAAAGTCCTTCATAATCTAGGCCCTTTCTACCTTTCTAGTCTTTTTAAATCATATTCCCTGCTTCAAACTCAACAACCCAGTGATACCACTCCTGGTCATTCCATGAACAAGAACCTTCATTTCTCAATTCTGGGCATTTTGTCTTAACAGCCCCCATGCCTGGAATGCTCTTAATCCTCTGTTTCATCAACCTAGCCTCTTTTAAGTTTCAACTAAAATTTCATCTTTTACTGAAAGCCTTCCCCAATACTTCATAATTCTAGGGCTTTCCTTTTGTTAATTCTTTCCTATTTATCCTGTATATGGCTTCCTTATATGTTTGCTTGAATAGTGACTCTCCTATTAGATTGTAAGCATTTTGAGGGCAGAAACTGTGTTTTGCCCTTTCTTTGCATCTCCAGCATTTAGCACAGTGTCTGGCACATAGTAGGTGCCTAATAAGTATCTAGTGATTGATTTTCTCTTCATCTTAATCAGTACCAAATAATGTTGATGTAATCACTTTGCTATATAAATTGTAATGCTGAGCTAGAAAGATGAACCACTGTAGTTTCTCATTTAATTTCCTCGTAACTACTCAATCCAATATTCTCACTAGATTGCTGCTGTAGTAGTTAAGAAGAGAGCTAGACTATATTTATACTGCTTCCCCTTGCTCCACCATCTTGGCAGTTATCTCCTTATGTATTTATGTGTCAAATGTATTTCTTATATTATAAGTAATATATTGTTGGATTCTGTTATTTAATCCAATCTGCTACTCTCCTATATTTTACCAGTGAGTTCATACCACTTATTTTCAGTAACTATATATATCAATCATGTTCAATAAATAGATTATATTTATTTATTTTATTTATTTATCTATAAACATGTATGTCTGTGTGTGTGTCCATGTGCATGCACATGTATAGTATGTATACATACATATGTGTCCTCGAGGAACTCACATTCTACTGTGTGAGACATAAGCAGTGAAAATGGAAAGTAAATTAAGAGGGAAGGCACTGGAGAAGAATGAGGAAGTAACTATGGTAAAGCCATGGAGCCAGGAGAGGGTCTTTTGTTGTATGTGAGGAACAAAAAGTAGATCAGAGTTATCAGAACACAGACTATCTGGAGGGGAGGGAAATGTGAGGAACACTTGAAAGGTAGAGTATAATTTGATACAAATTATGTGTTCTTCCTTCTGACCAACTAGATGACCAGAAATTTTTCCTCCTCTTCCTTCTCTGGTGATTCTGTCTTGTTCCTGTTATCTCTATTTCTCTTCATTTCAGCCTTCTCTACAGTAAGATTTTTATTGGTAGTGAATTGCTAACTTCATTATCTGTGCTTCTTGGTCTCCATGTCTTATTAAGCATTTAAATTTTCCTTTAAATTGCTGATTAAAGGATTCTAAAATTTCTGATATGTTTTTTTGCTGGATTCCTTTCTATGTACTGCCTTTAAATTGTCAATGTGGCATTCAAGTTTCTACTGCATGTAATAGCCAAATATTGATGTGATCTTCCAATGACTTTCCTTCCATCTTCAACAGCTCTTACAAGTTACTTCTTTGACATCTGTCATTAGGTAGATGGATTTGTCTTTTCTCCCATAATATATAAGGAACTATCTTAGATATTCTGAGGCATATTAATAAAGATGACATAAAAGTACAAAGAAGTTTCCATAGAAAAAGGATATAAAATACTCCAGAATCTCTCAAAATAAATAACAGCACTCTACAAAATAAATGTTAAGACACAGAAAAGAAATGGATCATACAACAATGCATTAATAATAAAATTACTTTTGAAACTTTAGATATGTCTGTCCTGGAAAGTTGAAAGAAAGTACAAAACTAGAGAGAAAACAATGTCTAGGTCTAGGTAAGTGGAAATTCAGGATTCAGAAAGAGAATGTGATGCTACTTATTGGAGAGGAATCTTTGGAAGAGAAAACAAAAGAACTATTCAGAGAGACTGAGATTAATTTATTTTTAGAATGGAGAAAGATGAGAATTACTCAGTGGAGAAAGGCTCTCTTTTTGCTTGGCTGGTATTGTGTGCATCTCATATTGAAAGTCAATGTAAAACATCTGTGCAGAAAAAAATATCTAACCCATATGAATTTACTGAGACTATCAAATTATTGGTAAAATTCACATACAGGAAAATGTGTGGATCTATGGACCTAAACAGAATGCAGGAGAAATGAGGCGTCCTCCCTAATTTGGTTTCCCACAAGGGAATTAGGGTCAAATGACAAGGGAACAAAAGGAGACAGAATATTAGACCAAATGCCCTATAAGTTTTATAATAAGAAGTAGGTAATGGGAATAGATTTCATATGAGAAAGCTAGAGATGTGGACTTATTTAGCTAAAAGATAAGACAGCTGCCCATCTAGTAGCATTTTCTATTGACAGAGAAAGAGCCTTAAAATAATATTTTTAGATACAGGTCAATCCAGAGAGGCCTGAAAAAACCCCTCATCGTGACAACCATACTGGTCATCCAATTAATTTAGGATCCACTTCTGAATCTCTGCTTATCTTAGACATACCAGTATGGGAACATGTAAGACCAGATTTGTCTCTCTAGTGTCCAGAAGCAAACTGAAGGCAGGTACATTAATTAGGAGCTTACTGAAGCAGTTTTGGTGAAAGGTGATGAGGGCTTGATCTAAGGTAGAAGCTTTGTGAATTAAAGAGAAAGAGACAAGATGTAAGCAATGTTAGGAGATAGAATTAATAAGATTTGGCAAGTGACTGAACAAATGTGAGATTCAGTCAGTGTATGTCACAGCAGTCAGGTCCATTGCCAGAATAAATCCAATGTGAACTATTCAGTGCAGTTTCACATTCAGGGTCACTGTTTTTTAAGTAACTCTAGGGAAGCTAGAGCATAGGCAGATCAGATGACCAACAGAGGGAAGCTTTACATGAGGGGTTATAAACCTTCTTGCACCACTGTATCGAGACAGTTGGGGCAGCACCTATGCATTGCAGGTGGCTGTCTACAACCTCAATGACTATCCTGGAGGTGGGACATGTGAATTACTTCTGCTGTTGAACAGAATCTACCAGTGGATGTGAGAGCCTGAATTGCTATTGTTGGCAGTTTTCATGTTAGCTGAAAATGAGGATGAATGAGCCTGGATAACAGATCAGAATAACATTTAGGAAAAGTTCAACTTAAGATGCAGAATCAGCTTTGTGCAAAGAGTTTATGGGGGACTTTTATCAAGATGGTGAAGTAAGAAGTTCTGTCTTAGTCTAAGTTTCAGTCTCACTATCTCAAAGTAAGAAATGCACCAAATGAAAATTACAGAAACAAGAAGGGAAATATCTTTTAACAATACAATCCCTATTGAAAGAAAAAAAACTCAACAAAAGGCTAAGTTTCCGATTCACTTCACCCTGTTGCACTCCCCCCACCCAACCATGCTGCTAATTTATTTATTCTTGCTTTGCTGTAGTGGTTTGTGTTACCTCCACAAAATCTCTCCTTATAGTGACAAATTCCTCACTCCTTCTCAAATACGAAGGAGAGTGCACTGAGTTTACTCAGCCCTAAGGAAAGAGAAAGCAGCTTTCTGGAGTAGATGATAAACTATCTAATAAAGGAAACAAGGTATTTCCATAAAGAGTGTCATGAACATCCAGGGAAAAAAAATTATCCAAAAGGAAGACATGCTCAACAACGCAAACCAAACAAACCAACACAACTGCAGAGCAATAAAAAAGGATGAGGGCTGAGGAAGGCCCAGTGGTTTTAGATGTCAAGAGATTGATCATTGATGGCTTTGCAGAGAGCAATACCAGTCATTCAGTGGTGAGAGTGGAAGCCAGTCTGCAAGGGTTTAAGAACTGAGTGAAAATTGAGGTCACTGTCTAGTGGAAAGAATATCGCCTTGGTAATTAAGAGACTTGTGTTCTAGTTTCAGTTTTACTACTAGTTATAGGACAACAGCCAAGTCATTTATCTTCTTTAGACCTCAATTTTCTCATGGAGAAAGTGAGGGAATTGGACAATATAAAATCTAAGGCCTTTTCAAGCACTACGTGTATCCTAAATTGCAAGAATACTAAATGAGCACATATGACATGTTACCAACCAACAACTTTAGGAAGAACTACATTCTTCTGGTTCTACTCTGCTAATTTTAACACTATGCTCTTAAACCACTATTCTTCTATAAGCTATAGAATGCCACCACAAGAAGGTGGTTCAGGAGTAGCAATGCCAAGTGTTCACTGATCCATATAATAGCTTTCTCTTTCTCTTTCCTTTACATTCACATGTTGAATGTTTTAAGCACCATAATACTAAAAATGGTGCCTGTTACTTTCAACAATAATTATCAGTAATACAATGTAAATGTACAGTTGCAAACTTCAACATTAACTATGTGCAAGAGGAACTGGGCGTTGAAGACTGTACTGACTCTGCTTACTCTTGGACAGTAGGAGGAAGCATATATTCCTTGGTTCTGGGCAGGTCTGCTTGGACCGTTTGATATTGTGTTGCTACCAGCTGACATGAGACAAGGAAATTTGTCACTGTGCTCTGACATGGCCAGAAATCATTTGATCTCTGCTACTTGGGGCAGGTGAAAGGCTATTCACCTTGTGAAACTATTCCTTTTTAGAAATCTTCCTCAACTGTGGTTAACAAAAACCACCTTAACAAAAACAAATAACAAAAACAACCCCTTAACAACATAGATGCCATTCCTCCACTCTGTTCACACCATACAAGAAAGTACACTCTCTCCTATTTCTTTTACCTTTATAATAAAACAGGAGGAGTTAAAGAACTAAATTCTCATTTAAGATTCTAATAATCCTAATATGCAGATAGGTATTATCAGAAGCCCTAGCAAATCCCACCAGCTCTATCTAGTTCCCTGGTTTCTTTCTGCTGTTCACGTAGAAATATACCAGTGTCCCTTTTTATCCTTGCCACTGGGATCCCTAACATTCTAGGAACATAAGGATATGATTTATCTCTCTTGTGAGAATTAGATAGACACAAAGGGCCAAGAGAGAAAAGGATTCCAGATATTGTAGGAAAAGAGTACATATAAGCATCCTATGAAATTGCAGTGTTCCTACTTAACAGAAATCTCTTGGTGAGCAGTAAATTAGTGAGCGGTCTCTTTGGAACTGATGAAAATACAATTCCAGCTACCCAATCGCTGCAGTTATTCTCTACCTGCTGAGTATCTGTCTTCACTATATCTCAGTTTCTCTTGCTTTGAGTGGGGCTCTGGCTGAGCTCAGCCTGAGTTTATTTCATGCCAGTTCCTCTGTCCTGACGGTCTAGTGATTCCCTGTTGTCAGCCTTCACTAGCTTGAAACATGGCATTCCTAATCTTCTAATGTTTAACAATTGTCCTTAGTACCCAAGTACTTTCTTTCTTATATTGGATAAGGGGATTCTATTTTTTCCTCCTCCAGATCTGATCACCACCCCACCATCACCACCTCAAAGGTGCTTGCTCAGGGAAAGAGATGGATAAGTCACAATCACTCAAAGTAAGCCCCTTGACAAAATAGCCTTTCAACCCACTGTAATACATGTCTGAAAAGGAGATGGTCTTTGTTATTGAAGGAAAAAAGATCTCTTTTGAACCATAATGTAGAGTTGAGTTGCCAGGTGAAAGCTTTCCTAAGACACTGAGTTCAGCACATGCCTTTTTAAAAGGATGAAAACATATGTGATTATATAAAGAACATTTTTTAAAAGTGTTAGTTAGTAAATTCATCTGTTCCACTGGTTAGGGTGATTCTTAGATCCTAACAAACCTGTTTTAATACAATGAAAATAACTAAAGAATATAATTTTACCTGTATTGCAAGTGCACGAGCTACAAGACCTCTCAGATACAGCAAGGGATCTTCTGGACCTTCCCACTTGCTCTGCCATATTAGAGGACACTGCAATTAAAAAGTCATAATTAATTTAATCTATTAGTAACATTTGATTTCAATGTGTGTTTGTCCTTCGTTGCCAAAGAAGACCATACCATCAGAGAAATAATGACATGACTTGCACTTGACTTTATTTTCAGTGAGGGAGGGCTGTGAAGGTCACCAGTCTCACTTCTCCTCCAGAGCAATGTGAATCCAGTGACCAGATATTCATCAAGATAACTGGAGATGAGACCAGATATTCATCAGGATGACTGGAGATGACCCAGGATGAGGCAATTGGGGTTAAGTGACTTGTCAAAGGTCACATAGCTAGTGAGTGTCAAGTATCTGAGGCGAGATTTGAACTCAGGTCCTCCTGACTCCTGCACTGGTGCTCTATCCACTGCAATATTATAGATGGAAAAGCAGCTTAAGGCCTTCTATTATGGGGTTATTTTATTAAAAACACAATAGTTTTTACCTTCACATCTTTCTCCCATCTGACCACTTCTTTCCATTCAGCCCCTCATCAAGCTTCACCTAGATTATTGAAATAGTCTCTTGATTTGTTTCTTTGCCTCAAGTATTTTCGTACTCCAATAGAGATCATACACACCTGTTGCCAAATTAATTTTCCTTAAACACCAGTATAACTCTTCAAATCAATTAACTCCAGTGGCTTATTTCCTTTAGGATAAAATATAAACTCCTCTATTTAGCTTTCAAAACCCCACACAACCTGGTTCTCACCTATCTTTCCAGCTTCAGTGAATAGTCTTCTCCTAAACACATAATGCAAAATCCATCCAAAATGACCTTTTTGTTTCTCACACAGGAAAATCCACCTCCCACCTCCTTGCCTTTGCCCTGGCTTTTCTACACACATGCAACACACTACCTCCTTACCACCACCTTATGGAGTCCTCTTCTTCCTTTAAAATATAGCTCAAGAACTATTTTATACATGAAACTTTTCCAGACCCCATCAACTGTCAATGACCAAACTTCCTTGTAGTTTATATACTTTGTATCTGTTCACTTTGTATTTATGCTGTATATATTTATGTATATACTTGTTTTCTCCTGTAAAAGAAAGTTAAGCTCCTTGTGAGTAGGAAATGTTCCATTCTTTGTACTTGTATGGCCAGCACTTAGCACAGAGTCTACTTGTTGGTTGACTCGGATGCAAAAACCCATTTCTTTAACACTTAACATTCTCTCCATAGTGCTACAATTAGGTCAGCAAATCATGGAATACAGTGCTCTTAGAGAAATGAGAATTATAGGTAGCCCAAATGGCAATAGAAAGACACATTGTAGATATAAGTAGGCTACAATATATTACCCACCACAAATGGAACAGGATAAGTGAGAGGAAAAACCTCATTAAGTACACATATAACCAGAAAATGAGGTAAGTTGGCCATTGCTATCATCACAATGAGGGACAATAGTTAGGCTGTTCAAGTACTACAATGGCATTCTCAAGACATTAAAAGATTCAGTGGAAGGTCATCAGATTAATAGGAGGACTCTCTATGAAAGCTACGGTCATCACACAAGATGAAAAGACACAGACAAACTATAATCTACAGTATGTTCAGTTTAACCTATTATGTCTTATTATTCTGAGGCAATAAATTCATGAGGGCAGGAATTGTGTTTTTATTTTCTTCTTTCCCTTAGTATGTAAGCAGAGTGTTTTGAAAACATAAAGTACACTTTCCTCCCTTCAAAATACATTTTATTTTAAGATTTATAGGTCACTATCTTTTATAGAAAGGTGATCAATTCTACATGCCACAAATCAGTCTCACTACTTTATAGTCATGAACTACCAATATCACACATCATATATGTGAATCACAAGCAATCCTCCAAATCTGGATCACTTTTATTATTTTTTTTAAATGAAGCATCATTAAGTTTTCAAAACAAAATAATAATAAAGATCTGAAATATCAAAATATGATTAAATCATAAGTTACTGCTATGAAAAACTTCAAAGAACAAGTATGTTTTTACAATTATTCTTTAAGATTTACATATTTTAATACATGCATTTAGATATTAAGTCATAGGAAGGTATAGTACCTTGGGCTGTTTACATGACACCAATAAAATATGTCAATTTGGTAAATCATTGAAACAACAGTTTGATTCAGTTGAAAATGTTAAGCTGGAATGTTCACACAATGGTCTTCCTTATGCCAAGTGCCTCAAATAATGCCTAATATTATTAAATATAAGACTAAAATTGATGGACGCTTGTTGATTGATTCAGAATTGCCAGGTGGTGGCTATCTTGTCCTAGTGTTCATGTGGAAAAGATCTCCCAAGATCTTTCTAGTTTTAAAGTTACATGGTTCTTTGATTTCAATATAAGTATAATTGGTATTCATCCATCTTAACAGACAGAAATTTGGATATGTATAAATAAAAATGGAGAAGAGAGAGAATGACGTACTTAAAAATTGACAATAAACATGTATTAAACACCTACTATGTGCTAGGCATTGTGAGAAACACTGGGGATACAAAGAAAGGAAAAAGAGCATGCTCTCAAGAATCTCAAAAGTCTAATGTCAGGGTGCAGGTGGGGGTGGGGAAACAACATACAAAAAATTATGGACAAAAAAGTATAAATAGAATAAAGGGGAAATAATCAACAGAGACAGAGGCAAGGCACTAGAATTACGAAAGATTGGGAAATGCTTCCTGTATAAAGGAGGATTTTAACTGGGACTTGAAGGAATCTAAGGAAGTCAGCAGGCAGAATTCAAAGCATAGGAGACAACCAGTGCAAATGCCCAGAGTCAAGAGATGGAAAACCTTATTCAAGCAACAGAAAGGAAGCCAGTATCACAGAATCAAATATTACATGGAGGGAGTGTGTAAAGTGTAAGAAGGCTGGAAAGGTAAGAAGGGGTAGAAGATTATGAAGGGCTTTGCACTCCAAACAGAGGATTTTCTATTTGATACTGGAGGCAATAGCCATTGGAGCTTACTGAGTGGGGTTGAGGGAGGATCCCATGGTCAGGCCTGTACTTTAGGAAGTTCACTGTCAGTTGAAGAGAAGATGAACTAGACGCATCTTTGTCAGCGGGGGACAGCCAGCAGGCCATAAACAGGGTGGGCTTGAGGTGATGAGAACCTTCACAATGGTGGTATGAGTATCTGAGCAGAGAATGGGTGTATACAAGAAACAACCCAAAGTTGGAATCAACAGGTCTTGGCAGAGGCTGAATGTGAGGGTGGGAGATGAAGAGTCAAGCCTGACTAGATTTTGAGCCTGGGTGACTAGGAGAATACCGGTACCTTTGACAGCAACAGAGAAGTTAGGCATAATGGGTTTATGTGGAAAGACAAGTTTGGTTTTGGATATCTTGAATTTAAGATGTCAGTGAGAAATTCAGTTTCAAGAGGAAGTTGAAAATGAAAAACTAGAAGTTAGAAGACAGTGTCCTGCTCCAATGTCTCCTCATGATCTGAAGGCAACTCTGTGGAGTCAAAATCTATTCCAATACAGTGCAAGATCTGAAAGGCTCTATCAGCTAAATGTGAAGAGGCTTATCATAGGCAGGCTGGACTTGGTGATAAATTCTTTGTCCATGAAAATCTATAGAATAAAGGTTGGGGAAGATAAAGAGTGAAAGTTTTATAATTCATTTAAAATATTTTTATTGACTAAGCCTGATTTTTACAAAGCAACCTGAAGTAATATTAGTTTAACAAGAAAGGGTAAAAGGGGTTAGGAGTCTGTACAATTAGTAAAGAAGAATTAGTGAAGTAATTACATTAATTCTCTCTAAAAAGTAGGATATTTTTCAGGAGAGAAAGCTGGCTTTATGTAAACCCAGTCTGGTCCAGGTTAGGAAGAATAAAAAATAGCTTTGATTTAAGATGAACATTAAAATGCTGAACTTCAAAAAGTATGAAGGTGAATTGGAAGAATTCAAATGAAAATGATCAGCAAAGATCACTTAAAAGAACTTTTCCCTCCATATGGCCAAAGGAATTCTTTCATGTTTCTTCTTCTGCACTGTGAAAGCAGTACAGATGTGGGACCTATGGGAAGTCACGTATAAGAAAGTGCTTACAAACCAAAGGAAAGAAGCCTTGACCAAATGACCATATTCTGGAAAAGTATACAAATAGAACTCATAACATAAAGAGGACAGCATAAAGACGTCAGTATTTTACAAGAGGCAGCATGATAAAGTGGAAAGAACACCGGATTTAGTCAGGGCCTCTGTGTTTAAGTCTCAGTTAGGGGATTTATGTCACTTTGAGCAAGGCCCTTAACTTCTTTCAGCCTCAGTTTCCTCCACTATAGAAGTAGGTGGTCAGACCAGACAATAGCTAAGGTAACTTCCAGTAATGTTTTCTGTCCCTAATGTTAAAACAGTTCCTTCTCATACCAGGTCCAAATCTATCTTCACAACTTCCACCCACTGTCTGTCACTCTATCTTCAAGGGACAAGCAAAACAACTCTAATGTCTCTGATATAGCAACTCTTCCAGGATGTGAAAACTGCCATCAAGTCCTCCCTATGTCTTCTCTTCTCAAGCCATCCTCAAGGTGCATGATCATCACCCTGTTTGTGTTCCTCTAGACTCCTCTAAGTGAAGGACAATCTTCCTTAAATGTGGTGCCTGGAATTTAACACTATACTCATGACATCATCTGATTAGATATTGGTAATCTAACTTCTCAAGAACCTGGACAGCAGTCTTCTTGACAAATCTTGCAAAAAATCTGGATACCCCTACCAGAACTCAATCTTGTTAACAGTGACTTATCAATCCCTATCTTTTTCACATAGCCCCAATGAAAATATTTTATATTTGCCATAAAATGTTAATCATTAACTCTTTATCATAGGTGAAGTTTGTGATATGAGAAGGGAAGAGTTTCAAATATCAAGCACTGACAAAACCCTCAAAAACATCATTAAACAAGATAATTGAAAAGGATTTCAGAGCCCATGGAATCTACCCTACATTTAAACAAAGATGTGCACTGCAATCCACTTAACAAGTGGCCAACCTTTATTGGAAGACATTAAGTTTATACAAATCCTTCCTAAAAAGTGGTGGCCCTCAGAGTAGAACATAGGATTCCAGATAAGCTATGACCATAGCAGAGTGCAATGAAATCTTCCCCAGTCCTAGACATTATGCCTCTATTTGTGCAGCCTAAGACTTTAGTGGCTCTTCTGGCTGCTATATTATCCTGGTGACTCATACTGAGCTTAAAAAAAGTTTTAAGGCAAATTAATGTATCCATGACCTTTACACATCATTAATATCATATATAATGTACCTGGGCATCTCTTGTGCTAAAAACCACTAGCTCCAGAGTCAGAGGAGTTGAGTTCAGATTTTACCTATAATATGTTACCTCTAATATGTGCAACCTTGGGCAAGTCATTTAATTTACCTGCCCCTCACTCTCCTCCTCTGTAAAATGAAGGCTTTGGACCAGACTGAGGTTCTTTTCTAGCTCTAAATCTATGATCCTAGGATCTTTAGTAGATAATAAATTTCTTAAGAGCAGGATTTCTGTCATAGGTATCCCTGTATCATTACTAGCATGAAATACAGTGTCTTGCAATGTAATTATTCAATAAACATTTGTTGAACTGAATAAAAAGTCTCAAATGTATATATTATTAGAAACTATAACAACAGTCATACTTAGTATGTAAATATTTAGAAAAAACAGGTGGCCAGTTGTCTTCTAACAATTTAAACATATAGCTTCCATTAAAAAGAGATAATTTCACTGAGGAATAATTCTAAGAATTCTGAACTCTGACCTTTCACAAAAAATATTTTTAACAAGTAAAACTTCTAAAGTTCTCAAATACAACACAGATGGAGAATATATTGGTTAGGTTTTTTCCACTTGTGAACTGATTCAAGTTTTACCTAGTTTTGGTTGGCAAAAAAAGTTGTATTTCCTAAAGAATGTGGGAAACATTAAGCATTGCTAAGAGTATTCAAGAAGACTGAAGTTTAGCAGGAAAACAATCTCAGAATTGTAGAGCTGGAAGGAATCTCAGAGGATGGCCACTTGAGCATGAACTCTCTATACAAGATACCCACACATATAGGCTATGCTTGAAGACTTCCAGTGAGGAAGAAACAACTACCTCCAAACGACTAGTCGATTTTGGGATCTTTCTGGTGATAAAGAAGCTTCTTTTTACCACAAGCCTGAATTTTCTTCTTTGCAGCCTCTATCCACTGTACCTCATGCTGCCTTCTAGGAGCAGGCAAAACAAGTCTAACCAGTTTTCCATATGAATCCCTGAAAACAGTTCTCAGGTGTCCCCTAAATCTTCTTTCCTCCAGCCCAAACATCTCAAGTGTCTTCATGCATGAGTACCATTCAGGATGTCTTCCTCTGAATACTCCACTTCTAAAGTATGGTGTCCAGAATGCAACACAGTGAAACTGTAAGCCAGATTATAGAGGGTTTAAAAGCAAGTGACAGGAGGGTTAGTGGAGGCAACTAATATAAATGGTTTTCTCAAAGAGTTTAGCCATAGAGAGTAGAGGTATAGGACAACAGTTAGCAAGGATGGTTGGATTAATTGACACGAGTTTTTTTTAAGGATGAGAGAAACATGAAAGTCTTTGTAATCAGCTGGGAAGAAGCTAGAAGATATGGAGACTGACAATGAGACAGACAGACAGAGAGGATCAAAGTGGGGACAATCTGCTGGATAAAGTAGGAGAGGATGAAACCTAGTGTATATGCTGAAGGCTTTGCCTTGGTAGGGAGAAAGGGCACCTCCTTACATGATATAGAGATAAAGTAGACGATGGTGGGAGAAGATGCCAAAATGATATGAAATAAGAAGAGGGAGCTCTTGGTGAATTGGCTCAATTTTTTTTCTTTTTGGTAAATTATAAGACCAGGTCCCCTAAAGAGTGAGTGGGAGGAGGGGGTGCCATCGGAGGTTTGAAAAAGCATTAAAAGAGTTGAAATACTTGCTGTGGTATATAGGAGAGTGAGTCCATGAGAGAGGTGCTCCTCTCCTAAGTACTTATTTATCTTGTCTATCAACTCACATTAGAATTTGTCTTTGTACTATCTTTGGCAGAAAAAAAACAAGCAAATGGTGAGCAGTTATGCTTTGTCTTTGCCATTCTTTATTTTAGTCACATCTACTTAGGACAGTGGTCCTATCTTTTTACTCAACAAAACTAAAACACATCACTCTCTGCTGGTGCTCTAAACTTCCTTTATTAACTTCTTCTGAACTCTAACAACTCTGACACCATTATTGCAGGATAATGACATGTTTCAAAAATTTGTTTCATCCTGTGTCCAGTTTCTTCTACTGAACACATCTTTAAAAATCTAAATTGGTTCAGTTCAGTTTCCTGTCCTTGTCCCTTTGGACAGCAACTCCCCATACCCCATCGCAGCCCTCTTTTTTTCCCCTCTTCACAATCATTTCTCTTTGGGTCTTCAAGTTTTAATTCTTCAAAAATTCTCATTCCTCCTGGGCTGACATTCTCTGTAGAATTTCATACTGAGGGATTCTATCTATAATTTTTAGAATGTTTTGAAATCTGCTCTACCCAAATCTACAGCGAATATCAGATTATTCCTGCTTCACTCTCTTCTGAGCACTCATTTGACACCAAGTTTTTCAATAATTTGTACCCAACCAAGCAGTCCTTTTGGTGAAAATAAGGTGAGAAACTCATTTCCTATGGCTGACTTCTCTTTGTATCTGCTGGTCAGACTGCTTTCAATTTCACAGAACAAGACGTCCCTTTCCAGATAAGCTAATCACTTCTAAATTCACTACGGCGCTGCTAACTTAATCCTTGAATGCCACTACCTCCTCAGCTTCCTCTGCCCTCTGAAAGGAAGACAGGAGGGTAGAGTCCCAAACACATCTCAATGCCTTGCTTTAGAGAGGGCAGAAAATGGACTCAGCTTATTGTATTGAGCACCTGCTGCCATGCCTGGTTTCTAACTCCATAGAACAAGTATTCCCATGCCGGGTACTTGCTGATGTCCCCCCCACCTCTGCTTTGTTGCTTCCTTTTTGCTGCTGTCTTCTCCTTGGGGGCAGGGACTGTCTTTTTATTAGTCGTTTCCCCAGTGCTTAGCACAGTGCCTGGCACACAACGGGTTCTTGGTAAATGTTTATCGGGTTGGAAATTATTATTAAAGCAGGCCAAGAAATTACTAGCTCCTCTGATTTTATCAAAGAAAGAGCTCCATGTGACTTTCCAAATAATTCGTTTCCCGTTATTATTATATTTGTGATGTTTCCTAAAATCTTCATCTTTTCCATCTTTCCATTCGGGTATTCTACAGCACTGATATCAAACTTAAACAGAAATAAAGGCCACTAAACTATTCAAAAAGATCCTTGTGGGACCCATATTGACTTCAAAAAGTCATCTATTAACAGTTTCTATTGTATTTTTATTTATTTTGTTATTTAAGTTATATTTTCATCTGGTTTGGGTCACATACAGGAATATGGTGGGCTTCAACATGGCGCACAGACTGTGTGCTTGAAACTTCTTGTCTACAGTTTACTCTGATCATACTATGCTATGATCAGCATCCACACTGTTTCTCCCCCTGTTGATCTTCACCCAAATATTGCCTACCATAGATATTCCTCCACCGGTTCATCAGTTTCCTTACTTGAACACATCTTCTTCCCATATAATAATATTCTACTTTCATCCTTTGTTAATGAAGTAGATAGAGCTTGGGGCTTGGAATCAGGAATTCCAGAGTTCAATGTGACCTCACACACTAGTGAAAAAAAAGAACTAAAAAAAAACCCTTAAAAGAAAAGCTAGTTTCTTAATGTGATATCTACATACTAGCTGTGTGACCTAGGAAAGTCACTTCACCTCTGTTTGTCTCAATTTCCTTGTGTGTAAAATGGGGACAATAATGCCTTCCTCCCAGGTTGTTATGAAGACTAAAGGAAATCCTAATCATAAAGTATAAACATGGTGTCTCACACACAGTAAGCATTATATAAATGTTAGCTAGACATACCTTTCTAGTCATCAGTTTGATTTATCGAAGATTCAGTAATACTTTTTTAAAGGGTCATATTTGCTTCCTTGAATTAGACGTGGTAGTTTACCTTGTATATAAACTTTATGTATGCATTGTGCATTTGTGTATCAACATCTGATGCCATGAGTTTTACTGCTGGCTCCCTTCTTAGATTTCACAAAATAAAATGTCTTACAATATCAGAAGGCTAAGGCTTTTAGGAAATATTTTTTTCTGATTAATTTTAAGTATAAAGTTTTCTCGTGTGGAAAAACAGCCCCAAAACTCTTTGTTTTCAGTGTCAGTTTTACAGTCACTGAGATAATGATAATGATTTTTATTAAAAAATACATTAGCCTTCCTTATATGCTTTAGTTGCATTGATCTTTCACAGTTCTTTGGCTCTCCCCTAACATCTGAGCTTTTTTTTTTTTTTGCCAAATTTACTTAAGATAATGATAAACAATACTCTCACTGGAAAATTCATCATGCTAATAAGATTTCATGATTGAAAAAATGTTTCCTCATGCTTAGAAACAACTGAAGACTTTAAAATTCACTGTATGTTTCTTTCAGCATTCTGATAACCATTACTTTTACAGATGTTGTGGAAAACACAGGAAAATAAAAGCCAATTAAAATAAAACATAAGTAGCAAGAAAGAATTCTCTAAAATAGTATTCCTTTACCTTCTTTGTATAATAGACCCTTCTGGCAGTCTACTGGAGTCTATGCACCTTTTTTCAGAATAATATTTTTAAATGTATAAAATAAAATACACAGGACTGCAAAAGAAACCAAATATATTGAAATAAAATTATAAAATTGTTAAAGTGTGTTCACAGACCTCAAATCCTTCTTCTAAATTGAGCCTTTCCCCCAAGATGTATGGGAAAAGGGGCAAAATGTTCAATAAATGTTCAAGATTGAGGGAAGAAATGATATCTTATAGATTGTGATTAAAAGATATGGTATATTTGTGTTCTGAGTATAAAACTTCCATTATCACATTGTGATCCAATGAAATATTACTGTTCAAGTCTTTTGGTGTATATTGTTCATAGATATTACGGTTCCTCAAAATAATATCTAATGCATACTTTCTCCTGGGACACATGCAATACAGGTTCATAAATAAAGACGTCCAGGAAAAGCCACCTACCTGCACTTAGCTGCCACAACATGGTTTTAATCTGACTTTGCTGCTCTTTCTCCCATCAACACAGTTGGTGGTGTGATCATACCATAAGAGCCTAACATCAGTGAGTGATGCAATCCTACCTGCTTCTATATGCTGTCTTGTCAGGTGGTATAGTGGAAAGAGTCCCAGATTTAGAATCAGGAAGACGAGTTCAAATCCTGCCTCAAACACTTACTAGCTGTACAAATAAGTCACTAACCTCTTTCATTCTCAGTTTCCTCATCTGTAAAATGAGGATAATAACAGTATCTAGTTCATAGTTTCTGTGAGGATCAAGTTAGATAATATTACATAACATAAAAACCTCAAAGAACTCTACTAATGCTAGCTATCACTACTGTTATTAGATAATATTTACAAAAGCACTCAGTATAATGTCTGATACGGAGTAAGATATTCAACAAATGCATGTTCTGTTCCCTCTTTAGTTTTATGACATGGCTTAATTATCCAGAAAGAGAACTGGTATGAACCATGACATTTCCTTTTATACATTTAATAAGATGGTGGATAAATTAGACACAGTCAGAGCCTGTGGCACCTATCTTTCATAGCTACAAAGCACTTACCTTTTGGTTTAGCAAGGCACTTGCCAATTTTTGTACTTCAGAACTCAACAGTGTTGTGCCTCGGATCACTTTGCTAAGAGCCGCAAGTGACTGGTGGACACTTTGTACTAAGCGAATGGCATTGAACTGTTCAAGAACAATGAATGATAATATAGGACATCCTTGTCGTTCATTAGGCGGAGACACTTTCTGGTGAATCAGGTTTGAGTTCTAAAAGAAGAACACATATCATTTCATTAATATATGCTTAAGAACATGATTCATCAAAGTAACAATTCATTAGCTTAAAAGCTGGAAAAAACACTACTCCATCAAAAATGCAACAGATTTTTTTTTTTTAATCCCCTCTACCTCCTCCTCTCAATGCTCTATTTTTCCAATAGAATAAGTTTCTAACATTATTTCTCTGCTGGAGTTAGAAGTATCTAATGTAGTTTTGCTTCACCTTCCACTTTATTTTTTGGGTTTTTTTTCTTTTGGTCTGTTTCTTCTTTTACAACCATAACTAGTAGGGAAATATGTTTTACATGATTGCATATTGTATAACCCTTATCAAATTGCTTACTGTTTTAGGAAAAGGGAAGAGCAAAAAGGGAGGGAGAAATATTGGGAACTAAAATTTTTATTAATATGAATGCTGAAAAATTATCTTTACATGTAATTGGAAAAAATAAAATACTACTAAAAAGGAAACTAATTGAACAAGCAGTCAGAATAGATTAAATAAAGCTCATTGCTCATGTCTTCCAAAAATAAACAAAAAATTGATTCCTCTCTCCAATAATAACCTCTTATAATTCTATCCCTGCCATGTTTTACCCCTCCTAAAACTACTTTTTATCCTTGCTGTGATCTCTATAGCATGTAAAAAAGTTCCTTGAAGAGATTATTTCACTTTTATCTTTATATCTCCCCTGCCTAGCAGAGTACATGTATGTGACTGAATAATTGATCTTGGGCTCTTCTCCATTGCCTCTCATTTCTCATTATTTAAAAAGTCCTCTTGATTCTCTCCCAGCACATGTTACTGTCACAACCCTATTAGAGAGAAACTTTCTCTATGACCTTCCCGGACAAACTAGAAAAGCAGGCCAAAAGGTTGCCCCAACTCTACTCCTGACTTTATCATGCCTTTCAAAACAATGCCAAATTATTCTTCCTCAAACATTAGTCTGATCATTTAATTCTTTCTACCCAAAAGTCTTCCTACTGCCTACTGAATAAAATTCAGACATCTTGGTCTCACATTTGAAGCTTTTGAAATCTGGTAGAATTTAGGCATTATATTGTTATCTCAAACTATTCCATACCACCTACCCTTTGCTTTCTCTAAACTGGATTATTCTTTACATTCCTCCAAATCTATCTTATACCAACACCGTGTCTTTAATCACACTGCTCTCTATGCAATGTTCTCCTTGCAACTTCTTCCTGCTACACTACCATTCACGTTTCAAATGCTACATCAGACAGCATCTCCTCCATGAAGCCCACCCTGACTCTCATACCTGCTCAATATTCAATTAATGTTCTCCTTGCAACTTCTTCCTCCTACACTACCATTCACGTTTCAAATGCTACATCAGACAGCATCTCCTCCATGAAGCCCACCCTGACTCTCATACCTGCTCAATATTCAATTCATATTTCTTCACATAGGTATATTGTAGATGCTCATAATACATACTGTATTGTTTCATATGTCATCAATGTATGTGTTTTATTACTAAGTTCCATAAAGTTAATGATTATGGTTTATCTAAACTTCATATCCTTCCAAACACTGGGGATGGCATTCTCTACAGAATAAGTGTTAATTAATATTTTTAACTTAACAGAAATTAACTGAAGAAAAGATAGAATGAGGTTATGGAGGACAGTGGGTCTATACTGTGGGTCTATATTCAATATAGAAAATAGAAGTGTTGGTCTTGTCAAGGAGCAGCATCTTCTCTCTAAAACTTGTAAGAGGAAAAAGATTTAGAAAGCTTCAAAGTAGAGGAAGAGGGGAACTGAGGTGTACATTTTATGTGGTTGCAATCTTCTCAATAATGCCAAAGACAAATTCTTAAGACATTCAAATTTCTCTGTAGGTATAAATGATTAATAAGTACACAGTTGGATTTATTAGAGAAGAGTTTAGGAGTTAGCTCAAGGCAGATAAAATATAGTCCTTTGCATGGAGTTCATAAATGAAAAAAAAAAGATAGAACATAAGTGCTCTGAGGAAAAGAGCATGGAGAGAGAGAGGGATGAAGTTCAAGTCAAGGTACTTTCACCATTAGAGGATGAGAAGAGGTAGAAGAATGAAAATAAGAAAGAATATCAGAAAAAAGAGAAAGAAAGCTAGGCTAGTATACAAGGACAAGAAGAGAAAAAATGGATAATCAATGGTGTGAAATACTACAAAAACAGCAAAGTGAGAGTTTGAGAAAATTAGGTCCTTCATTGATACCAATCTAGAATGAAATTTCAGTAGAATGCTGGAACAGAAACTTGATTGAAAGGTGCCTATTATTTAATTAAGAAGTGAATGAACTGTAATTCTTTAAATAGTTAGCTCTGATTATATGGGGCAAAAATTGAACAAAATGTTATTTTTAAAGGCTATGAAGATTTTATTTTTAATGGGAAAAGTAAGGCCACTGCAGTGAATCTTATGATAAAGAAGACTGATAAACATATTCGAGCTCCGTGGATAAATCCAGAAATCATTACTCTTTACGCTGATCCAACTGCCTGTCTGACTGAGGCTGATTGTCACAAAACACATTTATCTCCTATGTCTCAGTCTCTGTTTGCTAAATTAAGAATGGGACAACAACGGCATAATTAACAAAGTGATGTAAAATTACGTACTATGTGAAATAATAACTCAGCATAAATTAATTTTATTACATTTAAGGGCATTCAGTCAATACATAGTTGCTTCGGTTTGCTAACCATTATCACTACTTTATTTTGCATTGCAGGTCCTAAGATTCAGTAAAAGAAACATTAGCTTTTCCTTTGGCAAAGTTCCTTAAGAAAGGTAAAGTCAAGGACAAAGCAAATACTGTTTGAAAAGGGTTTGGTTTTTTTTTGCTTGCTTTTGTTAGCAATATTTCTCCTGAAAGTTGTACATTACTATCAGAAGAATATTCAATATAAGGATTTCCAAGATGGAGAAAAATGATTTAGAAAAATTTGTTACCTGAATAAAGAATATTCCTAATCTTTAAATGTCAGCAATTACTTTCTTTATAGACTCAAGTGCAAACAAAACCTTAAAGTAATATACAAAATATATGGTAGAAAATAACAGTAATATGAATAGCTAACCAAATGAACAAAAATGGTATTAAAATAATTGAACTTTTAATGCAGACCTTTACATATTCCTTTGAAATGCTAATGTGAACAATAACAAAGTATTCATCCTTGAAGTTTGGGTTTTAAATATAGAAAAACCCTCCAGCTCCCTTTCCCTGTGAACTGTTACCTAACCATATCTCACCTATTATGTACATGACAGATACACATTATGCAGTATTATACACTTATCTAGATGCTTATCAAATTTCATCTTATTGATTTCAGCATATCAGTCTATCCTTTGAGATGTTCTTGATAATATCATGCAATGTACTAGCTATTCCTCCCAGATTCAATGTCATCTGTAAAGTTAATAAGCATGCATCTGGGTATTCATCTAAATCATTGATAAAAATGTTTATCAGCACAGCATTCAAAATAAATCTCTGGGATGGTACACTAGATATCTCCCTCCAAAGTAACATTTCGCCATTACTTAGTATTAGGCAGCAAGGTGGTGCAGTAAAATGAGCACTAGACCTGGAGTCAAGAAGATACAAATTCAAATCTGGTCTCAGATACTTGTTAGCTGTGTGATCCTGGGCAAGTCACTTAATCTCCATTTGCACTCAGTTTTCTCATCCATAAAATAATATTGATGACTTTCCAGGGTTATTGTGAAGATACTTGCAGGGTGCTTAGTGTACTGGTCAGCGCTGTGCTGCCATAAGTACCACAGAATGGTACTATACAAATGCTTATTCCCTTCTATGATGATGACGATTCATTTCATCCAGCTGTTAAGCTTCAAATCCTTCTAATTTTATCATCTTAGTTTATACCTCATCTCTCCATCATACCCAGAAGAAGAACAAGAGACACTTTGTTATGTTTCACTGAAAAACAGGACTTTTATGCCTATAGCATTCCCTACATTTACTAGCATGGTAATCCTGTCAAAACAGCAAATGAAGTTCATCAGGAAAGATCTGTTCTAAAAGAAATTCCAGCTGTTGGTGGTCATTGCTTTTCTCAGTACATGCAGACAGAATTCCCTTTAATAATATATTCTCGAATTTACCCAGGAATTGAAGTTGAGCTCACTAACTCATAAGTTTAAGATTCTTTTTTTTTTAATTAGGATTTTTGCCCTTTTCTGGGATTTGAGCATCTCTTATTTTCAAGATTTTTCAGCAAGCAGTGAAGGTAGGTCAATAATCACATCTGGCAGTTCTTATGCAAATCTCTATAGTTCACATAGGTCTGGTGACATGAACTCAATGAGGGCTTCTATCACCGCCTTTATAATCCATCTCATTAATCTTTCGTTTCATTTTTTTAATTTATACTTTCTAGCCCAAAGGTTCACATAAGCAAAATAGGAGCTGAATTATTCCTCCACACCATTATCTATTACCATCTTCCTAACCACTCTGAGAAGTGGTTTTTACCCTATTTCATCGTATGGAAAATAATGCAATTCCTCATTCACACTGCTAGAGTTTTCCACATTGTAGGACATGCTACCCTTGAGGGAAGAAAAAAAAACCATTTTAGGAAGAGGGACATGGAATTATAGTCAAACTTACTAGAAATTATTTAGTTACAAACCTGCACATATGCCCACTTTTTTTTCAATGAAAATGTTCAAATTAAAGAAAACAAAAGGGAGACTAATATGACAGATTCATTACAATGGATAGAAAATGCAGCTTAGAATTACCTGATGCCCTATGAATAAATGAAGTTTGAGTCAGCCTCATCAGATTTCAAAGTGAATGTAATCTGACATGGTCATAATAAATCAGGCTAAGCACATTATACAGAAAATGTGTAAACTTGAAGTTAAACTCCTTGAAATGTATATACAGAATATATTGGCAAGATTCAATATTTTCCAGAGAAAAATATATGCTTTAATAAGCAAAACAAAAACAAAAGTGCATAATTCCTAAGTGTCATTCATTAGGATACATAGTGGTGCTACCTGCAGCTACTGATACAGATGAAATTAATCTTGGTACATCTTATGCCATCTCATTTTATAGATGAAGAAATGGAAGCAAACACAGTTAAGTGATATACCCAGGGTTACACAGATAGTGTATATCTTAGACCAGTCAGGTCTTCCTGACTGCAGGCACAGTGCTCTCTCTACTGTGCCATGTAGGTGCCTATGATTCACATATAATATTTGTAACAAGAAATATAAGTGAGAAGGAACTAATATAATTTTTCAAGTTTTATATAAGTAAAAACAATTAAACTTGCTTAAAAACAGCTACATGAAAGAAAGATTCTTTGCAAAAGTGAGTGCTTACAAGGAGACAGAACACAGAGCACTTCTATATTCCTGCAAAAAAGAGTAAACTTCTTTTACCAAATACTTCAAAGGTCATTTGGGATAAAATAATAAATTAACATTTTTCTTAATGATAATAATAATAAAGATGAAGCAAACTCTTTATACAATAAAAATTCCTCCTCCTAACACTTGCAAAATTGGTGTATACTTTTGAAAAATTAAATTCTCTAAATATATCATTACAATATCTTCAAATACATGCTGATTCATAAAGATAAAGTGATTATTTACAAAAGAAATAGAGCTATACTTGCTCTGCAAATTAAATAAAAGAAAGTAATGACAGGCTTTCCAACTACTTGATTGGTTTACCAAAAAAAAATATTTCAAGGACTGAGATATTTCTAAATATGAAGGGATAAGAAGTCCATTTCCAACAGACAAATGTTGACTTGGTTTTCCTCTATCTACCTCTATCAAGTAGTATGGTAGAGTGGAAAGAACTAATCAAACAGCTGATTGACTAGTGCTGGAACAGTATATCAGAATAAGAATCTAAACCTAAAGTTCTTACAGTGCTTAAGCTACAGGAAAATAAAAGTTTGCTAGTGTATCAAAATCATGACACAAATTTCAGTAAATTTTACTACTGTGAGATAGGTTTTCTGCTGTAAAGACAAAATATCAATCTTGATTAGTTGTTAAAAAGTATTTAGCAAGGATTTCTTAAATGAATTTGTAGTGGTTGTTTTTTTTTTTAATAGTTTCAACTAGTTAGGTCTGTAAGCTGATAAGAATCCTCATGGTCAAGGCCACTGAAATCATGAAAAGCATTACATTTAAAAAATTAAATAAAAACAAACTCCAAATCTGAAATGACAACATATGTATTATGAGAAGAAAGTATGGTCCCCCAAAGGCTCGAACAAAATGGAAAATCACTAAAAAGTGGATTATTTATAAAAAGCACTTTTTGCATAGAACTCACATACACCAACGGTATTTTAGTGAATAAAAATAATGGCTTCCAGTGTGGCACATCTACAGGCTCTTTCTTTTAAAACCATTTTGTCAGTATTCAACTAGAAATTCATTTTAATGTGTAATTTAATTAGGATTCCAGAGTGACTTAATGTGTTAAACTATATTTCTCTGAAGATCAATGTTCTTTTACCTAATTAGTCTAAATCTCTTTATTAATTACATCTTCAAGATAAATACTAGTAAAGTTATGTTGCTTTCTCCTGTTTCTTGTTTAAAGTATCAATGGGATATCAAATTTTCAAATTATTTAATGAAACACTGCACAGTAATTGTATATTTCTATTATACTGGATCATCATCCATGGCATACCTCCTAATCTTGCTTGTCATCAAAGGCTATTTCCTGGACTCTCTGTTTTTTTCTGGATTACCCCATCACCTCCACATAGTTAACCCACAGAACTACATATTCACTTTTACTTTAGCTTCTCAGTTCTAATACTGTATCAACTGGATGTCCTACAGACATTTCAAACTCAACACATCTAAAACAGAATTCGTTATCATTTTCCACAAACCTATTGTGCTGTAAAACTTTCCTATCTCTGTCAAGGGAACCCACTGCAATCCTTCTAGTCACTCAAATTGGCAACTTTGGAATCATCTTCAACTCTTAATGATCCTTTAGTACTCATCTGCAATTAGTTACTAAGTAATCTCAAAGAAATCACAAAAATGAGAAAGGGTTCCACATGTACAAAAATATTTATAGCAGCTCATTTTGTGGTGGCCAAGAACTGAAAATCAAGGGGATGTCCATCAATTGGGAAATGGCTGAACAAGTTGTGGTATATGAATGCAGTGCAATACTATTGTACTGTAAGAAATGATGAACAGAAGGACTTCAGAGAGGCCTGGAAAGATTTATATGAACTGATGCTGAGTGAAAGGAGCAGAAGCAGAAGAACACTGTATACAGTAACAACCACAGTGTGCAAGAAATTTTTATGGTAGACTTAGCCCTTCACAGCAATGCAAGGACCTAAAACATTCCCAAAGGACTTGAGGCAAAATGCCATCCACATCCAGAGAAGGAACTATGCAACTGGAATGCAAAATATTTTCTCTTGTGTTATGTAATGTTTTACTTAGGTTTTTCTCATAGTTCCTCCCATTCATTTTAATTCTTCTATGCAACATGATGATGTGAAAATGTGTTTAATAAGAAATCTATGTGCAGGATCCATATAAGATTGCATGCTGTCTCAGGGAGGGAGAGTAAAGGGAGGAGAAGAAAATCTAAGCCTTATAGAAGTTACTGTAGAAAACTGAAAACAAATAAATTAATAATAAATTAGTTACAAAGTATTAATACCTCCATATTTTCACATTTAATACCTTTTCTTTACATACATAGTATCCAACCTTAATCCAGACTATTATCACCTGAACTATCACAATAGCTTCCTAATGGGACTCTCTACCTCAAGTTTCTTTTTCAAATTCTTCAAATTATAGTTGCCAAAGGGATATTCTTAAAGCATTTTCACTATATTTTCACCTCATGGATATTCAATGAAATAGAGAGCTTTCAATCATTCCTGATGAAAAGACAAGAGCTGAAGAGAAAATTTTATTTTCAAACACAAGGCTTAAGAGAAGCATAAAAAGGTAAACTACAAAGAGAAATCATAAGGAATTCAAAAAGATTAAACTGTTAACATTTCTACATGGGAAGATGACACTTGTAACTCCTAAGAACTTAATCATAATTATGGAAGTTAGAAAGAGTACATTAAGACATAGAGCACAGGTGGGAGTTGAATATGATGGAATGATTATCTAAAAAAATAAAAGGAGTGAGAAAGAGGAATGCATTGGCAGAAAGGGAAAGGGAGAAGCAGAATAGGGTAAATTATCTCACATAAAAGAGCTGAAAAAAGAACATTTATAGCGGTAGGAAATAGGAGACAAAGGAGGAAACCTGTCAACCTTACTCTCAACAGAATGAGCTCAAAGAGGGGAGTAACAAACACATTTGGGTATAAATATCTATCTCTTAACCTACTGGAAAATATGGGCAAAAAGGAGTAACAGAGGGGGAAAGATCAATAGAAGAGGGCTCAGATTGGGGTTGTCAGTAGGTAGAACCAAAACATTTTTGAGGATGGACAGGGTGAAAGGAGAAAAAGAGTGGGATAAATGGGGAAGGGGGTGGGATGGAGGGAAATACACAGTAATCATAAGTGTGAAAAAAAATTTACAGCAAGTTTCTCTGAAAGAGGTCTCATTTTTCAAATATACAGAGAACTGAGTCAAATTTATAAAAAATAAGAACCATTCCCCAACTGATAAATGGTTAAAGTGTATGAAGTGGCAATTTTCAAAGTAATCAAAGCTATCTATAATCATATGGAAAAATTCTCTAAATCATTACTGATGAAAGAAATGAAAATTAAAATAACTCTGAGATTATCACCCACACCTATCAAACTGGCTAACATGACCAAAAAGAAAAATGACAAATATGATAGGGACATAGGAAACTTGACACATTAAAGTACTATTTGGTAGAGTTGTGAAGTGATTCAACCATTTTGGAAAGCAATTTGTAATTAATGCCCAAAGGGCTCTAAAACTGTCCATACTCTTTGACATAGCAATGTATCCCAAAAAGATTTTTTAAAAAAAGAAAAAGGATTTATATGCACAAAGATACTCATAGCACCTCTTTTTGTGCTGGCAAAAAATTAGAAATTGTGGGGATACCCATCAACTGGGGAACAGTTGAACAAATTGTGGTATATGATTGTGATGGAATACTATTATGCTGTAACAAATGATGAGCAACATGCTCTCAGAAAAAAACAAAAAGACTTACATGAACTGATGCAAAGTAAAATGAGTAGAACAGGAGAAAATTGTACATAGTAATAGGAACACTGTATGATAATCAACTGTGAATGACTTAGCTATTCTCGGCAAATTATGATCCAAGACAATTCTGGAGGAATTATGATGAAAAATGCTATCCATATCTACAGAAAGAATTGATGGAGTCTAAATGCAGATTGAAGCATACTTTTTTGAACTTTATTTTTCTTGGGGTATATTTTGGGGAGGTCAGGGTTTTCTTTTACAACATGACTACTATGGGAATGTTTTCCATGACTGCACATATAGAACTTATATCAAATTACTTGCCTTTTTCAATGTAGTTCCTAATGTAATTGGGGGGAAAAATGATATATTAAATAAATAAAAGATAAAAGGTTTAAAAAGCAATCATAAAAGTGTAAAGGTTAAACTCATTTGCTATCCGACACAAAGACATAAAACCAAAGAAGTTTAACATCTGACATGGTTACAACAGTTGTGAATACTTCATACAGTAATGTCACATTTGTTTTTATTTATCCCATATTAGGGAGAGACTGCTTATCTAGCCTTGCAAAACTTCAAATGTAGAACACAAATATGAAAGACCTGACTTTTCTTATTTTATTTCCCATGACTCAGTGCCATTTTCTCCTGATAAAAACTACTCTTATAGAGCAAAGAATAGGAAAACGACAACTGCAAAGTCAACAGACATTGCTGAAATATATCCATTAACTATTATGGAGCTGGCCACAGTCATTGATGTATTGATGTATCTTTTATCTTTTTAATGACAGCATCCTAGGCAGGGGGACAGTCAGAGAAAATGTCAGGAGCTAAGAAACGGAAGGTCAAAGTACATATGAGGGAGTCAGTTGTAAGAAGAATAGAAAGGAGGGGCAGGGAGGGTAGTTTATGAAGGGCTCTGAATGCCAAACAGACCATTTTGTATTTGCTACAGGAGACGATAGGAAGCCAATGGAGTTTTTGAGTAGAGGGATAACATGATCAGACACGTTTTCGGAAAGTCATTTTTTGTGGCTGAACAGAGGATGCGCTGCAATGAGGAGAGACTTGAGGCAGACAGACCCACCCACCACAAGCTACTGAGGGACAACTGTGGTTAGAGGGTATAATCCGGATGAAGATCCAGCAAAGGAGCTGGAGAAGGAGAGATCAGATAAGTAGGAGGAAGATATAACTATACTTTGTTCCAAGGAAGTCAAGTGAATTTCTCCTTATTCACACTGAGAAAAAAATAAGCATATACATTAACCTATCTCACCTAAAAGGATTTGAGAGGCAAAAATTCAAAACTAAGACTCTAAGATAAAGTCTTCAGAGATACTCAGGTAAAGCAAAAAGAGAAAACAATCCTTACCCTTGAGGAGCTTGTGTTCCATTGGGGGAAATAATAAGTAAATACAAAATATATACCAAAAAATTACAAAATTATTTTGTTGGGGAAAGAACCAGCAGGTGGGAGGATAATGAAAGGTCTCATGCCACAGGTGGTGTTTGAACTGAATTTTGAAGGAAATTAGCGAATGTAAAAAGCAATGGTAGGAAGAGATGCATTCCAGGTTTGCAGAAAAGTCTATACAATGGCAGAGAGGCACAAATTGAAACTTCCTATACGAGGAAATATAAGTATGTCAGAGGAGCTAGAACATAGGGTATGTAAAAAAGATGAACATGTGGTGAGCCTGGAAAGCAGACTTGAGCCAGGTTGCAAAGGGTTTTAAACATCAAAGAGAAGAGTTTGTATCTGATCCTAGAGGTAATAAGGAACCACTGGACTTCAATAGCAAGGGAATTACATGATCAAAATGGTACTTTGGCCCTGAACAGAAGGTGTGCTGATGGGAAGGGAGATCAGAGTGAATGAGACAAATGACGATGATACCCCGATAAGTTTAAAGCTCCCTTGGAATGCAGTATAGTTATATCCTCTCCTACCTATCTGATCTCTCTACCTCTATCTCCTTCGCTGGATCCTCATCCACATTATACCCTCTAACCACAATTGTGCCTCAGGGTTCTGTCCTGGGTACGCTTCTCTTCTGCCTCTATACTACTTCACACTGAATGGTGATGAATGAAGGCCTATGATGATGGTCATTTGAGAGTGAGGATGCAAATGTGACTGGGTACAGAGGCAAAGCCAATGAAAGATAAACATAAGGATGGAGAGATGGACATATCCAGTTTAGGTGGTGATTCATTTCACAGGTATGGACAGTCTTTCATCAAGACTGATGAAAGAAGGGAAAAGAAACTTTGCGGTTAGTCGTTTACTGTGAAACCACAGAACATACCTGATTAAGTTTCTTCCAGAGATTAAGTACTGGAGAAAGTTCATTAGACCAGATTTCTCTATCAAACTTGCAGCCAGATGTTACTGATCTACCCAGGATTCTCAATTGTGAAATAACCTAAATATAGAAAAAGAATAACCAAGAGTAAATATGTATCTCTGTGTGTATACATATACATACAAATATATGTATCTGTATATACATACATAAAATTTCAAAATAGAAGAAACAGTAGATACAGAATATGAAACAATTTATTTTATAAAAATTAAACACATCATCATCAGGTTGTAATCCTACTTTCCTTTTTTATTCTCTACTTTTGGGGTATTTAATAAAAATCATACTAGGAGAGACTATCATGAAAAAAAGCAAGAGTAAGAAATGGATTAGGCTATTTTGATACCTGAATGCTAACCAAACTGCTACAATTATTCATGCTGTGATCCTGAGAAAAATATTTAAAGCCTATTTTTATCTTTTCTCATCAGAAAAATATAAATATAGATATTATTCAAAGGATTAATAATCTGATTTATTAAAAGTCCTTATTTTTAATACATTAAAGGCCCATTATTTCATTGGTATGGGTGCTCTATACATGAAGATCAAAATACCTTTTTGGTTTACTTAGCACACCGTCTTTAGTAACTACACTGACCAAAAATGATTGTTACTAGTGGCCAGTATTCTAGTGATAACTTTCACACTGAATCACCAAAGAATATGCAGTATATTTACATTCTCCCAGATTAGAAGGTAGGACCTGCTACAACTTACATATTGTTGCCATAAGCTTCAAGAACTTAAGTTAACTCTATACCACAGAGAAGCATCAGAGTAGCTTAATTCCTACTCCAGTGGAAGATTTCAACCTTTCAATTAAATTATGTCTAAAATGTTGAAGGACAATAGATTATACTTTTTATTAAAGTCTTACTCTGATGCCTTACCATGGTATAAAAGTGACCCTGGCTTCTTAAAGGTTATCTCTGCCAGCAGATAACCAAGTTCTGGAAGGCATGACAAAAGTGGAAAGGTTTTAGACATAGACTGAAAGAGAGACCACATATCTTTTACCTAGGAACTTGCCTTTAAAGTGTATTTTTTTTCTCAGAAAATTGACCACTATCTAATGATTAGTTTTTGGCCAAAACAACTGTAAGCCTTCTACTATGACATGGGTTTGTATCGATAGACAGACTTACTCATGTAAGTTAAAGTACAGAACCTTACAGAATTGCAGTAATCAATAAAAAACCCAGAAATATGAAGATGACAAAAAGGATAATAAATGTTTTAGAAAAGCTCTACATAATTACTAAAATATGCAGGCATTCTTTGAAACATAAACATTTGAAGTTCTAATACCTAACACGTTTGATCAAAACTGCCAATCCAATGTTCACTATTAGATTCCTCATATGTAAAAGATTCAACAATAAAAAGTACTAGTGAATTAATTACAATCATTTTTCTTAAATGATACTGTCAAAGCCTATTTGGCTTTTAAAAGAACTGTTTCCATGATTATCTACAATAGCCGCCATGTAGATATGCAAATCAGATGTGTAGGATGGTAGAATAATCCATTAGTAAGTACGATGGCTTGGGAATCCCATGACCTGGGGTTGCACTGTGGTTCTATAACTTCCTACCAGAATTACCATGTGCAAATCTCTGCATTTCTCAGGGACTCGGTTTCCTCATTCATCAAAACCATTCAGTGTTTTGGACTAAATGATCTCTAAAGTTAAGTCCAGTGTTAAATTTATCCCCTATGAGTTCATGAAGTAGAACACAAATAAGGTTTTCCAAAGTGCAATACAGACATTTTATTAACATTTCTTTTTGAAAAGTTGAAATTGGATGTTTTTTTAATAACTCATTTGCCACTTTAATCATTAATCTAAGAATTATCCTTAATTTTATCTTGGCATAATTAGTATGAACTTGAAGACAGTGGTCATAGTATTTAACTATGTGGAACATGACACAACTCTATAGTGATTATTCTCTAAAAATATTCACATTCATATATCTACTACTGAAATTGAGATATGGTTGGAATAATGTAGATGCAAGGAGAAAGACATTTTCATAAGTCAATACATCAAAGACCAACGTTTATTGAATGCAACATACTTATTAGCTTTCTGTTTTAACTTCATGAAAGATGTTCACTGTTATTCATTTTTTTAACACGTACATCACTTCCTGTTTTGCTAGGTTCTCATAGCGGCAAAATTTGTAATAAAAATGAGCCCCATTAATCTTTTGGAATGAATGTACTACTTAATTGTTAAACTTTCACAATCATACAGTTATAGTCAAGTTACTTCTGAAGTTTTTGATTGATTTTCTAATCTTAAAAATTGTGATGATGCAGTGTTTCATTTTCGTGTGTTTCTCTGATAAATTATTTTCATTTGCTTTAGCTGAACCTTATAACAGCAACTAATTCATCAGACTTGCTAGACCAAAAAGTATCACTAGCTGGTCGGCAGAGGAAGTGCTATTTTAACTTTTGCAACATTTGCTATCACTTATTCTTGTTTTAAATTTGTCAAACACAAAACAAATAAGAATTTCAGTGAAAAATTTATAAAGAAACAAAGGCTTTGTTTTTTAAAAAATGAAAGTAAAATTATAACTTTAAGTAAAATATTTACCATTGAAAATAATTTATCATTTATATCACCAGAAATCATCCAAGATACCCCATTATAAATATCTTGTTATTAAAATGGAACATGTTTTAGGACTTGTACTACCTATAATTTAAAATACGTTAATGTTAATATTTGTAATTGATGCCATTTGCAAATTTATTGTAACAAATCACATTATATTACTATCAATGTATAGTTATCTTTTAGAAATTAAATAAGAAAATTGCAAGTTTGTACACCATCTGTGCTAAAAAGGCCATTTTGTAACTTCTGTGTGTTGTTTATAAAGACAAGATTTTCATTAAAGAAACTCACCTATATCTAAAGTGTCTTAGATTTATAAAACTATTTCCTCAGAAAATCCTGTGAAGTAGGTCTGAATAAAGACTAGAAAAACTATGTGGTACAATATAGAAGAAGAAATGAATAATCAAGGCAAAGGATACTGAATTTTATTTGGCAGATGATGTTTTGATGTACCTGTGATCTACAACATGAGTACTGCTATCCATATTGCAGATTCCAACCTATCTTTGCCTGCCCATCCTATGTGCTTTCATCAGTCTATCAGGAGTCTAGAGAACATGTTCCAGAAAGTCCAGATCTTTTGACATTGCAAAGCTATCCACTGAATAATCTTTTGTTTTCATTAATTAAGCGTTCTTTTTTTCCAGTCACATATTTTCTCTAATGACATTCTCTTATGCCACTTCTCTTGAACAATTGTTTATTGCAAATGTATTACAGGCTGCTCAAGCCAATCATACGCTTTCTGGGTAACCTAACCTCAAATCTCAGAGACTGAGAGAACAACAATCACAGTCACACAGAATTAAAGAGAAAATATTGATGTTAAAAAGATGAGCCTAATTTGAGGGAGAAGCTGGTAGGCCATTGAAAGCTATACGCAACTTTCCTGTCTATGCAATGTCTGTCCAAAAGATAAACACACACAAGTCAGACGCATATACGCATGCACGTGTGTGCACACATCACATGTCACTGGGCTGGCTCTATGGCTTATCCATTCAATTGGATATCACAATCTGGATAATACATATTTGTGATCCGTGTTATTTTGTCATTAAATGATTATTTAGGGGGCTCTGCAATATTGCAGTATTTTATGCAATCAGACTAACAAAACCCACAAAGAAGAACATGTGAAGGATGCTACCACCTATTGGGAGTCCTTCTGCAATTTGAACTGTGCTAGAAATCCATTATCACACTGACATATATTCTTAGTGAGCATCTGTTTCCTGCCTTACTTGATATTACTAATCAGTGACTGTAAAACAAAGCCATCTATGTTGTTATATCTTTTCAAGAACCTTATATGGACATAGGGTTTCCATCTTTCTGACCCCATAGAAGGGGAATGAATAGTATGACATAAACCTTGCCCAAGCAACAAATTCCCAGAAAATTAGAACGGATCAAATAGAAGTTAATAACTATACATGGCAGCAAGACAAGTTGAAACTAAGTCAAGACAAAAAGTTGGGGAAAAGTAAGCTATCTCACAGTAATTCAAATGACAATAGACCTAGGAGAAAAAAATAAGAATCACTGGAACACCTGAACACCATGAAAAGAAAGAAAGAAAAGAAGGAAGAAAGAAAGAGAAAGGAAGGAAGGAAGGAACAAAGGAAGATCCTAGACATCACATTTCAAGAAATCATAAAAGCAAACTGCCCACGGTCTCTTAGAATCAGAGGAAAAAGTGGAAACAGAAAGAATCCACCAGTTATTCTTGAAAGAAATCCCAAATTGAAAGCTTCCAGGAATATCACAGCCAAAACATAGAACTCCCAAGTCAATCAAACAATCAACATTTTTTGAGCTCCTACAATGTATCAAGCACTATACCAAGTGTTGAGGATATAAAAAAAGGAAAATGACAGACTCTACCTTGAAGGACAAGCTACTGAAAGAATTTACACTCTAATGAGTAAAAGCCAAATACAGCAAGTAGCCATAAAGAAAGAATTCAGGTACCAAGGAATCATAGTCAGAATCACACACTATTTAGCAGCCATCAATCTATAAAAGGGGAGGACAATTTCAAATACAATATTCTGCAAGTCAAAGGATACAGGCTTAGTCAAGCACAACCTACTCAGCAAAGTGAGTATAGTGCTACTGGGAGAAAAATAGACTTTGAATGAAATAGAGGACTTCCAAGTATTTTTGCTAACAAAGGCCAGAGCTGTTCAGAAACTCTTAAGCTCATCCTAAGAGTTAAGAGAAACATAAAAAAGTAAACATGAAAGAACAACCAGAAAGGACTAAATAAGGATACACTGCTTACATTCAGATATGGGGAGATGATACAGGTGTCCCTTCTGAACTCTATCATCAGGGATCATTGAGAGAGTCTAAAGTCTGACAGTTATTTTGTTATGTCTTAATGATCTTAAAGAGGAGAATGGAAAGAGAAAAGAGCTGGAATACACTTGGGAAGGGGGAAGGCTAGGGGAAATTACCTCACATAAGCAGGTGTACAAGATATCTGTACAAACAAGAAGGTCAGGGTAGAGGGGAGAAACTGATACTTGAATCTCATTCTCATCTGAGCTGATGCAAGGAAGCAAGAATGCATACATACATACACAGACAGGTGGGTATGGAAATCTATTTTGCTCAACAGAGAAAGAGGAGAGGGGGATTCAGAAAGAGGGTACATTAAGGAAGAGATTAGTCCTAAGTGAACCCCAAACTCTAAATAAGGATGGACAAAAAATATTTATGTTAAACTCCCCATGCTTTAAAATTTTTAAAATTTATACTTCTTTTTGAGGAGAAAAAGAACGGTAATCTGAGAAGGGAATGGCAAAACAAGTTATGGTATATAAATATAATGTAATACTATTGTGCTGTAAGAAATGATGACAATGAAGATTTCAGAGAAACTTGGGAAGCCATATGAACTGTGGAAGACTGAAGTGAACAAAGTCAGGAGAACAGTTTATAAAATAACAAGATAGTGAAAACAAAAACTCTTAAAGAATTAGGAACTCTTATGAGCAAAATGATCAACCATGATTTCAGAGACTAATGATGAAAACCTGATAGAGAGATGAAGGACTCAGAGAGTGCAGAATCACACATTTTTTCTTTTGGACATGGTCAATGCAGAAATTTTTTTACTCTCTCTCTCTCTCCATATATATATATATATATATATATATATATATATATATATATATGTAAATATACATACACATGTGTATATATGCACATGGGTGTGTGTATATGTACATATATGCATATATGTGAGTGTGCATGTGTGTGTAACAGAATTTTGCTTTCATTAGTTCTTAATGGGGGCAGAATGGTAGAGGAGGAGAGAGAAAGAGTAGATTTTTGTTGATTGTAAAAACTAAATTTCATTAAAAAGAAGAGTTAAGAGTTAGCTTTCCATTTATCGTCAATTTCTTACATGTCCTCTAGTTTTATTGTTAAATGCCCTCAAGATGACCTGGCTTAACATGGGCCTAGTCAAGTTTTTTTAATATTTTTTCCCCTTCACTGTTTTTTGCTATGCATAATATGTTGAAGAAAATGTTACAGTCTATAGTATAATACTGCCTTGTTGTCAAATTTCTAGGTTTGGGACAGAGACCAAGTATTTGCTGGCTGAGACATTTTCTGTTCTCTTCTGATTATCTATTATGCGTGTTCTTCAGGAAACGGAAATGAATATGCTGAATGCAGGAGCTGAAGATAAGGAAGCCTGTCCTTACAGCCACGTTTTTGGTATCAAGAGTTTATCTAAGTAGATCAAACTGGAGTTTCCTCAATTTCAGGCCCTATCTTCTCATTTATTTCTTCCTTGTTTGTTATTGCTTTTGATGTAATAAGTCTGACTACACACAACTAGCTGATGTGGAAATGCCTAACACTTTTAATTAGTCTTTTCTAGTCTATTAAAATATAACCAATTTCATTATTTTAAAATAATTTGGTGCTCACCATATCTAATACGTTTTAAATCTTTTCTTGAAGAAAGCATACACATTACATAGACATCAGGCTGCTGGTTTCCTCTTAAGTTTTTGGGCTCTCCCACTTCTTATTCTTGAACAATAACAACAAAAATGTCACTTTACCCTATGCCCACTTTTGCATTAATGTCACCAAAATAGTTAAGCAAAATCAACTTACAAAGTGACTTGGGTCATACCCCATGCCTATAATCTTCCACTTCTCTAATGAAAGGGGTAAGAAATGAAATTCCATAGTATTACATTTTCAAAAGCATTATCATAATCTCTATAACCCCAATGGCTAAGTATCCTATGGAAATGATGCTCTTAATTGCTTTTACACATAACAATAAAAGCAACTCTAATTTCCTTATCTGCCTCTTCTTAGAGAACCTGGGAGACAGACCTGTATTTAACTGGAACTTCCTTTTGTTTCCTGGTTTCAGTTATGGCAAAAATGTCAAAATTGTTAAGCTTCACTTCCTCCAGTAGTATGTCTACTCACTGGTCATAAAACAAAGACTGCACATTTGCAGTTAGAACAATTAAATTAAGACCTATAGATGGTCAAAAAGGTGTGATTCTTAGTTCCACCCCCTTGTCTTTGTTACAACAGACTCAGAAAAGGACTCAGGGACATTTTGTGGGGAGTGACCTCAAATCCATATCCATAAGAGAAAATTGAAGAAACTGGAAATGTTTGCTGCCTAGAAAAGAGATGATCTAAATGTCTTCAGTTATTTAAAGGGCTATTCTATATAGGTAGGACTCAATTTAGTCTGCTTAGACTACAAAGCATTGTAGGATTGGATTAGAGATTCTGGGTTTGTTATAAAGTGAGTCTGGGGTTTGTTACATAAGAAAAATCTTCCTAATAATTAGTGCTATTCAAAAGGAAAACAGGTGGCCTTGGCAGAGAGCAAGTTCTCCATCAACTGAAAGTCTTCAGTCAGAGACTGAATGAGCACTTGTTGGTAAAGTAGAGGCGTTTCCTTTTCAGATATGAGTTGCAAAAGAACCCAATTTTGAGAGTACATTCCTACTGTATGATTCTATGATATAACTCCATTATCTGAATTCAACATACCCTTTGTGGTAGGTTTGAATGATATCCTAAACCTTTTCCACATGCAAGTTAGGATAGTTTTTTAAACAGTTCTTGAGACTTGGTTGGTTCAAAGGACTAAAGATTCAAGTCACTGTCATAAATTCTTGGTTTCCTGAGTACAACACAACTATATAGGTTCCAGGCATGCTCCGATGCACAGATGATGGAAAACAATGGGCAACTCAAGCACGGAAGCTTCAACTCAGAGGAATCATCTCAAGGTATCTTATTGAATATATTGATATATTCTTGTTGAATACTCTTCTACTATGCCTAAGTAAATATCCTTTTTCAAAATAATGAAACAACTATGAGTAACTTATTTTGTTCCAATTTCAAATATAAACTACCAGGGTACTGGTCTGAATCAGGCTCAGCTCAAAATACATTTGCAATGTTCTTTCCCACTATTCCCCACACCAGGGGTGTCAAACTCAAACAGAGTAAACATCCCTGCTGCATATTGATGTAGAAAACCACAAATTAACATTATGTTTTACTGAATTTTTATTACTTTTGTTAAAATTTACCAATTCCACTTTAATTTGGGTTACACTACAGCTTTGAGGAATGTGGATTCCTGGCTATGTTTGACATCTCTGGCTACACAATATACTTGAGTCAAATTAGTTTAACTTATTGCCCCTGACTTTCCTACTTCCACATATTTGCTCTGAATATCCCTATAAGCAATGCATATATGTTGATATATAGATACAGAAATAGATATACACATATATGTATATATATACATACACATATACATATATATGTGTAAATACATATACACATACACACCAAAAGTCTATCTTCCTTACTAATTTTTTTGAAGTCAAATTAGATCTGCAAGTGGCTTGGAGACATATTATGCTCCATTACATGCATTATGACTTTTAAATGAGAGACTCATTAGGTTCTGAGGTTGTGGAAATGATGCTAAATAGAGTTTGCATTCTATAAACACTTGAGTAAGGATGAGTATGAGGTCTACAATAAGAATAACATTATTCGTTGAGTCTTCAAACAAACCAGGAATGGGTTTCACTTCAGGTTTAGAGTTAGAAGTGTGAGGTTTTACCATTTCTTTGTGTTCTGGAGCAGAAAATAAGCACTCCCTACAGATTAGTCAAGGTAATAGAGGGAGGATGGAGATGTTAAACTTTGGACTGAGGAAGACCTATATATATTTGAATTGTGCTTCCACTTGCCAGTTGTGTGACCCTGAACAAGTTACTCAGCCTCTATGTGCCCCACTTTCCTTATTTTAAAAACAGGAACAAAATCATATATGCCTAGCAAGTTTATTGTAAGTATCAAAGTACTTTGTAATCCTTAAAGAGTTTTGAAAATGTGACTTAGCATGGCATCACCTATTCCAAAGAAATTGGGATAGAGAAAATATTCGTAATCAAGAAAACTGCAAGACATGCAAGTAAAATAAATTTTCCCTTAGATTTGGAAGCAAAATAAAATTGTGAGTCTTTATCTAACTATTAAGGAACCAGGTTACAAAGGTTATTTTAGGAAATTTTTTAGAGCAAGAGAAAATTTTTATCATAATACAGATGTGTAGTAATTTTCTGAGGACCAATCTAATTAAGCACAATGAGGTAACACTGCTGGTAGTTCTATATGATAGTACAATGTGAATTACAGGATCATTTGGAAGAGATCTGAAAAGACTTTTTTCACAGAATCTCAGAGATGAAAATAATCTCAGAGATCAGTTAGTACAGCCATGAGACTCCTCCACCATGTCACCATCAATCCCTCCTCTCCACTCAAACTGCTACCACCTTAGCTCCTGTACTCATCGCCGCTTGCCCAGATTAGTACAATAACCTTACGGGTGGTTTCCTTGTTTCCAGACTCTCCCCTTTCCAGTGTATTCTCCACAAACTTGCCAAAGCAATTGTCCTTAAGCACAGATCTGACTCTGACTCCAGAAGTCAATAAATTCCAGTGGTCACCTCTAAGATCAAATATTACTCCTCTATTTAGCTTTAAAGACCTCTTTACACTTTGCCCTAACTTGCCTTCCCAATTTATATACATTTTCTCCTTCCTGCTCTCTATAGTCCAACAAAGCTGGGCTTCATTCTGCATGCCACTCTCTCAGTTTCTTTACACATTGGCTAACACCCATGACAGAGTGAAAAGACTGTACAGATTGAAAAGCAGTACAAATGTAGCAGCAGAGATGGTCAGAGAATGTTAGAATATAACTGACAGCCACTAAACTCCCCTAGGGGTGGCCACCATCATCATCTGATAGAGGCAGAGAAAAAAGGAGCAACCAGATGGAAAGAAAAGTCTAAACACCAGTGGGCATTTCTCACCTCTGCTGTGAAGCCAAACAGCTGAATTGAAGGATATCTTCTTTCTCCTCCCAGTTTTTCTCTCATATTCATCTAGAAAGAGATTCAATCCCTAGAGTCTTCAATTCCCTTTCTGCTGATTGTGCCTGACTGCAGGTATGTTTCTGTTAAGGATCATTTGTTTGAATTCTAAAAGTTTATTCTCCACTGTATTGTTTAATATGGGGGTGGCTAGGTGGCACAGTGCATAAAGCACCATGCCTGGAGTCAAGAAAACCTGAATTAAAATCCAGCCTCAGATACTTACTAGCTGTGTGAATCTGGGCAAGTCACTTAACTCTGTTTGCCCCAATCTCCTCATCTGTAAAATGAGCTGGAGAAAGAAATGGCAAACCACTCCAGTATCCTTGCAAAGGAAACCCCAAACGGGATCATGAAGAGTCACGAAGACACGACTGAAAAGCTACAACAAATTGTTGAATATGCCTACAGTTGTCATCCGGGTGTATAAAGGAGGTGGCTATAAGGATCTTTTTGTATTTCATGGTATACATAAACTCCCATTTTGTACTGCCAGGTAAAAGACCATCTATCTATGGACATTTCATAAGCTACTTAATTCAGTATTAATTTTATAACTCTTTAAACTCCTCAGCAGCAGAAAGAGGATTTCAAGTAAATCTAGAGTCATTCTGCTTCTCTTATGACTAACCTAGCCTAAACTTTGTGAGGTAGAAAGCACCGTAGGTCCGTAGTCCTAAAATACCTTCCATTTCCCTAGTTCTAAGGAGGGTATGGAAGGAATATGAATCGGCTAAGAGAAAAGTTAGCCCCAAGTGGTGTGATAGGTAAAGATCTCTCAGCTCTACCCCTTTCTGGTTAAGGAAGGGAATATTTTCCATAGTGACATTTAGAAGTTACAACCGGGAATTCTTTCTGAGACAGGAAGAAACAGTATTTATTTATCGTTTCTCCAGATTTTAAATTTATGTTAAGATTTGTAGATTTTTAACAGAGAAAGAGGATCTCTATAAGCAACCTGAGTCTAAGACAGTCAGCTGGAAACTGTGAAGACCACACCTGGAGTAGAGGGCTGCATCACACGGTGCCCAAGAACCATAATGGGCCTTAAAAGGATAATTTCTTTTTTACTGTTTACTTCTCTTACTGTCTTTTATCTGTAAGATCTACTTACTAAAGGAGATTGCCCCCTTTGGTTCTGTCAGCACGTTGATTAATTTCTCCCCTTTTTCCTCTCACATTGTAAAATGTTTATAATGTCAGGTGGTAATTTATTGAGGTAACTGTCACTCAACATGTGAGAAATTAATTATTTCTCTAATATTTAATAAATGATTACTGAATCATGACCAAGGTTTTTCTGATTTTCTACTTCCTCATCCGGAAACCAACCAGTGTGGGAAATCTATCTTATAGATTTACATAGGCCAAGATCTAAAAAGGCAGTAAAGGAAATTCTAAGTTTGGGTTAATGCTCATTATGTTTGCTCAGAAAGGTCTGGGAAAATGTGGATCCTCCCTTCATACATGTATTATGAAAATCAGTAAGTTAAAATCCGGGTGATCCAAGTCACATAGCCCAAAGACTTTCATTTCATGATAGCCCTGCTCCCATTAAATATTTATTCTCTTGCTGACCAATAAGAATTGATTTTCACCCTCAGGTGCACCCCTTTTTCAAAAGACTTTATAAATGTCAAAGTTTCAAGAGGTTCAGTCTCTGGCTGCCGAAGAAACAATGAGTCTGTTTTTGTTGACTGCTCTCTAAATGTAGTCAAGTAAAACTGATTTTAATTTACCCAGAAACTTAGTCTCTTGGAACTTTTTAATCCTTCCAGTCTTGCTAATCCAAAGCTTTTTCCACTGTACTATAATAGGCTTTAATCTCTGTTGTGCATTCCTTAAGACGCTTGTAAAAGTTTAAAGGATAGAGAATCACAAAATCAGAGTAACACAATTTCAGAGTTGGAAGGCATCTCAGCAACAATCGAGTCCAAACACTTGCTTTAAAAATAAATCTTCTATATATACCGTATCCAACAACTGCTCATCTAGAAGACATTTTCCTCCTTCCCCAGGCAGTCATTCATTCCACTTTTGGATAGCTCTAATTATTAGAATTTTTTTTCTTTATAGTAAGTCTAAATTTTCTTTTTGGCAACTTCTACACATTTGCTAATAATTCTTATCTCCAGTCAATCAACTGAGAAATCAAATATTAAGATATGACAGGCACTACACTAGATACTGGGACACAAAGACAAAATGTTTTAAAAGTTCCTTTCCTTAATGAGCTTATATGTTACTGTGGCCAGAGCAGGGTGGGGTGGGCACGGGGACACAACCTGTATACACATAAGTAGGAATAAATTATATACAAATCAATTGCAAGGTATTTTGGAAGGCTAGAGGGCCCAGCAGCTGGGGGAATAAAGAGAAACCTCATGTACCAAGGAGGTAGCACTTGAACTAAATTTGAAAGAAACCAGGAATCATAAGGTTATAGCATTAGAACTGCAACCACCCTTAAAAGTCAGCTAGCCTAAACCCTTCATTTTATAGGTGAAGATTTTAAGAGGTAACGGTGAGAAGGGAGTAACATGCAGGCACGAGCGGGGGAAGTGCAGGGAGGGGACAAAAGAAAGGAGACAGAAGAGTGTGTGAAGAACCACAAGAAGACTAGTTTGCTTGGACTGAAGAATGAGTAAAGGTGAATGAGGGCCTCGGCTATAATAGGGCTTTAAATACCAAGCCAGCAGGAGAGGGGGATGGGAGAGAAGGGAGGTTGATACTTCATCCTAGAGACAACAGAGAGTCCCTGGAAGGGGAGTGGCATGGTAAGAACTTTGCTGCAGAAAGAACATTGTTGTATATCCATAGTTAGGGAGTGGAAGGCGGATGATGGTGTAGGAAAGGAGCCTTAAGAGTTAATCAGGCATGCACATACAATGACTCCATTCCATCTTCTACATCACAGTCCTTCAAGGAAGTACCTACAGAAAGTAACATGCTCCTGCTGCCTTTTTTCAGGTTAAACACACCAAGTTCCTTTTAATAAACCCCACAGAGCATGAAGTGAAGTCCTTTCACGATCTTCTGCTCCAGACACTTTTCGGTCTATCAATGCCATTTATGTGACATGTGATGTCCATCATTAATATACTATTGGTGATACTGTGAATTGGTTCAACCGTTCTAGAAAACAATATGAGCTTTTGTAAAGCAAAACACTAAACTGCTTATATCGTCTGTTTCAGAGATCTTACTACGGGCATAAACTAACATCATGCAGCACTTTGTGAGGTAGAAAAAAAAAAAATTAAGAGCCCTGAGACAAATGTAAAGACTAATCTAGACTGTCCTGAATCACAACACTCTAGTACTAGATAATCAGTTCTCCCTAAAGTTCCCATCATTTCTACCCCAGGAACCAGCTCCTCCCCAGTGTTGACAATCAGGCTCAGAACAGCATTCCTCTTCGGTGATTGCTTTCATCTTCTGAAAAATGAAATTATCATTCAGGCAAATTAAAAAACCACAAAGAAAAACAAAGTGCTGTGCAGTGCTGTGACTTGAACGGATGTCGAGGCAATCATAGTCCTCCGCCTCAAACCTCTTTTCTAGGCTCATAATCTATCTTCCCTAATGCCTCAGCTAGTTTCTCTTTCCGTCCATGCTTATGAGAAAATCACTTCTATTGTATCTAGCTATATCTAACTCCAGTGATCTCTAGCCAAGAGTTACACCATGTTCCCCCATTCCTGACATCACTCCCATTCCTAGATTTCCTCATACAAAGATAATTTCTTCAAGATACATGAATATGCTCAGAGGTTGAGTTGAGATGAAGGAACATAAAACTGGAGGTCAGTATTCAAAATGGAGTAGTAAGTGAAGAGCTCTGTAGGCCATCCGATGAATTTTCTGACTCAATCTTCATCTCCCGACTGAGCATTTTCAATAGTTGTCACCTATCCCTAGAATGCTCTCCCTTCTCAGCTCCATCTCCTGGCTTCCTCCACATCTTAACTAAGGTCCCACCTTCTGCAAGAAACTTTTCTGTTTTCCATACCTCCAACTTATTCTATATTTGTCTCATTTGCTCATGGTAATTTAGCACATTGTCTCTCACATTAGACTTTTGAGCTCCCTGAGAACATGGATTACTTTTTGTCAGTTTTGTTGTTGTAGTTCTGGTATCCTCAATGCTTAGGATGATATCTGGCACATAGTAGACCCTTAATAAATGATACTTGAGTGATTGGCTAACTGAAACATGCAGAAGTAATGAAAAAAATACAGAGTTATGGAAATTAATATTTAGAAAAGTGGTTCTTAAGGTACTGAATACATTATTTCATTGAGCTTTCTTACTTGTCAGAATTCAGATCTGCTCTGAAAACTTGATCAGAGCAGGTACAATGGCTCAAAGGACTTTAGTTATTGAATATTAAAAGGAGAGTTCTCAAGTAGATAAGCATAGCTGTAAACTGAAGTGACCAGACAAGAAATACATTTTACATTCTTGACTTCAATGTTTGGGTTCTATTATTCACCCTCTTCACAGCAACCAGAGGACCTGGATCCACATAATTCTCTGTGTAATTTCTTCTCATTTTAATTGGTAGAGTTTTATGAAAATGAGTGATCAGAATTACATGATATGGATAACATTTTTAAAATTCAGCACAATTGTTTTATTTTGTGTGCTCTTGTTGAAACAAGTGTTTTTGGTTTTTTTTGTTTTTTTTAAATTCAATTCAACAGATACTTACTTAGTACATGGCACTAAATAAAAAAGGAAGAAAATAATACTGTCCCTCCTAAGAATGTACATTCCCCTGTCCAGGGGCTTACATTCTCCTGGGAAATATAATATGCACAAAAATAAGTAAATATAAATTAATTTCAAAAGTAATACAACTGGAGGAAGTAGGACAGACCTCATACAGGAACTGGCTCCTTATCTTTTGAAGGAACAGAAAGAACTTGAGGAGGAAATGTTTGCAGACATAGAGAATCAACAACTTTTGTATGAAGGTGGGAGATGGAATGTCATGTACAGAGAATACTTTCTAGGCCAGTTTGACTGGAAAAGGGTACATGTGAAAAGTAGAGTAACATGAAATAAGGCTGAGAAAGTAGGTACAAGTCCAGATTTCAGAGAGAATTACATACTTTAGATGCTAGACTGATAGGTTTATAGTTTATCACAGAGGCAATGGAAAACAAATTTTTTTTAACTGGAGAAAGAGGAAAATTGTTTTAATAATACTATAGTGGTGTAAAGAGTGTGCTGGAGAGGAAAGAAGCAAAAACATCAAATAATTAGGAGACTACAGAATATTAGTCTAAATGAGAGATGATGAGGGATTGAACAAGAGTAGAGGCTCCTATGAGTACTGAGGAGGGAATATATGTCAAAGAAGCTATAAGGATACATTTTTCAGGGTTGTTATGTAGTTAGTTATGTCAGGAAATATTACATACTCCAAAGAACTAAATTTGCAGATCACCAAAACGGTAATAGAAAGAAGTTCACTGTGTGTGAACAGTCTGTAATATATTACAAATGAAAACTGCAGAAAACAAATGACATAAAGAACATCATTGGAGATATGCACAAGCAGAAAAAGGGACAGTAAGAGGCACAGAAAAACAAGAAAGGGTCTGCAGGCTCCCTTAATATATACATAATGTCATTAGATCTAGCGCATGACTTGGTTCATGGGTGGACAAAGCCCCCGAGAAGGACTTAAAGGGTGTTAATACAGAACATAGGCAAGAGTTTTATAGAGAAGATGTGGATATATTATGACCTGTACCACCATAGTGAAGACCTGTATTAGTGAGATCACAGATACATCAGAGTAGTCACCATTTTTTTTTAAACTTTCCTACACTAAAGTTAATCCCATGATGCTTAATGGAATTTAACTGACTTAGTGGTGATTCCCTTTAGCCACTAACATTTTTTAAATGTCCTCTGAGTAACTGACATTTAACAAGCTGTGAAGCATTGTGACAAACCACATTTAAATGAGCATACTATATGAGATGAAAACGAAAAATAAAAAGTTAAAGTGAGTCATATTCTCAAGTCTCTCAACAAAACAGAAGTTATTTATACCATTTTTACATTAAGTTACTGTACTTGCATTATAAATATTTTTAATTTATGTCTTTTGGAAGAAATGTATATTAATGTATATTCTAGGCACATATCTCCACCAATTTTAATTTATGTGATGAGATTTTACTCAAGATCAAAAGTAAAATGTACAAGTGGTATACACTACGTCAAGTATGTGAATCAGCATATTTTTCCAGGGAATATGACTTTGAAAGATTGAAATTCCAAATGCAACTAGTGAATATATTAATTTTTAAATTAATTCTATTATCTTCATTCATTATAAAATATAACACGTCTTACAGTTAATGGTAGCTAAGTACTAAATAACTCACACCTGGTATTAATCACTAGATTTTATGAATTATTTTAGCTGTCTTTGCCCCATGGAGATTCAATTTAAGCTTTAATAAATTAAAAAGCTTTGTTGTACTTTCCATAACTAATGCATCTAAATTTCTATAGTTTCATTTGCCGCAGATGCTAATCAAAGAGAAACTTAGGTTATACTTTTGGGGCTCTATGCAAATTTATGTTAAATCACTGAGAAGACTGAAGGAAAGAATAAGAGCTCTTTCATCTTTCTTCTTTCCATTCCTCAACTTAAGTACCTATCCATTCAGTTTTCTTCCTTAACTTGAGGCATTGAGATGGCAAGTTACTAGCTGAGCATCACACAAAAAGCAGGACTTGAAAGCAAGTAGAGAGAGACCCTTTAGCAATATACAACAATACTTCTCATGTGGAAACATTATTTGTTTAAAACCATGTTTATGGAGCACCAAACACTAAAAATGTCATCCTTTTTAAATGTAACTATTACTTAATTTTCTCATCAGTAATGGACTAACTAAAAGTACAGAAATCAATAACTATATAAATACTGATAGGGACACTGTAACTGTAAAAAGGAGCTTACTCTAAAATTACTTACTCACACCGAAAACTTATAGGTAGTCAAACATCATATCTATTCATCCCTGGTAGGAAAGTCATCAATACCTGGGAATGGGGCTGGGGAATGGAGTGTCAGCAGCAGGCTTAAGGCAAGCTGTGTCAAATCTTATTATTATATTTTACATTTTATTATAACTTGAAATCAAGTCTATATCAAATTCTTCAGAATTAATCTATATGTGACATACACAAACTCAAAATTCATAAAAGAAAAAAATCAACTATGATTGCTTTCGCATTTTGTTTAGCTATTGATTTTATTTCAGAGAAAACCATTAAGCTAAATGCAGAGTACAATAATAATCCTATTGAATACAGTTATTTGAAATTCAGAATTTATTTTAAAGAAAACCTATTCCACTTACTGATATTCCTACATGACTCCAAAAGTTATAAAGTTTCCAAATTATGAAGTAGAATGAACAATTTTATGCCATTATTTTTAATCATTATCATCTTTCTTCTTCTTTCATAGAATTAATCATTTTACAATTTAAACTATGACAGTCAACCTAACTCCCAGAGATAGAGATACGTATCTATTTATTCATCCATCTCCCAAATCTCTCATTAATTCTGTGGACACAGTAACCTATTAGACACTTTCAGTTTGATATCCAGCAAAACCAGAATTTCTCTTCTTCCCAGTTTACTTATTTCATAGAATTACGGAATGTTGCAGCTGTAAGGAAGCTCAGAGACCATCTAGTGCAATCTCTGCAAGGAGATCCTCATGCTATAGATAAGGAAACTGCTCAAGATCAAAGAGTTACTGAGTTACAAAGCCAAGACTAAGCTTTCAGAATGCAAGTCAAATATTTCTATGACAGTATGATTAAGTCTGTTTTTATACTGGAAAAACTTCAATTCTCTATTTCCAGCATAATGTTGTAACAAACAGTGGTTAATACAGTCACTACAATGCTTTTAACCCTTTTAGTAGAGGATAAAATTTTGTTATATCACTTGTGATGTGGACAAATTGGGAGAGAAATCTTTTTTTTCAGTCATAAGTAAACAAACCAATTTCAGTAGCTATCCAAAATGTAATCAAAATTTTACTTTAATCTTTGTGCTTAACAAATGAGCAAGATTAAGTATTTACTAAAGTCTCAACTTTTTTTGTTTTATTTGGGAAATTTACAAGCCTTCATAAGATTTACAAACTTGTTGGGCAAATAAGACTCACAAACAGGAAACAAATAGAGATGAATGTTTCCTACACAATGATTGTAAAAATATAATGTAGAAAGATAAAAAGATGAGTCTGGAAGATTAACAAAGAACTTTTAATATTACTAATTATTATGCATATTTTACTCTTGCAAACTACTAGATATTCTTTAAGTTTCAGAAGCAATGAGTATTATAACAGCAAGATGGTTCAAAACCTAAATTTGTTATTTGTCTTAAGAAGCACACCTGAATAAATTCCCACCGATAGCTAGGTCCTGATAATTTCAAATAATGAGTCCTCTGAAATGACTGAATGTATCTGAATGCACAATATTTGAAGATATTGTGTAAAATATGATATAATAGTGATTTGCAAACCTGAAGGCACTATAAAATGCTGCTTATCATAAATTATGATTGAAAATAATATTCCTGTTATTTACATATCATATTTAGATGATAAATTATTATAACAAAATGCTTTAACATCATTAATGTTGATGACAATAAAATATCATTTAGTAGAAGTAGTAGCATTTATCTGAGGTTTACAAAGCACTTTAAAGATATTGTCTCATTTTATCCCCTCAACAATCTCCTGGGAGTTGGGTACTATTACTATCCACATTTTATAAAAATGGAGTCAAAACAGAGTTTGTGACTTGCCCAGGGTCACATAGCTAGTAAGTATCTGAAACAGGATCTGAATTTGGGTTTTCCTGACTCCACATCCAGTGCTCTTATTGCCCTGGATGCTTCTAATATACTATTAAGGAAGTTGTGAACTGTTCCAGCAATTACAGGAAGCAATTTGGAATTATACTTATTAAAAAGTGAGTAAACATCTAACTACTTTCATACAGTGATCCTACTGCTATACTAAAGAGTTCATACCCAGAAAGATCTTTTATACACCAAACTACTCATAACAGCACTTTTGTAGTAGCAAAGAGTTAGAAATAAAGTAGATGCTCATCAATTGAGGAATAACTAATAAAATTGTATAACATGAAGAAAATGCAATTTCTCTGTGCAATAAGAAATGTTGACTATAAAGAATTCAGAGAAGCAAAGGAAGGCTTTATGAATTAATGCAAAAAGAAATAAGCAGAATCAGGAAACAATATATACAAAGGCTAAACAATGCAAATGGAAATGGAAATACACACACACACACACACACACACACACACACACACACACACGAATACTGTTGTTCTAATAACCAAGCAGGGCTCTGGAGAGGAGAGGAGAAAATGCCCTTCATTCCTTCCTTTGCCTTGGTATGTGCCTGAATGCAGAAAATTGCAAAAACTGCAACATAGTTCATATATTGCTAAGTTTTACTGAATTATACTTCTTTTCTTTTTTGTGTTCTTTAAGGAGGATATATTCAGAAATGAAGTTCATGTAAAAACAAAAAATATTAATAATTTTTTTAAAAACAAGTGAATTATTTTTGTTGCATGTGCAAATGATTACCAACCAGAATAATTCTGCTAGTACTCTAATAGTCTTTTTAAAGAATAATCATCTGGAAACTCACAGGTCCGCTACTTTCTCTTGTTCTCCTTTGTACCGGACATCATAATGCGTCTTGTAAGACAACTAGTATTATTTTCATAACATTTTTAAAATTAGGTACCTACTTATTGCCAGGTACTAAATACTAGGGATAGAAAAAAAAAGGGAAAACAGCCCCTGAGCTCAAGAAGCTCTCACCGTCTAATGGGGGAGACAACATGCAAAGAAAAATGAATTAACAAAATATTTGCAGGATAAATTGGGCATATGACCCAATACTTTCTCTAAATTTTACTCATTTTTCTTTCTCACTATTGATTTCTCTGCTTGTAAGCTAGGATTTTATTCAGGTTTTCTCACTTGAACATTTGGTTCTTCAACCTTTCTAATGTACTCCAATTCACTTATCTACGTTTCATTCCACATTTTTAGACCCTTTCCAATGCTACTATTCTCTACTCTACTGAGTCTCCTGAGTGTCCTCAGTTTTCATGCTTTTAGGGATATCTCAATCAGTTCAGCAAGTGTCCCTGCCAGAGTTCACTTTTAAATCTACCTTTTACTTCTGAAGCTCTTGCCTTCAAGGAAAGGCAGAAATGATACCAATACTTGGGCACCTAAAGTCTTGGTTTTTGTGCTTACAATTTCTTAATCCCTAGAGATGTTTTCTATATGCCTCCTGGGAGCATGTATACTTCCATCTTCCTTTTGGTAATATAAAAATTAATTAAAATAAAGTTTGCTAATATTTTACACTGCATAACAATGAAAAAAAGCAGGAAACATTTTAGATTTGCCCTATTAACTAGAATGCATTAAACTCTACAGTTGCAATTCTGCAGAACTATAACTCTACCAGAATTGACTCTCAGTTGTAGAAATATTGTTAAGAAGAGGAAGAATCTTTCACAGGCAGAATCATAAAATTTCTAGAGTAGCTCTTAATTGAAAACAGGCCTGTGAATACTGCTATTTAATACACTAATGAGTTGGCACTAATGAGACAGACTCTAGGTAAGACAACTTTTCAAGAGAAACATTTTTCTTCATAGTCTGAAAACTCATTTTCCCCTGGATTGTAATTGGTAAATTCAAGGAGGAGTTTTTAAAAAGTAGGTTTATATCTGTTTTACCCACATGATATTATGCAAATAAAATATCTACATAAGGTATTGAGGTTAAGATATCTACTTAGATAATGTTAAAATGTTTTGCTAATAAGTATGTATGAGTCCACATTTAACATGACAGATTAAAAAAGATAATGCAATTTCAGATTACATAAAGAACTGCATATCTCCTAGGAATAAGGAGATGATAGTCGTTCTATATTTTGCCTTGGTCAGACCATATTCAAAGCATTATGTTCTGGATGCCATGTTTTTGGAAGCATATTTATAATCTAAAGAGAATCAGAGGAAGGCGACCATGATAGTGAATTGCTTTTAGTTTATGCCATATGAGAATTCATTGAAGGAGACAGAAAAGGATGTGTATCAATCAGGTAGCATAAGGGAAATTTAACCAATAGACAGCCCAAATGGTATACACATCAAGTGCTCTAGAGAAAGAGGATAACCACAATGGAGGGAAACCTTGTGGAGGATTTCTGGGAAAACATGGCCAAAAGTTGACCAGGATGAAGGTTTGGATGGGTGAATCTGTACTATTAGGATAGCTACCCATCTTAGTGAGATTACAGTTCCACAGAATTATTAGTTATTAGCTGTGTGTGGTTTCTCAGACTAGTAATAATCATCTTTTTTTTAAAGAACAAGGCAAAAGTTAAAGGCTTACCTGAGAACTAATCATACGTTGAGATGAACGAGCAATATTTGCAGGCAGACCAAAAAAACTAGGTTTATCATCTTCTGGTAGCTTTTCAATAACAGCACGAAAGTCCTAAGCATAAAAATAGATAAGTACATCTTTAATAAAGCCTTAATGAAGCCTAGTTAAATCAGTGGAAAAAAAAAACTGAGGGAAATCCAGCATAGTTGGTGGAGCTGTGAACTCATCCAGCTATTCTGGAATGCAATTTGGAACTATGTCCAGAAAGTTACTAACCTGTGCATAATTATTAGAAGAGCAAAATGACTACTAGGTCTGTAGCACAAAAAAATTAAAGCAAGAGGAAAAGGACCCTATGACAAAGAGGGATAGCAGTTCTTTTTGTAGCAGCAAAGAACTGGAGATTTAGAGGTTGCCCATTAATTGGAGACTAGCTGCACAAATTACGATATTTGAAAACTATTATGCAATAAGGAATGATGAAAGAAGTGGATGCAGAGAAGCCTAGGAAAAATTATATGAAGTGATACAGAGTGAAGGAAACAGAACAAGGAAAGTAACAATACCACAATTTACCATTGTAAAGATAAACTACTTTGAAAACCTTAAGAACTTTCTTCTACACTATAACCAGCCATGATTCTAGAAGGCCAAGGACGAGGCATACTACCAAGTTCCTGAAAGATGGACTCAGGATGCAAATAAAACATTTATTTTTTGGACATGGCCAAGGTGGCAATTTGTTTTGCTTGATGACAATTAATTTTAACAAGAATTTTGCCTTTATTTTTAAACTGGGGTGGGAGGAGTTGGGAAAAATAAGAAGAGAGGTTATATTTTTATTAATTAAAAAATAGTCTAACAACTTGATCAATTTATTGTTATAGATAATAATAAAATAAATGTGAAATTAACAAATTGATCAAGAGGCAAAATCTTAATCCCAGCTCAGGATTAATGACGAAGAACAGAACAAATTCACAAACAAACAAGCAAAGAAAGTCCTTTTTTCCGTGTCTCCCAGGCTGGCACAGAGTTAAAATGCTCACCTTCTTAGGTTGACCTTCTTTCCTTCTTTTCTTGTTTGAGAAAACAACTGCAGTAAGTCTTACTGTCACTCTCATTCTAATGATTTCACCCCCCATTACATCTTCTTCGAAGACTTCTGCTTGATAATGATTATGGTACATGTTTCCTTGAACACTATATTCAGCTATTCCTTATTTCTGGAATGTATATATTATTTTTAACATTTTACTACAATTAAGGCACCAATTATGGATATTTAATATAAATATATCCTTTCTACTAAATTCTTGAAAAAGAATCAAACAACAGAATTTTAGAGTTAAAGTTAACAGTAATTTTTTGTGCCTTTACTTGCAATTTACATTACATTTGCATCATGCCCCTACAAAAAGTTTGTATCCACCAACAATCCTAATAATGATGCATTAACATACCTTTATAAAATATATTAGGTAGAGAAATGGAATATGGAAAAATGCTTTTCTTATGTGTCTGATCTGATCCATTAATCACTGTGGAATTAAAAAACTATTCCAAATTTTAAATATATTTTGACATTCTCTTAAATGAAACATGACATAGTAAGTTTTTCTTACTTTACCTTTCTCTGATATAACAATTTCTTGGTCACATGACCAACAAGACGATGGACTAGCCATTTTTTTTTCTAATTCTCATCATTTCTAAAACCTCTCCAAAATCAGAATATGTGCAAAAGTCACAGCAATTTCAGATGTCTCTGTTGTCTAGGACACTAAGAACTCTTATGAAGGAAAAACTTGAACTAATAGCAAAGAAAGTTAATCTTTACCAAGCTTGCTTATCCCTCCCCCATTATCTACCACCATTCAGGCAGAGATGTAGAAGACCATTCATAAACTTACAAGAGAATAATAATAATGATAAAAATAATAAAAAATTAAAAATTGACATTTATATAGTACCACTCTGTACCAGGTAATGCGCTAGGAACTTAACAAATATTAGCTCAGATGCTCCTCACAACAACCTTGGAAGATAGATCCTATTATTATCCACATTTTCCAATTGAGGAAACTGGGGTAAAGACAGATTCTACAACTTGCCCAGGAGTCACACAGCCAATAAATTTCTGAGGCTGTAGTTGAGCTCAGGTTTTCCTAATTCCAGGCCCAGTGCTCTATTCAATCTAAACCTAGCTGCACAGAAGTATCTCCCTGGCTCCCTCACCATCACTCACACACCTAGGTACCAGGGAAAACCAAAAAACAGATTTTCTTGCTCTTGCTGGGACAGAAGCAAAAGCTGAGACAAGAGCTGAGGAGCATAGAAACTGAGTTAGAAAATGTGTGTGGTTACATTTCACTTCACTCAGTCTCAGTGAAAGACTCCAGTATCCAGTTGGGCCCAGTTCGAGTCCCCCAGACATCAGTTGGGAGAGATACTGAGGATAGTGAAATACAAATTGTCCAGCATGGGAGAAGGCTGACCATTTTGAGATTCAGCCACCACGGAAATGACAATCAAAGGAGGAGTTAGAAAGTGAGCAATGGGGGGCAGGAGAGCAAGAGAGAATATAAAAGGAAAATACCAAATAAACCAAAGTTGCCAAGAGGGAAAAAATTAAAGATTTAGAGTATAAGCAGATAAATCAATTGCCAAGATATTAATAACAGAACAGAATATGACCTCCAAATTAGCTCAAATAATCCAGACATCTATGGAATAAGCATTTGAAGTCAAAGGAAAATAGATTAATACCCAATGAGACAGAGGAACTTGTGTTTTCCCAAGAGCATGGAACCACAGAAGAAAGCTCCTGAAGGGTCTAAAGGTGAAATGAGAATTATAAAAGAAGATTTTATGACCTGCACAGCAGAAATAATTAGCAGAATAGAAAAACTTGAATTCAAAGTGGGAAGCTTCATCAACAAATCAAGAGATCAACTGATTGGGAATGTGATTTTTAAGAGTGAATGTTAAAAGAAGAGAAGTAGGAAGCAATTATGCTAAAAGAAAATACCCCACATTGGTCTCAAAGACAGGATGCATAGAAAAAAAAACCTTAAGGATGATAGATTTCCCAAAAGAACATGACAAGTCCAAAAAACAAAACAAAACAAAACAAACAAACAACTGATCAATATAAGGAATAAACAAGAAAAAGGCCAGGAACTTCTGAACACAAGGAATGTGAGCACTTTTACATGTAATTCTTAGAAAACTTGAGTTCAGATCCCACTTCTGATAATTACGGCTTGTGTGAATTGGGGCAATTGTGATAAAACATTTATTAAGTAACATATGCCAGGCACTGGGAATATGAGTATAATGAACAAAGACAGTTCTTACTCTCCCAACAAGTAAAAATTTCATTCTTTTAAGGATTTAGTTGCCTCTCCTAATAATTACCGTCATTATCATCACTATCATCATCAACAAAAAATGTTAAATGTCAAGACGCTGTGGGAGGGAGGGATTGGGAAAACTAGCTGTTTCTTTTTTTTTTACCATGAATAAAATAAGTGGTGTAATAGATTAATGTCAGTTTTGCTCATGTAGGGAACGAGCATTTAAAAATGCAAATAAAATTTGCATACATACATATGTACATATTATGATAACATGATAAAGAACTATTTTTACTTACCAAAATGCTACATGAATTAGGTAAAGAAATGGAATATGGAAAAACGCTTTTCTTATGCCTCTGGTCTGATCCATTAATCACCGTGGAATTAAAAAACTGTTCCAAATAAGATCGAAGGACTCTGAGATCAAAGAAGTTATCTATACGGCCTCCATAGATAGCATTTTCCAGCAAGCCATGAACAAATTCCCACTGAACATCTTTATTACCTGTCAATTGAAAAAAAACATACAACAAACATTTTAATTAATGTTGTTCCTAAAAACATTACTACCACTATGGGCATTCAGGTACATGTAAAAATAGAATCATTCAAAATTTAAACCATATGGAAGTGTATAAAAATAAAGTCATTCAGGGTATTACCAAGAAGTCTTAGAATGGTTATAAGCAAATTCTATGAACTACCTCCTGGAAATAAAAGTAGTATGCTACGGCTGTTGGAAAACAAGATGAGTAAGGTACAGAGAATCCTCTAGTGAAAAAAAAAATGGCCTCCTCCTCATTTTACCAAGATACCTATTTCTATATGGTAGTATGCCCATTGCCTATAGAAATGAAGTAGTAGAAATACAATACAGTGGGTACTTTTAAAAGTTCACTTGGCTTTGCAACATAATATATGACTACAATTTTACAGTTAATTTTTAAAATTTAGTATAGTTAAAATAAAATTATTTATGTTCCTTCAGCAGATGCCACCTTGATACCAGAATGAGAAAACTAATGATTGTGCTGGAAGGTAATAGGAAGCTGAAGAAAATGATGAAATCAAATAATATTCATAAGAATAATCCAGAATTGATTTTACTCTTAGCATTTTCACTGTAGCTTTTGATTACAAAAAGACCTAGAAGCAATCCCTAAGATTCTCATCACTACATTTTGGTAGCTTCACGAATAAAGGAAAGTGCTTTCACAATGATTTCATTCCCAGAATGAGTAAAAATAGACCTCAAGGGAACTATAAAACACGTCCAGCAATTTCCTCAGTAGTCACTTGCTCTTTGTAGCAATGACAACAGTGACTCCAAAATAAGATTAAATTTTGAAGTGGGATTTGTCAATGACTTTCCTAAATCAATACTCATATTTCTAAATGCATTTGAAGTTTGCTAAATGATAAATCACTATTTGTTAACTTAGTTGAACAGAAAAAAATTCAATGCAGCCTTAAAAAATGTAACATAATACTCCTTAGAAAGAATGGATATGAGATATCCCTTGCAAATCTGGATTTCAGAATTAATGTTTTTTCCTAGCCATAACAGATCTTAAACTGTATTATAAAGCAGCAATCATCACAACTACGTGGTACTGGGTAAGAAATGAGTGGTGGATAAGTGGAATAGTTCAGGTACACAAGATACAGTAGTTAAGTAGACTCTAGTAATCTACTGTTTGATAAATCCAAAGATTCCAGGTTCTGGGATAAGAACTCACAAAAACTGCTGGGAAAATTGGAAAATAGTATAGCAGAAACTAGGCATAGAACAACATCTTACACTCTATACCAAGATAAGTCAAAATGGGTACATGATTTAGATATAAAGGCCAATACTATAAGCAAACTAGAAGAGCAAGGAATAGTTTATCTGTCAGATCTATGAAGAAGGGAAGAATTTATGACCAAACAGAAGATAGAGAAGATAAAGAAATTAAAAATGGATGATTTTGATTACATTAAATTGAAAAGTTTTTGCACAAACAAAGCCAATACAACCAATATTAGAACAAAAGCAGGATGCTGGGAAACAAATTTTATAGCCAATGTCTCTGACGATAAATGGTTAAAGCATATGAACAGGCAGTTTTCAGAGGAAGAAATTAAAACTATCCATAGTCACATGAAAAAACGCTCTGAATCACTACTGATTAGAGATGAAAATCAAAAAACCTCTGAGGAAACATCAAAACAATATCACACCTATCAGATTGGCTAATGTGACAAAAAAGGAAAACTATAAATGTCGGAGAAGATGTGGGAGAATTGGAACACTGAGTCATTGCTGGTAGAGCTGTGAGCTAATCCAATCATTCTAGAGAACAGTTTGGAACTATGTCCAAAGAACTATAAAAATGTACATGTCCTCTGATCTAGCAATATCACTTCTAGGATTGTATCTCGAAGAGATCATAAAAATGGGGAAGAGACCTGCATGTACAAAAATATTTATAGCAGCTCTTCTTGTGGTGGTCAAAAATTGGAACCTGAGGGTGTGCCCTTCAATTGCAGAATGGCTGAACAAGTTGTGGTATATGACTGTGAGGCAATACTATTGCACTATAAGAAATGACGAAGAGTCAGACTTCAGAAATACCTGGAAAGACTTATATGAATTGAAGCTGCGTGAAGTGAGCAGAACCAGGAGAACATTGTACATAGTAAACACAACACTGTGTGATGACTGACTTTCACAGACTTGGCTCTTATGAGCAATACAAGGATCTAAGACATCTCCAAAGGACTCATGAGGGAAAATGCTGTCCACATCCAGAGAAAGAAGTGTGGAGTCTGAATGCAAATTGATGCGTACTATTTGCTCTCTTTTTTTTGTTTTGTTTCTTTTTTCTCATGGTTACTCCCACTGGATCTAATTCCACTTTATAAACATGACTAATCTGGAAATATGCTTAATATGAATGTATACGTACAGACTGTATTGGACTGCATGCCATCTTGGGGAGGAGAGAGGGAAAGGCGGAGGAGAAAATTCAAAATTCAAAAGCTTATGGAAGTGAATGTTGAAAACTAAAAATAAACTAATTATTTACAAAAAAGAACAAATGCCTTTTACTGTTATGTCTTCACCTTTTCTAAAGACAGGATTTTGTTTTACTCATGCATGCTAAAATTCAAATATGACAGCTTTTTATTCTATTTCATTGTTATTTAAACATTGTAACTCAAGAGTTATGCATTTCTTTGACACAAAGGAATATTTCCTTAACTAAATGAACATGCAGTTGGGGTTTTCACTATCTGAATTTTTACACAATGACTTATTTACTTCAATTCAATAATATTGTTCGGGGTATTCTATTAGACAAGTAATCAGGAATCATGGTTCTATTACTAATTCTTTGGGTTGTTTTGGGCAAGTCACTTAATGTTCCCATGCTTTAGAGTTCCTCTAACTGCTAAATGGCTATCTTAATACCTGCCCTACTTACTTCCCACAGATATTCTGGACATTGAATTAGTGGTGATAAAGAGTATCTTAAAAAGACATTAAAAAGTACTAATCAACCAAGTCATTATTACATGTCCTCACAGAATTCATAGCTCAAGTGTTTTTAAACTATTATTACAAAATTGAAATAAGTAAACCCTCAAGAATGTCCTAGTCTCCGCCTTGGATGTCAAATCTTAAGTTCTTGCTCACACAAGATAAAGCGCAGCCCTTTGTGTGGTAAAAGTAACACATGCTTTAGACCAGCTATCAAGCTGACTTTCCACGTGAATATTTGCGTTCTCCTGGTGACTGACTTCTGCTATGCTGCTGGACTTTCTAGAAGGTACTTCCACAGTTTTCTCTAAGGAGCCTGGCTGTGTTTGAAGGCTCAGGTAACATATACAAATTGACAGAGTTAAGTCCCAAATTCCATGGAGGAGGCCAAGTAGGGGAGACCAATATAGTCTAGGAAGCCTGATCCAAGGATCAGAGATCAAGCAAGGTCATATCACTTTAAAGTTAGTTGGACTTCCGATATCATCTAGTTGAACCACGTCATTCTTAAAGAAAAGGAAACTGAAATCTTAAAAGAAATCTAATGACTTGTTCAAAATCATATAAGTGGTAAAGAAATATAGATTTGAACCCAGGCCTATGGTTCCAAATCTAGTAAAGTCGATACCACACTGAGCTATTTCCCTATAAATTATCTGGAAGAAGAGCTTAAGGACGCGTATCTTGAAGAAAGGTATGTACACATTTAATGTAGCCTTTTTAAAAGATATGCATTCTTGAGGAAAAAAATTTGAACTTTCAGCACTTACCATCAAAAAGTCCGTCAATAATATTGTACCCAGCTCGAAGATCCGATAAAGAAAATTCATAAAATTTAGTCCAACCCTGTAATACCACAAGAAAATAAAAACGATTAAGCAGAGTATAATGAAAAACTAATGAATATGATGGACTGTGTAGTCATTCACTTATTCATTCATTCAGCATTTATTAAGTACCAGACATGTTGCTGGACACTGGGAACACAATATTTCACACCTTCAAGAAACTCAAACGCTATATATGAGGAATAACTGCAACAGCGCATTTGGAAATCAGAGTGCAAGAAAGAGAACAACGATGCGTAATAATCCAAGAAAGTCAACTTGAGAAATTTCAATGACAAATGCAGGAATCTGTATTTAGTCCTAAAGGTAAAAAAGAGCCAGCAGAGTTTCCTGAACAGAAGAGTAATATTGTAAAACTGATGCTTTGGAGATATTAACTTAGCAGCTTTGGAGAGCAGATTAAAGATGGTAGGGAAAATCATATTCATAATTTAAAAAATGAAACAATGTTCAGTATTTGCAATCGAAAGGAAACATGAATTTAAATAAATCTATGCCTGAGTCTCTCTTTCTTATGTCAAATAAAAAACACTCCTTGATCCTTTACTGACCTCTCTTCACCATTCAATTCATTGGTGTTGTTTTGTAAGTAGAATCAACACCTCTCACAGTGAAGCCCTGCTCTAAATTCACACAGCTACCCCCTAATCCAGGCCCTTATCAGCAGTCTTTTACTTGGACTCCTGGCTTTTCAGTCTCTTAATCCACCCTGCTCCCAAGCAATTCATCCTCTACACAGTTGCCAAATAATCATTTCAAAATATACTTTTAAGATATCACTTGATTGCTCAAGAAACTTCAGTGTTTCACTGTTGCCTTTAGAATAAAAAAAAACTAAACCTAAAAACTCTATGATTTAGCCACTTAAAAGTCTTTCAGAAACTAGCCCTAACCTACCTTTTGACATTTATTTCACATATTCTATCAGTCAAATGCAACAACTTGCTATTCTCTAAACTTGCCAATTTGTCTCCTGATTCCACAGCTTTGAACTGAACAGTCTACATGCCTGTAAAACAGTTCCTCCTTACTGCACCCTGGCTTTCTTCAAGGCTCAGCTCATATTCTGCCTGCTCAAGACAGCTATTACTAGATCCCATAGCTGACAGTCTTGTTCTACCACCTCATAAAATTATGAATATGCTTACTGGTTTACATGATGTATTACTTCACATAGAATTTAGGTTCATTGAAAAGAAAGGGCTACCTTTTCATTTTTTCTGATCCTTCACCATTGATGGAGTTAACTCTCAAATCACAAAGCTACATGCTAGTGGAACACAAGCTCTGGTAGGCTCTGTTATGCTGGAAAGACTGATTTCAATTTGAGCAACATACTTGAGTATGCCTTCTGAGCACTTACTTCGTCTAAACACACATAGATTGATCACCAGTAGGCTGGACACTTGGTAACAAATTCTTGACACACAGTAAACTATGAGAAAAAGCAAAATACAAAATGGCCCTCAGTCCTACGTGGCACCTTTCCCCTTCTACAATGATAATAGACTGCAAGAGGTATTAAGAATCATATTTTTAGACTCTGACTTAGCTGCTGAAACTCTAAATGTGAGATCCTAGTCCAATGACCACTGAATGACTATACTTGAGAAACTGAATTTTATCGATCTTGACATTTTTGCTATAAAAAAAGAATACAGAATAAAGTTGCAACTAAATGGAAGGATGACTAATATATTATTTTTATATAAGTAAATGAAGGAGCTGTCAGAGTTAGTTTTATCACACATCTCAAGGTTACAAGAAACATCATTTCATGGAATATTTGGTCATCTCACACTGCAGTGCCCCTAAGAAGCATTTGTAAAAAGACCACCATCAATATAATCATAGCTTATATGCCAATACTGTAGAAGATAAAAAGGCAGAAATATTTTACAAGGAACTTAATAAAACTCTAAATCAAGTAGCCATCAGCATATACTTTGAGAGGCAGTACCTCTGACCTCAAAGTCAAGAATAGCTATTTAAATTCTACTTCTAACACACATTTTGTGATGTTGGGCAAGTGATTTAAACTCTCAAGCCCCAATTCACTCCATAAGATTTTACATTGCAAAACTGTTGCCAAACAGCATTGGCAGAAAGAGACTGCACAACAAGGAGTTCCCTACACTAACTGTATCATGTCCCAAAGCAAATACAAAATGTTTTAATATTCAGAAATTTCAATATAAATAGATATAAAGGTGAATAGGAAGAAGGTGGGTGGACAAAAGACTGGAAAAACAGATCAGGAATAAAAAGTGAAAAATAAAAGCTTTTCAGATTATACAGAAACCTTATGCTCATATGCCATGAATACTTACTTTGAGAAAAAATCAGCCTGGATTACATCTATTCTCACTGCACATAGTGAGTACAGATTAATAATCATAAAAAGATAATAAAAAGGTGAAATCAAACAGATCATGGCTCATCAATGGCATGAATAGGAGTCTGTGCAGTTTCACCACTAACTGAGCAAAAAGCTAGAAGAATGAGGAAAAGTTATGGCATATAATTAAAAGAATTCCAAGTATTTACCGATAATGAAAAATGAGATATGAAGGGAAAATAAGACAGAACCCAATTTAATGATTTTATGCAGAAGTTTACATGATGCAAACCAATCTCCAAATCTCCATAATGAGGAGACCAAAAGAACCCGGACAGTACCTAAGTCAGCTTACTTGACAAGTTAAAAGATATGGAAATTCTTTGGTAAAAACCTTAAGGGTTGTTTTTAGAGGGTTTATTTAGAAGGCCATAAACAGAATCACAAAAAAATTGACTAGAGTTAGGAAGCTCTGTGTTCAAATCCTGACAATAACCGTTAAAAGTTGTGTGACCGTGGACAAATGTCTTAATCTCTCAGCCTCAGTTTCCACATCCAAAAAGTGAAGATAATAATAACATCTACTCAGAGGATTGTTGTAAAGAGCAAATGAGATAACATGTAAAATGTCTTACAAACTGTAAAGAGTGATAAAATGATATTATCATTTTCATCATAATTATTATATTCTTAAAATAGAGAAGCAATCAAAGATAAATCTGTTCTTAAAGATAGCTGCCAAGACTCCACTGTTCCAGACATGAATATATGAGAGAAATGATGCACTCAGAAGAATAATTACCCATAAAAGAGGTCAGATGTAACTGGGACAGGAGGGGAGAGATGTTAAAGATATAGAAAAAGTGACAGACTCTATTAACCCTAAAAAAGTTACTAAATGATCATTCATACTTATTTACATACATGCCTACTAGCCCATCTATATAAAATTTTTATGAGAATAATCAACACAAAGATCAAGGGTACCCTCAAGAGTGAGGGTAAGAAAAAGACAAATCGTATACTACAGCAGACGACTTCTTTACCATCACGCAACTGACTGAAAGACACAGATACTATAAACTACTGTATTTATTTATTGACTCTCCCCATCATCTGATCTCCATGATGGTAAATATAGTTTTTACCCTCACTTCGCTCCATATCTTTCTCAGCATCTAACAGCACAGGTAGCAGTTAATAAATGTCGAATATTTTAACTTCTGTGACAATGTATGCCAAACAAAGGAGATCAGATTAGTAATATTATCATAAAATGGCCTCCCAAGGTAGAATCAGTGAAAACCACATCTTGGTGAGTCCCCAAGATAATTTTGCATATACTTAGAAATTATATTTTATCTCATCCAATAGAATATAATTTCCTTGGGAACAAGGTCTACTTATTTTTATTTTAGAATCGCTAAACCCCTAGGATAGCACTTGGCACATATTTAGTGCTTAATTAAAGTGTGTTACATGTAATCCAAATTGTTCTTTCCCCAAACAGATGAAGCCTATAGAACCCTACTCAGGTTATTGTTTTTAAATCCATAAAATAAAACATATAGGATTATGAAGGAACCAATTAATGCTGAAATGTAATGATCAAAATACTAAAAGAAACAAGTTCATAGATCCAAGGTTATGGAGAACCTTTGGCTTTAAAGAAACAATATGCTAAAATTAATATTTTCACAAGAAATGGCATTTCTTACTTGAGGAATATAATTTCTTCTTTCTTGGCATGCAGCATGGAACCACGCCAGGCTGAAGAGGGCATGTGCCCGTTCCATACTGTCTTTTTTGCTAATTTGTTCTGGAGTCCAGGATTCATACGTCCTCATTAAGTTCTTCTTCAAACCTGGAGGTGCCTGAAGAAAAAAAAATGACCATTTCACAATAACATAGCTATATTTCACTAGACAAATATGTTTAGCTTAATTTAGACATATCCAAAAGAGGTATTTCCCAACTAATATAAGTGTAGCCCAATTTAATTACTAAATATTAAAGAACTGCTGCAACCATAAGGTTGTTTTAGGGTCTAGGAGAGGAAACCCCAAAATTGACATTTTGTGGATTTTACAATCTAGTTTTTTTATTATTAATCAAAACATTTTCTATGTGTAAGAAATACCTAAACATATAAATGTTATTCTCAGTAAATAATTCATATTTCTCACTGAAAGTTTTCAAAATGAGATACATTCTCTGAGATGAGATAACACAAAGGCGCTATGACACCTTTAAAAACAAAACATAATAGCCAAGCAAACCTTTTAAGAAGTGGATTACAGTCAATTACTGCTGGCAATTCCTAAGATAAGAAAAATCAAAAGAGCTCTAAATTATCTTCTCCAAACAGAACTCCAGGCTTGGTCTGGAGAATCAGGAACTCATTTTCTAGTCCTGAATTGTGAGGATCTCTTTGTAAACTATGTTATTAGTTATGGTCATTTTGAAAATAAACCTGTAAGTTCATATCCATTTCCTGGTAGACTCATGAGAATAAAAAAGGCTCTTCCCAGAACCTGGCTTTGTCCTAGACCTGAGGTATTAAAATGGCCACGTGCAGCCCACAATACTCCCAGGTTCAGCTAAACCAGATTAAAGATGTAATTAGATAATATTTAACAAAATATTAAAATACAATGAAACATGAATGTTACATTTTAAAACTAAGTCAATACATGATCTGAAGGATTCTTAATGTATAGTCCGATTAAATTTGACACCATTGTCATAAAATGTTAGGAAAAAAACGATGAAGTTTAAAATACTGAATTAGAGATGTAGATTCCATTACAAACTCTGGAACTAGCTGTTTAACCTTAAGAAAATCTAAAAAAAATTTTCAGATGATATCTAATTGATGTGAAACATCAAGTTTTAGGGGATTACAGTTTGAGAAATATTGAACTGGTCCAAGCTCTCACATGCTTTAGAAATCCTTTTTGACATTGCTATCATCTCCACAATGCACCAATCTATTCTGAGTTCAACTGATAAACTGTTTATCACCTCTCTCTCTCTCTTTTTTTTTTTAACTAATTTTACTAATGTGTAAAGGAGGACTTGAAGTATGTGATTTGTATAGTCCCTTCCAGATGTAAAATTCTGTTTCTAAAATGGTAAGGAATATTTCTTTTTCCTCTTAAGGACCATAGGGGAGGTGAAAGAATCAATAAAAATATTTTTAAATAATTATTTTTTTTATTTACAAGAAATATAAATACATATGCATATATAAAATTTTGACCACTGATTTTTGAAATTAATAATAATGATTAGAAAAGTTGATAAAGGGGGCGGAGTCAAGATGGCGGAGTAGAAAGATGCATGTTTATGAGCTCCGAACCCACAGCCCATAGAATTAATGTAAAAAGAGATCCCCATAAGTTCTGGATCACTATAAGGGGTGCAGAAACAGAGTGGAAGAGATTTCCGTTCCGGAGAGCCCTGGAGAGCCATCCACAGGGTCCGTCGCGTCCCGGAAAGCGGACCCCACCACAGCGCTGCCCTGGCGGCAGCCCCAGAGAAGCTGATCCAAGCAGGCTTCAGGGACAGAAGCTCCAGCGGCCGGGAAAGTCCCTCCGCCCACAGAAGCTACAGGTCAGTGAGAGAGACAGCTGGGATGGAAGAAGGGAGCAGGGTGTCTCCATGATTCGGGCCCCCTCGGGAGGAAGCAGCGGAGGCAGAGGCGGGGTCGGCGGCGGAGGCAGCAGCTGCAGGGGCAGCCCGGGACTCCCCCAGCAGCAGGCAGGATCTTCATTACTTAAGGTCTCTGCATAAAGCCCCTGAGGGAACTGAGCTTGAGAGGCGGCCCCCCCACCCCCACCCGCTCCGTTCCTGAAGGTCACTGCATAAAGCCCCTGAGGGAACTGAGCCTGGGAGGCGGCCCTGTCCCCACCCCAGCACCAGAACTAAAGCTCACATTGATTAGCAGCCGTGCGTGGCGCGGAAAGCCCATTTGAATCTCAGACCCGAAGCACTAGCTGGGCGGATCTAGGCGGGGGTGGAGAGGAATCTCAGAAGTCAAGTAACTGACTGGAAAAATGCCTAGAAAAGGGAAGAAAAATAAGACTATAGAGCGTTTTTTCAAACAGATGTAAATGATCCCGACATTTGGATCTGATGACGAGGACATATTCTTCCATCAGGGAAAGACGTGGAGGGCGGGGCCTCGGTACCCCAGACATCCCAGGGGGATGTTGGGTGGGCTCAGGCCTTGGAAGAGCTCAAAAAGGATTTTGAAAAGCAAATTAGACATGTGGAGGAAAAACTGGGAAGAGAAATGAGAGAGATGCAAGAAAAGTATGAAAAATGGGTCAATACCTTGGTAAAGGAGACCCAAAAAAATGCTGAAGAAAATATCACCTTGAAAAATAGGCTCACTCAATTGGCAAAAGAGGTTCAAAAAGCCAATGAGGAGAAGAATGCTTTCAAAAGCAAAATTAGCCAAATGGAAAAAGAGGTTCAAAAGCTCAATGAAGATAATAGTTCTCTCAAAATTAGAATGGAACAGATGGAGGCTAATGACTTTACGAGAAACCAAGACATCACAAAACAAAACCAAAAGAACGAAAAAATGGAAGAGAATGTGAAATATCTCATGGGAAAAACAACTGACCTGGAAAATAGATCCGGGAGAGACAATTTAAAAATTATGGAACTACCTGAAAGTCATGATCAAAAAAAGAGCCTAGATATTATCTTCCATGAAATTATCAAGGAAAACTGCCCTGACATTCTAGAACCAGAGGGTAAAATAAGTATTGAAAGAATCCATCGATCACCACCTGAAAGAGATCCAAAAAGAGAAACTCCTAGGAACATTGTGGCCAAATTCCAGAATTCCCAGGTCAAGGAGAAAATATTGCAAGCAGCTAGAAAGAAACAATTCCAGTACTATGGAAATACAATCAGGATAACGCAAGATCTAGCAGCTTCTACATTAAGGGATCGAAGGACGTGGAATAAGATATTGCAGAAGTCAAAGGAACTAGGACTCAAACCAAGAATCACCTACCCAGCAAAACTGAGTATAATACTTCAGGGGAAAATATGGTCTTTCAATGAAATAGAGGACTTTCAAGCATTCTTGATGAAAAGACCAGAGCTGAAAAGAAAATTTGACTTTCAAACACAAGAATGAGAAGAAGCATGAAAAAGTAAACAGCAAAGAGAAGTCATAAGGGACTTACCAAAATTGAACTGTTTACATTCCTACATGGAAAGACAATATTTGTAACTCTTAAAACTTTTCAGTATCTGCATAGTTGCTGGGTCCATACACACACATGCACACATGTACACGCATGCACGCACACACACATACACACATGCACACACATACAGAGACAGAAAGCACAGATTGAATTGAATAGGATGGGACCATATCTTAAAACAAATTAAGGTAAATGGTGAGAGAGAAATGTAGTGGGAGGAAAGAGGGTGAAATGGAATGGAATGGGGTAATTTTATGTCATTTAAGAGGCAAGTAGGAGACTTTTTAGTAGAGGGATAAAGAGGAGAGCTGAGAAAAAAAAAACAACAAAAAACCAAGAAGTTTACCCTCATCACATTTGACTAAAGGAAGGAATAAAATGCACACTCATTTTGGTATGAAAACCTATCTTACAGTATAGGAAAGTAGGGGAGAAGGAGATAAGCAAGGGGGGGGAATGATGGAAGGGAGGGCAAAGGGAGGAGGGAGCAATTTGAAGTCAATACTTGGGGAGGGACAGGATCAAAAGACAGAAGAGAAACAATGAGGGGCAGGGTAGGATGGAGGGTAATTCAGTTAGTCTTACACAACACAACTATCAGGGAAGTCATTTGCAAAACTACACAGATATGGCCTATATTGAATTGCCTGCCTTCCCAAAGAGAATGGGTGGGGAGGGAGGGATGGGGAGAATTTGGAACTCAAAGTTTTAGGAACAACTGTTTAGTATTGTTGTTGCTACTAGGAAAGAAGATATACAGTTAATGAGGAATAGAAAGTCATCTGGCCCTACAGGAGAAAAGAGAAGATGGAGACAAGAGAAGGGAGGGATGACAGAAGAGAGGGTAGATTGGCGATAGGGAAAATTAGATTGCTTGGGGTATTGGGGTGGGGGGAGGGGATAAAAGGAGAGAAAATTTGGAACCCAAAATTTTGTGAAAAGGAACGTAAAAAATCAAATAAATAAATGAATGAATGAATGAATGAATGAATGGATGAATAAATAAATAAATAAATAGATAAAGTTGATAAATACCAAAAAAGTACAAATACATTTAAAAAATATATACTTCAATTCTCTATCATGGACAATATTGATGAGACTAGATGGTTACTCAACTCACTTCAAAACCTGAAACACTGTGCAAATGCTACCCTCACCCCTGCTATTACCAAATCACTATAACAAGTAAGAGTGCTAACAGTGTTTTGTATTTGTATTGTGCTCTACCGTTTATGAAGCATGTGCGGATTTTTTAATCACCATTTTTACAATAAAAATACTCAGATTATGAAAGAAAGTTAATAAGTGGTAGGTACAAGACTTGAACTAGGTTTTCTTGCTCTTTGTACCATATCATATTGACTTTCAATATAAGAAACAGCATACTATAAAAGTTGAAAAGAGATGACTAAAATATCTTTTCGTAGATACAACCTTGTTTTTTCATTCAGGGTCAGAGATTTTAATTTGGACCTCAGCATTCTTCCAATCTAATTCAATCATTTTATAAAGAAAGTGAAGCCAAGGAAGTAGTTAGTGGCAGAACTATGATTAAACTCATGTCCTCTGCCTCTAATTTTTTCCATTTTCATATAAAGCATTTAAGTATAACACACATTCATTCTGTAAAGTCACTTACTACAATATGATGTATGGACACACTTATACATTGGTAACTTGTATCAATATGCCATTGATCCAAGTTTACAATGCTTTTACCTCATATGTTATCTTCAGACTGGACTGAAGTAAAATGGGAGTAAAGTTAGGATGAACTTCAGCTGTGAGCCAAAGACGAAAACTCTCTTTGGGTTGGAGGGAATTCAGTTCCTGGAAGAAAGAAAACAACAGATCTATTTATTTATTTTTTAGATATATTTTTTTAATTATTATTATTTTTTTAATGTTCTATAATCTAATGTTCTACACTTCCTTAAAATTAAGATTTTTATCCCCCCCACACCTTTCTCCTACTAACCCCCTCCATCCCGACAGCATACAATTCTGTATAGGTTCTACATAAACTTTCCTATTGAGTACATTTTCACTATAGTCATGCTATGCAGTCGCACTAAAATAAATGGAAAAAATCATATAACAAACCAAAACATAATACGCTAAAACACACACATACACAAACGTGATCTGCTACATTCTGCGAATGACTTCCATATTTCTTTCTCTGAGTGTGGAAGGCATTTTGCCTTAGAAAACCACAATTGGGATTTACTTTCTTTTTCAGTAACTTCTTGTGTTATTACGAAGTTCCAAGTCTACCAGAAAAAACTCTCACACATTGTGGTTGTTGCTGTGCACAAAGTTCTCCTGGTTCTGCTCCTTTCACTCAGCATCAGATCATATAAGTCCTTCCAGGCCTCTCTGAAGTCTTCTTGTTCATCATTTCTTATGGCGCAATAGTACTCCATTATATTCATATACCATAATTTATTAAGTCATTCCCCAGTTGATGGGCATCCCCTTGATTTCCAGTTCTTGGCTACCACAAAGAGTGCTGCTATAAATATTTTTGTACATGTGGGACCCTTTCCCATTTTTATAATCTCTTGGGGATAGAGTCCTAGTAACAATATGGGGTATGCACATTTTTTTGTAGCCCTTTGGGCATAGTTCCAAACTGCTCTCCAGAAGGGTTGGATGAGCTCACACCTCCACCAACAATGAATTAGTGTTCCAACTCTCCCACATCCTCTCCAGCATTTATCATTTTCTTGTTCTGTCATGTTTGCCAATCTTAGAGGTGTGATTTGGTACCTCAGAGTAGTTTTGATTTGCATCTCTCTAATCATTAGTGATTTAGAGCACTTTTAAGAGATTTATTTAAATATTACAAGTGTCTATGCTTATCATATACTTCCTATTAAATCCTTGAGAAATTTTCAATCAGATTAAAAATAAGTTAATGATGACTGAAAAAATACAGGTTACAAGTATGATCTAGTTTCTGCATCTGTAAAGTGGGAATGTAATCACATCTTATCTAAAAGGATTGTTGTAGGGTTCAAATGAACCTACATTTTTTACAAAAATGTAAAGCACTTTCCAAAACTTAGAAGATCTATATAAATGCTAGCTATAATCACCATGACATATGACACTATTTAAACAACTGAATGCAACTAATATAAAAACTAAGAATTAATGATGATACACGAGTGGACTTTTAAAGAAAATAACGTCCATGGTAGAATAGAACACTTTTCTCAGTGATCCTTAAGTATGATCATTAGCAGAGAAACAAAAACAAAGACTATTTGATTTTTTTAAATTTTGTTTTCAAAATGATCTGGAAATTTAACAAAAACAAAGACTATTTGATTTGATTTTTTTTCATTTTGCTTTCAAAATGATCTGGAAATTTGACAAAAACAAACACTATTTGATTTTTTTTCATTTAGTTTTCAGTATGACTGGAAATCTTATTCCAGAAAGCATCTTTTCTACCCTTGTTTACAGAAATGGGATTACAGACCAGTTTGATACCAAATCTCCTTCAAGCCAGTTTTTTCTGATTACTTAAAGCTACTTCTCAACCATGACTATAGATTATTCTGCAACTTTTTAAAGCTACTTCTCAACCATGACTATAGATTACTCTGCAACTCAAGGTGTTAAAGAAAATTAAAAGGATGGATTTTATTTATCCTTTTAGCCTCTTTGATAGCTCCATCTACCCATTCATCCATCCAACCTACCTATTCATACAATCGCATTGATATTTATGTAACATTTGCCAGTTTACTAATCATTTGTAAATTTTGCTCATCACAGCAAACCACTACCATGGAGAGTTCAAGTCTTAAATCTCATAGTATCAGTGGCAGTTCACTGTGACTCCCTTGCTGAATGCTTCCCATATGACTGAAGCTAAACATGAGGCAGATACAAAACTCTGTCTTTTCTATGAAAGTATAAACCACCATGCATAGACACTTTGTAATTCTACAGTTTTTCCCACTTTGGTGCCTTTACCTATATAATACTTGTTATTCTACTTCATAGTAATCTAAGCTTGACTCTTTCTTCTTAAACAATAGCTCTTTTGCAACAAAATTTTTTTTAAAACCCTTCCCTTAAGTCTATAGTACTGTGTAACATTTAAAATTCAATAATTAAAAGAATATCTTTACAGGAAAATATCATTGTTTGAATTAGCATTTAAAAGTAAACTTGACAAGGTTTTAAAGAGATTTAAAGTGATTTCATCATATTCTCATTCCAGAATATTCACAAACACTATGTGTTACAGCTTCATTCAGAATGATATTATGTAGGGATTATTCTATGAAATAAACAGTATACTTACTGTATCCTATTTATCCGAACCTACCTTTTCCAGAATAGGAAGCCATGAAACTACAAGATGCAAGTTCTTCAAGCACAGCCAGTCTCCATTTTGAGCACATTCTCTCAACATCTGAATTGCTAAATCAGCTTGACCTTGGCCCATGGCAACCTAAAAGAAAAACAGAAAACAGTTACATTACAGAATGTATTGGCAGTGTCACATGCAAGACAAGAAATTTATACTGAACTAAAGTTTACATCGGATTTCTGAGTTTTTTATAATTTACATGCATTCTAAAACCTAGCAGTTAATATTAAAATTCCATTTCTAATCAAACAATTAAGCAGTGATTATTCCTCTTTTCTCTTTCCTTTTGTTGTCAGAATTGTTGAGTGCAGTGGCATTCAATCCTCTTCTCCCACTGCCTTACTAGGAAACCCACTATCCAGCCTTCTCTTAAAATGACCTCCCCAAAATTAACTATCATCTTTCTACATCGGCATTTCCCTTGACACTTCCTCTGTAGTATTTCATGGTGCCTTTCTTTAAAATCTCTCTTCCATTCAAAATAAACACTAAAATATTTATAAGCTATCTACCAAGACACATAAAGAAAACCATAACCACAAAACATTTTTTACAAAAATAGAGACAGATTTAAATAAGTGGAGTGATCTTAATCATTTATGGTTAGAGCAGGATGATATAATAAAAATGAACATACAACCTCTAAATTAATTTACTTAACCAATGTCATATCAAGCAAACTGCCAAAGTATTATTTTAGAAAACTTTTTTAAAAATTATAACAAAATTCATCTGAAATTAAAAAAAGGTTGAAGTTTTAAGAGGAAATTTTTTAAAATGGTTAAGAATTGAGATTGGCAGTATCAAATCTAAAACTACACAATAAAACAGTGATCATAAAAAATGTAAAAAAGTTGATCAGTGGAACAGATTAGGAACACAATATGCAAAGGCAAGTATACACTAGTATTCAACAAATCTGAAGTCTTCAACCACTTGGGATAAGGACGCATTATTCAGCAAAAACTTCCGGGGAAAATGGAAAAGTCTTATTGAATTACGTTTAGAATATGATCTCTCACTATGTACCACAATGAGCCTCAAACAAATTCAGGATCTTGATATAAAATTATACAATATAAGCAAATTAAATAATTAAAGGTGAAAAAACAGCTTCTGAAGCTATGGATAGGAGAATAATTCATGACCAGACAAGGAATAGAGGGGATCACAGAAGATAAAATGGACAATTATGATGACTTAAAATTTTTAAAAAACTATATAAACAAAATTGATGAAGTTAATAGGGAAAAGGTTGATTGAAAAGTCTGTGGCAAGTTTTTTTGATAAAGGTCTGCTATGCAATGCTATGCATTGTGTTTTTGTCTTTGTCCTTCATTCTCAAAGAGGACCACTACATCAAGATGATGACATGACTTTCAGCTGACTTTGATTTGAGTGAGGGAGGACCGTGTCACCCATCTCACTTTCTCCTTCAGAACCATCTGGGTCCAGTGACCAGATATGCATCAGGATGACTAGAGATGGTCCAGGATGCAATGGGAGACTTTTTTAGGCTAAGGTCTTAACAGATTCTCACTTTGAGTGAAATACAGACCCAAGGATGTGAACCAATAGTTCTCAAAGGAAGAAATCAAAGAAATTGACAGTCATATGAAAAAAATGCTCCAAAACATTAAAATAAAAGAATGCAAATTAAAGCAACTCTGTGGTTCTACCTTGCACAAATAGATTGAAGACAGAAAAAGAAAATGGCAACCATTATTGGAAGAAATATGGGAAAACAGATATACTGGTATTCTGTTGAAGGAATTGTGAATGGGTGTAACCATTTTTTGGAACTATGCCTAACAAGTCATTAAACAATGCATACTCTTTGACCCAGCAATTACCACAGCTAATTCGATACTCCCAAAGAGATCAATGAAAAAGTGAAGACTATATACAAATACTTATAGTAGAAAGATTTATAGCAGAGAACTGGGAATTAAAGGGGAACCTATCAGTTTAGGAATGGCTGAATAAATTTAGGTATGCAGACATGATGGAATATTGTGGTTCCTTAAACAAAGCTAGAGATAGTTTCTTGAAAACTTGAGAAGACTTGCATGAGTAAAACAAACAAAAATGAGAGAAAAATGTATATAGTAACAACAACATAATGAAGAGGGGAGTAAAGTATAAGAATTGAATACAATATCGCAGTTGTAGTCTGACAGGGTAGAGTACCAAGGGACCATTACTTCCTTATTGGTGGAGGCAAGGCCTCACTTAATATAACATAAGATGTCATTAGCTATGCATCTTCACAGTGCTGAGTCATACTGAGCTTTCTGTCTACCAAAGCCTCCAGAATCTATAAGAAAAATAGCTGTCTAACTATGCCTCCCCATCTCATTCTCATGGGCTTGATTTTCTGAATCAATTCAGTCTTCATCTTCCTTGACATCTTCTTGATGTCTTAGCAACAGTTTATACTGTCCCTTTTACTTTTATTTTATATTGACCTTTTCGTTCTTGGTATTTTCTCCTCTCTTTGTTTCTAAAATTACCAATTTTTTTCTTGGTTCTCCTCTTACCTGTTTCCCTATTTCTTTCCCTGTTTTTATTTTGCCCCCTTAATAATGGTGTTCACCCATGGTCATGTTGTCTATTGGATTAGGTTTGATTCCTAGCATTGCAAATAAAAAGAAAAGATGTATCCAAGATGAATTTCAAAATAAGAAAAATAGACCTTGGTTGCAGATTGCATATATTACGTAGATAGAGGGAACAGTTAATAATGAATCTGAAGTTTCCAGTACAGAAGCCTATAAGGCATTTAATCCAATTTAAGAAAAATTTGCTGTATTCCTGATATTTTGTCACTCTAGGACATGGATATTTGTTAAGGCAGGCTGCATTTGGGGTATAGATAATCACTTCACAAAACATCCAAGTGAACGACTGAGGAGGGGAGGTCACTGGAAACGCAGTACGACAGCTCAGTTGAGTCAGCGGTAGAGATGATTAACTAGAAGTCCTGACTTCACATTCATTATTAATCGAATGACCCTGGACAAGTATCTTGACTTCTGTCTGTGTCAATTTCCTCACATATAAAAAGGAGATAACAGCAACACCTACCTGTCCCAGGGTTTTTAGAAGGCTAAAATGAAAATGATATTTGTGATCTAGCAACAATGGCTTCCCTGCATTCTCAATCCTGATGCTCTACTGCTTGATTCCAGGCATTTTTAATGACTGACTTCTGTGTCTAGAATACTCTTCCTCCTCCTCAACTCTGCCTCCTTCCCTGGCCTTCTCAAAGCCAGTCTTCTGCAAGAGGCCTTTCCCAGTAGTCCTCAATGATAACACCTTTCCTTCGAGATTTCCACCACATTTCCACCTTTGAGATTTACACACACACACACACACACACACATACACTTTGCATATGTATGCATGTACTATGTCTATATATGTCCATAAAGATATGCATGCTTTTATATGTCTATCCATACATGTATGCACACATACATTTATATATACACACATATGTACAGAAATATCTTTAGTAATTTAGTGTCTCTCCCATTAGACGATGAACTCTTTGAGGGAAGGGATTATTTTTACCCTTCTCTAGTGCTAAGCCCATACTTAGAACATGGTGGGGCAATGAAGTGGCACAGCAGGAAGAGTGCCAGTTCTGAAGTCAAGAAGATTAATCTTTCTGAGTTCAAATCTGACCTCAGATACTTTCAAGCTGTATGATCCTGGGCGAGTCATCTAACTTTGTTTGTTTCAGTTTCCTCATCTATAAAAGGATCCGGAGAAGGAAAGGACAAACCACTCTATTGTCTTTGACAAGAAAAACCTAAAAAAAGTTACAAAGACTCAGACACAACTGAAAAATGATGAAACAACAGAACATAGTAAACACTTAAGAAATGAGTATTGACTTAACTTGACCTGACATTTTAGGAATGATATTGATTAGCTAAAGATCATCCAAAGGAGGCCAAATAGGATGAGGAAAGCCCCAAGTCTATGTGATATGAAGATCCATTGAAGGAACCAGGAAAGAAAGGAACCTGATGGCTGTGATGAAGCATGTGAAGGGCTGTCAGGAGGAAGAGGGTTTCATATGTTCCATTTGGTCCCAGAGAGCAAAGTGGCATATTTAGGCTCACAGAAGTTAAAGGAAGAGTAGTCTATCTACAACTACAAATCAGACCCTCTGAGCCCTAGTTCATTCATGCCTAGGTTTCTCTTAAGAGTTGGCAAAATAAAATAGGACATTGATGTAATTATTACATAGATAATAGAAATAATCTGATGTAATTATTACATAGATAATAGAAATAATCTCTCTTCAACTAATCTCACTTATCAAGATACTTCAGATAAACCGATTTTATTATATAGCTTCCTTTTTTCCAGAAAATTATCTCACTTTTCCAGTTTAAATCTTTTACAAAGGTATAACTCTATGACACAGTGTGTTCATCCTTCATTGCCAAAGAAGACCATGCCATCAGAGAAATAATGACATGACTTGCACTTGACTTTGTTTTGAGTGAGGGAGGGCTGGGCAGGTCACCAGCTTCACTTCTCCTCCAGAGACATCTAAATCCAGTGACCAGATATTCATCAGGATGACTGGAGATGACCCAGGATGAGGCAATTGGGGTTAAGTGACTTGCCCAAGATCACACGGCTAGTGAGTATCAAGTGTCTGAGGTGAGATTTGAACTCAGGTCCTCCTGACTCCTGCACTGGTGCTCTATCCACTGCACCACTCAGCTGCCCCCAAGTGACACAGTAAATTACACACTAACGAGTGGAAAAAGAATAAGCAACAATTCTTTTCTCAACAATGGATAAAGTATTCTAATAATGCTAACTGAAGTAGTAGCAATAGTACATTAGAAGAATTAATAGAAGCCATCTAGGACTAACCTGATGATAACAGTCTCCACTTCGTTCAGTATTAGCAAGTTCCTGTAGTTCTTGGGAAGGATCAGCTCCAGGAGAAATAATGATTAAAATGGGTTCAATTTCTAATGTCTCTTTGTATAGACGTTTCAGATTCAGAGGGGGTGGGGACAACTCTTTCATTCCTAAAATGCATATTAGGGGAAAAAAAGACAATGAACATATATACCTTAAATCTCCTAATTAAAACAACTGCATATTGAGAAAAGGAGATAAACAAAATTTTCATCAATCATTTTTCATCTGGACATTATGGCAATGTATCAGTAAGTACCCCAACCTACACAGGGGTCGTCCTGTTACCACAGGTTCTTCAATCTGCATTCGTAAAAGAAAGGGTAACTTTTGAGGGATTAACAATCACTTTAATCAAGCACATGCATTTAGTTCAAGGAAAAAGTCAGCACCCTGAACTTCAGAGAAAATACAGAAAAATCAAAGATCAACAGACATGGTTTCCTCTATCTGACCATAATCAATACATACATCACAATTCAACAGACAGATCCAACAGTCTGACCATGGTTACCAGAGAGGGAAGTACCAATATTTGTGTTTTCCAAGATGAGGGGTTCCTTAATGGCTTCCCAGAGGCCTCATCTGGTCAAACAAACACTTCCAGTCATTAAGTCCCAAAATAAAACATCACTTCAGAACCTTTATACACAGTTTTAGAGCCAGAGGGCATCACATGCCTTGAGAACCAGTGCCTCATTAACAAAAGGTATGGACCTTCCTGAAGAGCTTTCCAGGCATAACAATGAGTGGGAAAAATCCTCCTTAATTACATTATTCAGAGTCACTTTTGGTAAAACAAAAGCAGCAAAAGATCCTACTTTGCTTGCCGTTATGGGTATGCGTCAAAACAACATTAAATATGGAAGAAACGAATGCAAATTGTCCTCAACTGTTGCATACTCATAGCTATGTAAAAAAAAAAGAATCAGATATAAAATAGATGCAAGGTAAACTTGATAGTTATCTTGAGGGAGAAAAGCACTAGCACCTGGGGGAGCAAGTAGGCAGAAAAGTTCTCATGCAAAAAGTGGTACTTAAAATGAGACCAAAGAGTCCAAGTACACCCAGCAGAAGAGGGCAGATATTACACACCTTGGAGATAGCTTATGCAAAGGCACAGAGACATGAGATGGTGTATCAGTTAGAGCAAGAAGGACTGTTGGGCTGGACTGCAGGATGTAGGAAGCAGAGGGATGTGCAATAAGGCAGGAAAGGTGGGATAGGACAAAATTATATATTGTCAAATTAAATGGAAATCATCACTTCTTCTGGGGGCTTAAAGTATGTCCAACTTGGAAATTAAATCACAGAAGGACTTTCTTTTGAACCCATTATCTTTGACGATCTGCTAATTTATTTAGGAAAATGTGCTAGGAAGTTTCATCTTTGGGGGAACTGGGTGAATATAGCTTCACAAAATACAAGAGTACCATTCCAATTACATGGAAAATTTTGTCAGTCCAAAAGATAACAGAGAAAGAGGAAATACTCAGTTTCACAGACTATTAATTAGAGCAAGAAAGAAACCTTAGAGGTCATTCAACTTAATTGTTCATTAAATATTTGACAAGTGGTTATCACAATCCTAAGTATCTGCTTCTTTATCAGTTTACTCTTTGGTCTCCACTCCTCCCATGAATACAGTGTGTATTGGTGGGACAATGTATCCCAGGCTGATAGAGGAAGTGTTTTTACATTTACTCTTTTTACAAATCCAACTCAATATACCTTTCATTCAAGCTAACTGTATCTACGTGTTAACTATTACTGACAGGGGCAACAGTGGGGGAGGCTCATGAATACAGAGACCCATAGAGTAACGAGGAGAAAGCTGCCTCCCCAGGAAGACAGATGCAAACTATATTATAGTTTATATCATATATTATATTATTATACCTGGAGGTGATAGGGAGCCACTGGAGTATATAATATATATTGATTGCCCAACGAAAATTTCTTAATGCTTACTATTTGCCAGACACTGTGTTTAGCATTGCATGAATTGACTGACAAATGACTGGGTGCAGAAGTTCTAAAACTTAGTGGAAACAGCTTAAAGGAAACAAAATTTAAGTATTAAGACCAAATAAAATAATATACAAACTGATAAAATAAGGAGGTAAAGAGCTTTTGATTATAAACAAAGTTCTTATCTAAACGATACATAAGTCATACCTTTTAATCATGTGATAAAGTATGATTTTTTAAAAATAACACATCCAATTAGAATTTAATAGGGGACTGTGGAGGTTACTGTTAATTTGTTGCTCAGTCTTAAATTATACGAGATATGATACCCAGGCGAAGGCTAAGGTTTTCCAGTTTAAGAGGGGAATATAAATTGTATTCAAGGTATGCTCCTGCTTGTGGGATTCATTTCTACCCTGCTGAGAGATTAATGAGTGAGGGTGCAATAAACAAAGTGGTTCCATGCCACTTATATACCTTAAGGAATTCTTGTTTAGTAATGAGTAGGAACAACTTTTCAGAGGAATATATAAATACTTTAAGGGCTTCAGGACTATGCATTTTTACCTAGTTTTAGAGAATTCAAAAAGACAAAAGCACCAACAGTATATGGATAGATATCACATAAGACAATTTATTTTTTATTTCTAAGCCATAAATTGTGTAAGAAAGGGGATCACAGCCAATGCCTTTCAGCCAGTCAGTCAAAAAATATATATATTTATTAAGTGCCAACTATCTTCCAGGCACTGTTCTAAATACTGGGAGGAAAGACAAAAGAGTACCCACTTCCCAGGAGTTCACACACCTCATAAACCACTGTGTGCAAATAAGGTATATGTGGTATAAAAAAGAAAAAAAAATCAACAGAACACTAAAATTAAGCTTCTTGTAGGAGACAAGATTTTAGCTGAAACTTGAAGGTGGCCACAAAAACAGGGAAACTGAGATGAGGGAGAGCATTCCAGGCATAGGGGACAGCTAGTGAAAACGCCCAGAGTAGGAAGATAAGAGTGTCTTGTTCAAGAAACAACAAGAAATAAAGGGATATCAGAGTACATGGGGCAGGGGGAGGGGTGTGTGTATGTGCAGGTATAAGACCACCTGAAAGGGGTGATGTGGTATAGATTATAAAGGGTTTTGAATGCCAGAGGATTTTTTAAATTTAATCCTGGAGGTGATAGGGAGTCACTGGAGTATACGGGTCTGGGGGTGGAGGTGAGGAGATGTAGTCAGACCTACACTTTAGGAAGATCACTGACTGCTGAATGTAGAATGGATTGGAAAGGGGAAACACTTGTGGGAGGGAGACCAAACAGCAGGCTATTACAATAGTACGCTCATAAAAGAGAGCCTGCACTAGAGGTGATAGCAGAAGAGATGTTACAAAGGTAAAACTGACAAGCCTTGGGAACAAACTAGAAGAAGACACCTACATTGTGAGTCTGGGAGGAATCTGATCAGCAAATATTTATTAAGTGCTTGCTTTATGATCCAGGCACTAGAGATACAAGGCCGAAATCAAAACTGTCTCTGTGCTCAAGGAGTTTAGCTTTTACGGAGGGGATAAGTAAATTCAAAGAATTTAAAAAGTAAAACAAAGTCATTTCAGGGAGGGACTGAGGAAGGAGGTAGAGACACAAAGAGAGATACAGACAGAGAATAACTGTTTGAATAAGAAGGGAAGATCAGGAAAGGTATAATATAGGAAGTGACACCTGAACTCTAATTTGAAAGAAAGTAGAAATTCTACATGGTGCAGGTGAGGAGGAAGTATATTCTTGACATTGGGTGACAGGATGCTGAAGTTATAGAATGTAGCATAGAATGCTGTGTACAGGGAATAGTCAGCCATTTGACTATAAAGGAGAAAACAAAGAGGAGACAAATATGAAATAAAACTGGCAAGGTAGGTGAGAACCAATTTAAATGTCAGGCTGGGCAGTTTGTAAAGGCAAAAAAAGCTACAAAAGTTTTTACTTGGGATATGGGAGGTGTCACGTGATCTGCTGTGCTCTTCAGGAATATCAGTTTTGGCAGCTCAATTCAGACACCATGAAGCCTCTTCTGATTCTCCCAGTTGCTAGTACCTCCCTCATTCAAGCTATCTTTGTAAGAGGAGTGATCCCTATCACTACCTCAATAAATAAGAAATCTCTAACTTCTCAATTAAATAAATCAACTAAAGATATGAACTTAGTGTGAACAAGGACTACTGAATCAAAGGCATTTTAAATAGATACAAAAAAATTCCTTGATTAATTTGGAAAGAAGACCATTGAACAAAGTGAAATGACACAACAAAGGATGTTCATATTGGTTGAGGAGATCTGTGTCTCCTCCTGCTGCCTCCTCCACTACCAAAGAACCTGGAGATCTTCAAAAGGGTCCAGATGTTTGGAGTTTCTAATTGCTATACAAGTAGCATCACCAAAACATGAGCTGGGGAGGTGGTATCTGCCTGAGGAATCAAGGACAAACAACATATACTGAGGAAAGGCAGCTTCAAGATCCCAAAAGAAGTGCAACCCAAGTTCTCCTGTGCCTAAGGGGAACTTCAGTCCCAGTGACTTGGATATACACATATGTATATTGAAACAATCAATGAATGATCCAGAATTGGCAAGGGAAATGATAAGGATTTATTTTTTACAGCACCATCACAATGTGTGTCTAAGTTCTTAATTTAAGGGTGTATTTTATATTTATACACACACACACAATTTACATATATATATGAATGTTATATATAGTATATATACTACATGTAGTATATATATACATATATGCACATGCACAGTTATGTGTATGTGTACATATATGTGTTCTGTACATATTATGTAAATATACTGTGTGTGTATGTGTATACACATGTACAAATTGAGTCCCCAGCAGAATGTAAGTTCCTTAAGGGCAGGGACAGTTTTCTTTTTAACTTGTTATTTCTGAAGTCTACAGTATAATAGACTCTTAAAAATCTTTTTTCAATTGACTTATTAGGTTGAGCCTCTATGAAAGATTTATGGAAGGATATCAGAAAAAATCTCAAGCAAAGAGAAGAAATTGAGAAGTTGCCATCTGAACAGATAGAAGAGGAACCAACACTGATGAGGGCATGGAGAAGCAATATATTAAAGCATGTTTTGAGAATCTGGTGTGGATCTTGAAATTAAATAATTGCTTCTATTAAAATAACTGTTTAGCGGGATAGGCCTCCTCATATTTTAAAACATAGTTTTCTGAAAGTTCCTCCAAAGCTCAGCAGAGGTGTCATCTTTTATACCTGATTCCTCCAACACTTGTTATTTTTTACTTTTTGAAATTACTTCATATTACTTTATATATTATAATTTATTTATTTGTGTATATGCTTAAGCCACTAAGTAGAATTTCCAGCAGGGAATTTTTGTCTTTGTTCAATGAAGTCCTATCATTGTATATATATGGCACTTAAAATCAATCAACCAAAAAGCAATTACTAGGTACCTCCTTTGCATGATATAATGCAAGGCACTATAGATATAAAAACAAAGAATGAAAATGGAAGTCACTGGACTTTATTGAGCTGGCAGAAAGAGACATGGTCAGATTTTAGCTTAAGGAAAGACCCTTTGGAAGCAGTAGGTGGCTAGAGTGGGGAGAGATCTGAGGCAGTGAAACTAATTAGGAGGCCACTGTGATAATCAAGATGAGGGGTGAGGTGAGCCTGAACTAAGGTGTGGTTGTTTGAGCAGAGAGAATGGGCCAGACAAAAGACATGTGGTAAAGGAAGACATGACAAGATTTGGCAAATGACTGGGTAATGGAGAGTGTAGAATCAAAGACAATGCCAAGGTTAGGAACCTGGGTGATGAGGTGAATGGTGATGCCTTTGGCAGAAATAAGGAAGTTTTGAGGAGGGATGGGTTTAGGAGATAAAATTATGAATTCTGTTTTGGATATTCTGCGTTTGAGATGTCTTGAAGTAAATAAATATCCTTGAATTGAACTGAACTGAAATAAAGGGCTTATTTGGAAAATGGCTGCTAATAAAAAAAAAAAAAGACAAAAGGCCCAAACTTAACATTACAGCATATGTGTATATGGTGTATATAAAATATATACATTTATAAAATAAATAAATATAAAAAGTGAATTTTATATATTATGTGTAGTAAAATATTTTATTCTAGAGAAAGGGTCAGAGAAAACATTAATAAGTTACACTACTAAAGAAAATATAGAAGTTATTCATCTTGCTTAACTATACCAATTCTGTCTTCAAATACTCTAATGCAATTTTCCAGACATTTCTAAGTGAATAGTTCTACTTACAGTGTGATTAAATTTAGGAAAATAAGTGGCCATGTCTCTGGACAAATATTATAAATGTCAGCATAAATCAATACCATCTTGTCAACTTAGCACAAACTGTCAATGTCGCTGTGCATTGCTATATGTTAAGCTACTGGATTAGTCTTAAGAAATGACAATGACGGATTCAAAGTCAGAAATGGAAGAAAAGAATGATGGATTTGAAGTCAAAAGTCATGAGTTCAAATATCAGTTCCAGCACTAATAAACTGAGTAACACTGGGGATTTAGTTCCTTCTTCTGAAAAATGACTTAGGCCAGCTCACATAACCTACAAGATCTCATTTAGGTCTAAATTTATGATGCTATTCCTCACTATAAAATCCACTGTTATTCTGCCTCTCCTGATTCTCTGTCTTCCTGTAGCATTTCTTAAGAGTACTGGATCACAGATTTAGAATATATCAAAGATCTTCTAATCTCCTCTTAATATAGATGAAGATTTGGAGGACCAGATATTTTAAGTGTAAAGGAGTTTGATCAGATGAGCTCCCAAATCAAATGAACAAGCTTCCAAAATATTGAGCCTTTGTCTGTAACTTTTTAAAGAGACTCTTCCTAAATCAGGGGTTCTTAACCTGGGGTCCATGAATAGATTTCAAGGGGTCCATGAACTTGGATGGTTAAAGAAAAATTACATCTTTATTTTCAGTAAATTTTAACTGAAATTTAAAATTCCCTTCCCTTATTGTGAGAATGGATCCATAAGTTTTGCCAGATAGTGATCCGTAGTCTCCCCCAGGAACAATTAATAAGTGCCTCGGGACAGAGGTGGACAGGATTTACGTGTGCTTTCTGACTCACCCACGCAGCACAAGAGGAAACGAGATTTTTTCAGCCCAAGAGACAGTAGTAGAGAGGAAACAGTACAAGTACAGTGCTTTGAGTAGCCTTGGAAGGAAGTTCAATTACTTACCTCAGTAAATTACATTTTAATATGAGGATGTTCTATCAGGCAGAACACTCTACCAACATAGTATAAGGAGTTCTAACAGTAACAAATGACAGAAGTGGGCATGGGCATACCCACGAGCCCCACACATAGTCAATGTTACTGAATTCTATCAATATCTTGATTTCTTAAACAATGTGATACTAAAATTCCCTTGTTTGAAATCTATTATAACCCACTAGTTTTTTTAATAGCCTGATGCATAGTAATTTTTCTAGCCCCTCAAATTCAATTATGTACCTACTCAAGAGTAAATGCTACGTACAAATATTCCTGAACATCATGATGATTAAAGTTTTACACTGAATGTTGGTTTAATTCAGCAGTATTTCAAGAAAAAAATGGTAATGTCGATATTTCCTGAATTTTCTTCAAGTTTCTCCTGGTTCTCGACAAGAAAAAAAAATTTATCTTGGAGAAAATTTAAGCCAGAGAAATATATGCCAATAACCTTAGTAAGTAACGGATGTGGAGTAATGGAGAAAGAAATGATCTTAAGAGCCAGGAGGACCTGGGTTCAAGTCTTGTCTCTGACACATTCTAGCTGTGTAACCCAGACAAGTTACCTAACCTTATCAATGATTTAGACAACTCTCTAAGACTTTAAGTTGCAAAGTAAGTAAGGCCTTGGTAGAGGAAGTTTTCACTGTAAAGTTCCTTACAGCAGTGAATCACAGTTCCATTCCCAATTACTATACCAAATAAATCATTATTAGTTTAAGAATTATAATTCTCAGGATAGATAAGCTCATGTCACAAAGTCTAAGTTTTTGATAACTAAACAGTTGACCGCATGTCATTTAATTTGAAGGATAATCCAATTCTCAAGCAATTAAGCCCAAACTATGTGTAAGTTTCCACAATAAGCACCAGAGATTCAAAACCAGAAGAATTTCCTGACTCAAGTAGTTTTATGATTACTAGTTTTGAGTAGCTAAGACTTCAGAAAGAGTCACTGACTCAAACCCTAGCCTGCTCCTTCCTATATATTCCCAGAATCACAGAAGTCCACAATTTGAAGAGAACTTGGTAGTAATCCAGAGCTAAAAAGAAATTCCTTCTTCAACAAGTCAAAGAATTCTTGTGCTAATTCTGCTTGGAGATCTCTGTTGAAGGGGAGCCCTTTAATCTTCTATGTCAGCCTATTTTTTTTAATAGTTCTAAACGCTGGGAAGTTCCCTCCCACCCCACCCCATATTGGAAGGGAGCTATCATCATGTCTTCATTGAGTCTTCTCTTTTTCAAGAAAAAAAATCACAATTTCTTCTACCAATACCCATGTGAAATGAATTCCTTTCACTTCTTCAGATGTTTTACCTAAAAGTGTGGTGTCTAGAACTAAAGGCAATACTTTTGTCTGATCAGAAGAAAATGCAATGGGATTATCACTACCTTAGCCCAAGATTGCATTAGGTTTTTTGGCAACTATGCCACATTCTTTATTCACATTGAGCTTGCAAGTCCACCAAAACTCTTAGCTCTTTTTCAGACATTTTTTTAAATGAATGTCTCTTCCATCGTGTGTAATTTTTGAACCCAAATATATGACTTTAATTTTATCTCTATTAAATTTCATTGCATTAAAATCAATCCAATGATCTAGTCTATCAAGATCTTTTTGGATCTTGGATAAAGGTGACTATCACTCACTGCCAGCAATCTATACTACTTCTGAATTATCAGCAAATCTGAAAAACATGCCATCTGGTACTTTACAAGAGCCACTGCTAAAATATTTCATATAAAATGTAAAAATTTTAACATGAGTTATTGATATAATAATATAATAGCATTTATGCAATATAAAATATTTATGGAAAAACATAACCCTAAGGCACCACACTGGAGACTTGCTTCTAACCTGACATGTTCATCTCACAGAAATATTTGGTAGCTTTATATTATATAATATAAATCCCTAATTGTGACAAAAATCTCAAAATTGCCATTCCTTTTATAAATATCGTAGCTACCAGTCACATAGAGAAAAAAATCCAAATACATAGGTAATTAGAGGTAAACAAGTAATGAGAAATTATGAGAAATTAGTCCTCTGACTCCAAGAAAATTTCAAAGAGAACTGGACATTAAAGCACTACATGAAGACAACTACTTCACTATAAACATGTGTTTCCTTGATTTTTACCCTTCAGCCTTAAGTTTTTAGTACCCTTACAACAATTTGAGCTTATAAAGCCTAATGGGTTCACCAAATGCAATTCAACATTAAAGTAACATATAACATTATGTTAAAAAGAAATCTGTACTTCTGAAAACAAGGTATAGCTTGTTAACGACTAAAAGTATTACAAAGACCTCATATTATTGTATCTACAAATTAAGACTCCAAAGAAAATAAACATATGTTAAAAGTGAATGATTAATGCCATTTGCATTAATTTGGCTAATCATTTTAAGATGATACTTACCAAGAGTTTTACATACAAAAACGGCCATAGCACTTTGAAGTCTATCTGGTCTAAGAGCCTGTACCACTAGGACCTTGGAATAAAAGACAGTAAATGACAATACCATTATAATTTTATAAATCATCACAACTAGAAAAAAAATGTTCATTTTAAAAACAGACATTTTAAGCAATAGTAAGATGAATACATGACAGTGAACCTCAATTATTCTCCCAATAACTATCCATAAAGATCTAGCTTTCCTTCAAGACATAGCTAAATAGCATCAACCGCATCAAACTCAAGCTGATTAAATATCCTTTTGTGTCAGTCACAGTGCCCAAGGATACCCCTGAAGTGTTAAGGGAATTATGAAATGAAATCGATCACTCAGACAGTAAGGATAGAATTTAGATCTGCAATACCAAAATCATGACAGAATTTTTAAATCATTGCCATTAAGATCAAACTAAGTGTGACTTGCTGAAGGACACAAGAGTAGAAAGAAGAAAAAGTTTTTGCACAAATTTAGGGTATATCCCACTACGTTTGATAATTGTGTCTCTTATGTTCTATCACTAGATATCATGAGATTTTTCTACTGGAAGAGAACCTGACACAAGAGATAAACCCTAAGAGGCTAGACAAAAAGATCCCTGTTTATCTATCAAGGTTGTGCCTTATACAGCCCCCCATAAAGCAAAGATGTTGTTATGAGAGGAAGAGAGAACTGATGGGAATATGTTAAGAGAAAGCACAACCAAAAACATTATCCACTTGGTATTAGTGTCAGGTGACAGCCAAAACCTACATGGCACTCAAATGCAAGTGTATCAAAGACTGCATAACTACCAAAGAACAATTCAAAGAGCAGAAATATTTTCCATTTAGATAAAGTTTAATTTTACCTGCTGAAATAATGAAACCTTCTTTGAGAGAATCGATGGAAACTCCTGTTCACACACTGAGTTATGGTAGTAGGGCCGCCATAGACTTACATCATCAAAGCATAGCGTCTGATAGAGACCAGGAAGTGTTATCTATAAAGGAAATATGCAGATACATGTGGTTAAAAAAAAATAAAACACAAGTGACTCTCATCTGTCCATAGATACTATATGTCCAAGCCTAAGTTTAGCTAGCATGTCAGCACCAGGTGGTGGGAGAGGAGAATACAAGACGCCTATTGAATTCCCTTTCCCACAATGAACATTTCTCCATCTCCTGCAATCTTTAGTCCAGAAAAACTAATATTTTCCCTAGCCCTCATTCACAACACTTCATTTTATAATCCAGTGCCTTTGTACAAACCTCCCCATGCCTGGTATGATACCTTCATCTAAGCCTCATGGATTCCCACTCCCTTTTAAGATTCCACTCAAAAACAATGTTATAAACTAAGCCATTTCCCTGGTATTTCCTACTATTAGTGTCCTCCCTCTCTAACTAACTTGCATATATTTTGTATTTGCTTAAATATGCGTATGTTGTCTCCCCTGATAGAATGCAAAACTTCTGAATGTAGGGATCATTTCACTTTTGGTTTTTACATCCCCAGAGTAACACATAACAGGCAATTAACAAGTGTTTTTTGGTTGATTACTGACCTTCTCTGTTTCTGACTAGTATTATATACAAGCTTCAGTCTCTTAGCAGATGAATGCAAATAAGAAATGAAGTAGATAACATAAGTGTTCATGGAAGAACTGACCCTCACAGTGATCTCTAAACGTTTAGATAGTAGATGAATAGGGAGAAGACAAAAGAGAACATTTCCGGCAAGGAGAATAGCATGTGAATCCTACAGAAGTGGAAATATATTTAGCACTGCGATGCTGACTGTTTATATCAATCAAGAACAACTTGGCTGGAAGGAAGCGTAAATGGAACAAAGGAGCGGGCAACAAAGTTACATAGATAGAATAGGGCCAAATTATGCAGGATCTTGAACAAGTGATAGAAATTTAATTTGATAGTAACTAATGTGGAATTACTAAAGGTTTTTGAGGAAAAAAAATATGGCATGTTTAAACAAGAAAAGCCTGATAGTGTACACTACCACAAGAAAGAGACTAGGAACTGGGAAGCAACTAGAGTAATATAGGTCTAAGTTGATGGGGCTATCAAGATATCAATTACCAACTCTAAACATTCCATCTCCCAACTCTGGGCATTTTCACTGATTGTACCCCATACCTGGAATGCTCCTATTTTCATCTCTTACCTCCTGGCTTCAAGCTCTAGCTAAAATGCCACCTTCTACAGGGTACCTTTCCCATTTCATCTTAATTTCAGTGCCAATCCTTTGTTAATTACTTACAATTAATCTTAAATTTCGATTGTCTGTCCATAGTTATTGATGTGTTGTCTCCCCTATTATACTGTGAGCTTCATTGGGAGCAAAGACTATCTTTTCCCTTTCTTTGTATCTCCAGTGCTTAGCACAGTGCCTGGCACATATTAAGTACTTATCATATGTTTATTGACTCCTCTCTCCCTCTTCCTCTGTCTGTCACTGTCTCACACACACACACACACACACACACACACACACACACACACACACACACACTCACACACACTCCTAGTGTTTATTCTGATCTCTCCAAGCATTACAAATTTACTTTTTGAACATCCAGCTGGATGTCCCATAAGCAGTTCAAAGTTAATAAGACCAAAATAAAACCCTTTATCTTCATCCATAGATATACCCCTGAATTCCCCCCCTTTTTTTAATGAGGCTCTACTGTCATTCCAAAAACACAGGTTCATAATTATGGAGTCATCTTCAACTCCTCCCTCTTCCTCAAACTCAATATTCAATCAGTTGTAAAATTCTGGTGCTTCTATCTCCACAACTTCTTCCATATTCAGTTCCTTCTCTCTACTCATGGAGAGTACTTAATTATTTACACATTGTTTCTTTCATTAAAATGTTGGAATTTTGATGCCCAGAACTGGCTTTGTCTTTCTCTGTATCTTCTAGCTCTTATCACCGTGCCTGGCTTATAGTAATTGCCAGATACATGTTTGTTGAGTAATGACTGACCGTACTACTGCAATAGTTGACTTAGTAAAATCCTCGTACTCATATATTCTCCCTTTCCAATCTATCCATCACACAGCTTCCCAAAGCATAAATCTGATCATTTTGTTAGGTAAATCTTCTTTAAAAACTGCATGTTTTTAAATCTACTAATCAGTAAAATATCTTGATTTTTATTACTATCCTGCTAGTTCATCGGGAATCATAAAGCCCCTATACATGAAAGAATTTATATTTATAAATGAATTTTAAGCCCAGTTCTCAAGGTACAGCATATCATATCAACTGAACTGTACCACCTGAATTATTCTTTAAAGAAAATTCAATGTTATTGCCTCTAACTAATCTCAAAAACAGTGATTTGAAGGTATCTATTCTTAGAGGGATGTTATATCAACTTCACAGAAATGTCATGACTGCAAATGGACAAAAGATGCACCAGTTACCACACTCACAGCTAAGTCAAATAGAATATGTATGTGTGTATATATGCTTATGTGTATATATTATCATATATGCCTTCACTGTATAAAAGCCATCACATCTTCATTACTTTTAATGTTGCCACTGCCCAGCTCCGTTCTTGATCTATCCAAGATGGAAGTTGATCACGAATTCTTTGTTGAGAGTCCTTCAAAAAAATTAGAAAAATTATAAAATTTTGTGCAATCTGAGAAATCCTGACTTTGAAAAGATCTTTAGCAACTGTTTTTTAATAAAAATTATTAATTTTTATTAATTTTTTAATAAAAAATGGTTTGAAAAATGACAGTAGACATTGGTTTTATATTTCAAAAACGTTTTCTCCAAGCTTTTTTAAAAGATACATGGTAAAATCCATGTGGTGTAATACCAACGAAACTACGTACTTTTCTTGTAGTTTTATTTAATGAAAATTTGGAACAATTTAATGATGGACAGCAGAAAGCAATAGCCAACCAACAAGCATTAAGGGAGTCCTCCCCTTCAGTGCTTTATGTAACAAAGGCCATTCCACAATAACCCTCCACCCAGGCTGCCTAGTAGCCACAGAAAAGCCCCTACACTGGGTTGCCCCACAAATAGGAAATTCCTTTCTCATTTCTCCTCATTCTCTCTCTGGCTTCTACTAGGTGGTGACCCACTAATCACCTCTCAAAGGCTAGTCCAAGAAGGTGCTGCTGCTGAAAAGAAGGAAGGTGAAAGCTTTCCTTTTTTCCTAAATTTTTCCACTCTAACCCTACTCACAATATACTAAATAAAAGTTTTATTTTTGCCTCTAAAATATAGCAAAATTTTGCTTTGTTCCTTTAAACATATACAAGTTTTCTATTAGCAATTATATAACTTTACCCATACAAAGATGGGCTGAGAGCCTCTCAAACTATAGGTAAATTCACATGGTTTTCCAGAGAAAATCTGGAAAGTCAATCAACATTAAAAGATAATGGACAAATTATTCATAACAATTTACTAATTTTTAGCACTAGCTTAATTTTACCCAAATTATATTTCATGAGGAACACTGGCAGGTTTTTTCCTTTCTTTACCAACTTTAAATTCAAAACTGTGGTTTAACTTACTGCTTTCCGTAACATGTCTCCAACAATCACTCCAGTAAAAGTATCCCATTCCTAGTGAAGCAAAATGTGCATATTTTATGAGAAGCATGTGAAATACATTCAAAAACTGACAAAAGTTCAATTCCCTGTTTTCCATATTTGAGTTTTCCACCTATTTAGTTTTATGGAGGCAAAAGGAAAGTAGTCTCCTAAGAAATACAGCTTTCTCACATTTTCTGGTATAAAAGGGCTTATTATCTTGCATATTTCATAAAATGGCTTGGCAATGATTAGAAAGTATACTTCCTACTGGATAACATGCAGTAAATAAACCAGATTAGGCTACATTCTAGAAGGGCATATGGGCCTATGGTCAGTTTGAGCAAATTGCTATAGTTAACATAGCTATGGTTCTGTCTACACTGGCTATGCCTTACTTTCAGGCCGTGTGGCCCAGGATATGCCAAGAATATTGGGCAAGTGAACTGGATTAACTAAGGTTCCTACTAGCATCGGGAACCACAGCATCTTTTTCTGCTCTTGTATTATAACTCAGAGTTTAATAGATATATTCTCTAACTTTTCAGAATGATCTCAATGATGCCTTTTTATACTTCATCTAGGCATAATAATGTAATGCTTAATTTTAATTTTGAAAATGGATTAAATTACTATTTTTTATCTAATGGGCATTATTTTAGAAATGAAAGAACAATTATTTAGACAAAATTTAGGGATGTAAATGCACATTTAGACATATTTCTTTTCCTGAATAAATACTTTCTGGTCATATAGTATTTAGTACAGAATTATGAACTAATATTAAATCCTGAACTGAAGCCATACATTTAAATACATTAAAATTTCTGGTTAACAATACTGAAGCCTCCCCTTAATGATTCTACTTACATTTTCTTGGAAAAGTTCAGGATGCATTCCTCGAACAAAATGTAAAGCAAACATCAGCTGATCAGCCTGAAATAATCAAATAATACTCAAGCTTTTTTCAAAAATTTGTGGCAGTTAGAAAAACTTGTTCTTTAAACATACAATTCACAGATTAAGTACTCTGATTTCAAAGCATGCACCACTGTCAACGTAAACATTAAATATTTAGATTGTTCTATATTGAAAAAAACAAATGTTTCCAAATATTTGGCCATTGTGGTCTTTAGCTAAAAATAAAAGAAGAAATTTGACTCAATGACACTGAATAAGGAGACAACTCAAGAAAAATTCATTAAATGCACAGAAATTGAAGTAACTTGCCCAATAACATATTTGGTTCATTCATTAATATGATAAACCAGATCAATTTTCCAAGTGCCACAGTACAGATAACACATTCATAGAATTACGCAGTCTAAGATCTAGAAGGGATGTCAGAATCTACCTAGTTTGACCTAGGCAACAATCCCCTTCTAAGTTCTGCTTGAAGACCTCCAATTAAATGGAACCACCACTTTCCAGACTATCCCATTTTCTTCTAGACATCTCTAATTTGGAGGAAGCTTTTTTTCTTTGCATTGAGCCTCAGTCTCCTGCTCTATAAATTCTGCCTGCTATTCCTGATTCTAACCCGTGGAACCAAGCACAATTCTAACTATCTTCTACTGACAGTCCTTCAAAATCTTGAAGCCACTTACCATTTTCCCCTGATTTCCACAAGTTTTCACTTTCTGAGTCTAATCATTCCCTATTCTTCAACAGATCCTCATAGGAGACATCTTGACCACCCTATTTTATGTCCTTGAACTTAGTTACACATTTTCCAAAACATGGGACTAAGAACTACATCATACTTCAGAGGTAAATAAATCGCAGAACACCGTGGAACTATTTATCTTTTCAGCAAAGAGGTATGAGATGTCTGGCAGACTTTGAAAAATAAAATTGTTATTAAAGAAATGAAAAGTTGATACCAAGTACTCTGCTTTTATCAGAGTAAACTGTAGCAGATATCTAGATGGTTGTGGTCCTCATCATTATCATGTTTCCATATATAGTTTGGGTTCTGCTTTCAAAATGAGCCCTATAATTTTTCAAATTAATATAGAGCCCCTGGTTAAAGAACATGTCTTATCTCCCCTAAATGTGAAGGTTTCCACTTGCCCTATAATTAAAAATAATTACGTGTTTTGGTTTAAAAGATTTTTTTTATTGAGACAGAAGAAACAGAGACCTTGCTTTTTATCTCAGGGAACTTAATCAAGATAAACATATCAATAAGAACTTGAAAGCCAAAGGCTATTTCACATTTTCAGATTTATATTTCTAACTATATCTCAGATATAAATACTCTTGACCAAAGAATGAAAACCTCAAGAGCATTGATAGGTGTTCAAAAGCAATACTACAAACTGAATTACCATGATAATTTTTTTGGCAGTAAGACTAGAAAATACCCACTTTTTGATGGAGCAATTATAATTAGAAGTAACCTGGCCTACTATTCATTTAAAATTTACCCTTTATTAATCCTTTTAAGAAGTCAGGAGAATGAATGAGAAAGCAAAATCCAACAATATTTTGTCAATAGAAATGCATTTGAAACAAATATTCACAACAGTGTTAAAAAAGAAAAGACTACATTAAAATCTGTATTTCAGATAAACTCAAAAACTCAGGAGTAGCAATCATGACCTCACATAAGGCAACAACAAAAATAAACACATTTAAAAGAAAAAAAACAAGGAAACTTTCCTGAAAGGCACCAAGACAGTGAATTAATATCAATACTTAACATTTATGTAACGAATAGCATAGCATCCAAACTTTTAAAAGACCAAATGAATTACATGGTGAAATAGAAAGTAAATCTATGATAGTGGCATAATTACAGCACTTGAAAGGTGCTTGCTGTATGTAAGGAGGATTTTTTGGGGGGTTAAGTTTCTCAGGATCAATGGCCTTGGGAATGTCTAGTTTCCAGGTGTTAGATAATAACTCCCAGAATAGCCCCAGATACTTGATAGTAGTTCCTAGAATTATAGTGATAGGTAGTCCTACTGAGGCTATACACCATGAAATATGGGTTGACATAATGTGATATTTACTATGCTTCCACCAAATGATAATATTGCTAAAGTTAACCTGTGAAGTCATTGTTGGCAAGATGCCTTCTTTGTTTGTTGCCCTATAAAGCAAGTGGGCACTGGTCAGTGAGGGGGGAAACCACAGGGAACCCATGGGGGAAAGCATGGATAAAGCATAGAGGAATGCATGTATGCACTTTAAAAGGCACCCATTGAGGCTAGAGAGGATTTAGGGGAGTTCACAAGCTGTGCCTGTATCAACGGACTCCATCAGGATGCAGAGGTAATTGCCCCTCCCTTTCACACACCCCCTCTGAGAGGATGATTAGAGAATGCTGTAGGACTTAGTGCTTCCATTATCAGCAACCCTTTGAGAAGACTAGAGTAGAAAAAAGCTGATTAACCCCTCTGAAGGTGCCTGTCTGTCTGACCAGATCAAGAGTGAACCTGTTGGAGGCTGGAGTCTGAAAACTCCAGTGCCTGCCATGTGTTAGCTGTGAAATACTTGCATACTACATTTTTGATGAATTTATTGTATAACAAGATTCTCTAATCATTTCCAAATTTGTAAACAAATTTCTAGATAGACCATTACCTTAAGCAAATACAAGTAACATTATAAATTTTCTGCATCGGTGAAGTAAAGTGGGGGCAGCTTAGGAACTGACTTCCTTATCCAATAGTCTAGAAGAGAATGCTACTGAATGACTTAACACTGATAGTACTTTAGAGCTTCCAGACCATTTTCACAGCCATCAGTTTTTTTGATACTTACCATCTAAGTTTACTGCCAACATAGGGTAGATATTATTTTCCTTGTATTACTGATGAGAAAATAGAGTTTCAGAGAGGGCATACAGCTAGTAAGTGGTGAAGCCAGGTCTTCTGATTAAGAACTTGAGTTTTCTGATCCTTCATTCAGTATTTTACATTACTTAACCTTCTCAGAAGTGCTATTATGGTGTTTCATTTGTGAAAGTTTCAAAAGCAACTTTTCTGAAGCAATTTTAAATTTTTCTTTGAAGCCTCAGAATTTAGAACAGTGCCTAGCATGCAGTAAATACTTTATAAATGCTAACTGATTGTCAGAAGGGAGGAGTTAACTTAAGATCACTAATTCCACTAATAAACTATTTTGGCAAAACCAGGTTATGCCTCCTAAGGCAATAAGTAGTGAATAGGAAAACATTCCCCCACTTCTAAAATTGTTGCCAACTAAGCTAAACACTTCTTAGTACTCTCGCTGAACTGAGTACACGTTACCCATAGAGATGTTCTTTTCAAAGACACTAAGAAAGATCATTTTAGCCTCAAACTCATTCACACAGCAAATATTTCTCTCCTGAGTCTCACTGCCAGCTTTTGAGCATACTTGCTTACTTTTGAACTCTTGATTTTGACAAGTTCCTTATTTTTCCTTTCCTTACTGGAATGTCTCACTCTGCCTGAAGCAGCTGGAGAAAACCTTACTTTGGGCTACCATTCACTTTCAATTACCTCTGGAAGATTAAAAGTTGCATATTAATTTGAGGAGAAAGTCAATTTATTGTTTGTATCTATCAATTTGCAACTTCTAGTTTGTTGTGTGAGTTTTACAGTTCTTAGCCAAGGATTCAGTTTTATATTTAGACGTTTCTACATTAAGATATGAATTTTCTATTAAAAGTAACTGTAGCTTACTTAAACACAGAAATAATGAGGTTCCAGAACTTCCTGTCACCCCACCAGTTTTATAATAAAAACTCTGAGCAATGGAACCTGCCAAGCAGGACATGGTTTTTATTCCACAACAATTCTTGAAAGTTCCACCAAATCTCTAACACTCACTGGCTTTCTGCTTGGAAATATTTGCTTTCCAACACGTAATGATTTGCTTTCCTAGCCTCTACTTTTTGAAGGCAATAAAATGCTTCAAAAACAAAATTTTAAAGGTTCTCTGGTAAGTATTTGGTAAGTAGAGGATCTATCTTTCCGAGAAACATTTTTTTTTGAGGTATAAAATCAATTTGTACCTTGTTCTGGGTTAACTGATTTCAGGAAAAATTTTAAAAGATCTTTGTTTATGAGAAACTTTAAACCTTGTTTAACTGGTTGTAGATCAGATTTCTGAAATGCTGACTACACACACACTGGATTATCAAATGTAAATAATAATCTGCTATCTTGATATGGAATTACTCTACAGGAATATCATATCATCAGTGTAGTGAAATATATGGCTCCTTTTTTTGTACAGCAAATATTTCTGTAGTCTACAGTGGTAAATTGTGCCTGTATTTCATAGTTTTACTTACCCAACAACCTATATCAACCTTTAAATAAAGATGCAATCAATTTTATTCAGTGTTGTTACATTTGATTACACTGTAAAACAGCACAAAAGACAAAAAGCTTAACAGAGAATTAACTAAATGGGAAATCAAAAGGCTATAGAACTGATAAACAAAATTAAAAGCTAATTCTCTGAAAACATTGCCAAAATTAATATCAATTTAAAAATTTTAAACCAAATCCTGACAACAAAACAACTGCAATTAATAAAAATCATATGAGGTTGGATTTATACCAGAGATGTAAGATGTAAGATTTATACCTGATACAGTGTAATCAAATGTCTGAGATTATCCCCCCATATATCCTCCATGTCTTGTTTGTACATACATGTTTACATGTTGTTTCCCCTATTAGGCTGCAAGATCCTTGAAAGCAAGGAATTTTGTTTTGTTTTTTTGACCTTTCTTTGAATCCTTAAGTCTTAGCACTGTGCCTGGCACACAGTAGGCTCTTGTGACTGACTGACTTCACACAAGTTCCCTAAGCAAAGGCTGGATGACCATTTCTCAAGGATGATAGGTGATTCTTTTTCAGCTATCAGCTAGGTCAGATAAAGTTCCTTTTAATTCTGAGCTTCTTTGATTCTGTTTGTGTGCATCACTTAACTTCTCCATTAACAAACCTATGAAATTTGGTTTCTTAATCTATAAAAGAAAAATAAATTTACCTGTGCTTCCAACCACACAAGGTTAATGTAGGGTTCAAAGTAAGCTAATGGTTCTAAAGCTCTTTATAACCTATAAAAGTCTACATAAACACAAGTGATTATTATTTCCTTTTGGAGGCAAGATTATAAGATTGGTAGATACAGAGGATGCCACACATACAGTATTGCTCGATTTCAGTCAACAAGCCAATAAGCCTTTCTAAACAATTACTGTTTGCTAGGCAAGGTGCTAAATGCTAGAGATACGAAGAAAGGTAGAAAACATAATCCCTTACACTTCAAGGTTCCTGCTATTTGTCCTTAGTTCTCAAAGGGAGGTGATGCTATGACATGCAAGTGAACTGGATTTAAGTGCGGGAAGGCTGTACAAAGTCATCAGCCTCACTTTCTTCTCTGGAGCCATCTGGGTCCAATGGGCCAGATAGGGATCAGTACAACTAGAGATGACCCAGGCTGCAGTGGGGCCTTTGGCCTTTTCAAACTAAGATCTTTCTGCAGGTCTCAGTTTGACTGAGGCAGTGCCCGTTCAGTGATTAAGTCTTAATAAAAAATGAGGCAAAGAATGGCCTCTTGTAAGAAGAACCTGCCTACTAGGAACCAAACTTCCAGGTGGGCAACATGACTTGCTTTCTTTTCCTCTTTCTTTCTTCCTTCCTTTCTTTCCTTTTCTTTCTTCTCTCTCCACACAGGCTATCACACACACTAATCTGCTAGTGCTCTACCCAAAGGGAATGTAAATTTTAACCTCTGAAACTTGCCTTTTTTGTTTTTTGTTTTTCTCTCTTAAAGACCAGTACTAACCCCAAAACACTCAAGTCCCAGACCAAGCCCTACTTGGTCACTGTTTACGCCCTGATTGGCTCAGAATGGATGTAAGAAACAATTGTTTCTGTTTGGACCAGAAACCTTAAGGGCCTTCCCCTCCCAGATCATTTTTTTTTGAAGAGGCCATGCTTTGCCTAACTTTTTATTGAGCCTTAATGACTCAGTGGGCACTACTTCAGTCAAACTCTGACCAGTTAAAGACCTTAGCTTGCTTGAAAAGGCCACGATCCCCCACTGCATCTTGGGCCATCTCCAGTTGTCCTGATCCATATCTGGCCACTGCACTCAGTTAGCTCTGGAGGAGAAAGTGAGGCTGGTAACTTTGCAGACATCCCTCACTTAAATTCAATTCACTTAGATGCCATGGTATCATCTTCCTGATGTCATGCATGGTCTTCTTAAGGACAAACATCAAAGCTTCAAAAAGCTCATATTCTGAGGAGGAGAGATAACATGCAAATGACTACATACTTACAAGGTGTATACAGTATAAATGAGAGTTAATCTCAAATAGAAAGAACTAGAATTGATTTCAGCAAGGCACTTCGCCAAGTCACTCATGATGAACTACAGATAAGATGGTAAGAAGTGGCCTGGATGATAGTACAAATCAGAGGATTAGAAACTCCTTTAATGAACAGACTCAGACAAAGAATGTTGACTAATATATCACTGTCAAATCTGATAGGTACAGCTGAATACTGTAACTCCCTTTCCTTGATTTTATTCCATTCAGTATGCTTAATCAGTTACTTGGGTGAAGATACAGATGTTCTGCTTATGAAAGGTTCAGAGCCTAGGGGAGTCTAAAGCACAGGATGGCTTGCATCACTGGGGTCTGAGAACCACCAAAGATGGAGAACCAAAACAGAATCCTTCTACTGAGTATCTTCAATAAAGGTTCATAGATACTGATTCATAAAGTATTTACTCACTCAATTACCTCTCTTCTTCTTTAATGTTTGAGAAAACAAGTTCATGTTCCCCTTTGTCATAATGACACACCTCAGGATAGGAGCTGCAGCTCTCCAGTACTACCTATCTTATGTCTGGTGAACAGTCACCAAGCTTAAGTCATGATCCAGAGTCAGCAGTGGTTTAGGACAAAATTTCTTCTAATTAGATTGTGAGTCCCTTGAGGGCAGGGACTTTTCTTTTGTCTCTTTTTGTATCCCCAGTGCTTAGCACAGTGCCTGGCATGTAATAGGTGCTTAACAAATGCCTTGACTGACTAGCCTGATGCCATCTCCCAATCTCTCATCTCTATCCACTTTAACCCTGCTCCCCTCCCATGTTCCTTTCCTTCTCAGCCCTCCCCTTATGTTGTGCTCTAACTTCTGCAGTATTGTATTTTCCCTTGCCTTAACCACAACTAGCTACCATCATGACCCATAATTCTGACATTCATCTCTTCCCTCTACAGCATACTTTCTAAACCTTCATCCTCAATGCAATCTCCAGCCACTACACCCCAAACTAAGGTCCAAATCCATCTTCACTACTCTAGTCTCACTTTCTTCTTTTTGTAGTCTTGACCCTATGGTTAACCAGACCAATTATATACTGTTCTCTACCCCAGATTCCTCCACAATGACTGTACTGATACTCATGATCTGAACCTTAAACTATTTCCATTATTCTCCTTTTCTGTTCCTATATGGATTGCTAAATTTTCTTAGAGAAAGTTAATTCTGATTAGGTCTCTGTTTGTTATCTTATCTCAATTGAGCCTTCACAGATAGATGAAAATCATTTTTTTTCTTCTGATTAACGATGAATTTTGCATTCTAGCTATTCCAAACCTTTTCTTCTCAAGCTTCCTCTATCAATCCCACTTTATCAGTACAGGATCCCACCTACTTTTCTTCTTACTGAGAAAATAAGGCTATATATCCTGAGTTCCCCCTTAAGCCTTATTCAATACCTGAAAATCTATCCATGTCATAAATAATCAATCATTTCATTTGTTCTGGAAACTAAAAAACAGGAAGCTGTTTTTGCCAAGACTCACCCTTCTACTCATGCCCATGATACCATCTCTTCTCAACTACTATAAAAGAATGTCCCTTTGCCTCTTTCTAATACTGTCTCTTTTCCTGCTACATACAGATATTCCCAAGTCTTCTCAGTCCTTAAAGCAGCAAGATAACCTGAGAGAGGGAGAGAAAGAAGCATGTGCCAACTAAGTCTAACAATTGCCACCACTTCTACTCAGACCTCAAAGGACAGGAATCCTGGAAATAGAACTGTTCCCCAAATCATCAGCTTCTACCCCTCCACTATGGCTACTATCAAATGGAGTAATCACTGTGGAAAAGAGGTCTCGCAAAACCCACCACCACCAACATTACGGACTAACACAAACAGTCAGGTAACACTGGCAGACCTTGGATTGGCAATGCCCTACACGCCACTGGATCTGCTTGTAGTTCAGCTTGGCGATTGGTTGTTGTCCTTCATTCTCGAAGAGGACCAAAATGACATCACCATGATAAAGCGAAGTTTCAGTGTTCAGGACTTTGGCTGACCAGACCAATATGAGATCAGAATGCACCACCACAGATGGGCACAGACAGTCTGTGTGAATGTTGGGGTAGTTACTTTAAATCTGCACACCCTATGTTTCCTTTGTGCTGTCTCAATTCTGCTTTGCTCACAGAGCACAGCACCTTTTCTGACATGGTCACACCACGCTGAGTGGTCCTGTGCCAGCGCCTCCCATGTCGCACAATAAAATCCAAAGTTCTTGAGAGTGTCCTTGTATCACTTCTTCTGAGTTCTCCATAAAATAGTCTTTTTGGCAAGCATACATTTTGCATTCAAACAATATGGCCAGCCCATCAGAGTCGTGCTCTCTGAAGCGTAGTTTGAATGCTTGGCAGGTCAGCTGGATCAAGGACTTCAGTGCCTGGTACCTGATCCTGCTAGGTGACCCTCAGAATCTTCCTAAGACAGTTCAAATGGAAGCGATTCAGTTTCTTGGCATGATGCTGGTAGAGGTCCATGTTTCAGAGGCATACAACAATGAGGTTAGCACAACGGCTCTGTTGACCTTCAGTCTGATAGTCAATCGAATACCTCTTCTCTCCCAAACTTATCTTCGGCACCTCCCAAACAACGAGCTAGCTCTGGCAATGAATGTATCATTGTCAATGTGTACATCCCTGGAAAGTACACTACCAAGGTAACTGAGCTTATCCACTGCATTCAAAACTTCTCCATCAATGGTTTCAAATATGGATGGTGTGGTGATGGTTGATGGAGCACCTGTGTTTCTTGGTGTTAATTATAAGGCCAAAATTAGCACAGGCAGCAGAAAGTTGATCCACACTTTGCTGCATCTAAGTTTCAGAGGTTGCACTGAGGGCACAGTCATCTGAAAACAGAAAATCATGCACCAATACTCCCTCCAATTTGGTCTTGGCTTGAAGCCTTTTCAAATTAAAGAATTTACCATCAGGATGGTAGCTGACCTTGATGCCATCTTCATTCTCATTGAAAGTATTTGACAACATACCTGAAAACATCATGCTAAAAAGCATGGGAGCAAGCACAGAGTCCTGTTTCACTCCTTTGGTGACCAGGACGGCACAAGAGCATTGTCCACTATCCAGAACCCTGGCAAACACGCCATCATGAAATAGATGTACAATACTGATGAACTTCTCTGGGCAACCAAATTTTGACATAATTTCCATAAGCCCTCACAACTAACAGTGTCAAAGGCCTTGGTCAGATCTACATACCTTGTATACAGACCTGTGTTCTGCTCCTGGCATTTCCCCTGAAGTTGTTGGGCAGCAAACACCATATCGACTATTCTTCAGCCCTTTCTGAAGCAACAATGGCTCTCAGGTATGTGCCCATCTTCCAGGTGAAGGATCAGCCTATTAAGGAGGACTCTAGCATGAATTTTGCCAGCAATGACTAAGAGAGAGACCCCACTGTGATTGTTACAAGACAATCTATTCTCTTTACCTTTATAGAGATGGACAATGGAGGCATCATTGAACTCCTAAGGGATAACCTCCTCTTGCCATATAACCTGGAAATATAACCTGGAAATTTCAGTCAACTTTTGTATGAGCAATGGTCCTCTTACCTTGCAAATCTCAGCTGTAATAGAATCAGCATCAAGTGCTTTGCCACATGAAAGGATCCTAATGACCCACAAAACCTCTTCTTCATTTAGAAGTTTAGCTAAGGAGGGACTGACTTCAACCTGAGGTAAACAGTCAATGGTCTCAGTGTTGATTGATGATGGTCTGTTGAGAACACTATGGAAGTGTTCAGCCCATCTCTCCAGGATCATGTCCTCATCACTAACCAATGTGGCTCCATCAACACTGAGTAGTTGTGATGCATCATAGGTTTTTGGTCCATAAATAGCTTTCATGGAATCATAAAAGTGCTTTGGATTATTACTATCAGCATAAAACTGAATTTCATCTGCCTTCTTACTGAGCCAGGAATCTTCCATCTCTCTAAGCTTTGCTTATACTTTGCTTTTGATGGAATTAAATGCTGCCTTCTTACAGGTGGATGAACTATCCTTCTGGTAAATCCTGTGGAGTTCACATGTTTCATTTAGCAGCTTCTGAATTTCCCCATCATTTTCATCAAACCAGTCTTGATGTTTGTGAGTGTTCTGACCCAGATGAACAAATGCAGTGCTATACACCAAATCTCTGAGAGCTGCCCACTCCTTTTCTGCTCCACTGTTGCCAACTGTATGTTGGCTCAATTTTCCCTCCAAGTCAGCAGCAAACTGTTCATGCTCAGAGAAGAGCTCTAATTTGTTGACATTAATTCTTCTGGTAGTCATTTTGCCTTGGGAGTGGCACTTTTGATGAATGCTAATATTTAGCTTGGAAAGGATATGTCCATGATCAGTCCAGCACTCTGCACCACACATTGCCTTTGTCACTCTCACATCTTGTCTGTCTCTTCTTACAATCACATAGTCTATTAAATGCCAATGTTTGCTGTGAGAGTGCATCCATGAAATTTTATTGTGTTTAGGTAAACAGTAAACAAGTGTTGGTGATGGTGTAATGCACAAGTCTTTAGCAGTAAATGACCACTGCTGTTGCTGTTTCTAACTCCATTCCTCCCTAGGACTCCCTGCATGAAGTCTGGTAGTCTAAGCCTACTCTAGCATTAAGGTCACCCAGAATTATAAGCTTGTCCTCTTTTGGCACACTGATGATAAAGGTCTCTAGGTCTTCATAAAAATTTTCTTTGATCTCATCAGGGTTCATCATAGTGGGAGGATAGTCATTGATGATGGTGGCATGGCATTTTCCTGCAAGTGGCAATCACATTGTCATGAGCCTGTCATTCATTCCTTTTGGCAGGCATACCAGATTGCTGACTAAATTAGTTATGATTGCAAAACCCACCACAGCTCCCCTTTACTGTGACCACTAAAGAAAAAGAAAAGGTGTTTCCAGTTCCAACTTCAGTAAACTGGCCTTCATTTGCCAGTTTTGTTTCACTCAGGGATGCTATATGGATGTGATACCTGTTGAGTTCTCTTGGAACAAGAGCAGTTCATCTTTCAGGCCTACTTGATTTTGTGTTGTCTGTAAGTGTGCGCATGTTTCATGTGCCAATGGTGGCTGAAATAATTTTTGCAGATGTTTTTGTACATATTATACATTTTTTTGCATGTTTCCATCACATAGTGGGATTCCCTGCCTACCACAGTAATCAGTCCAGGGTTGGGTAAGTAGACAATTTTTAGGGTACCTTTTCTCAGCCCCGTTCCTCACACCAGTAGGTGAGCAGTACACTCCTTAAAAGGCTGCTCAGACACCCAGGGGGCTGCCTAGTCCCACTGCTATGGTGAGAAACACCTCTATGTCCTGGGTCACCTGTGTGCAGGGTTGTGTCTACACCTCCCAGTGTATTCACACCTGTTGCTTCATCATTTGCTTGTTGCCACAGGACTTTGAGATATAATAGTAAAATGATTATGGGTGATGTCTTTTGTTCATGCGTAAATTGGTTAAGTGAGGCAGAGTTTCTTGAAGTTGCCAGCCTCACTCTCTCCACCAGAGTCATCACAGTCTAGTGGCAGGACAGAGTCTAGATGGCTGGTGATGGCTCAGGATGCAGTGGATGACCTTGGTGTCTTCGGAGTCTAATCAAACTCTAAGAGCTCCATATCACCTGCTTCAGCTGTCTTCATGGCAGTTGGAACAAATTGTTCTCATTCACCCATTCCACCGGGGACAGTCTTCACATGTTTGGGGTAGGTACCCCTCTAACTCACCAATGGGTTTGGGACTGCTTGGTTACCCTCAACCTGGTTTGGCCTGTCTGCCAAAATGGTTTACCAGGGTGTAGCGGCTGCGCATGCTGCAGCTTCTTGAAGCCACAGGTGAGAGTCGAGTGGAATAGGAGGACACCAAAGGTGGAAAAAGCCCTGAAAAGGGTTCAGCAGCCATCACACCAAAGGTGCTGGTCCTCCCTGAACACACCCTACACTTCAGCTCAACTCGTACAGATACTGTGGAAGCAACCTTTATGGAAATGTGATTCAGCTACTCTCTCTGCAGGTGCTACAGCCTTTGGCTCCTCAGAAACCACAACTACTAAAGACTCAGAAAAGAAAATTCTCAACCCCTAAGTTCACAACACTCTCAAATCTTTCAATATCTGAAAGCAATATGGTTTTATCAATGGAAATAACATTAAAGAAGAGTATTACCATGTGCTTCGCTGCTGTGCATTAAGGACTAGGGGGCCTTTCCATCCTCCCTACAACTGAAACCTCTGAGTATATTTGCTGTATCTCCCCATTAGACAATGAAGAACTTGGGAGCAGAGACTGTCTGGTATTTCTATTTGTATCTCCAGCTCTCAGTATAGTACTGGGTCTTATAAGGGCTTAATAAATCCCCTTTCATTCATCTATTAATTAAAAAATCTTTCACTTGATTGTGTCATCCCTTTAACCTATCATCCTGTCTCTATTCACTCTAGAAAAAACTATCTATATTCATCACCTCCACTTCCTCTCCTCTGTCTTCTCAAGCTATAATAAGGCTTAAAACTATTCCATTCATGCACACAGTGCAGCATATCCAGCGCAGTGGATCAGGAGGGTCCTGGGAATCAGGAGGATCTGAGACAGCAGCAGGTAGAACAACAGAGTGGCAGCCCAGGACGAGAGACCAATAGAGCCAAGTGACCAATAGAGCCAAGTGACAGCCACTTAGCCCCAGATTTCAGTCGCAGCAGCACCTGAGACCTTCAGCCTGCAGATTAAACGTCTGTAAGTCACCTACTTCAACGTCTGGGAGTCACAATGGAGGAGTAAATGGTAAATGCTGTCTCCTCTCCCCTTGATAACCTTGAAAGAACCATAAAATATTTCCCCAGAAAAATCCTGGATCAGTGGAAACAGCAGAGGGGGGCAAATAGTCTCATAACACCTGAGGCTAGGAAAACAGCTAAGGGGGAATCCTCCTACTGTGGCCAAGGTGAACTGGAAGGAGAGGGGCCCCAGGGCAGTGGAAACTCACATTAAGACCCAGGAGTGCCTCAGCTCTAGGAGAGGAGCTCCAGAGGAGGTAGAAACTAGCACTGGGACCAAGATGTGCCTCAGCGCTAGGACAGGAGCCCCAGGAGGGGTGGAAACTCTCACTGGGATACAGGAATGCCTCAGAACTCCAAGGGAAATAATAATTAGAAATTACTTTGCCCAACTTTAAGCCCATAAATTCGACAATCTAAATGAGATGGATGAGTATTTTAAAAAATACAAATTGCCCAGATTGACAGAAAAGGAAGTTGAATATTTAAACAACCCCATCTCAGAAAAAGAAATTGAACAAGACATCAATGAACTCCCTAGGAAAAAATCTTCAGGGCCAGATGGGTTTACAAGTGAATTCTATCAATCATTTAAAGAACAGTTAATTCTAATACTATATAGACTATTTTTGAAAATTGGGGAAGAAGGAGTCCTCCCAAATTCTTTTTATGATACAAATATGGTTTTGATACCTAAACCTGGAAGAGTCAAAACAGAGAATGAAAGTTATAAACCAATTTCTCTAATGAACATAGATGCAAAAATTTTAAATAAGATTTTAGCAAAACGAATATAGCACCTTATCATGAGAATAATACATTATGATCAGGCAGGATTCATACCAGGAATGCAGGGTTGGTTCAGTATTAGGAAAACTATTAGCATTATTGATCATATCAACAACAAAACTAACAGAAACCACACAATTATCTCAATAAATGCAGAAAAAGCTTTTGACAAAATACAACACCCATTCCTATTAAAAACACTTGAGAACATAGAAATAAAGGGAACTTTCCATAAAATAATAAGCAGTATCTACCTAAAACCTTCAGCAAGCATTATATGCAATGGAGATAAGATAGATGAGTTTCCAATAAGATCAAGATTGAAACAAAGATGTCCATTTTCACCATTATTACTCAATATGGTACTAGAAATGTTAGCTTTAGCAATTAGACAAGATAAAGAAATTGAAGGAATAAGAATAGACAAAGAAGAAATTAAGTTATCATTTCTTTGCAGATGATATGATGATATTCTTAGAGAATCCCAGAGATTCAAATAAAAAACTACTTGAAATAATAAACAACTTTGGCAAAGTTGCAGGTTACAAAATAAACCTGCACAAATCTTCTGCATTCCTTTATATTAGTAACAAAGCCCAACAGCAAGAGATAGAAAGAGAAATCCCATTTAAATCTAGGGTAGAAACTATAAAATATTTGGGAGTTTACCTGCCAAAACAAACCCAGGGACTATATGAACACAATTACAAGACAAATTGTACAAATTTTTGTACAAATAAAATCACGTCTAAGTAAGTGGAAAAACATCAGTTGCTCATGGGTAGGCCAAGCCAATATAATAAAAACGACAATTCTACTTAAATTAATTTACTTATTTAGTTCCATACCAATTAAACTATCAGATAATTATTTTCTAGAGCTGGATAAAATAATATCAAAATTCATCTGGAAGAACAAAAGGTCCAGAATATCAAAGGGACTAATGAAAAGAAATTCTAAGGAAGGTAGCCTAGAGCTACCAGATCTCAAATTGTATTATAAAGCAGCAATTATCCAAATTACTTGGTACTTGCTAAAACAGAAGAGTAGACTGGAATAGGCTAGGCACTCAAGACACAGTAGGCAATGAATATAGCAATCTCCTGTTTGATAAACCCAAGGACCTCAGCTTCTGGGATAAGAACTCACTGTTCTACAAAAATTGCTGGGAAAACTGGATAACTGTGTGGTGGAAACTAGGCATAGACCAATGCCTGACACAGTACACAAGAATAAAGTCCAAATGGGTACGTGATCTAGGTATGAAGACTGATACCATGGACAAACCGGAGGAACAAGGAATAGTGTACTTATCAGATTTATGGAGAAGGGAAGAATTTTTGACTAAAGATGAAATAGAAAGTATTATAAGGCACAGGATGGATAATTCTGATTACATTACACTAAAAAGGTTTTGCACAACAAAACTCAATGCAACCAAAATTTGGGGGGATGTAGTATATTGGAAAAGAATTTTTACAGCTAATCTCAGGGATAAAGGCCTCATTTCTAGAATATATAGAGAACTGAGTCAAACGTACAACAATACAAGTCATTCCCCAATTGATAAATGGTCAAAAGATATGAACAGGCAATTTTCAGAGGAAGAAATTAAAGATAATTATAATCATATGAAAAAATGCTCTAAATCACTTTTGATTAGAGAGATGCAAATTAAAACCACTCTGAGGTACCACATCACACCTATCAGATTGGCAAACATGACAGAACAGGAAAATGATAAATGTTGGAGAGGATGTGGAAGAGTTGGAACACTAATTCATTGTTGGTAGAGCTGTGAGCTCATCCAACCATTCTGGAGAGTGATTTGAAACTATGCTCAAAGGCCTACAAAGATGTGCATACTCTTTGACCCAGCAATATCACTTCTAGGACTGTATCCCCAAGAGATCATAAAAATGGGAAAGGGTCCCACGTGTACAAAAATATTTATAGCAGCACTCTTTCTTGTGGCCAATAACTGGAAATCAAGGGATGCCCATCAATTGGGGAATGGCTGAATGAATTATGGTATATGAATGTAAAAGAATACTATTGCGCTATTAAGAAATGATGAACAAGAAGACTTCAGAGAGGCCTGGAAAGACTTATATGATCTGATGCTGAGTGAAAGGAGCAGAACCAGGAGAACTTTGTGCACAGCAACAACCACAGTGTGCGAAAATTTTTTCTGGTAGACTTGGATCTTCACAGCAATGCAAGGACTTAAAAAAAAGAAATTCCCAATGATCTTCTAAGGCAAAATGCCTTCAACATCCAGAGAAAGAACTATGGAATTCATTCACAGAACGTAGCAGATCATTTTTTTGTGTGCATATTTAATGTTTTGGTTTGTTGTATGATTTCTCCCATTTATTTTAGTTCTTCTACACAGCGTAACTATAGTGAAAATGTATTCAATAGGAATGTATGTGTAGATACTATATAGAATTGTATGCCATCTCGGGGAGGGAGGGGGTGGTGGGGGATAGGGAGAGCGGGGGAAGCTAAGTTTTATGGTAGCAACTGTAGAACACTAAAAATAAATAAAATTAATATAAAAAAAAGAAAAAAGAAAAAAAAATCTATTCCATTCAAATAAAATTGCTCCCTCCAAAGTTACAACAATTTGATAATTTCTAAGTCTGATGGTCCATTCTTAGTCTTCATCCTTCTTTACAAAACACTGTTTTTAATAAAAAAAAAAAATAACATCTCTTTTATTAGATACTCTCTCCTCTGATTTTCATGACACTATTTACTTCTAGCTCTCATCCCACCTATTTCTTTACTCCTTCCCATTCACATTTGTTGGTTCCTCACTTACCTCCCAAACCTTAAGCATGGGTATTACACAGAAAGCTAGCCAAGCCTGGGCCCTCTTCTGTTTTTGCTTTCTTTTTTGCTAATTTCACCAATTCCAATGAAATTTAATTATCTTCTCTATAAGATGATTCTCAAATTATTTATCTAACCATTACTCCTCTCACTGAACTGCAATCTCACTATACCAATCCTCTGCTACATATTTCCACATAAATCATTCCACTAGTATTAAAAATTTGAAATATAAAAAACGGAATCATTTTGGACAAAATCCTGTCTTCTTCCAACCCTCCCTATTTTCATAGAGGATAAAGCCATGTATCCAGTCATCAAGGTATTCAACCACAGAATTATACTAAATTCTCCACTTTCCCTTATCTCTTATACCTACTCAATGCCCAAATATTTTTTATTGTACTTCTACAACATATCACACACCAATCTCCTTTTGATACACATAGCCATAATTCTAATTAATGTCCTCATCACCCTTCACCTAGACCAGTGGCTCTCAAAATGTGGTCTGAACAGGGGAGGATCCTTTCAGGTATGAGTGAAGTTAAAACTATTTTCATAACAATACTATGATTTTTTTTTAACTGTAATATGTTAATATCAATAGATGTAACCCACTTAAAGGAAAGTTTTTGTAAGGTCCTCAATTTTTAAGAGTAAAGAGGTCTGCTGATACCAAAAAGTTTGAGAACTGCTAAGTTATACTGTTTTAAAAGTCTCCTAATTGATACTCATTCCATCCTCTTATTTCTCCATTAAATCTCCATTAAAAAGTGAAAAGATTTAGATTGATCCTGTATTATTTTCTTATTGCTCCGATTTGTAATTAATTGATTTTGTCCTGTAAATGCTCAAGTCAAGGTTCTCTGTTCAGAGTTCAGTTGGCCTATGATGGGTTAAGTATAAAAATTCAGCTGTCCTACCTCAAGAAATTTAACTAACCTTGAAGAATGCATGTGAGCACAAAGGGAGTTTGGGCCTGGTATTTTTATTCTACCAAGCTACTGTTCAAGGACGTCTGGTTTGCTGTCCAAAAGTCTAGGTCACTACCTTGAACCTGCACTCAGACAATGAGCACTTCTTAGTCTGATGAGTGAAGAATGGGGACAGGGGTCATTACTGGCCCCATTACCAAACTTCCAACCAATCATTTTGTTCTCTGTGCTTCAGCTCCATAACCAACAATGTTGCTCTTAATACTATTATGTCATCTACTGTTCTTTGTTCTGTACTCCTCCAAACCCACATAAGGGGAACTATCTTTTTCTTAGTGGTCTTTGACATAAATGGAAGCAAGTCAATGATCCATTTATTGATGCCCCCTTTGATAAATGCTAAATTGCTTGGAGATCAGTTTACCATCTTATTAAAATCTCACATGCAACAAAAGCAAAGGTTTGTTCAAGTTATTCCTTTGTACAAAATGGTTTGTATATCTCTATTACCTGTAGAACGTATAAGCGTGGCATAACCTTTCACAATTTGACCTTAGGCCATCTTTCCATTCTTACTAAAGATTACTGTTGTTCAAGACTCTACATTCTGGCAAAACTGATCTAGTTCATGTTTCCTTGACTTTTTATCCAATCTCCCATCTTTATGTTTTTGTATAAGCAATCTCCAATGCCTAGAAAATATTTCTTCACCTCTACATCTAATAATTCTTAGGTTCCTTCAAGGCCAAAGTGACACCTTTTCTATAAAATCTTTCCTAACCCTTGTTGGTACTCACACTTTGGGGAAAGACTTGATGAAGGAAGACCAACTAGTAGGCTATGTCACTCCCAGGTATGAGCTGACAAGGGTCTGCATCAGGGTGATGGCTGTATTTGCAGACAGAGATATTGCATTAGAATCAATAGGACTTGGCAACTAATTGGATATGGGAGGTGAGAGTGAGAATGAAAGGTAACACCTAAATTGAAAGCCTGGGTACCTAGAAACACGATAGTTTCCTTGAGAGTAACAGAGAAGTTCAGAAGTTGGAGTTTAATTTGGGACATGTTGCATTTAACATATCTACTAATAAACTTGAAAATCAGAAGAAAAAAAAGAGCTGGATAAATAATCACTTGTATAGAGATAACAAATGAATCCACGAGAACTGAGGAGGTCACTAACCAAATATAGAGGACAAAGAGTAGAGGTTCCGGGACAAAACCTTGGGGATCACTCATAGTAGATAAGAGTTGAATGAAGATCTAGCAGAAGAGACTTAAAAGAAGTGATCAGATTGGCACACACACCAAAAACAAAAATGCAGAGAAAAGAAGGTATCCAAGAGAAGAGAGTGGCTGACAGTGACAAATGCTAAAGAACTGAGGATTAAGAAAAAGCCATTACACTTGGCAATTAAAAGGTCATTAGTTACTAAAATTTAGAGAAAACAATTTCATTTGAATGATGAGGCTGGTTATCAAACTACAGAAAGTATAGAAGAGAGTGAGAGGAGAGGAAGTAGAAACCAAACAAAGATGTCTTTCTCGATGAGTTTAGTCATGAAAGGGATACAGGACTATAGTGAAATAAGAGTAATTGTTTGGGTTTTTGTTTTTAGTTGTTTTGTTTTTTTTTTTAACAATGGGGGTGTTATATGGGCATGTTTTTAAAGCAGTAGGAAAATAGCCAAGTGAAAGGAAAAGATTAAAGATTAGCAAGAGTAAGGATGATAGAGGGGACATGAGATAGAATGATTTCTTACTTATGAAGAGGGAAAGGATATGTCTCAGGTTAAAAAGGAGGAAATAGTGGCAGAAGGTATTTGGGAGCTGTGAAATGAGAAGGGAAGAAGGTGCTCTTGCAATGGCTTCAATTTTTTTCAGTGAAGCATGAAGGAAAGTTCTCAGCAGTATTTTATTCATAAAATTCACCAAGGTAGTAGCTAGATCATGATGAAATTCCATTCCTTGCATCAAGGATTTTACAAAGTTTAAAGTATTATGGAGGCAAGTAAAATAAAATAAATTTATGTCTACATTAGTAATATTCTCTTCATGAACTAGATTACTGCTTAGCCCCATGTCAATTCAGGTCCTCTCTACAACTACTCCAGTAATATCTAGAAAATACACCACATAAGGTTTTAACTAGGAAATTTTAAGAAAAACCTTCAAATAAGTCAAAGGCTCTTTGCCAGGTTCTTTGACAAGGCAAATTCTTTAAATACACAAAATTATTCTATGCACTAACATCGCAGATCCAGCAGAGAGGGGTCTGATGCCAGGATGAGGGAAAGAATAGTTTCCTCCTAACAACACTGTACCTCACATCCCAAAGCTGGGTCACAGATAGCATGTAAACTGAAAAGGGGACCTGGGTTTAGGACTAGCAGACCAGGCTAAGGTAAAGACTTGGGACTGAGGCTGTATACTAGACCAGCCAGCCCCCAGCTCAGTCTCAAGCCTACAGCTGAATCAGAGTAAGGTATCTCAGACCATGGGGAAGACTGAAGTTATATCACTCTGAACCCACACAGCCTACCAGCCAACTCATGGTAGATAGGCAAGCAGCAGTGTATTGAAGTTTCAACCAGGGAAAAGACCAGGGTTCTGTGTTCAATGACGAATAAACACACTGTTCTCTAAGGTACTTTAGATATTTCTTTTTTTAATTCTTGATGAATGATTAGATGCTAAAATTATGAGAATATCACCTTTTCCTTATAATACAGAGATACAATGAGAATAAATGAAATATGTTAAACATAATTAACTACTCAGAATATACTTTATGTATTAAATGTATTGCTATAAACTTTTGTGTTACTGTGTTTCAATTTAATTTTCCCAGTAAGCTTAGAAAGGACAATTGCATGCCTAGGAGGTAATGGAAAATCTTCCTACCACTTAGTGATGCCTGAGATAATTCACTATGATGATAATTTTCCCAGTATAAAAAGGCTAAGAAAATCATTTGATACCCATCTGAAGACACATTCTGTGTTGTAGGCAAACTAGTTATATTAGATATTTAATGGATACATAATTTGTTATTATAATGACAGAAGGAGATATGATGAAAAGAATAACACATCTGGAGTCGAAAGAGCTGTCTCTAAATCCTGTCTCTGCTACTTACTACTTGTATGACCATGGAAGCAACATTGACCTACACACTGAGCCTCAATTTCACTATTTGTAAAATCAAAACAAATGATCTCTAAAGTCTCTTCAATATTATAATCTTTTTCGTTTATAATCAGTAGTAATCACTGTCTTAATCAAAAAAAAAAAAGATTAGTACCATGATCCCTGTGCTTTCCTTACCACTCTATATAATTTTATTTAATAAACTAAAATTATCTCCCTTCTCATAAATATCTCCTAATATCTAATTTACAGTGAAAAACAAAGTAGTCAATAAGTCCATTAAAGATTTAAAAATAACTAGTAGCTCAAAAGTAATATTCAATTAATGATATGAAATTTTAAATGTATATGCTAACTTCATTTTTTTACATATGTTTCAAAATAAAGAAACATTATTCAGAGATAGGTGAGCCAAGGGATGTTTAGATACATTAATTCCTTAACTTTGCTTTTATTACTTTTACAACTTACAGATCTAAAAATGGCATGATTATTCAGCACATTATCCTTTGACCTACTCTGCAAAGTTATAGTCACCATAATTTATAGGAGAAATATATCCACAGAATTCATTTTTTTCTATAGTATTCAATTAATCTCACTAGATTTAAATTCTAACATAAATGATGCTAAAACATAAGGATGAAGGTAATTGGATGAAATCATTTCAGAGTTCACCATACTGATTTATTGAGAGATTTAACTTATGGATGACTGTTCTAAGATGAAAGAACATTAGGACACTGAAACTTGTTCAGTATAGGACAGTGGACAGAAATAATTCAATTCCTCGCTCTCCATTATTCCAACTAACAGATTCAGTAAAAACTTAACAAATGTGAAACCAGAGAACAAATTTTAGCAAGTTATCTAGAGTTAATATATTTCACGTTTTGCAATACTCAGAGACCTCAAATTTCCAAGCATATTACACTGCAGTTCCATAACACAGACGTCAAAATAAGAAATTTAAGAACCTTCGAAAATCCTGGAACTATACTTCTATCACACAATGTATCGCTGTGTCATCTTGAAGATTTTTGTAAGAAAAATTTAATTTACTTGTTTTAGAAGTATGCACAATTGTAATTTAATATCATAATTATTAATATGAAAGAGGAATTAAATTAATTTATTTGTTCTATTAGCTACTCCTGATTTACAATTTTTTTTTCATTCTTAGAAGTAACTTCCAGACATTTTAATAGTTCAGATTTAGTACTGGAGGTTTTGGAGTTGTCATGCCTCCAAAATGAATATTAATATCTTAATATTATGCTTCAAACTGGCAAGATATTTTATGCAGAACTTAAATGTAAGAATAAACATTTTGAAAAGAAAAACCCACAAATTTAGACCTGGAAAATTGCCCGCTGATCTGTCTCACAGATCTAGACCACCCACCCACCCCCGCACTATATAAAATATTGAATAAAAGGGTCTGAGTGAATATAAACCTGTTCACTACACCTACTATATGCTTACAGCACTTCTGAAACTGTAAGTCATGAATCAAAAAAGTTGAAGAAGCCCTGCTTTAGAGGCCTGAGACTGGCACAGGAATCTTGAGTTTAATCAGAAATTTAGGCTACAAATTTGGGCACCTCTGTTTTTCATATGGGCTCATGGTCACTGGCTCAGGGGAGAATTTCTGAGAAGCCTGGCCATGGCTCAAGAAAATAAGTCTCCATAGGACATAGATATCATCCACGCATGTGAAAAGAGCATCTTAACTCCCACTTCCATGAAATTTAGGCTAGTTTTTGCTGTATTACAATCATTCTCAAGATTTAATTTGGCTCACACTGTTGATATCGCTTTCTGGTCATATGAATACAAAATAGCTATGAGGAACTCAAGGTGTGCTCTCATGCTTAGCCAGTATGTACTATGGTGGGTAATTCAGAGGCAGAAGAGTTTCATTAAGCTGAATCAACTCATAATGTCCTAAATGCTATCATCCCTCTCCTGCTATAACTATGTTAAGTCTACTTTTTAAAAATTAACTATTGAATGAAATACAATTTTCTTATCATTTCAATATCAACATACTACCAGGAGACTGCCCTCAGTCTGGCCCAGTCAGAATGGAATAAGTCAGACTCTCTACAACATTCCTTCTATTCCTCCTTTCCCCAAGCAACCAGTTACAAGGTTCAAAAATCCCAAATCACGATCTAGAAGCAGAGGTAATACAACATTTTGCTTTGTTGACAACTACCACTCTGGTGCCCCAGAAACACTAATTCATACATATACAAATTGAAATAGGGAAGGGAAATCAATCAAGTCAATGCATTGATAACTTCAAGAATCCACAAAAATGTCATCATTCAAACTGTTATAGTATGTGGAACATCCTCAGAAATTTGAACAGATAGTTTTTCTAGCAGAAAACCCTTTCAAATTTCTGAATTCAACACTAAACAAAGCAGAAAGTATTCTGACCCTCTTTGCTCCATGTTGTTAATCCACCTTCTACCTTTGACTGAATACTTCAGCTCTTTTGCTGAAATCCTATATATCTTATTGTTAGAACACACCACAACTGGTCAGTCTTACCATACCTCACTCGGGTCATCTTCTTACTATACTGTTCCTCCCACCCCTCACCCGATCTTCCACATATTTCACCCAATCTTCCACATACTACAGCAGTCTGAATGATGACCTCTGTGTGAGTTCCAGGAGTTATCAATGAGTAGACTTAATTCATTTCCCTTCCCCATTTCAATTCCTACATACTTTAAAAACAATAATCAAATCAACACTAACAAAGATAGAAAAATGTGTCAGTCAATGGCCCTAAGACTCCATTTTCTACACCTATATGATTTTACAAACCCAAAAGACCCTCTTAGAAATTACTCTCCTACATGTATAGCCTTTTCCTATTAGAATGTAAGCTCCCTGAGACCAAAGACTATCTTGTTTTTTTAATTGTATCATGAGGGATTTTTCACGATTAACCAGATCCTGTGGGGAACAGCATGTCATTATAAGGTCGTTCTAGAAGACATTTCCTATGGAAACTATTTCTAATAAATTAACTCCTATCTCAGACTCTCTCATTGTTACTAATGTTAATAGAGATTGCTACATATTTTACTATTATTCTATCTTGATATTAAACTAGGGTAGAAGAGTGTTATACAAAATAAAATAATAGAGTTTTGTTTTTGTTTTGCTAAATCTGCCAACTATCTTATAACTGTCTAAAATACTTAGATTGTTATTTGAATGAAGGAAAATGACATAAGTTAATGCCTTTTGTAAAAACTGTTAGACAGCTTGCCCTATTTTGTTTATTAAAAAGCCTAAATTTACTGTTACAAAACAAGTCAATCATTTTTTCTGTGCCAGGTCATCTCACTGGCAGTTCAATGTGACATGCATACTAATAACCAAAAATCCTAGTTTCTATTTTCAGATAGTCTATTGTTGTCACATTACCTTCACTGACATAACAGCAAAACTCTACAGCATGAAACAAATCCTGACATGCAGTTTAATATTATGCTGATTGCTGAAAGCCCAGAAAGCTTTCATTAAAAAATAGGATTGGCTTCATTGTAGCTGAGGTCAGTGCACCAAATCTTAAGCAATGCAGCTTGTTACTTGATGATTGATGAGCTTTCTCATTTTCTATTGAGAAAACTATTGGTTACTGAATACACAGTGTATACTTGAACGTAGTTAATACTGAAATAAGAATTTTGCAATTACACATGTGACGAGGGTATTCTGTCACAATATTTCCTTAATGAGTCTTAATTTTAGAGAGAAGAAAAATTTTATTAAGTTAAAAAAATAATCAAAATATTACAGAAATGATAAAATGGTTCAACATCTCCCATTGTCTTCTAATACCAAAAGCCCACATGAATTCAACACCTCCCCCCCTCGCCACCCAGATAGTGGATATCCACTCTTCCAAAATGATGATGCTTATTATCGCGTTTTTATTACTGGGTGAAAATAGTTGGATAGTAAATACTTGTTATATACCTCTTCCTAATTACAAACCATGATATTACATACTGTAATTTAAATTTTCAGGTTAAATAAGGTGGTAAGAAAATATGTGGATTTAAACTAAGAAAGAAATATTTAGTTTAGTTATCATCAAGAAACTCCTAACTGTAAAAGCTATGAATCATTTAAATCAGTAATAAAGATATTTATGTTAATCTCCTTTAATCAAGGAGATAAGGTATTAGATGAAGAAGACAGATGAAATGAATCCTTCAAAACATTTGAATGCAATTATTACTTTCCCCCATAATGGGTAGGACTTTATTGTTATCTGTGATACAGATTCTGCTCTATGGATAAACTACAGAATACCCAGTGTAGTGTTTTGGACATAGCAAGTGATCTATAACAATTTGTTGAACGAATGAGTGAATTACGAAAAGTTGCCTTTCCTTTTATGAATGCAGATCCAAGAAATCAGTGATAGCAGGCCTCCCAGTGTATGTTGGGGTGCATACTGATACAACACCATAAAATATCATGAACAGGATCATTTTCTTTATCATAAAATAGCAAAATAAAAGAATTTGTAGATTTTATGAGAAAAAGTACAATTCAACATTAATTATAAAATGAAAAATTTCAATCAAGTTCAGTCATTATTATATCATCACTTGGGAATTTATTCTTTTTTACTATCTTTAAAAGATCCTTTTTTTAAAATATTATATATTAAATAGATAAACAAATTAGAGTGCAAATTTCTTCTCATGGGAGCCTTAATTATGTGTTTTCTCTCAATATTTTCCACAATTATTTGGAATGCCAGACCCTTCTTGCAAGTTCTTCATGTCTTTGTTGAGATCTTTCATGATAACAGCATGCAATATTTTCAATGTTTTGTTTCATAATAAAACCCATTTTTTTTTGGTCTGGACCTATGAATTCCTTCAAAGGGCAAAGGTCAGCACATAATCTAAAATTTAAAATCTCAGACTGCACCAAGACATTAAGTGATTTCATCATGGTCACACAGTTACTGTATGTTAGACGCAGAACTTGAATCCATATCTTACCGACTCCAAGGACAGTCACCTATCTACTAAAGAAATCTGTCTTAATGATGTCCATAAAAATGATGATGTAAGTATACACGGCAAAAACATTCATTACTTACTATATTGGAGACCTGAGAGCATCACCAAAATTTCAAACAAAAATTAAGAATTAACTTGTGCTACTCTAGATCATACATCTTCTAAGACTGAGTAAGTATGAAGAATAGTGCCATGCAAGCATACAAATATTTGTCTAAGTCCTGTGAGATGAACAGTGCTCTGCACTTAAAATACACTTATTTAATTAATTTTCAAAAAAAGCAGGAATAGTAAATACTCTCAGATAACTTTATGAAATACCCATGCTTCTCACCAGAGCTTTCTAGTTGAAATTCTAAAGAATCAGTTAATTTCTACCTAATAGAAGCAAAAGTATATTATAATTAAACAAAACAGTTCCATCTGTGAAATATTTGCAAACTGTGAGCATCATTCTTACCTTAAACAGACAACGGCACACATATTCATATACCATATGTTTTAATGAATTGATTAGAGATTGTATTCTCTGTTCAGTACTTTCAGAATCCTGTGTACAGCAAACAGAAATCAAAAGTATCATGAAGAAGAAGTTGACAGGCAATCTGACACATCAAAAAAAGATTTTCCAACAGTTTATTCCTTCCAATGCAAGACTTCCTAGAATTTGCTTCCTCTGTCTCTAGTCCTCAAAAGAATTTGCTACCTTTCACTCTAGTCTATCAAAAGCAGTAATTCTGGTGGAAGGAACTTTGCTCAAACTGAGATAATTGTATCTATGTCTAAATTTTCTACAGGGACGGTAATGCACATATTCTCTTGAAAATAGCTGTTTTTATCCTTGAGAATAATGTTTTGTCATAACAGTAAAGAGCTATGTAATTATATCATTGTTAATAATTCATATTCTATCATGCTATTTTTCAATAACTCCAAATTTAATTCACAAAGGGCATTCAATTAAATAAAAAAAGAATGTATAAGTGCTTGAAAGCTGAGTAATAGTAGTGCAATAGTAGTACAATTTCCACTACAACTGGAGCTAAAAATAAAATCTGCATAGTTTGAAGGGCACTTTAATCAGACATACTGTAAAAATCTTAGCGTCCTCGGCAGCCCTGAAAGTAAGAGTCCAATACTGGAGACACTGTTCAAGGACACTTGTGGCTCTATTTCATACCTCAGATGCAATGTTTTGATTACTTTAGATCAAAATCTCCAGCCTTCACCTAAAATATTAAAATGAAGATCTTCTACAAATATTTTATAAATATCTTATTATATATTATAAGTTACAGGATAAACACAGTATTTTGCAAGTTCTATGCTTTCCTTAAGCTTCCGAAATAGCTTAAATAGGTCTCAAGTAAGCCAAGAGCCCAAATTACACTCTATCTAACTCTGGCCCTATCATCAGAGAAAGGAGTCAGAAGTAGGATGCTTTATCACAGCATGACTCCCTATCATCCTATCACCTGTGATGCAAAAGCAGATGAAAAACCAATGGTTCAGGCAGGTTCTCTGCTGCTAGTTTCAAGGTAAATGTGCATTCTATTTTACTAATAATAAAAAAATGAACTGGATTAGTAATAATTGAACCCTAGTAAAAGAGAAAAGAGGCAAAAATGGGTTAATAAGTACTATAAGATCTCACTCTCAAAAACTAACAATGAAAAATTATCAATTAATTAAAAAGTAATATCAATTTTAATATAACTTTAACAGATATAACAAGGTAAATCTCTAGACCCCCAACAGATGACAACTGGTCCAACAATGGAGATAGAACCTGTAATCATGGCATTAAAATCAACATTCTGAGCTAGTTGGCTACAATTCAGATGTTAATGACTATTTTTCATTTTTCTCAATTTAGACTACAAATGCACTTGCAATTAACACTATTTATAATAACTAAATAAAACTAAGAAAGAGTTCAATGTCTATAGGATCTAGTGTGAATTTTCAAAGAAACAGAAGTATAAATTTTTTACTCTTGGCAATGTTAGTAATAAATCACATGAAAATCACAAGAAAGTAATATACTGAATGGCATCTAAGAGCTAACTTATCTAATGATCATGCAATTAAAAGTTACTATGGCAAACCTGGCTCAAGAGGTAAAAACTTTACAAATGAGAATAATATATTAGAATTGGTTGGTTTGTTTTTGTTTTTTTTTAGTTTTGTTATAGACTGAAATTTATTTCCTTGCTGACACATCACTAGGATGCTATAGGCACCACGAAGGAACTCTCACAGATGTCTTATCTTGTTGACTAATATCAACAAAACAAGATTATATTAATTAGGTATAGTTTTAAGTTTTAATAAAAATAATTCACATTTATATAACACTATAAGGTTTGCAAAGAGCTTTAGATACATAATTTCACTTGATCCTTACAACATCCCTCACAGTGACATTATTCTCCCTATTTTGTATATGAGCCAACTGAGGAAAGTATGTTTAAGTGACTTGCCAAGGGTCGGACAACTTGAGTGACTGACACAGAATTCAAATTCAGGTCTTCTGGACTCCAAGTTCAAGATCTTATGGACCACATTATCATGATTTACTTTATAATTTTTTTTTAATTATCTGAAAATCTAAATAAAGGATCAAGGAATTATACTGTAAGGAAAAAGACAAAAAGAAATTATGTACTTCACCTTTGCCTGTTCTCCTACAGGGCATGGATTCTCAGCAAAGGAAATAAAGTAGAAAAACAGTGTGAGAGAGGCCTACTTTACCATCAAGTGTTTTTTCAACCATTTCTAAAAATCTTAAAAGTCTAATTCTATACTTGCAAAAGAATTTCAGTTTTTTTAAAAGCAGAATACTAAATTATCTATTTCATTACATAAAATTTAATTTAGTGTAAAAAAACAAAACAAAGAGTTCAAATGGTTTTAAGTCTCTAAGGGAAAAGAAACACTAGGTATAGAAATGTTATGTAACTGAAATTAACTGCTTCAGTGATGACCACAAGATATTATATAGGCCAGTAATCATGTCAATCAAACATGGCAATTTAATCTGAAGGATTCCAAAGCCATACAGCTTAAAGTCTTGAAATATCAAACGTGGCAGGCCAGATTTATACTAGAGGTAAAGTCACAAAGTAGGACCTAGTCTATTTAGTTTCATGTGTATTTACGTCAAATTCTATTTTAGAAACAACTTCAATAAGAAACATTGGTGGAGGAACAATTAACAATAAATATACAGTCATTGCTTCCTTTAAAAACCAGTCATTTAAAAATGACTGATGAAAACATTAAGTATTAATTCTTCAGACAAACAAAAAGGTAACTGATGTGCTTGACTAGGAAATTACTCTTATTGCTCACACTACCTGGAAACATACAACATCTTAAAATGCTAACACTGTGGTGATATTTTAGCATGAGCTATATTTAGTTGAATCTGGACTATCTGATAGAACTGTATATTGTATTTACTGAAAAAGTAATTTTACTTACTGTTTTGATTTGTAACATACTATAATCTGCCAATATTTGTATTGATTTTTCATTTTTCTACGCAAGTTTTCAGAGGAGCTTAACACTGGCAAGCATTACAAATAGAGCGGTTTCATCATGGCACCCCTAGATTCAGGTTAAACCACATACCTGTTTGTTCTGCAGAGCTCGTTGGAAAAGTCGAAGGAATGAGGCCAAACTAAAACGGTACATGTTATTAATTTTAGACAAGTCTGAAATAATAAAATACATCTTGCTGGCGTTCTCAGCTAGAGGGAGATAAGCATCCCTTTCCTGTGTATAAGAAAGGCAAAAAGCTCAAGATCAGTACTTTCCTGCCACCTAAGGACCACTGTGTAAATAACTACTCAATGTTTTACCATTTAACATGATCTTAGAATGCTGAAGATGAAAAGGGTTACATATGATCAAGTCTAACTCTTTTATAGATAAGGAAACTGAGATTCAAAGACTTACTAAATGCCATGTAACAAATCAGCAATTGGATATAATTGTAATGTAATACAATTGGAGCTCAATTCCAGTTGAGGCAACTTACTCTAACTACAATGTCCTATCTGCCACGTAACTCACATTATGTATATCTCAGCCAGACAAGATTATAGCATTTTTAAGATTATACGGTGCCTTAGAGATCAATGAGTAAAAACCCTTTCTTTGAAAAAATTAGGAAATTGGGGTCAACAAAAGCTTACAAAGAATCAAAGAAAAAGTTGAAAAGAAAGACAAAGAGTACACAGGTCTCCTGAGGCTGAATGAACTACATATAGCCATATGAAGATGCAGTTAGTTATACTTTATCAGGTAGATTGATGCCTGAAACATGAAAAAAAAAATCATCACCAAATCTGAGTGTTGGAATACCTCAATGCACATCTATTCCAACCCCTACCTAAAGACACCCCTTCTTCAGCATCATTAACAAGTTCTCACCCAGTCATTCTCAGCTTGCAAACTCCCAATAAAGGAGAACCCACCGCATTGCCCTTACAGTCTTCCCTACACTGAGACATAGAATAGTTAAGGTAGTTACTTACCTAAGACCAGTCTCTAGTCAATCATTCAATCAACAAGTATTTATTAAGAGTTTACTATGTGCTACGTGCTACAATATGCTAAGTGCCAGAGATACAAAGAGAGGCAAAAGACAGTCCTTGCCCTCAAAGAGCTGACATTGGCAAATGGAGGAGACAATGCAAAGTACATACAAGATACAGGAGGAGAGAGTTTGGAATACAATATTTTCAAGTAAGCCAAGGGTCCAAATTACATTCTAATGCTGGCCCCATCATCAGGGAAAGGAGCCAGAAGTAGGATGCTTTATCATAGCATGACTCTCCATCATCCTATCACCTATGATGCAAAGACAGATTAAAAACCAATGGTTCAGGTAGGTTCTCTCCTGCTAGTTTCAAGGTAAATGTCCCAAAAGGCAAAGGGCTTAGGATTACAAAAAAAGAAAAATAATAATAATAATAATAATAATCTATTCAGCAAAACTGAGTAAAATGCTTCAGTAAAAAAAAAATGTATATTCAATGAAATAAATGATTTTGAAGCACTCCTGATAAAAAGACCACAGATGAATAGAAACATCTGACTTTCAAGTACAATACTTAAGAGAAGCATAAAAAGATAAACAGGAAAGAGGAATCATAAGGGATTCAATAAGGTTAAACTGTTTACATTCATACATGGAAAGATGTTAGTTGTTACCACTATTAGGGAAGTTAGGAGTATATACCTAGACAGAGGGTATGGAGGCAAGATGAGTATTATGGAATACCTAAAAAATAAATTAAGGGCTGAGAAAGAGGACTACATGGGGAGAAAGGGAAAGGGAAAGGCAGAATGGAATAAATTATCTCAAATAAAAGAGGTAAGAAAGAGATTTTATAGTGGAGGGGAAGATAGGAAAGATGGGGGAGAGTACCTGAACCTTCCTCTCACTGGAACTGGTTCAAAGAAGGAATAACATACACAGTTAATTGAACATAGAAATCTATCTAAACCTACAGGAAAAGAGTAGGTGGTGATTGAGGGGGGAAGGGGGAGAGGTTGATAAAAAAGAGGGAAGATTTTAGGGGGAAGTAGTCAAAAGCAAAATACTTTTGAAGATGGACATGATGAAAGGTTAGAGAGAGTACAATAAACAAAGGTAAAATAGGATGAAGGGGACACAGTAACCCTAACTGAAAAAAAATTTACAAGTTTCTCTGATAATGGCCTCATTTCTCAAATATATAGAGAACTGAGTCAAAATTTATAAACAATAAAAGCCATTTCCCAATTGATAGTCAAACATATGAATGGCCAGTTTATAGATAAAGCAATCAAAGCTATCACCATATGAAAAATACTGTAAAAGACTATTGATTAGAGAGATCCAAATTAAAGCATTTCTGAAGTACTGCCCCATATCTATCAGACTGACTAATATGACAGAGGAAAAAATGACAAATGCTCAAGAAAATGTGGGAAAAGTGACACATTAAGGTATTGTTGATGGAGTTGAAAACTGACTCAACCATTCTGGAGTGCAATTTGGAACTATGCCGAAAGGGCTATGAAATCACATATAGCAAAACCACTACTAACAGATCTAATCCCAAAGAGGTTTGAGAAAAAAAAAAAAAGGAAAGGGATCTATTTGTACAAAAATACTTATAACTGTTCTTTCTGTGGTGGCAAAGAATTGCAAATCAAAGGAATACTCATGAATTGAAAAACAAGCTGTAGTATTTGATTATAATGAAATATTATTATGCCATAAGAAATGATGAACTAGGTGCTTTCAGAAAAACCTAGAAAGACTTATGTGAACTGCTGTAAAGAATATATACAAAAAAAACCAAACCATATTTACTGCAGTTCTTTTTGTGAAAGCAAAGAATTGGATTTTGAGAGGATGCCTATCAACTGAGGAATGGCTGAGCAAGTTGTGGTATATGATTGTGATAGAATACTATTGTGCGATAAGAAATGATGAGCAGGATGCTTTCAGAAAATCCTGAAAAGACTTACATCAACTAAGGCAACGTGAAATGAGCAAACCCACGAAAACACTGTACATAATAACAGCAATACTGTACAATGGACAACTGTGAATTACTTAGCTTTGCTCAGCAATACAATGAAATAAGACAATTACAAAGGACTCGTGGTGAAAAGTGTTATGAATCTCCCTCATCCTGAGGGAAAAATGGGCAAGGCACCATCCTAGGCACTGGGAAAAGAAAGATAAAATAAATATGAAGATAAATATAAAATAAAGATAAAATAATATAAAGATTAAAAAAATAATAAAATAAAACCACCTACCTCCTACTATCAAGAAGGTATAAAAAAATACATATGTTTATACTTACATTATTTATTTCTATCTGTTTATACTTACATGATTTGTTTATATTTACATGATAACTTGAAGAAAAGAGCACCAAGAAGATCAGGTTTAAACCTAAAAGGAAGTGGGGAATTCTAAGAAACACAGTAGAGGAGGAAATATATCACAGGCATGAGGGAAGACTCTGTTTGAAGACACAGAAGTAGGAGGAGGAGGGAGGCCAAGTCGTCACTTCTGAGTAGAGGTATAAACTGTATTCAGGCATTGGTTCTTTGAGAAAGGAGAAAAGGAAATAAATAAAGATCACATGAAAGAAAATAATGTACAATCATCCCAGAAAGAAAGGCATGAATCCTAGAGGCAAGAAAGGACACAGTTACTTTGATTAAGGAAGATTATTTTGGCATTTATGTGGAAGCTATGGAGAAAGGGCAGCCTGCAATGTTACAGGTCTTCTGATGAGGTTGTCAGAGTCATCTGAGGACCTGAAATAAGGGGGTGATTATAGGAAGCATAGAGAAAAGGATAAATGTAAGACAAGGTGTAGAGATAAAAACAGTAAGAATTGGAAACTAATTGAAAATACATCCTAGGACAGTGAGATACAGTGAACACTTGAGAATGACTCCAAGATTGCAACCTGGGGAACTACAATGATTGCTGCACCATCAACAAAAATAGGAAAGACTGGAGGAGAGGTATTTAGGGAGAAAGAAAATCTGTCTGAGTGTTAGACATGTTGAGTTTGAGACAACTTTGGAACATCTAGCTGGGGATGACAAACATATAGCTGCAGATAAGGAATTATAGCTGATGAGTCAAAGGATAGAAGAATCTGGGAATCATCCATGCATACCTGAATGGCGGAACATTTCTGAGGGTACACATAGAGAAAACGAGGGCCCCAAACAAAGCACTGGGAGACCTTCCCAACATCTCTCACATCTGACTCCTCTCTACTCACCCAGCCGCATCTCAGGTGCTCAGTGCTTCTTGCCTGGATTAATACAATAGCCTCCTGATTAGTCTCCCTGCCTTAATTCCCTCTATACTTCAGTCCATCTTATATAAAGCAGGGAAAGTATCACTTCCCTACTCAGTCAATTCTAGTTGCTTCCTATTGCCTCTAGAATAAACCATAAAATCCCTTATTTAGCTTTGAAATCCCTTCAAAACTAGGCCCTAACCTGTATTTCCAGTCTTACTGAACATTACTCCCCCAGGCTCACACTTAGCAATTCAGCCAAATTCATCTTCTTTCAGTTCCTCACCCACTGCACTCCATCTCCCATGTCTGTGCCCACCCCTACCCTCTGCTTTTTTTTGTTTTACTGGCCTCCCACGTGACTGGAATGAGTTCCCTCTTTACCTCTATCTCACAGAATGCTTCTCATCCATTAAGATGTAGATCAGGCATCATCTTCCCTATGAGGTTTTTCCTGATTCTCCCAACCATTGGGGTCCCCAACTACTTTTCATATATTAATATTTATGAACTTTATATTTTTATATTTTGATTTGTTCTCTTACCCAGTAGAATATAAGTTCCTTGAAAGTAGGGACTGTTGTATTCTTTGTACTTGTATCCCCAGGGCCCAGATTATGCCTAACACATCTGTATCTTGCCACTGAACCCAGATGGTTCCAGAGGAGAAAATGAGGCTGCAGACTTTGCACAGTCATTCCTCACCTTCCTGATGTCATGGTCCTCTTTGAGAATGAAGGACAAACAACAAGCTACACTTAATAAATACTTGTGGACTGTGATCAAAGGGGAAAGAGCCTGTAGATAAGGGGATAATTTCAGGTGTAAACTACCAGAGACAGGAGCAAATGAGCATAAGGAGAAGAGTTAGTCATGCCAAGAAGAACCACTTTTTTAGAGACTAGAGCAGAGGGATGAGAATAAGAGATGATTCAGAAGGATTTGCAGGTACTGAATAGAGAGCAAGAAAAAGCACGTAAGACATTTTTCTAGCACAAAAAAAGTAAGCCCTCTGCTAGGAGAGAAGAGGCAGGAGTACTGTAGGAGCCTCTAGTAGAGAAAACGGATGGTATAGAGTCTATGTGGAATATGTAAGAGAAATCACAACCCACTGTCATGTAACAGCAAGGACTGGTTCAGATTAGATCATATAAATTTACACCCAGTGGGACAGCTCAAGGAAATTAAAGAAGGTGATGAACTGGGAATCTATGGAACATAACTGGAAACCAACATATGTACCAAAGATTTCAAGTATAAGGGCATGGATCATAGAATAGAGTTGGCAGGGAACTTAGGGGTCATCTAGATGAATACCCTCACATTACAGAGTGGAAAATGGAGGAATAGAGAAGTTAACTGAGCCCAAAATCATTCAGATCTTCCTAAATGCAAATTCAGTGCTCTATCTACTAGGGATAGAGATGAAGACTATGAGTCAAGTACTGAATTCCCTGAGAAAGAAGGGAGAATGACCTGGAAGAGCAGCAGCAAAAGGATGGTACACTATCATGAACTTGGATTTAAAAAAAGACATATCTTCTTTTTCAATAACTCTAACTGAAATTTATCATTTCCTTCAATTATTTAAAAACATTCTGAGAAGGGGTCTATAATCTTTAAGAGACTGCCAGAGAGGTTTGTGACACAAAAAAGGTTAAGAACTATTCATTGAAATGAACTGAATTTCATAGGAAAAGAAGAGGCTAAATGATTGTGACAAGGGAGAGTGAAAATGGCTATAAGGAGCAAGGACCAAGCCTACCTGTCTTGACTTGGTTAATTAGAGGGCATGAGAGAAGATACATCTAGTACTGAAGAGGTTAGCTAGGGCGGCATTATTTTCTATGAGTGCAAGAAGATGGAAGAAGTATGACAAGATAAAGAAAAGTTTATTAATGATAGGACAGGGGTTCTGGAGGGCAGAATTAAATAGAGATCTGGGAGAGCAGGGCTGAGATAGAAAAAAAGAAAGCAGGTAGTGACAGCAGGGGAAGGGGTGAGTGCTAGGTAGCCAACAACACTGATTCATGGAGATTTGTCAAGGAAGACCCCTGGGTAGTTATTACTGAATCAATGTCATCTGGGATAGAGGCCTCCAGCTGAATGCTCCAGGGGTATGATCTGGCCTCAGTATTGTTACCATTTTTTATTATGACTTGAATTGATGGCATCCCTATCAAATTTTCAGATGACACAACATGAAAAGAGAAATAACGTAACAGATGACAGATAAACTATCTTGACAAACTAGAACAGTGGAACAAATCTAATAAGACAGAGAATAACATGTAAAGTCTTCTACAAGTTAAAAACAAATCACCAGTTTAAGATCAAGAAGCCTCATTAAACAACAGCTGGTCTGAAAAAGATCTAGGAGTTTGAATGGTTTGCAGTATCTCAGTGTTGTTAACTTTCTTTACAGTAATTTCTACTTCTACTTCCTCGTGCAGTACACTGCTGCCTATAATGTTAGTCTACATGCAGTACAATGTCTTGGATGTTTTACTCAAAAGGAGCAATGGGTAAAACACACAGAATTTTTATATTAGAAATTGTTACGTCCACCTAAGCTAGTATATTCTGAAGACGAAAACAACAGTAGAACTTCATTTGGCCCGTAGTCACACTTCTGGAATTCCAAATACACCAGTCAAGAACAAAGCAAGTACAAGGGACAAAATCTGAGACCAGGGCGAACAATTTCTCTCAAAGGCCATACATTTTACTAAGTACAAAAGGAATGGAACCACCCTCAGGAGTGATACTGTGCATAAAGTTAAGGTTTCTATTGTGACAGTTCAGTGAATCCCTGTTCCGATGACAATTTCCAGTTCTCTTGAGTTTACAGCAACCAAAAAATCTGAAGTGAAGAAGGAGGTGCAAGTGTCTGGCAGAAACACTGAGTAGGGGAAGAAGTGAGAGACAGCAGAAACAACACAGAAAATCAGCTAAGTCTGGTGCCAGCTAATATAGTGGGTAAACTGCACTGAATGTGTCAAAAATTCATAGTCTTAAACTATTGCCAAATAAATGGAGATTATAATGACAGTAACGGGTCATCAAGGAAAGGCTAAACTGTGTTTGCTTTTTTTAATGTATGAACTGAGAAATTCACTCATCGATATCATTCTTTCACAAGTTTAGATTAATGCTATATAACTGTATTAAATTCAACTGCAACAACCATTTACTAAAGTACCTCCTAGTATGAGCAAGGGATTTGCTAAGTACTAAGGAAACAAGCTGAAATAAGATGGGAATACAAAACATAAAACCTCTGTATTCAAGAAGGCTATAATTTAATGGGAGAGACAAACATTGTACAAAGAACTATACTAAACTTCAAAACTGATTTCAAAAGTAAGATCTATTCCCAGCACTATAGTGAATTCTAGTAGAATTCTAGAGATTTACCTCCAGCAGTGGAAATAAAAGAAGGATAAAATCAGACTTGAACTCTAGGCCTTGGAAAAAATGAGGATTCGATTAGGTTGTACAATAATTTCCCCCCTAGGAGCCAAGATGGCAGACTAGAAAGACACACTTATGCAGGGTTCTCCCCACATAAATACTCCCCATAAAATACCTGTAGAGAGGGACTCTCAACAAATTTTGGAGCAGCAGAAGTGGAGAACAACAGAGTGGAGGAGATTTCCAGCCCTCAGTTACCTGAAAGGCCCACAGAAACATCGGTTGTGTCAGACACAGAGCCCAGCCCAGCCTTGGCCAAGCAGAGCAGCACGACTCTGGGAGGATTACACCTCGGGGGCAGAATCTCCATTCACAGTAGAGGGGCCTCAGACAGGTGCCAAAGGTCAGTGACGGGGGTTTTATCGGGTGGCCAGGAAGGGAGAAGGGCCTTCCCATAGCTCAGAGCCAGCACAGCAGCCCATAAAGAGGCTCCATTGTTGGAGCATAAAAACCCCTGGGGGCACTGAAGAGCTGAGTCTTAACTCAGCCCTGGGTGGAGGTCCTGGACAAGCTGGTCTTTGTCTCAAACTGAATGGTGGGCCTGCCCATCCAGCTTATCTGAAAATCAGCCCCCAGTGCTAGCTTGGTGGAACTAGAGGCCAAGTTGCTGTGGAGAGGTATCTGCTAAGATTCCGGGCACAAAAATCCCTCTCTACATCCACACGAGTACATGCTTGATTGTGCCACCCTGGAGGAACTGAGATCTCACAGATTCCCAGAGTATACCCTACTCTTGACAAAGGACCCAAAAGTCAAGTAACTGGTTGGGAAAATGCCCAAAAAAGGGAAAAAAATAAGACTATAGAAGGTTACTTTCTTGGTAAAAAGATCCTTCTCCCATTCTTTCGGTGAGGAAGAACAATGCTTACCATTAGGGAAAGACATAAAAGTCAAGGCTTCTGTATCCCTAACATCCAAAATAAATATTCAGTGGGCTCAGGCCATGAAAGAGCTCAAAAAGGATTTTGAAAATCAAGTTAGAGAGGTAGAGGAAAAACTGGGAAGAGAAATGAGAGAGATGCAAGAAAAGCATGAAAAGCAGGTCAACACTTTGCTAAAGGAGACCCAAAAAAATGTTGAAGAAAATAACACCTTGAAAAATAAGCTAACTCAACTGGCAAAAGAGGTTCAAAAAGCCAATGAGGAGAAGAATGTTTTCAAAAGCAGAATTAGCCAAATGGAAAAGGAGGTTCAAAAGGTCAATGAAGAAAATAGTTCTTTAAAAATTAAAATGGAACAGATGGAGGCTAATGACTTTCTGAGAAACCAAGAAATCACAAAAGAAGACCAAAAGAATGAAAAAATGGAAGAGAATGTGAAATATCTCATGGGAAAAACAACTGACCTGGAAAATAGATCCAGGAGAGACAATTTAAAAATTATGGGACTGCCTGAAAGCCATGATCAAAAAAAAAAGCCTAGACATCATCTTTCATGAAATTATCAAGGAAAACTGCCCTGATATTCTAGAACCAGAGGGCAAAGTAAATATTGAAAGAATCCACCGATCCCCACCTGAAAGAGATCCAAAAAGAGAAACTCCTAGGAACATTGTGGTCAAATTCCAGAGTTTCCAGGTCAGGGAGAAAATACTGAAAGCAGCTGGAAAGAAACAATTCAAGTACTGTGGAAATACAATGAGGATAACACAAGATCTAGCAACTTCTACAATAGGGGATAGAAGGGCGTGGAATAGGATATTCCAGAAGTCAAAGGAACTAGGACACAAACCAAGAATCACCTACCCAGCAAAACTAAGTATAATACTTCATGGGAAAAAATGGTCTTTCAATGAAATAGAGGACTTTGAAGTATTCTTGATGAAAAGACCAGAGCTGAAAAGAAAATGTGACCTTCAAATACAAGAATCAAGAGAAGTATGAAAGGGTAAAACAGCAAAGAAAAATCATAAGGGACTCACTAAAGTTGAACTGTTTACATCCTTACATGGAAAGACAATATTTGTAACCCTTGAAACTTTTTTCAGTATCTGGGTAGTTGGTGGGATTGTACGCGCGCGCGCGCGCACACACACACACACACACAGCACAGGGTGAATTGAATAGGATGGGATCATATCTTAAAAAAATGAAATTAAGTGGTGAGAGAGAAATATATTGGGAGGAGAAAGGGAGAAATGGATGTGACAGATTATCTCTCATAAAAGAGGCAAGCAAAAGACTTTTCAGTGGAGGGAAAAAGAGGGGAGGTGAGAGAAAAAACATGAAGCTTACTCTCATCACATTCGACTAAAGGAAGGAATAAAATGCACACTCATTTTGGTATGAAAACCTATCTTACAATACAGGAAAGTGGGGGAGAAGAGGATAAGCAGGGTGGGGGGGATGATGGAAGGGAGGGCAATGGGAGGAGGGAGCAATTTGAAGTCAACACTCTTGGGGAGGGACAGGATCAAAAGACAGAATAGAAACAATGGGAGGCAGGATAGGATGGAGGGAAATATAGTTAGTCTTACACAACACGACTATTATGGAAGTCATCTGCAAAACTACACAGAAATGGCCTATGTTGAATTGCTTGCTTTCCAAAGGGAATGGGTGGGGAGGGTAGGATGACGAGAAATTGGAAGTCAGAGTTGGAGGAACAACTGTCGAGTATTGTTCTTACTACTAGGAAATTAGAAATACAGGTAATGGGGTATAGAAAGTTATCTGGCCCTACAGGACAAAAGAGAAGATGGGGACAAGGGAAGGGAGGGATGTTAGAAAAGACAGCCGATTGGTGACAGGGGAAATTAGAATGCTTGGCGTTTTGGTGTGAGGGGAGGAAAGAAATGGGGAGAAAATTTGGAACTCAAAATTTTGTGAAAATGAATGTTACAAGTTAAATAAATAAATTAATTAAAAAAATAAAAAAAAGAAAAAAGAAAATAATTACCCCCCCTAAAAGACAGCATCATTTTTTACTGTTTAAGTAGCTGTATATTGTATTATCACCACGGTTAATAAAAAGAATAAGGAAAAAATCTTTTATGCAAGTTTGCACACACTTTCTTTAGTCACTACTAAATTACCAAAAAGTTCAGATAACTTGAGGGCAGGTATCTAGGCCCATGCATAATCTTTGATTAAAGCAGAGGTTTCCCAAAGTCTGCTTTCACCTATGAAGCAAACAATCAACACATATATAAATGAAGCTGTCTGGTCCAAAAGCAAAGCTAGAATATTTCTGCCTTGCATCACTTCGGAGTCTGCTGTCGATTAGGAAAGCCGGGCTGAATTTCTCAATGTTTATATTAAGCATGCTACTGTACTGCAACTTGCTGATGCAATCTTTCAGTTGCATAAAACAGAAAAGCCAAAATACACTTACTTGATCAAGGGAAACTTGAAGTTTGTGAGATTCTTTCAGTGATTCTTGAATAAGTGCACTGCTTGCTTTGGTCTGATTCAAGGATTCAATCAAATCTTTATTTTCCAATATATTGCCTTGGGATGTAGCAAGCGTCTATGTTAAAAGCCAAAGTGAAATATCATGAACTTAGATTTCAAATTTAAATTAAGATAAAATAAATTCCAACTTTTGTAAACCAAGGTTCATTTATTTATTTTTGTTAGCATCTTCTATATTCAATTTCATAGGGGTTTGTGAATCGATTAAATCCTACACCTCACCAGTTTAGCACTTGGATAAATTGATTTTATGCCATTATCAAACTGTATCATGGATTATTTTGTCTTTCCAATAATAATAATTTAAGTTCTTTAATGTCAATGACAAAGTAGTCTTTGAATCTCCCATACGGTTTAGTATGTATGGGAGTGCTGAGCATATACTAAAATACTAATTACTCACTTTTAACTTGACTCTGACATAACCAAAAATAGGTCAAAAGAAATTAATGAAATAAAAAAATCACTGTATCAAAAAAGATGCAAATTTTACCTCTAAAAGTGATTCCTCAAGTTTAGCTAGCTGTATTTTTTTATCTTCTTCTTGATGTAGTAGTTTTGTTTTCTGCTCTTCCAGATCTGGTTTCTCATGCTGAATAGTTAAAGCCAAAAGCTTAAATAGGAAAAAAGTTTATAAAAAAGCGTTTTCCTCTAATAATATAACCTGTATTTCATTTACCAAATATTAAAAATGATTTCTGAAAATATGCTATTCTGTTTCTCATAATACATAAAAGAGCTACTTAAAAAGAGAATAAATAGTAAAATAGTTGAAATATTTGTTACTTATGTCTTCTTGATACAGTGTTAGTCCTTCAGATACCACCTTCAATATATTAAAATGAAGTAAAACAGCATCATAAAAGTGGTGGACATTTTCTTAATGAATGATGGACATTCATTTTCTTAAACTGATAACAAATGCTGAGATGATGACATTAAAAAATAGTAACTACAAAGGATGTAGTATAAGGATCTCCATTTAGCTCTTGATACACAAAAACTAAATAGAAACCTACTGCAACAATTTTTGCATAGCTCATTGGCAGAGAAAAAAGCAATTTAGTGAATTAATTTTGTAAAACGTGTTTTCCTCTATTAAATATATATGATGTTATTTATACAAAGATCACCAACAAAATATAAATGCTTATTTTAGATATATGTTCAGAGGTATACATGATAGAAGAAAATATATTTAATTTAAACAGTAAAGTAAAACACAGGACTCAATAAAACAGATATGGGTCATCAGACAAAGTAAAATTTTGGAAAAAAGGAATGTTGCGAAGGAGTTAAACAAGTAAACAGGATAAAGCTTAACATCAACTGAAATTATCTCCCAAATTTAAAAAGAAGAAAGATTAACAGAGGAGCATTTAAGCACTGAAGTTTAGCCTGGGAAAGTCATATTCACATTCAAAAAATACTTAAATTAGAATCCTATGTTATTGTTGATTACATTCACCTAGCAACTGATAGTCTTGTGGGGCAGGCAGTACAAATGAGAGCAACAGTTCACAAACAGCGTGAAGACTTGAACCTGGAACTTCAAAGTTCAGGGTGCCTCTCATTGTAAAGCATTTTTCAATGGCCTGACAAATAGGCCTAATTAATGGCATAACAGAATAAGTATAATGTGATATAATCAGTTCTAAAGAGAAGAAATTGGGAAATTTTAGCTCCTCTGAAATTGCCTTTCAAAGCTTGTTAGAGATGGAAACTGAAATACAACCCAAAGTTTTATTTTCATTTCCAAGTATAATTCGAATTCAAAACTGCAGGAATAAATTGGCAAACTATTTTAAAAATCTATTATATATACACGAATGCATGTATGTATAAATGTATACATATATGTAAACATATGTATCTAGTGTGTGTGTGTGCAGTTCAAACATCTAAAGTCACTCTTGCAGGGTTCTCTAAATGCCCTACAGCAGATGATTGGAGCATTCATACCTGTCCTCTTAATCCACTTCTGGTTGTTGTAAAGTTAACCTCTGTAACAATTGAAGCTGCATCAGGTGGGATAAAAGGATTGGGGTTTCGTGTTGAGAGAAATAGGCGGAATTCTTCATTATAATCAATAATTTTGTCACCTATTTGTACAACGTAACGTGGACCTATTTGTTTTTAAAAAGACAAAAGGTTATTCCTTGCTCTACAGTTTGCTAAAGCTCATTAATATGATTACACAAGAATTAATAAGTAAATATATTTAAAATAGTTTATGAGTACACAGCTTACTTTTATAGGTATTTATAGGCATTATCTAATAAAAGAATAAACTGAGAATTGAACAGAATTCTGTTACTAACTTGTACTGGTGTTTGTAATAAAAATTTATGTTCAAAATTCTCTTTTACACCACAAGATCTTGAAGTGACATTTGGCATTCAATGGTAGAACATTTGTATTAGAATTTAAAGTTTACAAAGTATTTTTCTTACAAAAACTGTGAGGTTAATAATTAATTTTTTTTAACAAATGAGAAAATGGAGGCTTAAAAAGGTTATGTGGTTTTTACTAGGTCAAGAATGAAGTGAGTTCCTCAGATGAAAGTCATTTAAAATGTGAGCTCCTTTAGGGCAATTTGGCTTTCTTTGGACCCCCAATGCTTAGCATACTACCTCACCCATGGTAAATATTAATATAAGCTTGTTGACTAAGATCCTAAGGGGTACAATGGGAAGCCTGAGGAGGGAAAGTTTGAAATACGGCAGTGTGGCACTTATATTGCAGGATTGTTCGAGTTGAAGTTAAATAAATTTGTAGTGGACCTAACAGGAATGGTCTCAAAAATTCTGCAAGTCAGAGGGGTGGAGCCAAGATGGCAGAGTAGAAAGACACACACATAGTACAGCTCTTCCCCCACTGCCCATAAAATACCTGTAAAAAATGATTCTCAACAAATTTTAGAGCAGCAGAAGCCACAGAATGACAGAGTGAAAGATGTCCGGCCAAAGGTAACCTGGAAGGCTGACAGAAAAGGTCTATCCCATGGGATGCTGAGCCAAGCAGAGCCCAGCTCTGGCCGCAGCACCAGGAGAAACAGGATCAGAACAGGCCTCCAGGGCAGAATCCCCAGCAGGGAGGGTAACAGATCCCTCAACCCACAAGCACTAAAGAAAGCTTCAAAGGTCAGTGAGAGAGCTTTCCCAGCTGGGGGAGAGGGGAGCAGGGTCCCCCCCAAGCTTGGGGGCCAGGCAGCACGTACCAGTAGCAGCAGCACAGACTGAGTCTGTGGAAGCTTCCATTGTGGGAGTGGCTCAGCTTAAAGCTCCTGGGGGTATTGAGCAGCTGATCTGAACCTCAGCCCCAAACACAGTCCTGGGGTGAGTAGAAGCATTAGGACCCTCCTCTTGACAAAGGATTCAGAAGTCAAGTAACTGGCTGGGAAAATGCCCAAAAATGGGGGGAAAAAAAGTAAGACCATAGAAGGTTACTTTCTTGGTGAACAGGTATTTCCTTCCATCCTTTCAGAGGAAGAACAATGCACATTGTCAGAGGAAGTCAAAGTTTCTGCATTCAGTACCTCCAAAATGAATATGCAATGAGTTCAGGCTATGGAGCTTGAAAAGTGAGTCAACAGCCTGCTAAAGGAGACCCAAAAAAAGGTTGAAGAAAATAATACCTTTAAAAAGAGGATAACTCAATTGGAAAAAGAGGTCCAAAAAGTCAATCAGGAGAAGGCGGCTTTAAAAAGCAGAATAAGCCAAATGGAAAAGGAGGTTCAAAAGCTAATTGAAAAAAATAGTTCTTTAAAAATGAGAGTGGAACTGAGGGAAGATAATGACTATATGATAAACCAAAAAACTACAGAACAAAACCAAAAGAATGAAAAATAGAAGATAATGTAAAATATCTCACTGGAAAAGCAACTGACCTGCAAAGTAGATCCAGGAGATACAATTTAAAAATTATGGGACTACCTGAAAGCCATGATCAAAAAAAAGCCTAGACATTATCTTTCATGAAATTATCAAGGAAAACTGCCCTGATATTTTAGAACTAGAGGGCAAAATAAGTATTCAAGGAATCCACCGATCACTGCCTGAAAGAGATCCAAAAAGAGAAACTCCTATGAACACTGTGGCCAAATTCCAGATTCCCTGGTCAAGAAAATATTGCAAGCAGCTAGAAAGAAACAGTTCAAGTACTGTGGAAATACAGTCAGGATAACACAGGATCTGGCAGCTTCTACATTAAGGGATTGAAGGGCTTGGAATAGGATATTCCAGAAGTCAAAGGAACTGGGATTAAAACCAAGAATCAACCCAGCAAAACTGAGTATAATACTTAAAGGGAAAAAATGGAAAGACCAGAATTGAAGAGAAAATTTGACTTTCAAACACAAGAATAAAGAGAAGCATGAAAAGGTAAACAGGAAAGAGAAATCATAAGGGACTTTCTAAAACTGAACTATTTACATTCCTACATGGAAAAACAATATTTTTAACTCTTGAGACTTTTCTCAGTATTTGGATAGGTGGAGGAATTGTACACACATACACATATACACATACACACACAAATATAGACAGAGAGCACAGGTTGAGTTGATTCAGAAGGAATGCTATCTATAAAAAAATAAAATTAAGGGACAAGAGAGGAATATACTGGGAGGAGAAAGGGAGAAATGGAATGGGGCAGACTATCACTCATAAAAGAGATAAGAAAAATCTTTTTCAATGGAGGAGAAAAGAGAGGAGGTGAAAGGGGAAAGTGAAGCTTACTCTCTTCACATATGGCTTAAGGAGGGAATAACATGCTCACTAAATTTGGTATGAAAACCTATCTTACATTACAGGAAAGTGGGGGAGAAGAGGACAAGTGGGGTGAGGGAAAGGGAGGACAAATGGGGGAAAGAAGTAACTAGAAGTAAACCCTTTTGGGAAGGAACAAGGTCAAATGAGAAAATAGAATAAATGGGGGACGGGGTAGGATGGAGGGAAATATAGTTAGTCTTACACAACATGACGATTTTGGAAGTCTTTTGCAAAACAACACATAATATAACCTGTACTGCACTGCTTGCCTTCTCAGTGGGAATTGGTGGGGAGGGAGGAAGGGAGAGAAGCTGGAATTCAAAGTACTAAAACGATTGCTAAGAATGGTTATTGCATATAACCGGGAAATAAGAAATACAGATAATGGCATATATAAATCTATCTTGTCCTACAAGAAAAGTGAAAAGATGGGGATAAGGGAAGAGTGGTGTATCATAGAAAGGAGGTCACACTGAGGGAAGGGGTAATCAGAATGAAAGGTGTTATGGGGTGAGGGGAGGGGAGAGATGGGGAGAAAAATTGGAACTCAAAATTTTATCGAAATGAATGTCATAATCTATAAATAAATAAATTTAAAAGAAGATTCTGTAAGTAGGATTGGAGAAAGAAATGACCAGCAGTAGGGTTGGTTAAGGTATGATTTACATAAAGTCAACGGTACAGTGGATTCAAGATTAGAAGACAGTGTGGAGAAGAACTGGTTCACCAAAGGGTCAAGACTGAGATGTGATGAAATCATAGACAAGTGATAAATTGATGAAATTCTAGTGTAGAGGGATTAGAACTCATAGGGAGGAAGAAGAGTAAGGTTAGCAAGAGAAAGGAATTTTATAGATGTTGGATGTCAAAATACAAGACTTGCAGTTGACAGCAAAATCAAGGATATAATCACCCCGTGTGTATCCGTGATGGAATGGAGAAATAGGTCATAGAAACTGACTATAATAAGAAATTGGAAAGTTATAGTATTTTATGGAACACCAACATGTATACTGAAGTTCCCTCATATCAGAATGAAAGTTGGAGGCAGAAGAGACTATTAGTTAGGTCATGAACTTATTGAGAAAGATGGGTGAATGTCCTGATGTACAATGGTCACCAGGATCTGGACTGGGTGACAAATTGGAATTGCATAACATTCAAGGAAGAGAGAGTCCTGACTTATGGGGCTATAAGGAGAGTCTGGAAGTAGCAATACAAAGAAAAATAAGCCACAGGATTCAGTGGGTCCTAAAAGACAGGAGAAAAAGAGGAAGTAGTTTAAAATAAAATGATATTTGTTAATCATGGGGCAAGAATTCTAGAGGTCACAATTAAAAAGACAGGTAGGTCTAGAGTAGGACAATGGTGGGATTGGGTTGAGCTATATGGCAATGAAGAAAAAGACAGTTGGAATACAGAAGGAAGCTTTCTTCTTGGCTAGTCAGGAGTTTAATATCACTGAAATGAGAATATAAGTAATGAGAGTATGCAAACCAATGGAGAATGAGTCCAGGCAGGGAATTATTACATGGGGAGAGGCCCACTAATGAAGTTGGGTAAATAGAAGATTCAAGGCTAGTCATCAACATCCTGGCAAATGGCAGAGCCATCAAAATATTACATTCCAGAGAAAAGATAATTCAAATATTAAAGTTAAAATGGATTTCCTACTCATTTTCAAATTTAAATTTTTTTCATTTTAATTTTGGCCAATTTTTATTTGTATTTTTCTATTGTGCATATGAATTTCTTTCTAAATCTGTCTTTACATGTTACTAGATCTGAAACTGAATGAAAACTAATCATATCCCACTGTCATTTTGATAATTTTTGTCATGAAACATGACATTAACTACATCTAATTACTGACACTGTAGAGACAGAAAATTTGAGCTGATACTTTATTTCCAGAATGACTTTGGCTTCCTATAAATAATACCTCAAAGAAGCAAACAGTGCTATATTTCACTTTGAAAATATGAAATAAAAGTTTGCTATATCCCCTAAAACAAATAGGGATTAAAAAGAAGAAACAAACAATGCATTTATGTACATAGATTCCTTAGCTCAAATAAATATAATTTCTCTCCTGTTCAGAAATACTTCATTTCTGAAGTCCTAATAAAAATATTGCGTAATTATCAACATGAAAAACTTTCCCACAATTTATAATAAAATTTGTATTTTAAGGCTATTATAAGTTGTTCTTTATAAAAATTCAATGAAAGTGGAAAAAGAAGGCATCCTTCTACTATTTCATATACTTTTCATTAAAAAGCAAAACTTATTCCAAAGTACTCAGGTTCTATGACAAGAATCAAAAGAAGGATAAAGTACTGAGTTAATTATTTCCAAACTTCCTAATGGAGTAATACCAAGGAAATTGTCAATAATTTACCTTGTGCAACAAGATCTTTTCTCAACAATGGATACAGAACAGGTTCTACTCCATCCATCTCCTGTATAATGAGTGTTTTCCCAAATCTTACTGCCAACTCAAGAGCAGTGATAAAGTTACTGTCCTGGGTTAGTAAAGATAAAAATGTTATTTTTTTTATTATGTTATTATTTTCAAGAGGTTGTATCATAATTATTTGTAGTATTTAAGTGTGCATTTATAAAATAATGAAATAAATTATTTCCATAATTAGATCACATGACAATGAAATAATAGTAGTGTATAAATTATCAAATAAATTATCATCATCAATAATTTATTTAAACAAACACATTAAACAAACTCAGTATGGAATTTAAGGTAAGTACTTAAATAACATTTCAACTGGCTACCAAGGTTGGGACTCAACATTAATATTAAAATACAATGGTTACTCAAAGTTATTTTGCTTACTTCAAAAATCAAATACTGGGAGTAAGGGAAAGATAAATTCCAATGATCTTTCCTTTGCAATAATATGTTCAACTCCTCTAAAAAAGAGTAAGACACATTTTCTTCCCACTACGAAAATGAGAAATGAGAAGTTCTAAACCCAAGTCATTTGATCAGGCTTTACTATTGCTCTGAAATGCAAACCAATATGGAGACTTTTGAACCCTGAGCTGTAATTTCAGGCACTTCTAGAGCCATTCCTCTACATCTGTTCGGAGTTTTGGGGTACTAATGGAGCATTTAGGATGTCTATTCTCCCTTGTTTTCACTATATGACCAGTACCACCTCCTCTTCCTATCAGTCAAGATATCTGTTAATATCTTTTATATCACTTTTCTCATGCAAATTTCCATTGTTAAATTGTTAGGGTCCATCATGTATATCACAGGCTTCTCAAAATTCCATTCCTTAGAGTATATGGTATTCTATGATGGTATCCATATGGCATTACCAGAAAAATGCTATTGTTAACAAGACAGAACTCTAGAGAGGAATAATTAAAAGGTAGACATAAATAAGTTATGCAGAAGGAATGGATGGTTATGAACTGCACCATTAGAAGTATCCAGTGATGATCTCATCACAGATCAATGATTCAATCAACTCATTAACTGATATTTTTGAGCATATCTAGTTAAGTGCAAGAACATAAGGTATCATGAAAATCAAAGAAAGATGAAATTACATTTAATAAAATGGTGGTAAGTATGGTATACATACAAGGGGAGGTATTATAGCATAATATTGTCTTTGTTCTATTATAATTCCTACAGGTGCTTTGTTCTATTTGAATTCTATTTTAGTCCCTAGCATGCTGCAGCGTCTTTTACTACAGGGTACAAGTTACACAAAATAGTTTTGAAACAATAACAAACTTCCATGTTCAGGGCTCTCCTACTTTTATTGATATTATAATAAAAATGTATTTAATTGGTCATTTATGATGCATTGAATAGAGGCCATGACTCTACAAAACAAAAATATTTGATCCACGAAAATGAAAAAAATTGACATGAGCAAAAATGCTAGACCTGGTATCAGGAAGACTGGGGGTCAACTGTTGCCTTTGACACTACTGTGTGACCACAGACAAGTTACTGTGCTGGTTTCTTGAGACTCTCACAACTCTCTTAAGATTTATCAACTCTTTAAATTGAGACTGATGTGCAACAGTGAGAGAGCAGTTTTCAAACCCTTGATGTCACAGAAGCTTGATACATAGTTGCATTTTGTTAGCATTTAGACTAGATAATACAGAATACTCTATAATGAGCTGCCTAGTGTTTGTCATGTTGCTACAATGAGATAACATGGAGTAACAAGAGACCATGTAATAAGACAGAATAATCATCAAGAAATCTTAGTTCTTCATCATCTCAACTCTGCCACTAAATAACTGTCTGAGCTATTCAAGTCCCTTAATCACATTACCCTTTAGTTTTTTACTTGAAAAATTCAAAAATTTGATAATGGGAAGGGTATGGAGAGGAAGGAAAGGAGGAAGCAAGCATTTACACAGAAGCTGCTATGGGTCAATGCCAGTACTGGATAATAAGCACATTTATAAACAGTATAGCATTTAGGACTGACAACAACCCTGTGAGGTAGGTGCTATTATTATCCCCATTTTATAGCTAGAAATCTGAGGCAGACAGAGGTTAAGTGACTTGTCCTGCATCAAACAGTTATTAAATATCTGAGAGATTTAAACTTGGTCTTCCTGACTCCAAGCCCAGTGTTCTATCCACTGTTCCCATCTACTTGCCTTTAAAGGAATCAATTATAATAAGTAATAGAAAAATATTTACCTGTTGGTTAATAATTTCTAAACGTGATTCTTTTAAGTGTATCTTTAACCATTCTGTTGCTTGGGAAGAAGGATCGATTAGAAATGGGCAAACTCGACTCTAATTATGAAACAAAAACAATGAAAAGAATATAAACAATACATATTTTGTCAAAATTTTAGAAGAAACAGCTTGAAAATTATAAATAGAAAATTCAGGTGTCTCTCAAGTTTCAGAGGTCCCCAAAATGCTGAGCTATGGAAAAGCAATAAGCCAAAGGGGAAGAAAAAAGGGGACGTAGAATAAAACATATATTTAACCAATTCCCAAGGAAAGGCCAAAAGTTTGCAAAGCAACAATCCTGATTGCATGGTTTTAAATGCACTAATTAATTAACATTAGCAATCTTCAAATGAAAATTGTTAAAGGACAAAGGAAATATGCAAAGACAGGGCTCAAAAATCTACAAATTGACCTAGATGCTCCATCTTAAAACAAATTAAACTGAACTCTAGTACTATTTCTATTATAATTGGGCCTATTCAAAATGTATTTGAAATATATGAAAAAATTAATCACTAATTTCACATTGGAGAACTCCTGGTTTAAAGATGTCAAATATATAGTCACAGAACTTACAAAGAAAAATAAATTAATCATTAAAAATTTGCTAAAAATAATTAGTGATGCTACCTGAATTTGGTTCCTTGATACTGATAACAATAACTCACTCAAACTTCATTCCTGAAGGCTTAACTTGTTGTCACTCCAACACAAATGCTAGTTCTTTTCATACAAGTATATTAACTTTGTAATTTCATGATGCTACAGTATTTTTTTAAAACTACTTTCATATGAGCATTAAATAGTACATTATCAAATCTAACACATCTTTGGTTATACACAAAAGCAACTAGAGTTTAAAAAAAAAAATCATTCTTACCCATGATTGCAAAGCAATGATCTGATGCAGTAAAACAAAAATAAGTAAAGATTATTTATATAACAAATAAAACATTTTCAATATTTAACATAGTGCTTGTAAGTTTATGCTGAAAAATGTCTATTTGATTTAAAAATCATTACTGACTTCCCATCCTTCTGATTTTCTTTTCCTCCCACTTCATCAAAATCATTCTTATGTACCCCTCTTTCAAAGTTATTTTCTGCTCTTATAACATCTGCATTTTAAAAGTAATTATAGAATTTAAAAAAAAAAATCTTCTTTAGCTATGTCTTCTCAATCAACAATTCCTCTGCAGGGAATTACTTTAGGCTTATACAGTATAGCTAGTCCATTATCAAAGATTTAATTTATAGCAAGTACTTTGATAACAGTAACAACCAAATTTATGGTGTTTATTACTGGACTATTAAACTATCATAGGTTTGCCTACTGTCTAGTATAAAATTCTTCTAGAAAACGGTTTAGGAGTAGATTATTGGTATTAAAATGAAATTTATTTCAATGAAATTCCTCTTATTTCATTTAGAAATCTGCATCAATAAAATAGCTTGTCACCTTAAGGAAGTCCCCCAAATTGTTAAGCTGAACAAGAGTAAACAAATGGTATGAAGTCATTTATGGTAACAGAGACAAAATATTAGATATCTTAGATCAACATAATTAAAATAAGAAAAATAAATCTTAAAAAGCTATCTATGTCCTCATCAAGAAAAGTGATTCAAATTACAGTTATATGTTCCCAAATTATTCCATATCCTGGTAAATAAATAACATTTTTTATAGGTTAATCTCATATACTTTGTTATGGGATAAAAAAAGGAGTACATAAAAATATTTCTTAAAATACAACTGAGTATTTCTAGGATTGCTGAAATTGGAAAAGGAAGTTAGCATACTTTAAGGATAGCACAGAAACAAATAAGAGATATCAGAAAGCATACAATTTTCTAGTATGAAATAAATTTATCTTTCTAGTCTGAGTAAAGATGAAGAGAAATGCCTATTGAATGCAAGCTAAAGAGGAATCAAAATCAGAATATAAGTAAAATTGTGTATTTGTCAATAAGGAAGCAATATTCTGTAAGTCATTTGAATTAATTAAAAGCATAGCCAATTAAATTAATAATGATAAACATGCAGAACAAGAACCTGTGGGTAAGCTGGTCTTCCAAGATTTACATGTTACCAAATAGAAAACATTTAAGTCAAGAGACAGGGGTGGGGCACCTGTGGCCTTCCAGGTTCTCAAGGGAAGCCTTTTGACTGAGTCCAAGTTTTACAAAACAAATACCTTCATTAAGGGGATTTGTTGTGTGAAATCTGGATTCAGTCTTTGAGGGCCTAGAGGCCACAGGTTCCCCCCTGCATTTTATCTCTCTTCTTTATCTTATTCTCTCCACTAGTTTTAAAGTTAGTGGGCAATGGAGGCCAGAAAAGAAGACAAAAGAAAGAGGGAAAGACACACAGGTTGACACTGGAGAATGGAAAAGTGCATCAGAAGAAGAAGAATCTAGAAATTGTTTCAGAGGATTAACTCACACCTATCTAGTACACCTATCCTAGAGAAAAGAGAGAGTCAATGATAAAACATTTAAGATTGGTTCATCTTAATGTTGCACACTGTGTTTAAAAATGCCATATGATTTTTAGCATTTTTTTCAACAAAGGTGAATTTTTTCATTTTACAAACAATCACTTTTAGAAAACAGATACTATGTGAAAAATCATCATTATAAATATCAGTTTCTAGGCTTTTCACTATCCTTATTGGCCAAGATCCCAAAATTTGGTTCCTTTCCACTGCCTGTTTAGGAAAGAAAGAATGATTACATAAAAAGTGGAACTGGGATTAGGGATTTTTAAAAAAGTCAATGATAATATCTGATATTAGCAAACAACATGATAGAAGAAACATGGGATCTATTGTGCAATAGCATGTTTTAGCTTTCAATTCATTAGAAAATTCAACTTTTAATCTTCTATTATCAAGATGACAAGGTAATTTAGATTTATAAATATCAACAAGAGGAAAATGAACACCATCAAATGGTACAAAATTTTTGCTTCTATTCATTTAATAATTTAAAGTAATGTTTGAAAAATAAGTGGTTAGATAAAAAGGTTGATTGTATAATAAAATTGACTTGCAAGTTTGTTTATTTTTAATTTTCATTTGTTCCCCCTTCACTCCCAGGAGTAAGATAGAAAGGGACTTTATGTACTGAGGTGTTAACAATGAAAACACAAACTCTAAAGAAAATTTGTGGGATTGACTGTGGAAAGGAAAAAAGACAGGTACTAAGAAGATACTTGCAAAAGAAAAACAAAATGAATTAATTACCTGCAAAATAACAAGAGCATTTTCTATTGAAAGGTCATCAGAAGGCAGACCTTCACTTTTCCAAATCAGCTGCTCACTCTCAGTACAAAGAAACCGTCTCAAATCAAATTCTGGAAAGTTAAAAGTATCAATTAAAATTCATGAAAATTACCTCATACTAGAGTTGAGAAGATAACAAAGCAACCTTAAAAGCAGGAATGCAAAAGTTCTAATAATATAACTGCTTATTGAGCAAAGAATTACTCTTAAAGATTCAAAAGATTTTTTTGAATCTGCATTTTGAAGCCCAGAAGAGCACAAAAGGAATCATATAAATTAGGACTGCAAATTCATATCTACAAAACATTTCTGTTCTCAAAAAGTTCTAAACGTACTCATCAACTATTTCTGAAATCCAATTCCAATCTTTAATATAGAAGGTGGGAACCTTACATTTGCCAATAGTTCTAAAGGTCACATAAAAATATGTAAAATTTGAATTGCTTAGAGTATTTAATAACACAACAATATCTGACACTGATATAAATAATTACGTAATATATTATGTTTGCAAAGTGCTTTGCCTGTGCCATCTCATTTGATCCTCACAGTTATACTTTGCCACAGGTAATACAGGGAAATCAAAAAAGTAATCCACTAGCATTTATTCAGCACTTAATATATGCCAGACACTGTGCTAGGCACTGCAGATATAAAGACAAAAGTAAGCAGTTCTTGCTTTCAAACAGCTTATATTCTACTAGAGCTGGCAGCATGCAAGTTAATAATTATATACAAGGCAATTTTTCATAGCATATATTAGCAACTGACAGGGATGGGGTGGGTGGGAGATCCTTTTGTAGAAAGTGATCATTTCAGTCAAGCTTGACAAATGAAGAAAAACAAGGATGCCAGTGTGTTTCACAAGTAACACATGAGAGACACAAGAGTTTTGAACTCTAGCCTCTAACAGGTTCCCTTCTTGATCTGGTCAGACAGGAAGACAGCTTGGGAGGGATTAATAATCCTACTTTAGTCTAGTCTTCTCAGTGGGAGTTGCTGATATTGAGAATATCAACTCTTCCAGCATTCCCTCATCACCTTTCTCCCAGGGACCAACTAGAAGGGAGGAGGGGAGCAACTACGCCATGTCTCAAGGGGGTCAACTGAGGCAGGCACAGCTTGTGAACTTCCCTAAATCCCCTCAAGCCTCAATGAGGCCAACTGAGGCAGGTCCATGCATTCCTTTACGCATTACCCAAATCCCACTTGGGTTTTCCACTCAATGCCCAGTGCCCTCTTGCTTTATAGGGCAACAGACAAAGAAGGCATATTACCAGCAATAGCTTCACAGGTTAACTTTAGCAACACTGTCATTTGGCACAAGTACAGTAAACATCACATTGTGTCACCCCATAACTCACAGCACAGCCTCAGTAGAATTGCCTATCATTATGATTCTAGAAATTACTGTCCAGGATCCTTGGGGCTACTCTGAGAGTTATTATCTAACACCTAGAAACTAGAGATTGCCATGGCTATGGATCCTTAGAAACCAAACTCTAAAAAAGGTGACAAAATCCTCCTTACATATACAGTGTCACTGAACTGCAGAGTATATGGTGAGGTCTGGACAACAGATTATGAAGGGCTTTGAATGACAAAGTGAGGACTTTGTATTTTACTCTGGAAGTGATAAGAAGATACTGGAGTCCATTGAATAGCAGAGTTGTGGTCAGACCTGTGCTTTAAGAAGACCAGTCTAACAAATGAGTGAATGATGGGCTGAAGTGAGGAGAGAACTGCAGCAAGAAGACCAACCATGGATATGTAATCATATAGGTGGGAGATGGCAAGGGCTTTTTACCAAGACAGCAGCAACGTCAGTGGAAAGAAGGTGACTTTTGTGAAAGTCGTTATAAAAGTAACTTTGACAGGTTGTGTAGGCAGGTTTTATTTAGGGGGTGAAGGAATGAGGAGTCAAGAATGGCACTTAGAGCTTCGGTGACTAGGAGGATGGTGGTATCCTGAATATTAATTTGCTATAGTGAAGCTCTTTCAGGCATGTCCAACTCTGTATGATTCCATTTGGGGTTTTCTTGGCAAAGATATGGGAGTGGTTTGCCATTTGCTTCTCCAGGTCATCTTACAGATGAGAATACTAAGGCAAAGACTTGAGTGATTTGTCCACGGTCACATAGTGTGTACTGATAGTCAAAAAGTGAAAAAGAATGAAGGGTTTAGGGGAGAAATATGATTTCAGTTTTGGCTATGTTGAGTTTTTAAAAATTTTTTTTTTTAAATTTTAGACAAATACTAAAACATAAATACATAAGAAAAGAAAAAAACATGCCATGTGCACCACAGAATGTAGGAAAGGATTCAGAATACCAAGCAATAACTTTCCATTTCAAGAAAGCCAATATATTAAATACAATGTATTGAAAGCTGTCCATCTTTGCCACCTGCCTTGTAGGTTTTCTTTTGTTCTTGTAGTACACTTTTTACTTTGTTCTTCCCCCTTTTCTGCCCCTCCCCCCAGGCTACAATTAAGCATGGATATATTTATATATATAGATACACATGTATATATACATACATACATATATATATATATATACATATATATATATATATATATACACATACTTATATAAACATGTACTTTCTCTAAGAGGTTCTACTCCTAATCTTTGCTTTCATGTTTGTGCTTATCTCTTTTTTCCCATTTCTTCTAACTCCTCTAACTTTACTTCTAAGCACTACCTTGCCCTTCCATTACTTAATCTACCCTGCCTTGAGCAGCCCCTCCTTTATTCTCCCCTTCCCATAAATCAGAATACCCTTTTATATATCTTTGACCTATTCCTTCACCTTCCCCTCTAAAGATCCCTCCCTTGTCCTCCCAAGAATCCCTCCCTTATCATTCCATTTGCATTGATCTAAACACCCCTCTATATCCCCCTTTTAACCTATTCCCTCACTCTCCCCGCTTAAGATCCCTCCTTCATTCTCTTCACCCTCCCTATCTTCTTAAGAGTTTTCTTTCTAAATTTAGATGACTTCTATATTCTTCTAGATGTACATGTAGTTTTCTCTCTTGAACCCATTTCAGTAGATTTCCACAACCAACAGCTCCCCTGTCTTATCTAATTCCTCCGTATTGTTTCTTCCTCTCACACCTCATTTAGCTGTATTTGAGCAATTTTACTTTCAGAAGTCATATCATACTCAGGTTCACCCCAATCTTTTTGAAAAGCTACCTAATTAGTAATAACCACCTTAGACATAGGTTTTACATTTTATATGCATAAAGGTAATTGATCCTTGTTATGCACCTTATATTTCTCTTAGCTCTTGTATGTCACATCTTCTATTAAGTTCAGGTTGTTTTTTAACAAAATCCTGAAAGTCTGAAAATTCATTAAATAACATTTTTTTTTCATTCAGAATTATGCTTAGCTTTGCTGGGTATAATATTTTTGGCTAGAAACCCTGTGCTTCTGCTCTTCAATATATAGTGTTCCAAGATCTGTGATTTTTTAGTGTTGCCCTAGGTCTTTTATGATTCTGTGGTACCACTATATGTAATTTTTTTTTCTTGTTGCTTGCAGTATTTTGTCCTTGAGATGGGGATTTCAGAATATGACTACAATATTTCTGTGCATTTTCCTCATAGGACCTCCTTCAGGTGGTGATTGGTGGATTTTTTCTATTTCTACTTTCCCCCTCTTATTCTGCTTTGGGACAATTTTCTTTAATTATTTCTTGTATTCTTATATCAAGATTCTTTTTCAGATCATAGCTTTCTTGTAGTCTACATATTCCTATATCTTCTCTTCTTGATCTATTCTCCAGATCACTTATTTTTCTTATGAGATGTTTCACATTCTCTTCTATTTTTTTCACTTCTTTATATTTTGTTCTTTTATTGCTTGAACTCTTATAACTTTGATGACTTCCCTGGCCCAACTCTGATTTTCAAGGAGTCATTTTCTTCCTTAAGATTCTGGATCTCCTTTTCTAACTGGTTGACTTTCTTTTCATAATCTTGTTTTTCTTGGAGTATTCTTATTTTTCTTCTTAGTTTTTCCTCAGTCTCTCTCATTTGATTTTTAAAGTCTTTTTTAAGTTTTTCAATGAACTCTTTGTGGGCAGGTGACCATCTGACATTATTCTTTGAGACAGAAGAGGGTTTGCTTTAGCATCCTCCTTCGAAGATGAACCCTGGTCTTCTCTATTCCCACAGTAGCTCTCTATGGTTGGATTCTTTCTCCTTTGCCTGTGCATTTTTATTTTTGGAAATAGCTTAGTTTTCATAATCACCTGGGATATGGGGAATGGTGCCTCTGACCTCAGATCCTCTTCAGTTCTACTCTCTGACCTTGAACTCAAACCACTACCTCTAGCCTCCTGTAAGTAACCACAGCCAGTAGTAATTCATCCCACTGCTTCTGCACTTACTGGGCTTGTGCTGGTTTCTTCTTGCCCCTACTATGTCTTGTCACCAGAGGCTCCCTAGATGTTCCCTGCTCAGACACCCAGCTCCTTTTACTGTCCCATGGGTAAAAGTTCCTGTGGCTGGGGTTGAGGCACCCTCTCAACTCAGCTAACCCAAGATCCTTCCCAGAGGTTTAAGTGGAGGTGGAGGTGTTTACTCTTCACAGGGAGGAAATCTCATCCTGGGATTTTTCTTCAGATCTCTGACTATCCCTGTTCTGCCCCTAATCTTATTTATGTTCACCCTGAGGCACTATTTTATCTCCTTTGTGGAGGAAAATCTTGAGAGCTTGAAATTTTCTAACCTACTTCCTCATCTTCCCAGAATCCTCTCTCCATGTTGAGTGACATTTCTTCAAAAGGCCCAATAGGCAATTGAAGATGCGAGACTGGAAGTTGGCAGAAATATTAGGGGTAAATAAACTTGATTTATCATAATCATACATATGACTATTGATTCCACAGGAGCCAATGAGATCACCAAGTGAAATAGTGGAACAACCATGGTTAATGGGTGAGATCTGGATAAATATCTAGCAAAGGGGCTGAGAAGGAATGGTCAGAGAGGTAAGAGGAGAACCAGGAGAGAGATGTGTCATGAAAACCGAGAGAGAAGAGAGTATCAAGAAGATGGTGATTCACAGTGTTAACAGCTGTAGAAAGGTCAAGAAAGAAGAGGACTAAGAAAATGCAATTAGATTTGGCAATTAAAAGATCACTGGTAACTTTGAGGAGAGCAATATTGGTTTTATGATGAGGTCAACAGTCAGACAGACCACAAAGAGTTAGGAATAAGCAGAAAGGAAGTAAAGGCACCTCTCATAGATGACTTTCTCAAGAAGGTTAGCCACAAAGGGAGGACAATCGCTGGAGTGGACAGATGGATCAAGTGAGGGTTTTTTGAGGACAGGGAAACAAAAATGATCATAGAGTGAAGAAGTTAGTAGACAGGGAGAAACTGAAGATAAGGGAGAGACTGAGATTGATAAAGAGAGAAGAGGAGATGGAATGGTATGGGTAGAGTAGTTTATCTTGGCAAAGGGAAGGGCCACTTCTTCATATCATACAAGGATGAAAGAGAGAAGCGGAAGACATCTTAGTGATATGAGACAACGAGGAAGGAGAAGAGGGAGCTCTTAATGGCCTCAATTTTCCAGTAAATATAAAGCAAGATTCTCTGCTGAAAATCGGGGGAGGTGGAAGATGGGGGTCTTAAGGAGGGATGCAAAGGTTTGTAAAAGCTGCTGTGAAGAGTGAGATAGTGAGAATGTTTTGTAGCAATGAGATCCCATCTGATTGTATAAAAAATAGGCAGTGAACCAGGGCAGCACAGTTTTAGTTTTGTTCAGCTACATGTCAGTAGGAACAAAGAAGGCAGATGATGGGAATTATCTATGGATGAGGTTGAGCAGGGAAAGTTCTCTGATAGGTTAAGGGAGGAAGGGATTCAAAAAAGGAGTACAACATTGAGTAGCAGTAGTTCTCCAAAGGGTCAAGATGGGGGAGGAGGAACAATGTAGATACTAAAGGGGTGATGGCCTGGCAAAGAACTGAACCACTGACAGACTGGAAATCCCAGTGTGATGAAGAACAAGGTTTGGGACTGCAAGGCCAAGGCAGAAGTAGAATGACAGCATTGTAATCAGATAAGGATATGTCAGAGTTCATGAATATGAAAGTGGTGTATCAGCAGGCAACAGCAAGACCACCTTTGTATTTGGCTGAAGTGAGGTGAATAATGTGAAATTCATAAATTTAGGAACTGTGAGATTAGGGTGTCTGAGGAAGGAGATATGGATTGAGAGAACCTCAAAAAGAGAAAAAGTTACTGAGAATTGGTGTCGAGGCAGAACCAGGAGGTGGCAATGAGGAACAAGAAGTATACTAACACCTCTATCTCAATCAATGAGTTGCCAAGGAGGAGAGTCAAAAAAATGGAAGGTGGGAAAGGAAAATATTCAGCCTGAAAGTAGGTACGTTGACCACAGAACAGATATTCCAGAGAGCACAGTGGAAGGGATGGGTGAGATATGGGGTGGGTGGCTTAAGGGGGAATGTAATAAGGGAACAGGTAATAGGGAAAATAATGACCATCAGGAGTCCAAAGTCACTGAGAGGGGAAAGGATGTTAATCACTGAGGAATGAGTTTAGAGAGATTTTCATTGTCCGTGGGGGTTTAGCCTAAGAACAGAGTATTCCTAAGGCCTTACATAATACAGAGAAGGTAACAGGTTCTTAGATCAGTCAATCAACATTTACTAAGCATCTTCTTTGTGCTGGGCACAGTGGGAAGATATAGGGATAAAAAAAATGCAAAAGACTGTCTCAGACCACAAGGAGCTTACAATCTAATGGGTTCGATAATGTGCAAATATAAACAAAGCAAGCTACACACATACTTGATAAATAGAACGCAATCAACAGAGGCAAGGCACTAGAATTAAGAGCAGCTTGGGAAGGCTTCCAGTATAAGATGGCATTTTAGCTGAGACTTAAAGGAAGGCCAGGGAGGTCAGGAGGCAGAGGAGGGACAGCATTCCAGGAATGGGGGACAGAGGAAATGCCTGGAGCAGAGAAATGGAGTCTCACTCAAGGATAATCCAGAAGAAAGGCACCATTGTCTCAAAGAATAGGTGTTGGGGAGTACAGCAAGGTCTAAGAGGACCAAAGGGCTCTGAATGCCAGAGAGGATTCTGTATTTGCTCCTGGAAGCAACAGGGAGTCACTGGAGTGTACTGAGTGAAAAGGTGATACAATCATACTTGCATTTTAGGAAAATCACTTTAATGGTTGAAAGGAAGATGGACTGGAATGGGGAAAAACCTGAAGCAGACAGACCCACTAAGAGGCTATTGCAGTTATCAAGGCATGAGGTGATGAGGGCCTGCCTTGAATGCAGGGAAGAGAATGAAGTGTATTCAAGACATGTAATAAAAGGGAAATTTAGCAGATTTTGGCAATAGATTAAATATATTCAAGAGATGTAACAAAAGGGAAATTTAGCAGACTTTGGCAATAGATTAAATATAGGTTGAGATAGAGCCAGGAGTTCAAAATGACTCCTAGGTTGCAAGCCTGAAGGATGGTATCCCAAAGGATAGAGAAGCTGGGGCACAGGGGAAGAGAAGGAAGAGGGTTGGTTATGAAGAAAGCTAAAGAATTCCATTTGGGATATAGTGAGCTTGGAGTTCAAAGAATATTTTAATTCCCTTACCCCCAAGACTGGAAAGCAGGCTACAGATCTGATGAAATGGCTCTCCTCCTCTCCACTAAAAGCGAGGAGTCTAGTGCTCAATGGAGTGGTGTTTCTCTTCTTCCAGAAGGAGGCAAGAGACTAGACAGGAGTAAGAAATGGCAGGATCGAATGGCATTTTTCTCTCTTTAAAGCAGGAAACTGGTTCCCAAAAGAATAGTATCTCCATTCTTTCCCCCAGAAGGCTCAGGAACAGCACTTAGCACAGTACAATGGAATGGAGCAGGAAAATGACTTGATCATCTTCCTTAAGAATGTTACATTGACAGCTGTTTGGAGAATGTACTAAAGAGCAGAAAAACTTGAGGTAGGGAAAACAATTCGGAAGAGGCTGCAAAAGTCCATGCAAGAAGCAAAAAGGGCCTGAACTAATAAGGTGGCTATGTAAATAGGAAGAAGGGAAGGAATATGAATTACATTATAGAAGAAGAATTGACAAGATTTAAGAACGTATTGGACACTTAGGCCGAGTGAGAGTGATAAAGGACAGATAATTTCCAGGATGATTAAATCTAAGGAGGGTGGAACCTACAACAGAAATATAGATGTTTGGAAAAAATGAGTTTTGGAGAAAAGCTAATGAGTTTTGTTTTGGATATTGCTGAGTTTGATGTGCCCATAGGACATCCAGACTGAAAAGTCAACTTGGTAGCTGATGATATAAAAGTAATATTCAATAGAGACTAAGGCTAGACATATAGATCTGGAAATTATTTCAACAGAGATAACTAGATCTATGACTCATCAAGAGAAAGACAAAAGAAGAGGAACCAGGATGGTGCCTTCTGATTCATTCACAGTTGGGAAAAGATATGGATGATTAAACAGCAAAGGAGATTGAGAAGAAAGGATCAGATAGGTAAAGATAAAAATAATTAATCTCAATTCAACATCATAGGCTCCTATTATAATGACGTGCTATTGCGGATTCAGATATATAATGGAAAGGGGAAAAAATGTAATTTTTTTAAAGTACAAAAGATATCAAGTGACCAATATTTTTTCACATGTAATTTTTTTCAACCTCAAAGATAACCAAAAGCTCACTTTCAAGACCAGCTGCCTTTGTCCATTCATCCAAACTTGCTTTTCTCTGACCCTCAGGAGCAGCAGAAAGATATGTAATGAAAGCAGCAGCCAGCTGAGCCCTTTTAGGAAGTGTAGCCAGTTCTTCTGTTATCTCTGCAACCTGAAAAAATATGTTTTGTGGATAAAAAACAAATTGAGCTAATGTTCATAAGCACAGAAAAAACTATTTTTACTATTTTTCCTGAGTGTCAAAAAGTTCATCACCTACTACTATCTAGTCTACTGTACTAATGTATTTGCACTTCTGTTTGTAGTTCTATTAAAAAAGATACTCATTAATTTAAGTAATATTCTCTATCTTTCCAGAGAAATGTTATATAAAGTTGACTGAATGTGATTAGCTGCAAGAAAAAGCTAATGAATACAAATCAAAAATAGCTGTATGTCTATATGCATTTCATACACAAATGCATATAAATATGTGTATGCTCATACTGCATATGTCATACTGTATATTTTAGTTGAAGTACAAGTTAGTATTAGAAAATAGAAAAACCAGTTACACACATATCTACAGTTTATGGTAGACATGCTTGCTTAAAATAAAATCTCCTTAGGTTATTATGGACAATTTTATATGCCAAAAGGGGCTGGGGACAGGGACTCTTTAGCATTTCCAAGATTCCCTGATCTCATAAACTTGACTAATCTCTCCAAAGAAGCAAATCACAATCAACCAATACCATCTCATTCAGAACAACTAAGAGTCGTGTCTTCCTATAAACCCTCCACAAAGTGCCCATGCAATATGCTGGGCATCTCTACCTCCTGTCATTATGTAAATACAAGTTCTGCATGCAGGTGGCCAAGGTAGCTACGCAATGAAATGGATACAGTATGCTGGGCCTGGAGTCAGGAAAACTTGAATTCAAATCCAGCCTCAGAAGCTGCTTAGTTCTATGACCCTGGGCAAATCACTTAACCTCTATCTACTTCATTTTCCCAATCTGGAAAATAGGGATAGCAATAACACCTACCTCCAAGGGTTGCTGTGAGGATTGAAAGAGAATAGAATTACAAAGCATTTAGTGAGCACCTGGTACACAGTGGGCATTTCATAAATGTTACTTATTAGCTATTGTTGGCCATTAATTATCCCTCGCTACTGTGACATGGCCAATCCACTTCCTCTAGCAGTCAGCATCTCTTAATAGCCTAAAATTGTGCTGTGTTCAGCATAGACTTCTAGTAAATATTTGGTCTAAGCCAACTGTTCTTCATATCTATTTTCTTTAAGGCAATTTCTACTTCTTCATGCAGTAGACTGGAAACTGTTATGTTAGTCTACATGCATTGCTGTTATTAATAAAACATTTTGTTGGAGACATCTTAATTTTTGTCATTTGTCAGATCAGTTTCTTTAAACTTGCTTTTCCTCTACCATATTTCATTATTCTAGGAGGTGACACAGTTCATAAGTTATCTCAGCATCATCTTCTGTAAGATTTTACGAATGAATTTATATTCAGAACATTATCAGAGAATGCCATAGCTCTGCTTGGCAAGATCAAGTGTTGTCTGTCTGAGGTTGCTACACTCTTGGTCTTCTTCTGTTAACTAATTTACACTGGCTAGCTTTCTAAAGAAAATAATAATCAATCCACAAAAATTTATGGTGCTAACTATATGACAGGAACTGTGATAGGGGCTAGAGCCACAAAGAGAAAAGGAGAACAATCTTTGCCCTCAAGAAGTTTATATTTTAATGGGGATACAACATGTAACTATATAGGCATATAGAAGACGCACACAAAGCAAATACAAAGCAATTTTAGATGGGAAAGCACTAGCAGCTGGGCATACCAGAAAGGTCTTCTGTATAACCTGATTCTCAAGGAAATCAAGCAAAGGTGGAGAAGTAGAAACAAAAGGTGGAGATATGTATTGTTAAGAAAATTTGTAGAGCTTCCCTGCCCCTTAACAGGTCCAAGTGACTAGCTTTGGGCTTTGGCTCAGCCCACAGCTTGAGTCACATGAAGCCCATGGTGGGAGGAGCTTGCTGCATGGGTAGAGCAGGAAGGATGCAGCAAAAAGGAAGAGTGAGGAGGAGCTGAGAGAGGAGCAGAGAAGGCTGAGAGAGCAGAGCAGCTAGCCTGAGTGAGAGGAAGGGATTCTGTCTAAGGGAGCTTGTTTGCAGGGGGGCCCGAGAGAGGGAGGGCTTGGGAATGGCCATGATCCCTGCATTGATAATGTGTACAGATTTCTTTGTTACTATGATGGATCTGACTTTCTGTTATCCAAATAAATATTTTGGTTTCATCCCCAAGGAAGATATATTTATATTTTGCAAATTTACCCTGGAAATATGCATACATATCCATAGCAGCTGCAGTGGGTAATGTATTGGTGTTACAAGGTGAGAAGGGATAGCATTTCAGGCATGAGGGACAGCAAATGTAGGGCACAGAGATAAGAGATGGAATGTCCATAAGAAAAGGTAGGCAGGCTAGAATGGCTAAATCATAGAATGTATAGAGAAAAGGGTAAAAAGACTGGAGAGATATGAAAGGGTCAGGTTTGAATATCTTTAAATGTCAAGTGAGTGAGTGATATTATCTCTCCAAAAATAACAGAAATAAGAGTTAATTAAGTGTGTCTTGGAGTAGACGGACGGGGTGAAGGGGAATGACAAAGTAATGGTGATGTGTGTTCTTTTATGCATTCCTCTTAGCTTTTTAAATAGGGGAGGTGAGAGCTGTTTTCACTTCATTATACCTTATTTGTTTTTGTTTGATGTTCATTTTTATCTTTGCTTTAGTAAGTAAACAGTCTGTCTATCCAAACAGCTAATTCACAGTCACCTACTGGCGATAAATCATCCTTTCCTGTTCCTTGCACTCTTACTCAGGAAGTTCTCAAACCGTTTTTTTTGTTGGAGCCTTTCTCACATCTCCCCAGCCCCTCATGACCACTGCCACATTTCAGGGCCCATGACCTGTGGCCCAAACTATTAGAACAGCTCCTAATTGCTCTCCTTGTCTCCACTCTCTCCTCTCCAGTCCAGATGCCAAAATAACCTACTCTAAGCTCACATCTGACCATTTTGCTTCCCTTCTCAAAAAACTTCTTCTAAGATGAAAGAGAAACAATTCCAGCTGGAATTTAAACATCTACATTATCTACCTTCCCAGTCTGATTTCACTTTTACTCACTTTCCCATGTTCCATTCCAGCAAAGTTAACCCCACTCCCACCCCATGCCGTTCTCTAAGTCCATGTTCCATTGTCACCTTCTCTGCATGCACAGACTCGGTTCCCATTTTTAGTGTGTGTGGTCGGACGACCTCTGCCTTTAGGAATATACATCTTCCTTCAAGAGTAAAACAGGTTCTACTTTCTCCATAAAGCCTTTCCTTCCTCATTTCCCCCCCGCCACTAGTTCCCTCCAGCCCCAGCAAGCCTTAACTACAATTATCTATGTATATATTCAATCCACACAGTACAGACAGTAAAAACTCTTTGAAGAAACAAACTATTGTGTTTGTCTTTGAATATCCAGGGAGCTAGCAGGGTACTTTAACTAGAATAAGCACTGAATAAATGTTTCATAAAATTGTGTCATTTCACTGAATCCCAAAGTTCCAAATATTCCATTTCCCACACACCGGTTTTCTAATGTTTTGACACTGCTAATGTACTAACACAAGTCTCCTTTTGTCTACATTTCCATGATAGAGAATATTCCGCTATTAAGAAGCTGGTAAAAGCCTGAAAAGCTTATGAACAGAGTGGCAGAAGGAAAACAGCAGAGGTATGGCTAGAGCACCACTTTCAGAGCTATTGTGCGGAATGCAGATTCAGAAAAATTCCTATGAAAAACATTTTTTTCTGCCTCTGCTATGTATTATTATTAGATAAATAACTCAGTAGATTAATAATCCCCTTCCTTTTGAACAAATATTATTATAATCCCCATATTTAAAAAGATTATTTCATGAAATTTTATTTCAGACAAACCTGTGCATTCCATCTCTTGTGTTCTCTATCAAGTTGATTAATTAAGACCTCAGCAGCTTTAATTGTTTCCTGTGCTTTGCTTACTTCTGATTCAAGTTTAGCTGCTTCTGAAGTTCTGCTCTGAAATCTGCAAAATGATTACACTTTAATTAAAAAAACTGAAGTGTTAATGGATTATTCCACTGATAATTTGCAGAAGATAGGAAATACGTTAGTACACTAAGCTATATTTGAAGATATAATTTTTGTATGTAATTTTTATATGACCAAAAAATAAGATAACAGATGTACTCTGAATATTGCTGAAAAATGAATAACAATATCACCCTTAATATCTGTAGAATTCTGAAAATGACTGCCTTTCCCACAATATTATCTAGCTTTCTTATATATTTCTAGGGGTATAAGAAAACTAGAGCACCAAATACAAACAAATTCAATTAACTTCAACTTGAATCTTAACTCAAGATTATGATAAGAAACAATATCTAACTACATATTATCAAATGTCTGTTAATATCTGTTTCTGAGATTTATACAATTTCCTCTGAAAATGACAGTAGAATTATTTTTCTGAAAAGCATCCAAAATCACAGTAACAAATGTGCTCATAACACAATAGGACAAAATATATTATATAACCATACTGACATATTCTTGATATAGTGATATATCAGTACATATTAATGCATCAGTATATATAGCAATATAGCAATATGACTGATCTATATTTAATCCAAAGTGATGTGAATGATTTTCCATCTTCATAAAAAGAAAATACTTTAGAAAATTTCTTTTTTGTTTCTTTTACCTAATGTTATATTACTGGAAATGTTTTGAATGCAATAATCTTAATATGAAGAAATTTATAGCTTTTGCTTGACAGATTTCTTTCAAAAATCTAGTGCATTTTTCTTTCTTCCCTTAGGAAAAAAATAGTAATTTATAGCAAATTTTTCCTAGACATTTACAAAAGATATCTCTAACTGTGAACGGAATACTACACTTATAAAGCTGAATTTATTCTGTAACTATATCCTCCTAAATTTTAAAAATAAAATATTTTCGACATATCTAATTGTCCCCAATTAACATTTTGTCTTTTATTTTAATAGTAATCACAGCCCTTGGTAGACACACATATCAAGCTTTAAGTGGAACAATCATTTATTCTTCCTTCATGAAAAGCCTTTCCCACAGAAAGTGTTTTTCTATGCTATGATGTCAAAGTTAAATAAAATGAATACCAAACAGCATCTGGGCATCTTTTTTAACGATATAAAACATTAAGAATATTTTTGGGAGATAATGAAGCAAATGCAGGTACACTAACAGCATGATTTTTCACTGGGACTAAAACTACCTAAACCCTAAGTCCTAACTGACTTTTCAAAGGAAAATGAATGCTCAATGTTATTATTACCATTTAATCATTTTATAGTGAATTCTTCTCCTTCCCACTCTCTCAAAAACACATTAGAATACATACACTTATAAAATGAAAGCTAAACTAATATATTCATTTGCTGTTAATAAATAGTGATGATAGAGCAACAGAGAAATCAGATGCTGATGGAGTTCTCCACATCAACCTCAGTTTCTGAATGAAACATCATGGGAAAAACTGTTATAATTAGAAGCTTTGATGTGATTTTTACGTAAGCTTTCAAAGCATATGTTAACAATATTTAAAACTGTGTTTCCAAATATTAACTTACTTATCTTTCAACTCTGACACTTTCTGCCCAACAGAGTTAAGTAAGTCTTCCAGTTTCTTTTTTCTGTCTTCAGTTTTCCTCAGATTCCTAAAACAGAACATAATTTTATACAAATATTTCTGCTTACAATACTGTCGACAAGGTATAAGTAGCTTGAAAAATAAACTTACATTATGTGATCAACAATAAAAAGCAAAATGATCTAACATCTGTGATTTACTGGTCTACAGAACTTCCAGATATATACTAGACCAAGCATTTTTTACACTTTCACCACTTTCACTGTGATATAATTTCATTTTGTACAATAAAACTGAAATTCCAAAATTCTAACCACTAATTATAAAAAGACTGTTTTATTTGTATACCTACCTACTCAACTATTTAGCCAATATCAGAAGAATTTTGTTAATATTTATTATAGTTATCAAAAGGAAAGAGGAAATCACTAATTAAATGGAAAACTGTGATTAATACATATCCAGGGACTATGCTCCTGATGAACCAAAGTCTCTATCCATCTAAGTAATTCAGGATTAGGATTATACAAAAATTTAACCAGATTTTCAAAGAGGAAGACACAAAGTCACAAAGGAAAGCCATCAGCATTCCTACGTTGACAATTTTACAATAACCTGATTGTCCTATCACCATGGGAAAAGTTTGAATTAGAGATGTAATATGTGCATATATATCAACCAAGGTGTTCTATGATATATCTATGTCTGTATCCACACACATACATATACACCTTACTTGATCTCTATTTCTTTAAAATACTGAAAATGCCTATCGCCCACCTCTGTACAAGAGTAAGAAAAGCATACTGTTAACTCATTATTGTGCTGGAAAAATGCAAAGGTTGCAATACCTGAAAAATTATCTTTATATTTTCTTAACTTACGCTTCTAATCCTGCTTGTTCTGTTTCCAAAGGTTGAATTCGTTCTAACACATGTGAATACTGGACGTTGGCTTTGACCCAAGCAGCCAGGGGAGCAGCTGCAGTACTGGCACGTTTAGCATTCTGAAAAATTAATTATATTCTAATTTAATGTCACATCATTTCCTTAAGTATTCATATGATGTTAAGGAATTCTTCTGGTCTCCCACTAGAATTAAACTAAATCATTTTTTAAAAGGACAGCATAGACTTTGTGTTTAAATTATTTCTAACAAAAATATATATGTATATAAATTTGTTAGTATGAAGATTTGTTTACCTACAAAATTAATTACAACTAATCTTTGAAGTGGCTTAATGTCAAGAGCGTCTCTTGAATTTTTGTTTATTCATGTAATTTAAGTAAGTTTTCCCCAATCCAATAAGTAGTTTGTTTAACAGAAGTGAAGCCAGAAGGGTCATGTGCACAGAAAACTATATGGCCCCATCTTCCTTACCCTTCATTCTTCCATCTTCTTCCCTGGGTCATTTTCCTTCCCCAGCCTACAGCTTGTAGGAATACTTCAAAGCACTGCCCTGAGCTCACTTTCCTCAGTGATCGTGTAAACTCCCTGGATTTAACTGTCATCTCTATGCAAATGCAAGCCATGACAGGTACAGCTTGTGTTTCCTCCCCTACAATCTCCTGGACCTTTTAAAAGTCAGGCAATGATAGAAAATAAAGGGCTGGGAGTTGAATTGCTCAGGACTTTTTAAATATAAAGGCTGGTATTTAAAACAGCTTAATGTCATCCTTTACCAGGACATTTAAAACAACATAGACTTGACTGCTTTATGGAAAACATGAGCCTCTGGAGACACAGCTACGCAGCAAGACTGTGGCATGGAGTGAGTTACTTGTTCTGTTTAACCATAGGATCCAGTGTGCCTGCCAGCAATACAAAACAATAACAGAAACCTTTTGTTGATATCCTGTTGGAGTACCAAGAACTGGAGACTTAAATTTAGGGGTGGTCTTCTTAGAAAATAATCAAATAATCATATATAATGATATAGAAAAAAATTGTGGAATAATGTTTTTAAAAATTACCTTTGGGTCAAAAGATGCTTTGTTTTTAAACAGAAGGTCTTCAACACTTTCTCTTATTTCCCTTGGAATATTTCGAGCATCAAAAGTTGCAATATCTTCTCTCACACCTCTTTTAGCAAGGAAACTATAAATATGATCATAAATAAATCAATTCATTAACTGATTTGTACTTTATTAATCTAATTGCATAAAAGAGATAAAGGAAAGTTAAATAAAAGTTTTGCTTTTTCTGACAAAAAGGTCAGCTTAACAAAATAGTGAAAGCAATAAAGCTCCTAAATTACTAGACTCATCTACATGTAAATTTGAGAAGTGTCTTGCCCTTGTTGTCATCATTCTCCTTTCCTATAAGACTAAAGGTAGAAAATAAAATTTTAAAACACAGGCAACCTTCACAGTATCTATAAAACTAACAAGAGAGCAAAAGTAGGCACTCTACTACTGTATGACCTGTGTGCCTCTAAGCAAGTCACCTAATGTCTCTGAGCTTTTAATACTCATACATACATACACACACACACACACACACACACAAATATATGCACATGTTTATGTGGGGGGCATATACAGAACTATGTATATAGAAATATATACATGAATATATACTCCTATACTCAGGAACATATTATATATTCGTGTGTGTGTGTGTGTGTGTGTATGTGTATCCCTTTATCTATAAGCCTAATTTTAACTATAGGATTTAGAACTAGAGGGGGTCTTAGAGGTTATCTCCAGATTACCTAGAGAGCAACAAGAAGGCCCAATACATATATAGGGCTGGGTCATGAAGACATAAGTTCATATCCAGTCTCAGACACCAGTTATGTGACCCTGGGCAAGTCATTTAATCTTTCCCTGCCTTGGTTTCCTCATATGCTAAATGAGGAAAATAATAGCACTGTGTCTCAGGGTTGTTGTGAGGATAAAGTATTTGTAAAGCACTTTGCAAATGTTAACTCTGTGAATGCTAGTTATGATGATGATGATGAAGAGCTACTTCATTTTATAAGGCCATTGATTATCTCTAAGTTCCCATTCAACACAGAATTTAATAACACTTACCCTAAATCCTGAAGTTTACCTTTTCATGCTCACCCAAGACGTATCAAAGATTCCCATCAATCTTAAGACTCCTTCAAGGATGTCTCTGATGACATCAGGTGGCATTCTTAATGAGCGGATCTCTGAAAGGGATTCTGGTTTTATATTTCCAACAGCTAATTTAGCTTCATTAACCAGGGGCTAATAAAATTGGGAGAAAAAAAGTACATTGTTCATGTTAAACAATAAAAATTTTCATTTACATTTAATATTTTTTTCATTTTTACCAAGGCAGTATAAAAGAGTACCTCAGCCTCAACTTTTTTTCCTTCTTCCTCTAAGCTCTATTTTGCTTATATTTATTTATTTTGTGAATCTCTCACACTCTCTTTCATATTATAGTCATTTCTGTAAACTTCCCTCCTCAACTGTAAACTACCTGAGAGAAGTTGCTTTTTTGAATTATATCTTCCTTTATCATTAAGCATAATTTCATGTGTATAGTAGGTGCACAAAAATATTTTATGAACAAAAAAATGAAAATGAAAATTTGCTATATAAACAATACAAAATGGCCAAATGAATATTATAAAAATAACACTACAAGTGCATTAGTCAGGAAAATTTAATTTGACTTGAAGTGGAACCTGTAATATTCAGGGAAGCCCATGTCAAATAATGAAAATTACATTTTTGGGACCATCTTAATAATTTATAATTGTACAATATAATTATATAACCCATGAGAAAAGTCATTTTGATGCCCATACATTGCTAGATTCTAGATTCATATAACGAACCAACTTAATCTCATATAAAGTAATTTAAGATCCTTTCCCTAATTCTGTCTCCTATTCTCCCAAGTTAATAATTAACTTTGTCATTATTCTCAACTCCTCACTCTCCTTTCACCTCACTTACCCAATCAATTGTCAAATCTTGCCATTTCTACCTTCACAATATCTCATGCATGTTATCCCTTCTCTCCATTCATAGCTACAGGTCTGCATTACCTCCCTCTGATTATGGCAACTGCCTACTCTTAGGTTCTCTCTGTCTCAACATTTGTCATACTCCAGTCCATCCTACATACTAATGTCAAAGTAATTTTTCTTAAGTGTAGATCTGGCAATATAGTGCGCCCACTTAATGAACTCCAGTGGTTTTCTATTTTTTCTAGAATTTAAAAAATTTCCTATGGTTAGCTTTTTAAATAGCCTCGATGGCCAATGTTCCTTATCCCATGCACATGTGATCCAGCCACACTGGTTTTCTTTCTGCTCCTAACATGAAAGATCCCATCTTCCATCTCCATGACTTTGGACTTCTCATCCCATACTCCTGGAATGTATATACCTACCTTACCTCCACCTCATAGAATGGTTCAACAAAATACTCAAAAAAGGGCTACCTTCTTCATGAAGACTTTCTTGATCTTCCCCACTATTAACATCCTCCTCCCCCCACTACCTTGTCTTAAACTATTTGTATTATTTGTATATATTCTTTTCACGTTTATTCTGCATGCACTTATAGACAAACTCCCTGTGAATAGGGATAGTTACCCCTTTTTGTACTTGTATTCCCAGTACATAGCACAGTGTTTGGTACACAGCAGAAACATAATAAAATGCTTTTTGATTGACTGATTATCTTTAGGATAGATGAAGTATCCTGGGTATATGATAATAACTACCTTTTATAAAAAAATTTAAGATTACTAAAAAAATAAAATAAAATTTAGAGCTTTTCTCAAAATTGGGAGGTGCCAAGAATATCAGATTTATGTTGACTTTAAAATTTTCCTGCAATTAAAAATATTCACCATCTTTAAAATGTGTTAAACTAAGTAAGATCTTTAAGTAACCTAAAAGTTTTATTTGATTTTGTTTTTAAATTTTGAAACTATCAGTAACAATATTAACAGGTAGCACAAAGCTGTGCTTAAACTCAGTCTCAAATTCAGCCTCATTACAAGCTTGTATGACCCTAGCCAAGTAACTTAACCTGCCTCAATTTTCTCATCTGTCAAAGGGAGATAATAATAAAGTGAGATATCTGTAGTTATTTGCTAATATTAAAACAACATTTAGCTAATATAGAAATATATATATATACACATACATATATACACACACACACACACAGTAGTATATGGTTAGTATATACTATATACATAATATAACTAGTACACCTATATCATATATAGCTAGTATATATATCTGTGTGTATATATATATATATATATATATATAAATCTATGTGTGTATATATGTATATATAAAGAAATGTGAAGGACTATGGACAAAAGGAATTGTATTAGCTATATATTAATATATGACATTAGTATATATAATATATACTATATGTAAAGTATAATATATTATAAAAACATGCTAAAGTACACTCTATATTATATGTAACATATAGTATATATACTACTAATAGTATTATATACAGTTATTACATATATAGTAATATATTTCATACATAGTGATATATACACATATAGCAATATACTATTAATAATTAGTGGCATACTGATAGCATTATATATAGCATATTATATATGTACTATAATATATACTATATAGTAGTCTGTATATATTATTAGTAGCATAAATTAGGTATACATATATACTACAGTATATATTTAAAATGTGTAACACATACTATATATACTATATAGCATACATATATACTAATATTTAACATATACAAATATGTTATATACATACTAGTATATAGCTAATATAATTTCTTTTGTCCATAATCCTTCATATTTCTTTCACATAAATTTTTTTCTCAACTTTGAGAAGGTCATCTTTGATAACTCAACTTGGATAAAATGTTGAAACTTTAAGATAGTGCCTTAAATATATGTGGCACATCTATTAAGGCATTTATTTAACAAAAGATGACTATATTGAATTACAAGTGATTATCTGACGCCCTTACTAAAGTAGACAAAAGGTTGGCCTTTGGATCTAGAAAATCTGTGTCCAGGTCCTGTTTCTGACGCACCCTCACTGTGTGATTTCCAGTGAAAATTATAAAATGCAAAAGAGCTTCCCACCTGCAGTGAGGGGCAGCCTCCTCACTGTGAATTCCCTACACCAATGAAATCACAGGTTGGGTAAAACAACAACCACAACAACAGTGAGAAAATAAAGGGAGCTCTCTTAAGAAAAGCATCTTACCTGCACTTCTTTCAGTTCATCATCAATTTTACCTTTCCTTTCTTCAATCTTCATGACTTCTTCTGCTATTTTGTGCTTAAGTCTTTCTAGTTCTGTCTTCTGCTCACTGGCATCCTATAGAAAAATTCATTCTGAATTAACGATCAGATTTTCAAATTTGTATTAATTTTCTGTGTTTAGGAAATCTTCAAGATAAACATGCCTTTAAACATATTTTAAACAGTTGTATTTTATGATTAGCAATTAATGCAGAGTTAAAATTAAACTAATTACATGTAAATCCTTACAGCATAAGTTGTAAAAGCATCTACAAAAAATATTGACAAAATGACATTAGTAACATACTATATTTTGTATCCTATGTTGAAAAACTGAAGATTTTATTTTTAAGAAAAATATTAGCTAAAATCACAAACACCAACAACATGTTGTCATTCCAAATAAAAATAAATAATAAGATTTCTAATAAAATATACATTTACATATTATATTTTAAGAGATTTATTGAATATTTGCATGTTCTGTCTCTGCAAATGAATAAGAAATGTAAATGGCACTTGGTATAAAATACTAGGATACCTAAAGAATTAATTAAGTTTTGTTGCATACTAAATCAAAGAATTAATGAAAATATTTTTAAAAATTAATTCTTGGAAAAGTCTGTAGGATGCCACTTAAAGCCATCTACGATCTGGCTCCAACCTACATTTCTAGAATTTCACATTAGTTAAGCTTACAAAACTTGTGCTTCGGTCATACTCTTCTGGGAATATGCCCTAGTTTCTGGCTTCCATACAAGTGATGTTTTCAAAATTGACTTCCTCTTGCCTGTTCGAATTCTACCCATCTATATATTCTATCTCCCCATATATATGTTCCTTGATAACTCTTCCAAATACTTTTGTATTCCCAGAATACCTAACACAATCAGTGCTTAATAAATGTTAGCTGGATAAAATTCATCAAGATACACATAAACTGTAAAGTACAAATGGAAGTAGTAATGACAAAGAATCAGAATGGGTTGGCCTAGCCCAGTGTTTAGCACAAAATAATAGCTAGTAAGTGTTTTCCTTTATTCATTCATTTATTTCATACAACCATGCATTTATTTATTCATTCATCTGTCAAGCATGGACTATACCAGAATAAAGTTATATCTCTTTTTCGACATAACTCCTAAACTGAGAGGTCAGGAGAATGCTTTGAATGGAGTAAACAATTTTAGCAAAGAATTTAACAAAGGGTCTTCTCATGATCTTCTTGGGAGAAAAGGTGGAAAGACATAAACCAGATAATTAGCTAGATTGAGAACTGGTTGTATGAGTTGGCTTAGAAAGAATTCCCTGGTAGAGAGCCTCAGAAGCTTTGTTGGTTTTTTACATCCAAAGTTTTGATCCAAATAATACTCTTATAATGAATGATTCATTAAAAATCACATGGTGAATGTTCTTTCTTGGAACTTTTGTATTCATACTATGTGTTACCTGCATTGAGACTGTGATCTCTTGGAGGGCAGCATCTGCCTCATCTTGCTTTGTTTTAAGTAATATGCTTTGTTCTCCAGCTTTCCTATTCAGTTCATCCACAAGAGCTTTAGCTTCATTAAGTTTGGACACACCAGCCTATAAAAATAAAACTATATATTAGTTGGGAATATCACGAAATTAAGGAGTTTTACTAAAACACAAATAAAGTTCAATCAATAGTTTCAATTTCAAAATTTCATACAACACTACCTCTTGTTCTGAAGAAAATTTATATTTCATTTCTATTTGTAATCATTAATAAAAACTATGGTAATTAACATTTTCAAAGTTTTTAGAAGAATAAGATACGAAATAATTTTTCAAAAATGGAATTAATAGGTTAGGATTTCCTGAAAAATGGAAGAAGTATCTATGCTAATCTATGCTAATCAACTTTGACTGAATCTAAGGATAGGAGGGAGAAGATAAACATAAAAGATAGGAAATACTGTCTTAGCCAGGAAAAACCCTGGGGAACCTACTCTTTCTATAGCCAATAAATTTATCTACACCCTATTCATATACTATTCTACTAACTTGTTATCCCTCCTTTCTGTCCTGGCATTTTTCTAGAAGTTTGAATAGCTAGAATCTTCTATTTCAACCTAGAAATGGTCCGTTTCCTATCAGTACCTCCCTGCTTATAACCCTGGAAGAAGGAAGGGAAAAAAGGGAGAAGTAAGACATTCAGATCCACCTAAGAAGGACTCTTACCTTCCTTACAAAATAACAGAATCTGCTCTGACCCTTGAACTTCCTTAACAGCATTAACCAGAAAGATTGTAAAGAATTCCCTTGTCACAGCATTAATTCTGCTGTGTTCAAAATTCACTGGCGACCCGCTTGGAGGGCTCAATCCCACTGAAGTGAAGAGCACATTGTTGGGCTGCCATAGCTCGGAGGTAGCATCTGCTGCCATAGTATCCCTCTCTTGTTGTCTCGTCTTACTTTACCCTCCAGGTTCCCTTTGGTATCTGCAGTTATATCATGTGGCCTTGCCTTAAATTTACAAAATGAAAACACTTACTGTACTCAGCATTTACTAAGCTACTTAATTCTCCTACAGAAGTCCTTTAGTTGAAGGAACAGATCACAATCCCAATACTGATCATTTCTATATTTCTTTTGCATGTGATTTCATCAGTGAACAGGCCGAAAAGATCCATAGGATTTGAACTCACTTAGAAACTTAAATTTAGCCCTATATAAATGCTAGTTGTCAGACAAAGAAATGTAAGGTCCTTGAGGACAGGGATTGCTTCATTCTGTCTTGAAATTCCCAGTGCCAATTACAAGGGAGGAGTTTAATAAAAGCTTATTGATGGACTGATTGATGAAGAAAATGAAAGTAAGGTCTTGGAGAGCTAAGATCATAAAATTAACTCTTCTATACCTAGGAGGCTTTCTTTGGAAATCAGGTACTAACTAGCCTAGAAATAAACTCTGGTTTATTTCTTTAACACATATATCTAGAGCTTTGGAAACAGAAATGTTGTCTGAGGGTATAAAAGATATTCCTAAGCTGCTTCAAAGGACATTAGACATCAGTCCCATTTGCATCTACACAATTTAAGAAATAAGAAATGAAAAGAAAGGTGTCTGAAGGGATACAAGTTTGTTGTCTTAAAAAGATAATGCAGAGGAGTATCAAATGATTGCAGATAAACTACCAAATTATTTAAATGATTGTAAATAAAAACTTATTGGTAAACATTACTTGTAACATTATTTGTTCATAACTAGGTGATAATTAATCAAGAAGTAGGCATTTGAGTTCCTCAGAAATATTCATCTCCAAAGCCCAAGATCATCACATAGTGGCCAAATGGAATAAATTGTTCTTTCATTGAGAAAAGTATAAAAGGAGTTTGAATATTAACTAGTGGCAAGTATACATATATGTGTGTGTGTGTGTGTGTGTGTATACATATATGTGTGGTGTATGGATGGATGGGTATATACAAATAAATATGTATATCTACATCTATATATATATCAAAAATTCAGCACATCGGTTATCCCAAAATAATTTATTCCATGCAATATAACATCTACTATGTAAATGTTAAAGAAAGACTCAACTGTCAAAGCAATTTACTTGATCCTTCTATTTTATCTATAAATATAAATATTCAAAGTTCTTGTGTCCAAAATAAGTGTAATAATATGTTACTAATTTTTTACCTGCAAATGACTTTGTCTTTTTAACAACTCAGTTTTCTTGCTACTATTGATGGCAGAATACACACGTAAAAAAGTCATATATCGGCGTGGTGTAGCTCCATATGCTTTACAAGTCTCATGAATAGCCAAAAAAGATTTTAGAAAATCAGGATCCCCTAAATTAAAAAAAAAAGGGGTAACTGTTTTTTTATTCAATATCATACCAGCACACAATTGTTGCATTTTCCAGTTGGTTTACCATACCATCGAAACATGTTTGCCAAGAATTGTACATTGGCTGTTGTAATGAATTTTACTACATTAAGGCTAAAACCTCTTTTCCAAAGAGGAAAATACACCTAAGTGAATCCATACATATACTCTCTTTCCCATAAGCTTGTTATATCTTTCTTGCTATGTCTTTCTTATACTCACTACGTAACTTTTATCAATGAACACATACAAATCAGGAGACATTTTGAATGCAAAATGCAATTATGCTGTTTCAATTTTTGATCAGTTCTACACTATGTTAATAAGTAATAACTCATGTTTATATAACACTTTGAAGTTTACAAAGTGCTTTCTTCATGAAAACCCAAATCCTTTGGGTAAGAGCACTGTATGTCATGCACCATCATGAACCAAAAGAAAAAAAAAATTTAAAAATTCTTTCTCAGTTTCTAAAGTAGGATCATGAGATTACATGATCTAAATCTGGAAGAGAAAAAAAAAACATCCAATTTAAATCCCTAATTTTATACATTTAAAAAAATGAGGAAGAGATTTATTTACTCCAGATCTCTCCAGTAATTGACCTGCACCTAAATTTTCTGATTAAAACAGCCATGTTCTTCCTACTAACACCATTAATTAAAAATAAATTTGTTCAAAATGTTCAACACTGTACACAGATGATTCTGTTCTTTTTTTAAAGTACACAACTATTTTTCAATAGAGAAGACCATTATTAAAAATATTTAATACTCACATGATTTGTTAAGCATTAAATAAATGAATTTACAACTATGTATTTATTGGGAGCCAGATTCTCATACTATTAACTTAGATAAATATATAATAGATATTTAGAAAATATATAATGGGTTTAATAGATATTTAGAAAGAGAATGAGAGAGAGGGAATGAGAGGGAGAGAGACACAGACAGACACAGACACAGACATGGATATACTTGACTCCTATTTTTCTCATCTCCAAACTTCAAATTAGCTTATTATAAGTGGTCTCAATTCTATCATCCTTGTGTAGTTTCATTTATTTTCTAGTACAGGTGAAGGGAGGAAATAATGATAGCTTTTCAGATATGGAGTACCAAAAAGGAATACAAACTCCCTCACTCTCTAATATCCAATCAGTTGCTAAATCTTCTCAGTTCTTCTCTACATCTCTCCTATCTATTCACTTCTTGCCAACATACAATCTTTACCTTACTTACCTCATCACTTCCCACCTGGATTATTTTAAAAGTCTGCTAATTTCTCTCCCTGCCTCATTATCTCCCATTGTCCTCTACATAACTGCCAAAAGTGACAGGGCTAAAATACAACTCTGACCATGTCACAACCCTGCTGAACAAATTTCTGCCACTGTCTGTTACTTCAAGGATCCAAGGATCAAGACCTCCCTCCACTGTACCTTTTCAGACTTATTTTAATATTAATCCCATTAGTACACTCTTTAGTACAGCAAGCTGGCCTCCTTGCTATTCTGCAAAACTTGGCTCTCCATCTCCTATCTTCATGCAAGCAACCCTACTTCTTAAAACCCAGTTTCCTTCAATGCTCAACTCAAAAACCACATCCTCCATGAAACATTTCATGATTTCTCCAGCTGCTAGCACTTACCCTCCAAAATCATCTTACATATATTTTGTATGTACTTATATGCATGGCATCTCCCCCAAAAGAATGTAGTAAGCTCCTTGAGATCAGGCACCTTTTCATTTTTGTCTCTTTATCTCCATGGTGAGAACACAGGCACAGTGCCTGCAATGTGAGAGACACTAATAAATGGTTTTAACTAAATTCTTCAACACAAGCAATGGTGAGAGTTTAAAAGAGATATAGGAAAAGTAGTCACTCTCTTTGATTAAAGACAGTAATCACTGACTTTGGAATCCTCCTCAGGGAGAATACCCAGATTCCCTTTCCCAGCCTTCCTCATGACAGCAGGATGATCAAAGGGCCATTCTGTAAAAAGTAGCTGTTTTTCTATAGGCAACCTGAGTATAAACCAAATGATACTCCAGAATACACTGAGAATGAGAAAATACTGTAGAAACCACTAATTGGAGGTCTTAGGTGTCTTTTGCTTCTATGTCCTAATGTAACGTTAATAAGAGTTGCTTGATTAGGGGAGGCTTGTTGTGTAAGAGTTAAAGATCTTCCCTACCCATACATAGGCCTCACCTGAAGCCCATTAAGAGAAGCTTTACTGGGGAGGCTTGTTTCGTAGGAAGGCCCCCACCTTTTGTTAATTAATGAAGCACTGGGTCACAAGGGTTGGGCCCTCCAGCTCTGAGAAGTGTATATATATTTTGAGGTGAGGTTTTGCTCTGAGAGCTTACTCTTTAGAAGAATGTTTGGATGATATGACCAGATGAGCCATTAAGGAGCACCGCCCCCTCTAACCTCCCCAGCTTTGAAAACTCAGATGTTGGTGCTTCTCTAACAACTATATACCTTTGTAACGGTCAGACAGTTGGATCTGTCTTTTGATCTCTGATGTATGTATTGCTTATGGTCAGACAATTAGAAGCCCTGTTTGTGATCTTTATTTCTCTGCTTGTATTTTCTCTGTTGGTGAATGTAATTATAGAAGATTGTTGACCTTCAAAAGTTGCTTTCCTATTAGAAAAACAGATCTGAGAATCTGCTATACCTATGAACAACTAAAATTATTTAGTTTTTAAATGAATGTTTTTAAAATGTAGTTGGAGAAGCAGATTTGATTTATGCATTTAGATACACTATTAAGTTTGAGATTACTTATTTTGTTCTAATTTTTCACTTGTTCTAGTCTCCAAATCAAAGCTATGATAACTTTCTCTGAAATATTACCAATGGGTTTTTTCTTTTCTTCTCTTCTTTTTTTTTCACCAGACTTCTCTTCACTGGATAGTTCATGGAATAACATTTCAGGTATCTAAAATTGAAAAAATGATTTTTGAAAATTCAAACTTATTATCAACAATATTTAGGCAAAGATAAGATAAAATCAAGATCTTCACAAATATAATTATAGTTTTCTTTCTACAACTCACAGATTAAAAGAAACAAACTGAATACACTTTTCTTTTTTTTTTAAAGGCTATGTCTCTCTATCACACCTAAGCTAAAAGGTGGAAGTATAGTGGTCTGGGATTATAATGAGCACAGAAACTTTTACCTCCTCTATGTCTGACCTGGGCTAGTTTGCCTCACCTTAAATAGTTTTCACGGTGCTGGTACTGAACTTAGCTTAAACATCCAATTCATAGCCTTTTTGCCCTGTTATTAAAAACTTAACTTATCCACCAGAACTTATGTGATCCACTAACTTATCCAGAACTTAAATGATCCAACACCATCAGCCTGGCGGAACAACTGGCCCCATCAATTTTTAAAAGGAAAAATTTCCTTAGCAAGCTATCTGACAACTACTGGATGAAGAAATGGCAACGAGGAACCAATTCCAACGTAAGGACAGGTACCACATCTGTGATTTCACTAATATAGGGAACTCTCAGGTGAGGAAACTCCTTCCTCCAATGCAGTTTGGCATTTCTATGAAACTTGTAATCTTAGAGAGTTGCCTAGAACTCTGAAAGATGACCTGACTTGTCCAGGGTCACACAATCAGAATGTATCAAAGGGAGGACTTGAGTTTAGGTCTTCCTGGCTTCACGGCTGGCTCTCTATCCACCACAGTACACTGTAACATACAGTATGAAAACGATTAGTCTGCAAAAATAAAAAACTAAGGAATTAGGAAGTGATTTAGGCCTAATTAGAAAATTAGTGAAAAATTAGTTGTTGCAAATAAGTCATAAAAATCACACAATATTGGAGCGTTTCATGAAGCATTCAGCCAATAAATCCCTTTATAATCTGCCAAGACAGAATACAAAAGGAAGAACATGACAGAATTTCTTAACTTTCAATTTAAAAAATAATTACAATACAAAAGTAACTGGGTGCAATAATTTTTTTAAATGTCTAACTGTAAGATAATTAGGTGATTGGGGAGAGGCATGGTTGAGAGGAGATTATTACATATTAACGTATATAATGTATTTTTATTTTTAAACAATGATACCAATACTGCAGGCCCATTAAAAGTTACAATGTTTTTCAAAAAAATTAAGAAACTGAGATTTTAAAAATTTAAGAGACTTTAGAAGATAACAAAAATTTTGTTCATTTAGATAGAAATAATAGTGATTTGCTCTGGTAATCAATAATTTGTCAAGTTATACAAACTTCAAATGATTTATTTGATCAGATGCTTTCAACTTATTTCACATTAAATAACAACAAAGAAAGAAATGACTTAATGCTATTTCATAATAACTGAATGTATTTTGAAAACACAGTATACTAATCTTTGAGTCAAATAAACAAAACAATTTTTCTTAATAATTCTGGTAGTTCCTACTGACTATAAATCTCTAGGTACACTCTCAAAGGAAAATCAGCGTAAACTAGTTATCTAATGCTTCAGTGTGGCATTTTGGAATATCTATGTTATCTATGTTGTGGTTAAATTATTATAACAAGAACCAAATCAATATTTTCAAAACTGTGGCTCTCCTGAAAGAACTAATTTTGTACAAAGAATGTACTCATCTACTTTTCACAATTTTATTAAATGGCAAACTTACCTTTTTCATACTGTTGTCTGACCAACTCTCCATCCACAGTACTTGGCATTTCTTATGTAGAGCAGGATTACTCTCACAGTTTATTGTAAAATTTAAGCTGGCAGAATCCATTATCAAGACTATATGCAAATTCTGCTGGATCTCTAAAGAATTTAAAATTGAAAAATTCAAATGATACAAAAATTTGAGGGGAAACAGGTATCTAAACATTTTGGATTTACTGAAATTACTGCTTAGGAACCTTTGGTAAACTACCCAACAATAATCAAAGCTTTCAGAAAAGTCCATTTCAACCCAAGCATTCAAATGCCTTTCAAATGAGGTAAATATTTTATTTATTACATGAAAGTGAGTGGGAAGGTCAAGGTTCAGTGGACATTATGTTTATTTTGTTCTTATTTAACTCTTCACTCTAAGATATTCCTCAATATTTTATGTATTGGTAAAATGTCTCAAAGAGAGCAAAACGTATAAATAATTACATTTACATAACCATTATGATACTTATGAAATCTAATGAACAAAATGTTTAATTAAGTTTGCTTATTTTACATAATTTATATTACTATTCAATGAATTATTAATCTATTTTCCTTACTATAGGTAAAGTAATTAAAGACTGGTCCAGTAAAGCCATCCTGTGAAGCCTGATCTTTTAAAGGAGACAGTAAGGGTTCTAACTCTTCAAGAGAGTACAATCCAGGAACTTCACCTACAAAAAGAATGGTACAGTACATTTTAATTAAGTTTAAGTGCATTACTTATTTAATTCAAAAATATTTTTATACTGAATTCTGAAAGGTATTAGTGTCAGCCTTTCCTACCCATTATCTTTATTACCATGGTTCACTCATACCTTTTATCATCTCACATCTGGACTATTACAGTAGCTTTCTAAATGATTTCTCTACCTCCAATCTCTTGTCATTCTATTATATCCTGAAACCACTCCACATTATTCAAGACTTCAGAATTAGGTGATTTCTGTCAATGTGAGCATTCCTAACCAAATGCTGATCGCAATTCCTTTTTTCATTTGGCAAACTGTCTTTATAAGGCTACCATGACAGAAAAATTTATATTCTGTAGACTTCCTCACAATGAGCCTCTGAATTTGCTTAGGTATTTAGGCAATAGAAATATGATAAATAAATGTGATCCATACTTCAAGTCTTTCTAGATTGGCAGGCAATGAATAAAATGAATGAATAAAAAAGCATCTGTTAAGCACTTACTAGGCAGAGGCCACTGTGTTAATACTAGATATATAAATATAAAAGATAGTAATTGTTATCAAGAAGCTCATACACGAATGGGGTAGAAAACATATAGTGTTTTAACATCATCTGATGAAAATATCCAATGGTCCTTGAGGTACAGTGGTAAAGTAGTTGCCTCTTCTTTAATATCATCCAATGATCAACTCAAACTAAATTTTGTATCCTAACAACATAGTCTTTGAGGGATAAGAATCATTTACATGCCACAATGAGGCATCAAAGTAAGACTTTGGTAGGGATTTTAGTAGTCTTAATGCTAGATTAATTTACCTAAAATATTGGCTTTCATTCAGTTTAAAACAACAAAAACAATTCAAAAACCTTCAATGGTTCCCCATTCTTTCCAAGGTAAAATAGCAAGGCACTCAAGACTTTCCATATGCTGACCCCAATCTATTTTTTAAACTTTATATCCTGTGATTTTCTTAAAACAAAACATTTGCTAGTGGACCATTAATTATACTGCTTCCATTACCAAGAATGCCCTTCCACCAATCAAACCTCACTCTCTCTAAAAGCCTAGATAAAGTCCTAAATCTCCTGTGAAGCCTTGGTTTCTATCATCTACTTCAAAATGGTGTCTCTCTCCCTTGAAACTCCTCTAGTATTTGCTGCTAGCATTTATTCATTTAGCATTCATGTGGTGTTAAAAGTACTAATGACTCAAAATATACTTTTAGGTTTTAGTTTTTGTCATTAAGAATGGATATGAACAAATTTTTGGAATCTTTAGTCAATTCAGGATATGTTAATAAAAACTGACCTGAATGAAAAAGAACACAACCTAGGACTATTAGTAGTTTTTAAATGAATTTTTATTTAATCAACAAAAATCTATCCTCTCTCCCCTCCCCCAATGCCAATACCCACAGCAGCCACTATGAATATGCATGCGTATTTCCAGGGTAAATTCAAAAATATAAACTCTTCCTCAAAGAAGAAACCAAAATATTTATTCAGATACCAGAAAAACAATTCCACCATGTTGACGATGACTTTTGTACATATTACCAATAGAGGGAGCCCCGCCATTCCCCAAGCCTTCCCTTCATTAGGCCTTCCCACAAACAAGATCCCCTAGGCAAAATTCTACCCCCTCTCACTCACACTAGGTGCTCTGCCTCAGCTCCACCTCACTCTCTCTCAGCTCTGCCCTTCCTGCTCCACCCTTGGGCAAGCTCCTCCCAACATGGGCTCCATGTGACTCTGGGTTGGGCCAAAGCTCAAAGTAGGTCACATGGGCCTATTAAGTGGAAGAGAAGATCTTCAGATTCTCTTACCATTACATCCCACCACACACACTCACTCTTCAATTTAGAAAGAAAGAAAACCAAAATTCTTGTTATAATCATATATAGTTAAACAAAATACAATCTTTCCTTGGTCATGTCCAGTGTTATACACACATACACACACACAACACACACACACACACACACACACACACACACACACCTGTGTGTATGTACATACAAGAGACAGAAATAAGAGATATTTACAGAGACAGAATAAGAGATATATAAGAGATAAGAGACAGAAATAAGAGATATATGTCCATATATCTATGGACATCAATCTGTACCCTGAGTATCACTTCTCAATCAGGAGGGAGAAAGCATGTTTCCTCAAAACTTCTGCAATTGTGTTTAGCTACTTAACTGATTAGAATTCCTAAACTTTTCCAAGTTGTGTGCCTTTAAAATATTGTTATCCCTATATAAACTGTCCTCCTAGTTCAGCTTACCTAACTCTGGCTCAGTTCATACAAATCTACCCAGGTTTCTCCAAAACCATTCCCTTCATCATTTCTTTATCTTGTGATTTATCACGAGTATTTTGTTATATCTGAAAACCCCTTCTCAAACTTTAAAGCTCTATATAAATACCAGCTATCATTCTTTAATTTTTTTCTAATATCCTCTGTAATTTCCTAAATTCTTAAGTGGAACATATTGAGAATAATTTGACCTTTTCTTGATAAGTCAGTTTCATTACTACAAATTTGTTTGGGGAAATATGTTGTGATACTACAGTGAATGTTGCCCAAGAGTGATGAATTCTACTGTTTGGAGCACTGATTAGAGACTAGAAAGGTGTAGCACAGATAGTTATCTGCATGCATGTGTGAACGTGCACGCGCACACACACACACATACATACACACTACAAAGAAACCTATTACTCCAATAGTTACAACTATGATAAGTTTGCTTCCCACCTTTTTGTTGATCTCTCTCAATCAGAACAGCATCCCTGTTAGTGATATCACTCTTATCACTTCAAATAACCCCTCTCATCACTCTTTTCTCCTTATCCCTTCTATATATCATTTCTTCAAAATATCTCTGCCTTCCTACAAAGGGCCATGCCATCTACAGGCCACACCTACAATAACTGTATTCTAAGTGTATATTTGTTGTGGGATATTCAGAGACTGCTTCTATGGGCCAAAAATGAGAAGATAGAATGGTTACTTTCTGGTCCAGAGCTAAACTGGTAGCCTTGGGTTCTGAGGTATGAATTCTATATAGTTGAGGTTCTATTATGGCAAACACAAATTATATTTTGAAAATTCTATGAGAGACTTGAGTTAATTGGCGTAGCTAAACTACTGGTACCAATATAACTGGTAGCTGTTTTCTGTTCTAAGCTTTATAGTTGTAGAGAAGTTCCTAGGCACATGGGGATGGTGATTTTCTGAGGGTCACACCTCCAGAACAGGTCAGAGGAAGGTCAGGAACCTAGGTCTTCCTAATCCTGAGGCTGGCATCTTTAGACCATACTATGCCATGACATATTTCTTTTTTACCATAATAAAGTTTAATATACTTACACTGTGGCTTAATACATCACTATATTCTCTAAACCTCATTCTATGGAAAACAAAGACTTTTCCTTCATTTCTAAGGTCAAAACAAATCTCAAAAAGAGAAAAACAAACTTCTGGCATGGGACCCTCTCTCCCCCCTTAAATAACATAGCACATCACAGCTGGAAGGGAACTTCTAAAGATAAGGAAACTGAGGGCCAGAGAGATTAAGTGATTTGTCCCCAAGGCCACACAAACTATTAATGGCAGAGGTTGAACTAGAAACCTTGCTCTTTCCCCTACAACATGCTGTCTTCATTATTTAATTGAACATGTATTAAATACCTACAATACATGAAGGCACCTGCAACACTATATTGGTTATTATTTCAGAAGTAAAAATGCTTTTTTTCTGTGTACTTCCCACAGCACTCGGTACAGTACTTTGTACATAGCAGGTACAGACCCAATGAAACGTTTCCTAAAAGATAAAGCTCAGTAATAAAGAAAAGTTGCTGAAAATCACCAATATGATTTGATTCTTCTTGGTCATAATATTTCTCAAATTCTAGAGATCTTTAATGTACAAATAAATTTTTTTCTTAAATATATTTCCCCAAATCTTATGTCTCAACAATATTTAACTATACTGACTTAATGAAGAATCATGTCTCAACAATATTTAACTATACTAACTTAATGAATCATATCCAAAGGAATTAAAGAATTACATCCAGAAGATGAGGAGAAAAAAAAGAAAAAAAAGAATTACATCCAGAATACTTTACACAATGTACTTTCACTTGCAAAATTATGTCTTTTTGAACAACAAACATTCCCTGCTTACCTGAAGATAAAAGACTGTTGATCATCTCTAAGAATGTAGGATGGACAAACTGGTAGTCCTCAAGAAGTAAAACTACTTGCTGAGCTTCAATGCCTGCAAGATACAGTAACTGCCAATAGAGATACATTTTTAGTAATCAATCAATCAATTTTGATTAAGCATATTCAGTATCTGCCAGACACTGTACTCGGAGTTGGTGGCATATTCTGGACTTTAAATAACAGACATACAGAAATTCTTAAAAGTCAAATACCCTGAAACATACTTCAAAATTTGATATTTTTTTAGTTTAGATCTGGGATTTCATAAGCATAGAGAGCTCCCAGTAAGGATACTCCTACCAATGACAATTCTCAGTTGTTTCACATTCTTAGGAATACCCTGGGCACAGAAATTAAGTGACCAGTTTAGGTCACCCAATAAGTATGTCAGAGGTGAAATCGGAACACAGATCCTCCTAACTCAGAAGCCAGTTCTCTGTCCACTATGCCAAGTACCTCATCAACTGATACTGTACTTAAGAATTATAAGCAAACTGATTCAGATTTTTTTTTTACTTTAACAAAATTAAAAACCAAATACTGGCAGCACTAACTCTATAATAAATTTAATCTATAGCTAAATTTCATGAATATGGGGAACAAGTCATATTGTTTGAGATATTAAAGCAGCACCTATGGTTTTAGCTCTGCTCACCCTTCTAAATTGTACTGATATATCCATCCTCTTATTATTTCATATGTCTACTTGGCAGTCCATCTTTTCTCTGTGTTTCTATTTTACAAAGCAAAGGAAAGATGGGGTATTTTTCATGGTTTAAACACCATAATTTAAAACTCATAAGAAAATGAAATATAAAAATTAAAATTAAGTCTCTTTGTAAGAGACTTCTAAATGTTCTCCAAAAAAGTATTTCCACATATTCTAAGAGGTTAAACTGTATAAATTCAATTAGCATTAAAAATCAAATTAAAAAGTAAAAGATTAATAAGTTACTCACATGTTTGAGATCATTCTTAAATTGCTTCAGCTCATACCCTCGAGAAATCTTGGGAGAAATCAGCATAGCTCCATGCATGTGGCTGACTAATGAAGTGATAGTCCGACGCCCCACACCACTGCGACCAGCTAAGAGAAGCGATCCTCCAGGGAAGCTCAGCACCCTGTCTATCCTAGACATATACTCCAGAACTTCTTGGAAAAGCAAAATATCTAAATTCTGGTTATCTCGTCCATAATGAATAATGCCCTTTGAAAAATCATAAGAGAATATTTATGTAATTATGCCCAAATACAAACCAATTTCTAATTTTTTGCAACCAGCAGAAATAAAGAGTGATAATCTGTCATCTCCCAAGTCTATTTTCTGTCAGGTACTGCTGCTTTACATGCTTATCACAAAAATGCGCCCTAGAATAAAATTTCAGATGTCTCTTTCAAATATCTAGTGATATGGAGCACTATCCAAATATCAACTAATAACAGTACCAGGCAACAGAAGTTACTCAGTTAAAAAGCAAACCAAAAACCAAATTTCATACCAGTTATGTGCAATGTACTGCTAAGAATTGATGGAGGCATCAAAGTCTAATATTCCCTGCTCTCAAGGCATTTATAGTCTTAATAAAGGATAATGGGATATAAGACATTTACCTGAGTAACCACAATATAAACTATAATGTAAGCATATGAAAGAAGTATATATGAAGTACTATGAAAATAGTGAGGTGAGAGAGAGAACAATGTAGTTAAAACAGGATAGCCTTCTTCAAAGAGGCAGCATTTGGGATGAATCTATTTAAATCCTCCCAAATTACCATCAGTTTTTAGAAATCTAAATTATGTACATGTGTAATTTAGTGAAATAACACATCTTAGAAAACCACCTAAACAGCTTTAAAATCCTAAGCAAAACCTTGTCTATGCCAACGTTTCCAAAATTCCAATACTCTATTAAATCTCTTGAGCCAGATAGCAGAATTCTTAGAACCAGTATTCCTAGTTGAATGGGAAATAAACATAAATCACAGAGTCATGGTTGGCTCTGTAAGAGACCTTAGAGACTATTTTTCCAGCCCTCTCATTTTATAGATATGCAAAGTGAGACCAAAGAAGCTATAAAACCCGCCCAAGTTCACAAACGTCAAAGTTGGCATTAGAACTCAGGATCTCTGACCCCAGAGCTAGTGCATTTCCCACTGTACTAGGTTGCTTCCCTAACCCATGTACTTGCCCTAAGTTAAGCGTAGAAAGAATGAAGACCATGGAGAGAGAAGAAACAAATCAGTAGGTACAGAAGAGGGTTAGCCTTACTGAATTATTCCACCACCCAAGGAGCTTGTAATTTGTATTCTAGTCAGTTTCCATAGCTCTTCCCAACAGATTCCAGTTCTTTTTTTTTTAAGTTGATCCCTGTTGATATAAAATGTTTGCCTTCTGTTTTACCATCACTCACCTTCTTCAAAACTAAATTGAAAAGGGGAAAAAGAACTGCAGGAAGTACTCCCATATTTCATTCAACACTCATCTTCAATGAAATGATATTTTTAAAGCTATACAACTAAATGCTTTTGCTCACTCTACTTGAACCTAGCTGGTTTCTCCGCCAGAGTACAACTGTTAAAAGCTATGAGTTGTGTCTAATTTAGACGTTTATCCCTAAGCACTTCTTATTTTAAATGCTATTGATGATGAGCAAGTTCCAAGTCAAATTAACAATTCTTGCCATACCTTTTTAATAACATCTCTGAGATCTGCAGAATTCAATTTTCCAAGTGGTTTTCCATGGGGAGGTAATGGCTGTCCTGGTGCTGTCCTTGCTCCCGCATCATGTCGTGCTCCCCAGGTTACGTAAAAGCTATCTATACAAACATAGATGTCCAAAGTAATATGAAAATAAAGCTAAAATCACTAGTTATTGTGATCTCAGTGGTGTCATATTTTTCCTTCATTATGTATATATGCTAATAATATAATCATGATGCAAGCCATTTCAGTAATTTTCAGTTGTATCCAATGCTTCATAACTCATAACTCATAATTTGGGGTTTATTTGGCAAAGATACTGAAGTGGTTTGCCATTTCCTTCTCCAGCTGATTTTTACAGATCAGGAAACTCAGGCAAACAAAAGTTTTGCCCATAGTCATGTAACTAGTAAGTGTATAAGGCCTGATTTGAGCTCAGGAAAATGAATCTTCCCAACTTCAGGTCCAGTAGTACTATTTAAAAAACAATTTAATAAATATTCTAAACTATCCCTAAAACCTTAAGATTAAAATTCAAGCAAAAGATTTGATTTAAATTTTCTAAACAGTACAACTCTATGGTATTTTAAAAGCCTGTGTATACCAAAATGCTCAACGTTAAGGTACGGGTAGGAAGGAAAAATGTAGCCTCTAATTAAGTCCTTAAATTCTGTACTCAAGCTCTGGCTATATGAACCCTTACAATGAAAGAAATACATTCCAAAATTATTTTGAAAGATACTGTTTATTATAACCATCAATGGCCATTAAATTAAAGGGAATTTCATACCATGTCAGAAATCATTGAGAGTACAAACAATCTTGAATTTTATTTCCATGCCAAAAGAAAATTAGGAACCTAATGTGAAACAAACTAAGATAAATTCAAAGTTTCCAATTAACTATAACCTGCTCTTCTAAGAAAACATTGGGGCTTGAAAAAGAATCACTGAAACAAACAAATGGGAAACCATACCAACAGAATCTGGAGAAAATATAAACTTTGATTTGCCTCAATAGTGAACCTTGTTATTAGAAGGGGAAAAAAAGCCACATTCAACATATAAAATGTTTATTAACTATTAACAAAAAACTAAGAAATTCTCTAAAAAAAAACAATCAGCAAAGATGAACATCATAATCATAGATCCCTTCAGAGGCCCTCAAAAGATACCAAACATTAGGAAGTTTACTTATCCAGAGCACTTATCTTGAAAGACTGATTACTTCAGACTCTAATGGCATACTTAAATAGCCACCATTGCCCCAAGCAAAACAACCTTAGTTCTGAACTCAGAATTAAAGATGCCAATCATTTAAGATCCAAAAAGTCTATCATTACTAAGGAGAAAGGAGCTCGTAAAACACAGAGTACAATATATAAACTGTCCCTGAGGTCCAAACCAGAGCTAAAACTACCAAGTCTTTTAAAACTCTAACTCTCTTAATCATGAATTCCAACAGGAATATACCAAATACACTGATGTAGAAAGTCCTTAAGTCTACCTAGACTTGACCCCCTCAACTTCAAATTTTGGACTAAACCTGGACAAACTCTACTACACAGCACTGTTAGTTATGAAGCCTACATTCTTCGGGTTTTTTTCTTTGTCCCAGAAGCCCAGAGATTGGCATAAAGTCAAGATTAGAATGAGTAACAATATTTTTGTTTCAATGTTATAGAAGAAAAAAACTATTCAGATGCTACAACTAGAGGTAATCATGGAATCTTATCTTTTACTTAATGTCAAGTTAAACCTTTCTTGCAGAGAAAAATGATAGAGGATCTTATCTTTCTATGCAAATGAAATCAGCAAACATTTATTGAGGGCCAACTGTGTGAGAGGAATTTCATGGTAAAATAATTCCATCCTTTGGATTTTTAGGACATTGCTACTAAAGATAACTTTTGCTATTTTTTTTTTGCATTATTATAGGCAAAATTGCTCAACACTCAGGAAACAAGAAAAGACCATCTTAATTCTGAGTATTAAAATTATATGAAGTTTTACTGTATTTAGAAAATGGAGGAAATATGAGCAGATTCAATCAAAAAAAGAAAAATATTAAGCTCTCTCATATGTAATTGATAATTTTATAGTAATTTTATGTTACAGTATGTACTTTTAGAATACATACCTGCCATATTATCCAATATATCTGAACCCCAGTCTCCTTGGAAGACAGATGTTAAAATATCATCAAATAAATGGAGTTCCTTTGCACCAACAATTTTGTCACGAAATAAACGACGAGCTTCATATGCCACAATTTCCAGCACATAATCTAGTGGATGATTTGATGACACTGAAAAGTACAAAATAGCTTTTCAGCTGCATTTTAATGAATACTTTCAAAATCCATAATCTCAAAACAATGTTAGAAATAATCAAAGAAATAAAGTCTACATACCAGAAATGTAGCATCAGAGAGAGATAATAAAAGGGAAAAATTCATTATTTTCCATTTTATATCAAAGTGTGTGCACATTCGTTCATCATATGTTAGCTCAAATACTGTTATTCACTTAATCATTTCCATAGGGTAAGCTATCTTTCAAGGATTACTTAAGTATGGACATGACTAAAGGCAGGAGAATAGAAAAATATGACCTTTTTAAGGTCATCAAAAATACAAAAAAACTATTCTAAAAGAAATGGAAAACTATCATATTTGGCATAATTATTTTTATCATGTTATATATCATCATCTAAATGTGCTTAAAATAAATAGCAATTAATTTAAAAGTTATTTCTTATGCAAAAAAGAACCAAACCTTAGCTACAGGGTACATACGCAAAATAACTTCATAGTTTTCAATCATGTTCTCTTAACAGTCACAGAAAATACCTTGACAAACAAAATACAAGTAAACATAAACTGGCCAGCTTTATTTAATATGTATTTGTGGGAAAAAATGAAATACTCTGATTTCTAAAGAAAAAAAGTATGATCTCATAGCATGAAAAGAAAACTTACCACCTGCTAAATCATATCTGAATAATCCAAGAACCCACTGAGTAAGAATGCAAGGAGTAAACAAGTAATGGCTATAATCATCAACCGTAAATTTGGCTCGTACCTGAAACGATAATTTATTCTTTAGAATATACAATAAGAGTACTATGAAATTTGGCACTGATGTCAGACCTGACATTGCCAGTAAAGCACATTATGTCTGTCTATCTGTTTCAAGAGTCATGACTCTTATTTTGGTCCTGAACACTCTATATCTGAATAACTGCAACAATCCTACAGTAGGACTTATTCTCCAGTCTTTTCTCCCTCCACTCAATTTCACACAATATTAACAGGAACCATTAGGCATAAATACCATCTTAATCATGCTATTCCTCTGCCCAAAAAACTAGAGTGATAAATTCTTACCTTTAAGGACAAATTCAAATTCCTCAGCATGAATTTTAAGGCCCTCAAAGAACTACACTCTTAATCTCCTAACTTCTTCCTAATTCAATGTTACCAACTTTGCATTTTATGTTATTCAACCAAGGGAAGTGTGTATGATGAAAGTATGTGTGTACACACATATACACATATATGTATATCCAAATGTGTGTTTGTATGTGTGTGAAGAGGGAGGGAGAGGGAGAGAGAAAGAGGGAGAGAGAGAGAGAGAGAAAGAAAGAGAGAGAGAGATAGAGAGAGATTATAGACTAGTTTAATTTAAGTCAGGAAATCCAGAGTTCAAGTTCTGATCAGTTGTATGGCCATGGGTAAATCATTTAAACTCTCAGTGCCTAGGGAACCTTTAGGCTCTTCAGGAATGTCAAGTTCAGAGTTTCCAACACATTGATGCTGAGAGTTTCCACACTAAGTGTTCCCTATCTATATCTATATATATAGCCACAATTGTGCACCAAAGAAAAAGGTACATATAATACATGATAGGTATTTATAATATATGAGCATATACATACATATTTACATGTACATATACGTGTTTATGTGGCAGGTAGGTGGTGCAAAGGATATGGCACTGGGCCTGGGGTCAGACAGATCTGAGTTCAAATGCAACCTCAGACACTTACTGGATGTGTGACCCTAGGCAAGTCACTTAGCCTCCGTTTGTCTCAGTTTCCTCATCTATAAAAAGAAGATAAGCCCCTACCTCCTAAGGTTGTCAGGAGGAGTAAGTGAAATAATAATTATTACAAGCATTATATAAATGTTCGCTACTGTTATTAGTTATTGTGCAATCAATCAATGTTTATTAAATGCCTACACTACTCCTCCTACTATTATTGATGATGGTACTTAATGTAGCACTTCCTATGTGCTAGGCATTCTTCTCCATAATAGGGATACAAAAAGAGGCAAAAGAAAGTCCCTAAGACTCATAGCTCTTAAACTTATTATCCCACCTTACCTTCACCCATCCACACTTCCTTTCTTTCTCTGGGCATGATGCCTACTTTCTTCTTTTTCCTATCTTGGTTCTATTTCAACTCTATACTCTCCTCTACCCACAAATCCCCTCACCCTAATCCTCTGTCATCTCTGGCCAGACCTCGACCCTTTCCCATCCTCCTCAAAGGCTTCTAAATGGTACCAGAAGAAATCCCACAGGCACCTGGGAGTTTTATCCCTTCAGGTTCTCAGCTTTAACTGGGCTCTCCTCACTGTGTTTTCATTCCTCTTAATTGCTTCCCTCTCTCACTCTCCACTGAAGCTGTTCTACACTTCTTCTTACTGAAGACCATGGTATTCAACCAGTACTGTAAAGAAACTGATAGTGGAATTACTGATGTAAGAACATTAATTAATGTATCTGTGATGCTGTGGTCTTTTCATTATAAAAGGAATGAGAAAATAAACACAAGTGGATTTATGGTAAAATCTGTTTGCTCTGAGTCACCTCATTTACGAAAGTAAAACCAGAGATCTTATGAATTCAGGACTTACATATATATATATATATATATACATATATATATATATATGAACTGCTATCATGAAAAGATGATTCTTATGACACAGAAATAAATAAAATTATTTTCAAAATAGCACCGAAATCAGAATTATCCATTTTTTCTCAATGTCAATTCTTTGGATGAGAGTGGCAGCCAGCCAACCAACAAGCAAGCACTTATAAGTGCCTTCTGTGTTATTGGCACACTGCCTCTCAGACCGCGAGCTTCTTGAGAGTGCGGATGGCTTTTTGGCTCTCTCGGGATCCTCAGTTTCTGCTCTCAAGAGGCCCTTAGTCTAAAAGACAATATGCAAACAATCACCTACAAACAAGGTTTTGCAGAATGAGTTGGGTACAGTCTCAGAGGGAAGGGATGAAGAGTGAAGATGAATGGGAAGGTGAGACTATAACTGAAATGTGAAGTAAGATCAGAAAGATAAGAGGGACAGGCGGGGAGGAAAAGCTCGGCAGGAACGGGAGACAGCCAGTAAAAACACTTAGAGTCATGAGGAACAACAGAGGCGAGTGGCACAGGATCACAGAGTACATAGAAAGGACTAAGATTTAAGAAGAGTGGAAAAGTAGAAAGGAGGCAGGTTTTGAAAGACTTTAGAAATCATTTTAAAATTTGGTCTTGGAGATAATGAGAAGTCACTAGTGTTTATGGAATACTGGAGATGAACTGGTCAGTCATTCATTTGAAGAATGTCATTTTGACAGGTGAATGAAGGATGGGTTAGAGAGGACAGACTTGAAGCAGGGAGACCAACGAGCAGGCTACTACAATATTCCAAGAATGAGGTATGAGGACCCGCACCAAGGTGGATGGAGTATCAGAGAGAAGAAAAGAGCAATCTGCATGCAAGTTTCTGTGTGCACGTACTCAAAGACAGAAACAAGAGGACTTGACAATTGATAGGATATTCAAGGTGAGAGACAGAGAGAGTGAAGAGTCAAGGCTGATACCAAAGACTATGAGCCTGAGCAACTGGGAAGGTGGTGATGCCTTTGACAGTGATATTGAAGTTAGGAAGCTAAGAAAGTAATGGAAGAAGACAAAAGGCTCTGAGAAGAAGTTCAAATATTACAAAGTAACAAACAATTTAAGAAAGACAATGGTTTACAGTTAAAGAAGACACGAGGAAGTAAAAGTCAACTCTGTTTTAGGTTCATGAAGGAGGATTTAGTAACCAGCACTGCCCTGTGCATGTTTTGCTCTTTATCACTAATGTAATTATAGGAAAACTGTCTGATAAAGACAGCATGGAAAAGCAGGAAAAGTAGTTTTGTAGATCTAACATATCATAGGGATTTAAATTTATTTACATCACTGTTTAAAAATTAATGCTTGGAACTATGCCCAAAGGGCTATAAAAATGTGCATACCCTTTGACCCAGCAATACGGTTCCTAGGGCTATATCCCAAAGAGGTCATCAAAATAGGAAAAGAATCCCCATGTACAAAAATATTTATAGCGGCTCTTTTTCTGGTGGCCAAGAACTGGAGATTGAGGGAATCCCTATCAGTTGGAGAATGGCTGAACAGGAACACATCAAAAAATCCTGAAAAGAATTGTATGAACTGTTGCAGAATGAAGGGAGTGAGAACACTGTTCACAGAAACAACCACAGTGTGTGATGACTGATTTTGATAGACTTATCTCTTTTCAGCAATGCAAGGACCTAAAACAATGCCAAAGGAATTAAGATGGAAAATACCATCCACAGTCAGAGAAAGAACTGTGGAGCTGGAACACAGATTGAAGAAGACTATTGTCTTTTTTTCTTTTATTTTGTTTTGCCCTTTGCTTTCTCATGGTTTCTCCATTTCATTATAATTCTTCTACGCAACATGACTAAAGTGAAAATATGTTTGACAGGAATATCATGTAATGATAATCTATCATATATACAGTTCAAAATGTTTTTGATATCTGTATAGCCTGTATCAGATTGCATACCATATCTTGGGGAAGGAGGGCCAGAAGGGAGAGGGAGATAATTTAAAACTTGTGGAAGGGAATGTTTAAAATTAAAAATAAATTGGGAGAAAAATTAATTAATGCTTGTTTAATTAGTTGAGTTCATGTCTTTCAATGGCTCCTCCCTTCCATTATAACATTTGTTGTTTTCGTTGAGTTGTTTCAGTTGTGTCTAACTTTGCATGACCACATTTGGGACTTTCTTGGCAGAGATACTGGAGTGATTTGCCATTTCCTTCTCCAGCTAGTTTTACAGAAACTGAGTCAAGCAGGGCTAAGAGATTTGCCCATGTTCATACAGCTAGTAATTGTCTGAGACCAAATTTGAACTCAAGTACATGAATGATCCTGCCTCCAGTCCAGCACTCTATCCACTCTACCTGTTCATATAATGTAACATAATCTTCCAGAAAGTTTAAAATGTACAATATGGGATCAGAACAAATTTTTTTAACTCAAAAAGTGACTTTAAGTAACAAGGAAAATTATGGTTAAGGATATGTTGCAAATGACATATTGTAAATTCCATTTAAAACATTATTAGCTATTGATACATGTTAATAGATTATACCTTTAATTCATGAGGAACTTCTTCAACAGCTGCAACTGCCCTTAAATACTGGGAGCTAAAGCTTAACAAGATGAGTTAGTATTTCCTATAAAATATATTAATCTATTATATATGCAGTTCATAAACGTAAAAAAAACCAAATCTATGAGACAATTTAGATAAAAAAAAATCCTTATACCTGTTCATACACTTGTACCATAGATCCTGCTAAGAGATAAATCTTTGATGAAGAACCCCAGATAGAATGGTTCTTTAGATTTTTGTGCAGAACTGGTTCCAGATATGCTCCATAAATTGTTCGTAATTGATCTCTTTCTGGATAACTAAAAAAGACATGTAAAAATGGGAGAGAGGGAGAACTTATATGAATTCGTATTACAAAGTTTAGGTTTCCTTTATATAAAACTAAGGGAAAAGACAAAATAATAAACTTTAAAATATACCAACATTTTCATATATGATAGATATTCCCTGCTTTGAGAAAGGCAAAAATCATACAACAGAAAATTAAAAGATACATTAACTAGCATTACAGTGAGAAAATTTTGAAATATTCTTAAATGTAAAAACATGAAAAAAAAATAGCAATCAAATAATGAGTTTAATTTTCAGAATACAGCTATTACTTATATGAACAAGGAACATTTGTGATGATATGATATTTTTGTATTATAATACCTTGAAAGAAACCATTAAGAACAAATTAGAGAGCAACAGAACAGTGGGTGTTAATGAGCTGCCAACAAAACATGCAAGTATTCATAAAATGCACAAGTTAAACCTTACTTCACCTTATTCAAAATAGCAGACTGACAAAAGAACTAAAAAGTTTCCTTATTAATGAAAAAAGATGAAGAATCAGGGTAACATAAGACAATAAATTTTGTCACAAAATGAGTGTTTCTGAGTTATCTTCTGTCTAAACAATGGAGTTGGAGGGCGGAGCCAAGATGGCAGAGCAGAAAGACACGCATACAGGGTCTCCCCCCACAGCCCATAAAATACCTGCAGAAAGGGACTCTCAACAAATTTTGGAGCAGCAGAAGTGGAGAACAAGAGTTGAGGAGATTTCCAGCACAGGGGGATGTGAAAGAAGGCCCATGGGAAACGCTGGTTGCACCGGGAGCATGGAGCCCAGCCCAGCCTTGGCCACACATGCACAGAGGGTGAACAGCCCTCAGGAGCAGAATCTCCAATCACAGCAGCAGGTCTGAAGATCCCTCAACCCACAGGCACCAAAGGTCAGTGACAGGGATTTTATCAGCTGGCCGGGAAGGGAGAAGGGCCTTCCCATAGCTCCAGCCTCAGGTAGCAGCCTGCAGAGGCCACATCGGGCAGGCAGCCTCACAGCAGCCCCTACAGTAGCCTGAGATCATTTTGGGATTGTAAAAACCCCTGGGGGCACTGGGGGAGCTCGTCTTTGTCTCACACTGAATGGTGGCTCTGCCTCTACAGCTTGACTGAATCCAACCCCACCAGTGCTACCTTGGCAGAACTGGAGCTCAGGTGCCTGTGGAGAGGAAATTCTGCTAAGATTCTGAGCACAAAAATCCTTCCCTGCGCCCAGACTAGTACATGATTGATTATACCACCTTGGAGGAACTGATATCTTACAGGTCCCCAGAGTATACCCTACTCTTGACAAAGGACCTAAAAGTCAAGTAACTGGTTGGGAAAATGCCAAAAAAGGGGAAAAAAATAAGGCCAAAGAAGGTTACTTTCTTGGTGAACATATATCTCCTCCCATCCTTTCGGATGAGGAATAACAATGCTTACCATCAGGGAAAGACATAGAACTCAAGGCTTCTGTACCCCAACCATCCAAAATAAATATTCAATGGGCTCAGCCCATGGAAGAGCTCAAAAAGTATTTTGAAAATCAACTTAGAAAGGTGGAAGAAAAACTGGGAAGAAAAATGAGAGAGATGTAAGAAAAGCATGAAAAATGGGTCAATACCCTGCTAAAGGAGACCCCAAAAAATGCTGAAGAAAATAACACCTTGAAAATAGGCTCACTCAATTGCAAAAGAGGTTCAAAAAGCCAATGAGAAGAATGCTTTAAAAAGCAGAATTATCCAAATGGAAAAGGAGGTTCAAAAGGTCAATGAAGAAAATAGTTCTTTAAAAATTAGAAAGGAACAGATGGAGGCTAATGACTTTATGAGAAACCAAGAAATCACAAAACAAAACCAAAAGAATGAAAAAATGGAAGGTAATGTGAAATATCTCATTGGAAAAACAACTGACCTGGAAAATAGATCCAGGAGAGACAATTTAAAAATTATGGGACTACCTGAAAGCCATGATCAAAAAAAGAGCCTAGACATCATCTTTCATGAAATTGTCAAGGAAAACTGCCCTGATAGTCTACAAACAGAGGGCAAAATAAATATTGAAAGAATCCACTGATTACCTCCTGAAAGAGATCCAAAAAGAGAAACTCCTAGGAACATTGTGGTCAAATTCCAGAGTTCCCAGGTCAAGGAGAAAATATTGCAAGCAGCTAGAAAGAAATAATTCAAGTATTGTGGAAATACAATGAGGATAACACAAGATCTAGCAGCTTCTACAATAGGGGATAGAAGGGCGTGGAATAGGATATTCCAGAAGTCAAAGGAACTAGGACACAAACCAAGAATCACCTACCCAGCAAAACTAAGTATAATACTTCATGGGAAAAAATGGTCTTTCAATGAAATAGAGGACTTTGAAGTATTCTTGATGAAAAGACCAGAGCTGAAAAGAAAATGTGACCTTCAAATACAAGAATCAAGAGAAGCATGAAAGGGTAAAACAGCAAAGAAAAATCATAAGGGACTCACTAAAGTTGAACTGTTTACATCCCTACATGGAAAGACAATATTTGTAACCCTTGAAACTTTTTTCAGTATCTGGGTAGTTGGTGGGATTGTACGCACGCGCACACACACACACACACACAGCACAGGGTGAATTGAATAGGATGGGATCATATCTTAAAAACTGAAATTAAGTGGTGAGAGAGAAATATATTGGGAGGAGAAAGGGAGAAATGGAATGGGGCAGGTTATCTCTCATAAAAGAGAGAAATAAAAGACTTTTCAGTGGAGGGAAAAAGAGGGGAGGTGAGAGAAAAAACATGAAGTTTACTCTCATCCCATTCCATTAAAAGAAGGAATAAAATGCACACTCATTTTGGTATGAAAACCTATCTTACAATACAGGAAAGTAGGGGAGAAGAGTATAAGCAGGGTGAGGGTATGATGGAAAGGAGGGCAGTGGGAGGAGGGAGCAATTTGAAGTCAACACTTGGGGAGGGACAGGATCAAAAGACAGAAGAGAAACAATGAGGGGCAGGGTAGGATGGAGGGTAATTCAGTTAGTCTTACACAACACGGCTATTATCGAAGTCGTTTGCAAAACTACACAGATAGGGCCTATATTGAATTGCCTGCCTTCCCAAAGGGAATGGGTGGGGAGAGAGGGATGGGGAGAAGTTGAAACTCAAAGTTTTAGGGACAACTCTGTTGAGTACTGTTCTTGCAACTAGGAAATAGAAATACAGATAATGGGGTATAGAAAGTTATCTTGCCCTACAGGACAAAAGAGAAGATGGGGATAAGGGAAGGGAGGGATGTTAGAAAAGACAGCCGATTGGTGACAGGGGAAATTAGAATGCTCAGTGTTTTGGGGTGGGGGGAGGGGAGAAATGGGGAGAAAATTTGGAACCCAAAATTTTGTGGAAATGAATGTTGACAAGTTAAATAAATAAAACAACAAAAAAAAAAACAATGGAGTTCAAGTTTCTAATAGGTATTAGAATCTCTGTTGAAGTCATCAAAGAAATTGATCATCATTCATTTCTATGTGGCTCCACTGTCTCTCTTAATTTTATCTAAAATGCAGCGTCACAGCATCTCTTCACATGGAATGCTCATGCCACCCCTGACTTCTACACATTGGATGTCTCCTCCATCCTTGCTGCTTTTCCTTCTTATTGGCTGGGTACTCCCGGAACTTCCATTTTAAAGTGGGCAACCAGGCAGTCATGGCTTTATTACTCTCCCAGCTGCCTTCTTGACTCTCTGAACCTTCCCTACAATACCTCCCCTCAGCCAGTACTCTCATCTCCCCCTTCCACCAAAACCACTTTTCAGCTTCTTTGTATTTGTCTTTTCCAATAAGAATGTAAGTACTTTAAGAAAAGGAACAATCTTCCTGCTTGTTTTTGTATTTTATAGTGCCTGGAACATAGTTAACTCAATAAATGCTTGTTGACTCACAGAATGAGTTAGGCAGCTCTGCCTGAACCAAATAACCTAAGAAATACAGCTAATATGTCAGGCAGCTAAGGAACATTCATGAATTATGGCTACATTTCTACTTTTAAAAAAACTAAACAGCATTGTAAGGTGGGGGAAAGAAAAACCATCGAACTTTTATTATGAAGACATGGCTTCCAATCCCAAGTCTGTCACTGATTAGTTTTATGACCAAAGGCAAATCTCTCTGAGTCTCAGTGTCCTCTCTAGGAAAGAGGCATAATAATACCTCCACTGCTGACCTCACGGGGCTGTGAGGAAGAATGCATTCTACAAACTGTAAAAGTTCTATATAAATGTCAACTATCATTATTTAGCTTAACAAAGTCCCAAGAGATGAAAAGGCGCTTTAAGAAGCATTTGATATGCAATGATGAATTCTTTATCTTTAATCATGACTGTAAAAATTTAGTGAATAATCTTACGTTTATTATATGAAATAGTAATAATAGTATAATTGTTGATGACAATAAGTACTTGTATTCATTTTGCATGGAGAGTTTATAAGGCACTTGCCTCATAATAAACCTGTTAAGTCAATAATATAAGCATTATTATTTTCCATTATATATATGAGGAAACTAAGGCATTAATAAGTGACTTAACCAAGTCACTTCCAGCTGGTGTCAGAGATCATTTTCATACTCCAGTATCTTCTGATTGCAAGTCCAGACATCCTTCCACTACATCACTGAAATCTATAAATTTGTATCCTGAGTGCCTAGCACAATGCTGAAACAAAGCAAGTGCTTAAAAATAAGAGCTGACTCATCAATTGATTGAATTTAGAAAATATCACCTCGGCATTTGCCACACACAGACTGAGTAGGGTAGAGCCTTTGTTCTGATTCTCTAGGTACTTCTGATAAATAAACATCAGTTTCAATCATTTTTTTGTTCTAAATTCCTACCTATAAAGGGGCTTCTGAAACAAAAGAAGTAATCAAGAGAGCAACAAGATAATTTTGATTCACAGAACACAGTGCCTGGCTTATAGTAGGGGCTTAATAAATATATATTGATTGATTGACTTTAAATTATATTTGTTCATATTTTCAATGGTTATGATCACAATATTACCTAAAAGGGAAATCCATTTTAAAAACTTGTACAAAAATTCAAAATATACTGAAAAAATAAACTGAAACTTACTCAATTGCACAAAGACGAACAATGGAAGTAAACCTGGTGGTGAGCTTATGCCTTCCTAATCTTCCTCCAGCTGACATGGACGCTACCACTTGGATGTTTTCCAAACCCACCCATTCTAGATTTTCATCATAAAATCCTTGATACGTCAGCACCTTTTCCAAAACAAAGTAAGAAATTTATTTAAAATACGATAAACATCTACAAATATATGGCTTTCAAAATGTTTTCTTAAATAATACAAAACTATTCTAAAAGTACAGCTAATCACAATTTTCTATGCATTCCTATGTACTTTCTATAAACTATTTACTCATGCTTTAAATATTTTTACTTCACCTGAAGGGGATATTGTTAAACCACTGCACTAATAACATATAGCTTTGAAAAATCTTTTTACCCTGAATATGAAAAACCATAAAACACAGGAAATTTCTTTGTTGCTAGCCAAGAGCTAATTTTTTCAATGCCTGTATTCCAAAATGAATATGAAGTTGCTAAGGCAAAGACATAAACAAAAGCTTTAGTTTAATTCCATCAGTATATATTATTGCTAGTGGGGGCATGCCCCATCCCTTGGTGTGCAGGATGAAGCTAACAAAAGGTGCTTCATACAGATAAAGGAGGAAGAAGGGGAAGAGGAGGGGTTTTTCAGCCTTTTGCCTCAGGAAGACAGGCAGAGATACTGACTGAGCCAACCTCAGTCACCATGTACTCCAGCTCTGGCAGGGCAGAGACTTCTCCTCCATAGATCTTAGAGAAAATATGACAGAAATGAGTGGCTTAATTAAGATGGAAACACTTGATCTAACAGCAAAATACAATATGAACCACAGAACGAGAAGAAAAAAAAAAGAAAGTGAACATTTATTAAGTGTGTGTCAGACACTGTGCTAAGTGCTGGGAATACAAAAAGAGATAAAAGATTGTACCTTCCCTCAAGGAGCTTACAGTGTAATGTGGAAGATAATGTGCAAACAAATATATAAAAAATTACCTACAGGTTAAATTGGATATAATTAATAGGAGGAAGGCACTGGAGTTAAGGACTGGGAAAGGATTCCTGTAGAAGCTGAATAGGCAAATGAAAGTGAGATAATATAATCAGAAAAAAATGAACATAAGTGAAACAGAAATGATGTCTTCTTTTACACTTTATCAGTTAAAGAAGATTTCCTCAACAGTCACTCAGTTGCATAAAACATGACAAAAAAAAGTGAATAGTTACTGGCATATTCAAGATTTATGTAAAATGTTGGGAAAATAACACTCCATACTCTACTAAGGACTATGCCTATGGCCATTACAGTAGTCACTGTACTTGTGTAAATGTCTTCTCTTACTCCCATCCCTCTAGCTGTCCAGTGTTCCTCACTTAGGATTATGTACCAATTTAAGGTACTTCCATTTTATATAATTATTGACACTCAATTTCACCTGGAAACATATCTTTTATTTAAAGTACTATTCCTATGGGACTTACTGTCCCTTCTAAGCAGTCATATTTTAAAACACCTAATTAATGATTACATATGCATAGATAGTGTGTACCTATAAGTATATTTTACTCTCAATTTCTAAATGTTCATTAAATCATCCACATATTAAGTCTGAGCTCCCTCCATAAAATAGATTTCTAAATGAATTAAAAACAACAGATGAATCTAAATTTATTGTTAAATATTGGTAAACTTTGAACATTTCTTTTTTCAGGACCTGTTAAACCACTTTTTTTTCTTTATTAAATAAATTCCTTTCTTGAATAAATTCTTAAATAAAATAAATATGACCATTCTAATCTTGATTTCTGACCTGATATATGACCTGATATTGATAACAGATTACCAGGTTAATTAATTTTTTTTTTAATATAAGGTGCTAAACCTTAAACTGTACATACAACTTTGTAACCAGAGGCTAAAGATAATTAATTTTTCTTCCTTATAATGTAATTGAATATATGAGCAATAGTTTTCATATCTTGTTCCAACTGGTCATTTCTAGTGTTAGATTCTAAATCCCATTTGGTGTTTAGGTACATACTCAATAGTCTGTGATATTCTTATAGATATTTTAGAGGGATTGCAAGGAGATGACTGGAGACAAACTCTATCCAACCCCTTCATAATCCTAACCCTCCCCATCAGTGAAGGCAAAATAGGTGCCACCAATCCCTATTGGTCCTATTCTAAACAGGGGGCACCTCTAAATGTTCTACTTGTGTACTGACCATGAACATTTTCCTAGGCTTTGGGGAAATATTAACTGGAATTCTGATTGTCTCTGGGGATTTACATGTTTTAACCACAAGACTGTCACTCTCTCTTAAGTGGAATCATTTTAGAAGCTAATGAGAATAATGTGCCTTAAATTCAGTTGTGATAGTACTGAGCTTTGGAAGCAATATGGGCAGATTTTAATTTTGTTTACATGTATTATGTCATTTTAGTAAGAATTTTAAGATTTTGTAATGAAAACGTATTTAACTATGAAAAGTATAAATTACCGAATTCAGGAGTACCTTGACAAAGGTGAACCTTCTGGACAAATGTACTAACTTCCAAAGATTGGGAGAATAATAAGGATGGCATTGTAAACACAGGGCTTATCCTGGAGTCAGGAAGACCTAAGCTCAAATTCAGTCTCAAACACTAATAAGCTGTGTGACACTTAGCCTTAATCAGTGAATGGGCACTGACTCAGTCAACTAAGACCTGGGAAAGACCCTAGCTTGAAAAGGACAATGTCTCCCACTGTATCCAGGGCCATGTCCAGTCATCCTGATCTAGATCTTGTTACTGGACCCAGATGGCTCTGGAGGAAAGAGTGAGGCTGGTAACTTTGCACAGTGCTGCCTCACTTAAATCTGATTCACCAGCATATCATGGCATCACCTTCCTAATATTGTGGTCCTCTCTGAGAAGCAAAAACAAACAACAACAGTGACCCTGGGTAAATCACTCAACCCTATTTGCCTCATCTATAAAATGAGCTGGAGAAGGAAATGGCAAACCACTGCAGTATCTTTGCTAAGAAGTCAGACAGGATTAATTGATTAAATAACAACCAACGTAAGAGAGCTGAAAGAGACTGAGAGACACTCCCTGTATCAAGCATCTCTCCTCTCCAACTCATCCTCCACAGAGGACCAAAGTGATATTCCTGAAGAACAGCTTTGACCATGTTATTCCTCTACTTAATAAGCAAAAATGATTTGCTCACTCTGGAAGAGAGCCAATGACATCACTAGCACTACGGTAGTGTCTTGATTTGCACATGAACTGGATACGAATGGGCAGGGTTAGGCAAAGTCACTGGCTCCATTCTCTCCTCCAGAGTCAAGGAAGTCCAAAGGCAAGACAAAGGTCAAGACGACCAGTGGTGACCCAGGACACAGTGTATGACTTTGACCTTGACCTTCTAAATTAAGGTCTTTCCTAGGTTTCAATTTATCTGAGCCCATTCAGATCCCATTCAACATCTAAGCTCTGGGTAAGATTTGAGACAAACGATGACTCAGTTTACCATTCAGAGAGACACTGATCTGGGAAAACACCTTTGGAGTTTCTAGCCAAAATAGAAAACAATTGCTATTTACACTCATTCTAAGCTGTAAAATCCTAAACAATGAGTCACAGATGCTTGGGTTGAGGCTATTATCGGCCAGTCAGTGAAAATCAGGATGATTTGGGTTTTAAGGTGAAGTGGAGTAACTCCATTTATGACACAAGGGGCTTTGAAAAGCCTGTATTTTCAGAGCTATATTTCGAGAAATCAAAAATGAAAACCATGAGAGACAAAAAGTAAATTGTTCTAGCTTTCAAAATAAAGTAAGAAAAATTAAGAAGGAAGAGGAGAAGCAGACTACATAATTGTAGTAAGGTACACATTTAAGAAATATGAACACTTATGCTTGGCATTTAAAGTCATTCCCAATATGGCCTACTTTTCACATCTGACAACAGAATATGCTCTTTCCTGTGCTCCATGGTCCAGACACACTGATCTTACTATTTTGTGACCACTACATTCCATCTCTCATTCCTGTACCTCAGCTGCCCACAATGCCCATAATGAACTCACCACCTCCCCCACTAATAATCCCTAACTTCCTTCAAAACTCTGCTCAAGGACTGACTCCCTCTAAACTAAGGACTTTCTTCTCCAGGACATTGGTCACTCAATCACCCCCACTCTCCCTTTAATCTTTTCCTCTCTAACAGATCATTCCCTGATACCTAAGGACAAAGATATCTCTCACACAGTCTCTTAAAAAGGCCTCAATTGATCTGAACATCCCTGCTCTTTTACCCAATCTTTCTGTGGTGCTCATCATCTGAAATAAGTCATAAAAGATGAATTATTTAGTGGTGAGCAATACTGTGGTAGGGGAATGGACAAAGAATTCAACTAATTTCATATTACTAGTTGGACAAAAGGAGAAAAGTAGGAGGCAGAGATCACATAAGAAGCAAAAGGGAATAAATAGGAATGAACAGAAATCCCACCTATCAGAATTAATACCTAAGGATTTGAGTGAATAGTTCTCTGTCCCAGAACCAAAGAAAGAATTCTTCTAGCTTTAGTAAACCTCAGTATTAGAGTCAATGACTTTTTTCGTTCTTCTTCTGTTTTCTGGAGGAGGGAAAACTAGGCAAAGGGAGTGGATAGCATTATTATATCTAGGATATGCCATGGAAACTAAAACATTTTATTGGATGGGTCTTGGAAGAGCTAACTACTTCCTAATGAAAGCTGTTATAAATGGTGACAATAGGATAAACATGTACCTTCTTGTTATAATAGCTTACTTTCTATTCTAATAACTGAAGATTCTCTAACAGATGAGAATATTATTTCTACAAGTTGAATTAAAGAAAACTAGATATGCCCAGAACAGTTTATAAAAGGCTTTTCTATTATTAAAATAAAACAAATGGACATACTCACCTGCTGTAGGAAAGCAACTAGAGTGCTGGTTCCCCATTTATCAAGCTTAGGTAAGTTGATATCTTTTAAGTATAGGACCAGCCTTTCACAGTCTTTTGGCCTGTATACTCTGCCAGTATTGGTACTGATTACCATGCAAGTCTGACTCAGTTTCTGCAGGAGATGTCGAGAAGTAGTCTGTGCACTGCAATGAACTGTAGCAATTTGAGTGGAACGGAGTTGAGAAAAGGCATATCGAAGCAGCATTCTAAAAAAAGATTGAAATAAATGAAATTTTAAAAACTATAAAAATACAGTGATTTTTAAATAAAATAAGAAACTCCTTTCTCCAGTCCTACTATAATGCCTGATCCTAGGAAGGAATTTGTATTTTATAAACCTTTTCAAAGTGTTTTGAAGGTTATGCCAATGTAACATGACTTATGGCTGGTTCTAATATGGTAAAAAAAAAACCTTCAAAAATGATCCCAGTAACAGAATGAGTCTGATCTCTGAAAGACAACAGCCTGTACTTTATGTGGTAGATAACAAATAATTTCAGAAAAAAAAATTCATTAAATTCTAACAGATAGGAAGCAGGTGGTTTCCAGGAAAGACATCATTTCTTCATCAGCTTTATACAGTGTACCAGTAATTTGTTAGGGCATTGATCAAGAGCAATACCAAATTGGAAGAATAAAAATGATAACAGTAAAAAGTTAAGTTGATTCTGAACTGACATTTAAATAAGCTATTGATACCAAAAATAAATAAATAAAGCATAAAAGAAGAAACATCAACACTATAGTCAATTCTTAATGATGTTTAGCCAAAGTAATTTGTTCACTACACAAAGAAACCAAAAGAAAACCCTTTAACCTACAAAGGAAGTCCTGGTTTAAAATAAAATCCTTTTAAGAAATCTTAAAGAAGATGATGGCAACAAAAATATGAGGGATATCACTTTACAAAATAGGAAGTAGAGAAAAATAAGTTTACTGAGAGCATTTCAACAGACACAATTAAAGGCATACCATCTCAAGGATACTTAAGGATAAGCTGTATAGAACAAAACAAATAAATAGAACATGAAAAGATGTCAAAATATGCACATATATCATATATGTATGTGAATGGATATAAAAGTGTGTATATAAAAATGCATATAATATACATATATACTACACATGCACACACATACATGGTAGCTAGGTAGGATGGTGCAAAGAGTGCCAGGGCTGGAATCAAGAAGATTCATCTTCCTGAGTTCAAATCTGGCCTCAGACACTTACTAGCTCTGTGTGACCCCGGGTAGTTGGCCCATTTTCTTATCTGTAAAATGAGTTTGATAAGGAAATGGCAAACCACTGCAGTATCTTTGCCAAAAGAACCTCAACTGGGCTCACAAAGAGTCAGAAATGACTGAATACTACTGAACAACAATACAGGAAACTAATGTATATTTGAGAAAAAAGACATGTAAAAATAAATTTCTAAAACCTATAATTCCATTTCAAATGTCTGTCTATGATAATATCCAGTTCCATTATTTTACAAAATAATTATTACCTAGAGGGTTAAGTGAAAGACTTACATTTCACAAGCATGTCATATGTTCATTTAAAAGTTTACTCGAATTCTCTATTGTTTTTGTAAGTGCATTATTGAAAGTAAAATCTTCCCAGAAATCTAAAAATTAATCATTAGCAAGATTCTGTCATTTAGCAAAAAGAAATTTCAGTCACAGGAAAAGAAAAGCATCCAATTTCCATATCATGCTTCTTTTCCAAGTGGCTAAAATGCCAAAGGACTTTCCAGAATACAATAATTTATTCAAAAGGAAAACAAAAAAAATGCTTAAATATACAACAAAATATCATAAACTCTTGGTATAAGTACACAAAAATATGTCTTAGTTCACATTATTCAGTTCTTACCCTTTTCCACATCCTTCTGGTCCCACAAGAATAAAAGGCTGCTTAGTATCAGAGCCTAACCATGGTCTGAAATAATCTAGGCCTCTCTGCATGTCTGGAGTCTGAATGACTGGGAGAGTTTGGCTATTGCTGAAGTCATCGGCAGTCAGATTTTCTGGTTTCTTCAATGAATAAGATGCTAAACGTTCTCTAGTTACATCATAGTATGTATCCATTGGTTTATGAGGATCTGGTGGTGACTCTCGTACCCAGCTAAAAATCTTGAGAGGAAAAAGAAAGTTATGACATTTGCCAAACAGAAAGCAGCAAACTTCAGTTGTAGAGAATTATCTCAAATACTAACAAATGATACTACTAACTCTAACAAGGAACTACTAACTCTGAAAGATACTACTAACTTGAACTTAGCGAAAATACTAAATGATTTTTTTTAATTAAAATGTGTGTCAAATATGTAATCTTAATAGTCATTTTAAGATTAAAATTTTAAGATTTTAAGATTAATTTTAAGATCTATCCTCTTCCTTACCTCCATATGCAATCAGTAGCCAAGTCTTGTCAATTCTGCCTCCGAACTATTTCTCCTATTTATTCTCTGATTTCAGCTAAAGTTATAACCATGTTAGTCCATGCTTTCATTAGCAGAAGATGATATGAATTATGATAAACACCTGCTAACCTATCTTTCTTCTTCCAGTTTGTCCCCTCTATAAACTATCATTCAGAAAGCTATCTTCCCATCACATGTTGGATCAAATTACTTCACTACTTAATAACTTCAGTGTTTCTCCACAAACTCTCTTTCCTAAGATGAGGGTTAAAAGTAAATGACAAATGACAAGAAAAATGATGTTTTGGGACAAATATAATACAAAAAAGCCACCAATTACCTCTTTGGTGAGTTCTAGTCTTGATTTCATGTTAAGATTTCCACCAAGTCCCCTCATCAAGCCGATAATAAATTCTTCTCGATTTTTGCACCCATGCAGATGAGACAAACCATTCATCACAGTTCCAACCAAACTTGTTTCCACAACATAGTCGTTCTGCAGAAGAAAATTTGAAGAAACAAGAGAAAACAAATGGTCATAAGTCAACAAATATCAGAGAGGTAAAAGCTTCCAAATTCTTCCACAAGTCACCTTTAAACCCTTATCACTTAATAGAATTTTATCCATTAAAAATAAGATCCAGAAGTCAACTCTACTTTGCATTTGCATAATGTGATAAATAAATTCAAATGAGAAATAACAGTAAATGTCCATCACTTGGGTACATGGCAGTCTATTAATTTGTACTGTAGGGACCTAATAGATAAAGGGCTAAAAAAGGATTAAGATACATTCTAAGAACTCAAAAATCTACGAAAATGGGCAAATTATTGAATACTAAATTTATATAAAACTTAGTTTCCTTCCATAATAATAGAAAGCCTGAAAACAGTATTTATGTTAATAGTTATGAGAAAGAGGGTAAGAAGATAGTTAGATGGTTAAGTTGATTTTTATATAAAGATAGATTATTTCTTTGGTGAAATGTCACCAATTCTGTATTCTGTCAATTATTTCTGCTGTGAAGATCATAAACTCTTCTTTCACAATTCTTGTTTCTCTTTTAAACCATTCTGGAATTTCCTGCTATGGTCTCAACTCTTTTGGGGATCTACAGGGCCTTCTGCTTCATCAGGTGTTATATTTTTTTTGCTTTGTAATATATATTCATATATATCTGGACTCTTCTGGCAAATTTGGAGGTCATGATCTCTTCTATTATTAATATTGTCCTTGTTGGTTTATCTGTTCCAGGTCTTTAATCACCAGGAATCAGGGTGCTCAGGAAAATAGTCAAGAACCACAAGCAACTAAAACTAGAAGATTCTTCAGGTTCTTGCACACTGTCCAAATCATTGGAAGAATTCTCTATATCTCTGATCCATTTTTAGCAGTCAGTAGAACTGAATCATTATGAACCTCGTCTCATTCAAACTCTATCAAAGCAAATCCATCTTTCTATAGCAGCACTTAGAAGCAATTTACTTCCCACAGTGGATAATTCTTCAAGAGAATCATGCTGGTTTAAAGGAAGCCACTCAAGGAAATATAAAGAATGAGGATTTCTCTAGCAACCATGTCCTTACAATGTTCAAAGACAACACCTGTGCCAAACAAGGATCCATGAACCAGATCTCTTTTATACTCCATCCTAAGCACAGTGTGTCCTGGAAACTTCATCCCTCAAAGGCCAGCAACAGCAGCATTGGGACCTGCAGCACATCTAGCTACCAGGTATGGTAGGTTATTTCACTGGTATTCCAGACTAAGAAGAATGGAAACATGAGGAGAGGGGAAAGGAGAAAAAATGCCTTTTCCTTATTACATGACTACACATTGACTTTCTCATGCAAACAGTCCACTCTTACTTATAAAACAGGCAGCTGATGTTACTTAAGAAGAGGTCTTTAATCAAGTTTTTTTTTTTCCTCCTGAAGTCTCTGGTAATTTTCAGTCTTTAAATAAAAAAAAAAAATTTCCCTACAGTTCAATTTTGACTCCTCCACTAATTGCAATTTCCCTAGGTAGGAGAACTCAAAGTCATTTCTGCCTCCTCCCAAGCTACTGCCCAGAGTCCCTCTGCTTTACCTAGATGGTGGCTTGGTAGAGTGAGATACAGCCATATCAAAGGTCTTGAACCAGTTTTTTTGGTTCCTCAGTGTTGTGGGTGAACCCTGAATTCTGCTGTGGCTGTGAGCATCATGCTGCTGTCCCAACCAGAACAAGCTTCTTTCACTTCTGTTCTTCAGAAAGAGTTGGGATAGAGCTGAGTTCTATTACAAGGACATGGGTTGGCTTGTTCAGAGACAGGGAGGGAGGTGCTTAGTGAGTGAACACATGAAGTGTTAGAGATTTTTCTTTGCAGCTGTTCAATTTTCACCTCGTTAGGGTTCCTGTTGTCTGGGACTGTGGAGAAAGCTGAAATTACTTTATCTCTTGCATATAACTGTGCAAGAGATAACTTAGAGGTCTGAGAGGTCAGAAGGATGACAGAAAATGTCTAGTCTTCCATCTAGTTAGTCATATGATCCACTTTTCTTCAAAGGCAAGTGATTAAGATTAGAAAGGATTGGGAAAGGTTTCTTAAACAGGTGGGACTTTAGCTTAGACTCATGAGGAGGCAGAGATGGGAGAAGTAAAGCATTCTGTACATGGGAGATAGCTAGCATGGCATCAGGAGCAGGGAATGTCTTCCGTATGAATCAGCAGTGAGGTCAGTATCACTAGGTCAGAGAGCACATGAAGCACAGTAAGGTTTAGGAAGAAGAAAATGTAAGAAGGGGTAGGTTATGAAAGCCATACAGAGTCAACCAGAGGATTATATATTTGATCCTGGAGATGATAGGAAGCCACTAGAGCTTAATGAGTAAGGGAGTAACATGATCAGAGTTCACTTTGACAGCTGAATGAACTAGAGTTGGGAGACTTCTGGCAGGCAAACCAATAAGTAGAGTATTACAATACTGCAGGTGGAAAGGGATAAGAGCTTGCACTGGGGTATAAGTGGCAGTGTCAGAAGAGATAAAGGGGCACATATGAGAAATATTACAAAAATAAAATTAATAAGTGTTGGAAATAAATTGACCATGGGAGGCAAGAGAGAGTGAGTAGTAGAAGATATACAAAGATTGTGAGCCCAGGTGACTGGGAGGATAGTGGTACTCTGGCAGTAAAAGGGAAGTAAATAAGAGGGAAGGAGATTGATGATGAGTTGTTGGCCATGCTGAGTCTAAAATGTGTATGGGACATCCAGTCTGAGATGTCCTATAGGCTTGGGGAGATGCAAGACAGGAGCTCACAACAGAAGTTAGATGTAGAAGTAAATGTAAGGATGATCAGTATAGAGATGAAAATGGAATCTGATTGAGACTATAGGGAGAAGAGATAGGTCAGAGCACTGTTAGTGAGCATGACCTAGATAAAGACCGAGCAAAAGTGACTGAGAAGGAATAGTCAGAGAGGCACGAGAAGAACAAAGAGAAAACAATATCCCAAAAACTTTAAGAGAAGAGACTATCAAGAAGATGATGATCAAAAGTGTCAAAGACTACACTATGATCAAGAAGAATGATAGTCTGAAAAAAAGTCATTACATGTAGCAATTAAGAGACCATTAGGAACTTTGGAGAGAGCAGTTTCAGGTATATCATGAGATCAGAAGTCAGACTATAGAGTTAGAAGAGAGTAAAAGGAGAGGAAGGGGAGGCACCTGTAAGAGGCAGCCTTCTCAAGGAGTTTAACCACAAAAGGCAACAGACACGTGGGACAAAACCTAGCACGAATGGATGGATCAAGTGAGGATCCATTTCAGGATCAGGGAAACAGACATGTTAGCAGGCATTAGGAACGTAGCCAGTAGACAGGGAGAAATTACAGATGAGTGAAGGGAGATAAGAGAGGGGTCGACTTGATGTGATAAATGAAGGCAAAATGGAATGATACTGCTTGTGCATACAAAAGGGTTTGCCCTGACAAAAAGAAAAGAAGAGCCACTCCATTATATGCGAAAGAGGTAAGGAGGACCGAGTGGCAGAAAGCAAATAAATGATGTGAAATGAGAAGGAGGAGAAATAAATGGCCCAAATTTTTTTCTGTAAAATATGAGGCAAGTTTCTCAGCTGACAGAGGAGGGGGAAGAGAAGCCCTGGGAGGTCTGAGGTCTGCTGGGGTGGGTGGGATAGGGAGTTAACTAGAGAAGAGCAAAAGGATTGCCTTGCATGACGTTATGTAACATAAATTTGTAGTGGACCCCCTTGACATGGTTTGTGGGTTTTCTTTAACTTCATTTAGCAGCCGGTGTGTAGGAGCAAAGGCAGTGGATGATGGAATGATCCAAAGTTGATGTTTAGAAGGGCAGATTCTTTGATAAGATAAGAGGACAGCGTAGGGTTGAAATGATGTACCATGAGGTCAAAACGACAAAGGGAAAAGAGTGCAGTTAGGGCAGGGGTGATGGCCTGAGAACAAAACCAAGGGGTTTGAGGGACTGAAGGTTACAGTGTGGACAAAAGAGTTTACAGATACAAAGATTGGGAACAGATAAGGGAATTTCAGAGTTCATAAGCATGAAAATGGGGTATTTACGGGTGATGGTAAGATCAAGGGTATGACTAAGCATACCCCTTATGTATAACTGAGGTGGAACGGAGCAGCAGACTGCCTCAATGAACAAACTAAGGAACTGTGAGGTGAGGTGTTTGAGGGAGCAGCAACATGTATACTGAAGTCCCCCTGTATGAGAACAGGAGTTGAGAAGATAAGAAAGATTGTGAGCCAGGCATTGAATCCACTACAGAAATAAGGGAATATCCTCTGGAAGGCAATCAGTAACAACCAGAATTTTGCTCAGGCCATAGAAGTGAACTGAGTGAACCTCAAAGGAGAAGAGGTTATTTAGTGATACTGGTAAAAGAAAAACCTGGAAGTGGCAAAAGGGAGCAATGAGTATTCCAATTCATCTACCTTGACCAGTTAGTCAGCTGGCAAGGGTGGATGTAGGGGGAACAAAGGGGAGGGATTATTAAAAGTGCAACCAGTGCTAGGAAAGGAATTCGTAAGTCTGTATCAACAGGAGGGCACCAGGTCATAGTGAGATCCAGAAGATGGAAGATGAGTGTGTGAAGGAGAGGGAGTAGGTTTAAAAGGAATGGTATTAAGAGATTGGGTAGTGGGAGACAGAATGGAGTCTGAAGGATAACAGCCTGGAGTTCAGAATCTCTGGGATGGAGAAGATAGAGCAATTAAGTTCAGTCTAGAGGTTTTCTTTATCCATAAAGGTTTGGCTTCTGGGCGGAGTTCTCTCAGGGTCTTAGGCACTTAAATTATTACTATTCTCTTGAAGCAAATTTTAAAACCCTAAGATTGACTTTAGTATCTTTATTTTATCTCTCTGGAGAATTTTGTCCTTTTTCATGGTTAGTATAAAAATGTAAATCAAAGCACTATGTACAAAGTACCAGTAATATTGTAAGATGATCAGCCGTGAATGACTTGGCTATTGTCAGCAAAGCAAGGATCCAAGATAACTCTGAAAGAATAATGATAAAAAATTCTTTCCATCTCAGAAAAAGAACTGATGGAGTCTGAAAGCAGATTGAAGCATACTCTTTTAAAACTTTTTTACTTTTCTTCACTTTTTTGTCTGTTTTCCTTCACAACATGACTATTACGGATGTTTTGCATGACTACACATGTATAACATATTGAATTGCTTGCCTTCTCAATGAGGGGTGGAAAGGAGGGAGAAAGGAGAGAATTTGGAACTCAAAAATTTTAAAAACAAATGTTAAAAATTGCTTTTACATGTAACTGGGAAAAAATAAAATACTAAATATAAAAAAAAAACAAGAAAAAATGTAAACCAAAATAGTCTAGGCAAATTTTCAATGAACAGTAGAAAACTCTACCCTTTTTCATCTCTGTTTCTAAGAGGTAACACTTAGAGATAATTATAGTCTCTAACAAACACTGACTAAAAAGGCAAAATACAGAGATTTTTTCTTCCCTAAAGAAATGAAATATGAATAAAACAAGGGAGGAATCAGTACTGTCCAGGAAACTCCCTGAACTTTGGCACATAACTCAGCCAAAACTTTTATGTAAACAATTATTCAAAGCTATCCAGTCACCAAGCTAATTAGACTGTAATATCCTTAAGGGCATCTCCCCTTCCCTTTCTCTTTCCCTCCTCTTCCCCTCTCTTTTTAAAACCCCAATGCTTAACAGAGTATCTGGTATAGAGTAGATGAAAAACAAATATTTATTGACTCTTACTTTTGACTAATTTCAAAACTGTATGTGAGCTGCAGAATAAATATAACATGGAAAGTACAGCAACTCTCTCTCTGTGACCTAGTAGAGTGTATTTTATCGCACCTAGAGTCCAAAGGGAAAAATCAAGATAAACATGTAACTGTCAGCAAACTAAGTGATTAACCTGACCTGTTTAAGAACCCACTGTAAAGCCTTTTCAAAATAATCTCCAATCCAGTTTTCAAGATTAGTTCTATATTTATCAGGCTGGTTCCTCAACCAAGATTTTATCAAAGAATCAAGATCTGTCTCTTCATCACTAGAAAAAAATAAAACACAAGCATTAAAATGATCATACAATCAGCAATTATAAACTTTTAAAAGAAACATCATTTTTGTTCTCATTGAAATTTAAAGTTTTTTTCTTATTTTATTTATATATTATGTCAATTACTATAAGAACTAAAAGCGAAAATAATCTTTGCTTGAAGACCTCTAATGCATATTAGCCCCTGGTCAAGACTGTGTTATTTGAATGAATGAAAGAAGGTAAATTACATATTTTTTGCTTTCTCACTGAACGTAGTATACTCTCAGCTAAAATATCCTAACATCTCCTCTGTTTTTACTCTGACAATATTCTCCACTATGTCCAGACTCACAGTATGGAAATCAGAAGGCTTTTCTAAAGTAATGACTTTTCCATTTTTCCATTGATAAAAATCTTAACTATGCAATATTATATGATGAGAGTAATGTAGTATCTATGATTTAGTAAATTCTTGAGTAGGATAATTTTGATAAATATCCATGCTAATTCTGGGAATCATATTATCTTTTAAACCTATTTTAAAGTATATGTTACATAATTATTCAAATAAAAAAATTAAATGTTCAAACATTCAAACATTTTTAATCATGATAATCTCAAAATAGATAATTTTCAAAAAAAATCATTAATAGGGGTTCACTGTACAAATGACTTCAACATAATATCAAAGAAATTCTAGTACTCATTTTAAGAGGAATACTGTAGACTTTGTCTCTATAATAGGATGGAAGTGGGGGTGAGAAAGAATGCTAAAAATTTCATTTTTGTTCATACAGCATGCTTATGTCAAAAAGGCCTCGTAATCATCAAAATGAACTATATCTTTAATAGAATTCATTATTGTGATAAGATTTGTTTTGTTGTTGTATTCATCTTTTTTTTTTTTTCCAAGAAGACCATGCCATCAGAGAAATGATGACATGACTTGCACTTGATATTGTTTTGAGTGAGGGAGGGCTGTGCAGGTCACCAGCCTCACTTTTTCTCCAGAGCCATCTGAATCCAATGACCAGATAGTCATCAGGATGACTGGAGATGATCCAGGGTGCAATGGGAGACCTGGACCTTTTTAGGTACTCACTTAGAGGGAGGTAAAGCTCATTGAGTGAATAGGCCTCTTTAAGAAGTAGTCAGGGAATGGTCCTTTTAATGAACAAAAGGAAAAAAATAACTAAATCACACCAGGAGGGAAAAAGTGTCCAACCTATGGCCTTCAGAATGCACTGGGTTTATCCTGATAGGGAAAATAGTGTGGCAGGCAAGGTCAAGGAAATTTGTAATAAGATTTAGGACTAGTCTTCAATGTCATTTATCAAGCTACACTGGATTTGGAAGTCTGAGCTGTCCTACTGGTTCTGACTCTTACCAGTTTTGCATGGCCTTGCTGAGCATGTCTAAAGTACTTTTGCCTAAGACTTCTCTAAGCTTTAGTTTCCTCATTTGTAAAATGAGAATAATAGGCAAGAGAACAGAGCAATGTAGTGGAAGGAACACTGAAGTGGGACTCAGCAGAAATGGGGCTAAGTCCTGGATCTGACACTTAAGAACTGGGCAACTGCTGATGAATCACCCCACTTCACTGAACCTATTATTCTCATCAGTAAACAGGGATAATAACATTTGTAAAGAAATTGCTTTGTGAAACTTAAAGCATCATCTAAATGTCAGCCATTATTATTTTTAAGTCAAGAGATCAGTGCATCAGTGACCTCATCAGTATGGACACTCCTTCCACTGTTGCAAAACAAAATCCATTCAGGTCTTTTCCTTTCTTTCTGTAAATCTCCCATTAGGAATTTATCTTATCTGTTGGAGGAAGGGCTATGATTCTTCTAAAATTTTATGGAGACCCACACTGTTAAAAAGATGGGTTTATGAGGACTGGTGATGCTGCATGCATCTCTTTGACAGAAAGATGATGGACTGAAGGTGCAGAATAAGATACATTTTTGGGCATAGTCAAAGTGGCAATGTTTTCATTATGCATATTTGTTGGGAGAATTTTGTTTTTCCCCTCAATCCTCACTGATTTTGGGGGGTATGGGAGTTTGAAGGGAAGAGGAAGAGAAAATAAATGCTGTTAATTGAAAAAATAATTTTTAAAACGTTAACTAAGATCATGAACTTAATGCCCACTGATTATAGGTTAAATAGTTTTATGCTAACCTCATGGAATAGCACTGTTCTATAAGAAAGAATGAATATGAAAAATTCAGACAAAAACTAGGGAGATTTGGGAGAACCCATATACAATGAAGTCAGTAGAACTAGAACAATATACATGATGACAACAAAAACAAGATTTAAAAAATTAACAAATTGTGACTGATTGTAAAGACTACTCTTGGTGGAAGATAACAAATAAGAATCACACCTCCCTGAGGAATGGTAGATTATGTAATATATATTTGCTATAAGAAGAGTCACTGCTTTTCTTTATTGTGAGTGATGGGAAGACTTAATTGGAAAGAACAATAAACAAATAAAATTTAAAACAAATTTTAAAGCATTAATAAACCTTTTAAACAAATAAATAGAAGAGGCTTCTATCTAGCAAGGGAACAGTTTAGGATCATTAATAGCAATCCAAATGTGATTAAACTCTTCCTCCTAATCACATATGGATCCACAGTTCATTACTTACCTGGAGGGCCCATCTATGACCTACCTTAATGCACAGTATGTGTTTTTCATCCAAGTCTTTTTGAAATGTGGCAGTGGCATCTATTTGCTTTGACTATGAATCCACTTAGGAGGTCCTGCTGTACTCTCAAAAGAGCACAACAGCATCGGAGACATCTGAATCACCATCAGTAAGAAAACCCTCTTCTATCTGGACTTTTCAGAGAACACAGGCCAGGACACTGTTGAACACCTTTGCTAAGCACTTCCCCCTATTTTGTCTTTCATTAATACTGTTATACAATGGATCTGATTTCATCTAATGTGGAATCTTTTATGATCTTAATATATGTGAGACAGTCTGTTAAACATTTAAAGTTGTATTGTGTTCCAGTGAGCCAAATACTTTCCTGTAATCTGCAAAGACACAAGGGAATCTTCAAACTTGTATTGACTTGGCTACCCTATCTCCTAGTATTTGCTGGCTCTACATTATTTCAGGCATTGGAAAAATTCTGAATAAAGTTCCATAAACTGTTCATAATCATTAATTATCCTTCCAGTTTAATTCTGCTCTTTCCATATTTTTCAAGGTGAAAAGTTTGGGTTTTTGTTTTTTTTTTCTTTACTGTTAAGTTGGGTTGGACCTACTATAATCACATCCAAGGTTTTCTTTACATCTTCACCCTTTCTTCTTTTCTGACATTGATTTCTTACCTTTACTCTAACAAATTAGTGATCTGATAGGACAAACTGAGATGACTATTTCTAGATATTAAAATGCTGTCCATTTCATTTTTGTTTCAGGTTTTTTTTATCATCACCTTCCAAATCTTTCCTTTCAGGACGTATTATATAAGATACCAGCCACTGGTCTCATTTCTTAATGTTTGTCACTGCCCATCCAGTACTCATCTTCTCAGTGAATTCACAAAATAGATAAGATATATGTTTCTGTTGCTTTGCTGTTGATGCTATTTTTTTATCAGGAGATCATCTAGTTCAACACCCTCACTTGAAAAACGAATAAATTCATGGTAAATGCAACAAAATTTTAAAATAATATTTTTAGCAGAGAGGAGAAAAGAGCATTCTTGCAAGAGGAAAAGTGGATATCCACTTCTGCAGTAATTAAGTAAATTTTGTTTTTCATTTTCTAAATAACTACATCAAGCAAATATCATAAAATGAAAAGCTAAAATTACACAAATCACCATGTATTACAAAAAAGCTCTTATACCACAAACCAAAACAGGAAACAAAATAATGAGCTATCTTATTTAAAATAAAATTGTGAAAATGATGATTCATTTAATTTATTCAGTGCTACATTTTTTCTTGCATGTCTAAAAAAACGGCTGAAGAAGATAATCACACAACATATTTCAAATATTCTCATGTCTTACCTGAGAAATATCATTCCCATTCTAGATATCGTGGCTGGAGAGGCACAACTTAAGTCATGGGTTTCGAAAACAAAGTTAACATTTGGGCCAAATTGAATCCTCTCCCCACTGGGCATAGTGAGTAGTCGGTTATCATCTAGTACAGAATTCAGAGATTCTATCCACTCAGGATCAATATCACCATCACAGATTATCCATGAGTTGATATCTATTTTCAAACCAAAGAAACAGATACAAAACCAAAATTAATAGAAGAATCTTGAAAAGGAAAGTCATCTTTTTTGGTCCTTTAAAATGATTGGGTTATAGGGACAGCTACATGGCACAGTGAATAGAGCGCTGGCCTTGGAGCCAGGAGGACCTGAGTTCAAAGCCAGCCTCAGATACTTGATATTTACTAGCTGTGTGACCTAGGGTTACTTAACCCCAATTGCCTTGCCTTCCCCCCTCCAATAAAAAATAAAATGATTGGGTTGTATTTTGATAGAATAACATCACTTAAGACTGATTATAAACAGAAAAATGTGACAGGGAAAATTGTGACTTATTATGCTAATTTACATTTTATACAAACCCCAATGATATACATCTGAACAAAAAATTCACTTGTGAAAGAATATACAGTAGTCTACATTTATTAAAGTTATCCTTTAACTTTGTTCCGTGAAGACACAGAAAAAAATAAGTTTTATCAGTTAAAATATTGTTTTCAAATTTATGATTCAGAAATTACAAATTGAGATTATGATTTCAGAGTATTATCAGAGCTCACATAATTTTTAATTTTAATTCCAAATGCAATTTTGCCATTCTGACTATTCATGAAATCACCAGGATATCAGCCAAACAGTCAAAGTTCAAATGCTTATTAGCAAGTTATTTTGGGCGCAGATAAAAACTCACCTAAAATAAACTGGCACCTCATTACAGTACTGTTTAAGATAGAGTACAATCTAGTACAAAGAGGGAACATCTCAGCCTCTATGAAAATGAACAAAACTACTTCTGTTGTAAATGTTAAAATGCACAATACCATAGAAGTAGTTGTAAATGTTAAAATGCACAATACCATAGGGATGTTGGAATCCTTCAATGTTAAATCAACTGATTATTGAGCACCCACTCTGTACAGAATAATATGTTAGCAGGCACTACAAGAAACATACTCAAATGATCTGTAATCAATCAAAGTATATGTTCCTTCTAAAGATAAAGATCAGGACCTAACCATGCCTGCCCATGCCATAAATCTCTTGGCCACGTACTCCCACAAGTTTGCCACCATCAGAGAGGGTGCTGGGAGGGCATTAATTGTATTCTCTTGATATTGAAGCAAAACTACTGTAGCATCTATTAACATTCTTTGGTTTGTCACATAACAAAGTGATCTTTTCTTCATCTGACATTTCTTTGATGTCATCCTTTATCAAGGTCCTTCACAGTAACTTATATCTTTGTTATATAGCAGGGGAGGGGAACCTGCGACCTTGAGGCCAAATACGGCCTTCTAGGTCCTTAGGTGCAGCCTTTTGACTGAGTCCAAGTTTTACAGAACAAATCCTTTTATTAAGGGGATTTGTTCTGTGAAGTTTAGATTCAATCAAAGGACCATGTTTGAGGACCTAGAAAGTCACATGTGGACTAGAAGCTGTAGGTTCCCACCCCTGTGTTATAGTCTCCCATGTAGCTTTCTCCATTTCCTTCTTAGTGAGACTCATTTCTAATTCTTCAGAGAACAGTGTTCCATAATTCAGTCACATAACAACTTGAGTCAAATAAAGGTATTTAAAAAGAAGGACCTATGTTTCTGGGAGAAATATGGACTCATTAAAAGAACTTAGCATTTCTTTCTGTTACCACTGATTATACCCAAATGCTCACCACCACATTTCTTCCCTCTGATTTCTGAATGACCATATAGGAATTTTTCTTTTCAATCTATGAATTCACATGTCTCCTTGTACTTTTACCTACTCTGTTCCTTTTGAATAAAATATACATTACCAAATTCATATTCCAGGCATGGATTTTATCCCATCATGTATTAATGATATCAAATTTCCCTCCTTGCATATGAATTTCTAACTTTTCTTGCCTGTTAGTCATAATTTGTGCATATATATCTGAAGTCACATATTTTTCTACTGATTCATTTCTTGACTTTCCTTCTTCTTGTCTTTGCACTGGTCATCCCATGTGCCTGGAATGCACTTCCTTCTTATCTCTACTTCATAGAGTATTTCCTCCTTTAAGATACAGCTCAAACACCATCCTATATAAAGCCCTCCCCAATTCCTCCACTTGCTAGTACCCTTTCTCCTAAACTATCATATATTTAACTACTTCATACATTTTTAATCACTTTATTTTTAAATATGTCTTTGTCATCTCCCCTGATAAAAGGTAATCTCTTTGCAAGAAAGAATATTTTGTAGAGCCAAGATGGCAAAGAAAAGTCAGAATGTTGCCTAACCTCTCCTCAGTTTCCCTTGGAAACTAATTAAATTAAATCAAGACTCTAAATGGATTCTGGAGCAATAGAACCTACAAAAAAAAGTGAAAAAATTTTCCAGCTTAAAATAACTTAGAAGAACTTTAGGAAAAGTCTGTCTTACTTGAGTAAAGGGGAGCATAGTCCAGCAAAGATAGTGTCTGGGCAAGTCAGCTGGAGGCTCATAGCCACAGTACAAAATAGCAAACAAGGCCCCTTGGTCCCAACAGAGCAGGTTAGTAGCACAGCAGGCCAGCTATGAGGCCTGCAGGTCCAGCACTGAAGGCAAACTGCCAATCCCAGAACCCCTGGCACAAAAAGCACCAGTCCACCCCAGCACAGTGGGCAAGCTGCCAGCACCTGAAGCCCCAGTGCAAAAAGTCAGTGACCAGACCTCTGGCCCCTAGCACAAGTTTGGGACAATAGTCCCTGAACAGAGCTCCACATTAGAAGTAATGAAATAGGTTAAAAAGCGAGTGAAAAAAGGAAGCTACCAGGACGACATGAAAGATCAAAACTGAGAAGAGGAGAACAACAACAAAATGACAATGTGGAAAGCCTCAATGGGGATGTGAATTGGTCTCAAGCTCAAGAGGCCTTCCTGGAAGAGCTCAAAAAAGGACTTTAAAAATTAAATAAGAGAGGCAGGAGAAAAGCTGGGTAAAGAAATGACAGTAATGCAAGTGTCACCAGCCTGGAAAAGAAAAGACAAAAATTGACTGAAGAAAACAATTCCTTTAAAGAATATAACTGACCGATCCAGTGGGAGACAGAGGGTGACGGATTCGGAGCTCAGGTTGGACTGTTATGTGGACTCAGGTCCATGGGAAGGATCCGTTCCGCGGGAGTGAGCCCACAGTGCGCAGCGCAGCACGGCCAGCGCAGCACGGCCAGCGCAGCGGAGCAGAAGGGACCCAAGAAACCTGAGTGGCGGGTGGAACCAGAGGAGCGGCACCCAGGGTGGGAGACAAGCCGAACCAAGTCAGTGAGAGCCGCCGAGTGCCAGATTATCAGCACAGCAGCTCCTGAGACCTTCAGCCCGAAGAGCAAACTACGGTAAGTCACCTACTTGAACTTCCAGGAGCCAGGATGGCGGAGTGATCAGTAAATGCTCTCTCCTTCCCCCTTGATGACCGTGAAAGAACCATAAAATATCTCCCCAGAAAAATCCCAGATCAGTAGAAATAGAAGAAGGAGACCAATAGTCTCATAACACCTGAGACGAGGAAAATAGCTAAGGGGGATTCCTCCTACAGTGGCAGAGGCAAACCAGAAGGACAGAGGACCCAGGGCAGAGAAAACTCACACTAGGACCCAGGCAAGCCTCAGCACCAGGAGAGGAGCCCCAGGAGGGATGGGAACACGCATTAGCATCTAGGTGTGCCTCAGCTGTCCAGGGGAATCAGAAAGACAATAGGGCAGCTGGGATTACCAGCCCCTGAGCTTGCCTTTGCCTCAGTTCAGCTGATGAGATCTCCTGTGACCAGACCACTACCCCTCCCCCCCCCCCACACTTAACAAGCTAAACCCAGGGCTGATCAGGGAAACACCAAACAAAAACCTGCTTTTAGCTTTTTCACACATCAGCTCAGCAAAAAGTTCTCTAGCTTCTGACTGAAAGAACCAGAAGCCACAACACTCAATCAACATCATGAACAGGAAAAAGCAGAGGGACGAAAGAACCATAGAATCTTTCTATGGAGATAAGGACCAAAACACAAACCCCAAAGGGGTCATAGCTGAGACTGTATTTCCATCTGAAACTTCAGAAGGGACTATGAACTACTCAAAAGTACGAGCAGCTCTCCTGGAACAGCTGAAGAAGGAAATAGAAGATAAACTGGCCAATGATTTTAAAATTATTAAGAAAGAATTCACTGGTGAGAACATCTCCTTGAAAAGGAAAATTGAACAAATGGAAAAAGAAGTTCAAAAATTAACTGGAGAAAATAACTTCCTAAACAGGCAAGTGGAAAAGGAAGTACAAAAATTAACTGGAGAAAATAGCTTCTTAAAAGGAAAATTGGGCAGATGAAAAGGAGATACAAAAGTTAACGGAAGAAAACAATATGATGAAGATTAGAATTGGGCAAGTAGAAACTAATGACTCAATGAGACAGCAAGAATCAGTCAAACAAAATCTAAAGAACGAAAAGATAGAAGAAAATGTAAAATATCTAATTGGAAAAACAACTGACCTGGAAAATAGATGCAGAAGAGAAAACTTAAGAATTATTGGCCTGCCAGAAACCCAGGATGCAGAAAAGAGCCTGGACAATATCTTCCAGGAAATCATCAAGGAAAACTGCCCAGAAGTACTAGGTTCAGAGGGCAAAATAGTCATCGAAAGAATCCACCATTCCCCTCCTGAAAGGGACCCCAAACTCAAAACCCCAAGAAATATAGTTGCCAAATTCCAGAGCTATCAAGTGAAGGAGAAAATATTACAAGCAGCCAGAAAGAAACATTTTAAATATCAAGGAGATACAATCAGGATTACACAGGACCTTGCAGCTTCTACATTAAACGATCGAAAGAACTGGAACCCAATATTCCGTAAGGCAAAGGAGCTAGGACTACAACCAAAGATCAACTACCCAGCAAAGTTCAGCATAACATTTCAGGCAAGGAGAAAGTCATTCAACGAAGTAAGGGATTTCCAGAGTTTCCTGACCAAAACGCCAGAACTTAATAGACAATTCGATCTTCAAATGCAGGGCTCAAGAGAATCATAAAAAGGTAAACAGTGGGGGGGGAACAACTTGCTACTCAATTAGGGCAAACTGTTTACCTCCCTATAAAGGAAGATGATACCTGTTAATCTTGAGAACTGTGCGTCTATTAAGAAATATAAAAGGGATATGCATAGGGGGAACGGGTATAAAGCAAATGATACCATGATAAAAAATATGATTTAAGTATGAGAAGGGATTGTAATAGTAGGTGTGAAAAGGAGGAAGCAGAAAATGGCAAATTACATCACAAGAAGAAGTACAAAATCATAGTAGAGGGAAAGAGGGGAGGGAGATGAGCATTGTGTGAGAGGTACTCTCATCGGATTTGTTTAAAGGACGGAACAATAAACTTAAGTAGAAAATTCTAACTAGCTCTATAAGCAGTGGGAGAGGAAGGGGGAAGAAAGGGGAGGGAGGCTAAAGGGAGGGAAGAAGCAATAAGAGTAAAGGGGAGTTAAAGGGAGGGGGGCTAAAAGAAGGAGGGGAAGGCGGCAAGAGGAGGTGGTGAAAAGTGAATATTAGTGAGGAGGGGAAGGGAGACAGCAGAGCTAAAAGCACAAATGGTGGGAAAGAAGATGGAGGGAAATACACAGATTGTAATCATAACTGTGAATGTGAATGGAATGAATTCTCCCATAAAACGGAGATGGATAGCAGAATGGATTAAAAGCCATAATCCAACAATATGCTGCTTACAAGAAACGTATTTGAAATGGGGGGATACACATAGGATAAAGGTCAAAGGATGGAGCAGAATATATTGTGCTTCAAGTGATGTAAGAAAGGCAGGAGTAGCAATCCTAATCTCAGACAAAGCAAAAGCAGAAATAGATCTAATCAAAAGGGATAAGGATGGAAACTATATACTGCTAAAAGGCACCATAGGCAATGAAGCAATATCATTACTAAACATGTATGCTCCAAGTGGTATAGCATCCAGATTCTTAGAGGAGAGGTTGGGGGAGTTGAAGGAAGAAATTGACAGCAAAACTATACTAGTGGGGGACCTCAACCTCCCTCTTTCTGAACTTGATAAATCTAACCTCAAAATAAACAAGAAAGAGGTCAAGGAGGTAAATAAAACTCTAGATAAGGTAGATATGATAGATCTTTGGAGAAAATTGAATGGGAATAGAAAGGAATATACCTATTTCTCAGCAGTACATGGAACATTTACAAAAATTGACCATGTACTAGGACATAAAAATCTCACAATCCAGTGCAGAAAGGCAGAGATAATCAGTGCATCCTTCTCAGATCATAATGCAGTAAAAATTATATGTAATAAAAGGCCATGGAAAGATAAAGCAAAAATCAATTGGAAACTAAATAATTTAATCCTAAAGAAGGAATGGGTTAAAGAAGAAATCATAGAAACAATCAACAACTTCATTCAAGAGAATGACAATAATGAGACAACCTACCAAATCTTATAGGATACTGCAAAAGCAGTTCTTAGGGGAAGTTTTATACCTTTGAATGCCTACATAAATAAAATAGAGAAAGAGGAGATCAATGACTTGGGTATGCAGCGAAAAAAAGCTAGAAAAAGAACAAATTGAAAATCCCCAAGAAAATACCAAATTAGAAATTCTGAAAACCAAAGGAGAGATTAATAAAATTGAAATTAAGAAAACATTTGAATTAATAAATAAAATCAATAGTTGGTTTTATGAAAAAACTAATAAAATTGATAAACCTTTGGTCAATTTGATTAAAAAAAAGAAAGAAGAAAATCATATTACTAATATTAAAAATGAAAGGGGTAAACTCACCTCCAATGAGGAGGACATTAAAATAATAATTAGAAATTACTTTGCCCAACTTTATGCCCACAAATTCGATAATCTCAAAGAGATAGATGAGTATTTAAAAAAATACAAATTGCCCAGATTAACAGAAGAGGAAATTGAATACTTAAACAACCCCATCTCAGAAAAAGAAATTGAACAAGCCATCAATGAACTCCCTAGGAAAAAATCTCCAGGGCCAGATGGATTCACAAACCTTTAAAGAACAGTTAATTCCAATACTATATAGACTATTTTTGAAAAGTGGGGAAGAAGGAGTCCTTCCAAATTCTTTCTATGATACAAATATGGTTTTGATACCCAAACCAGGAAGAGACAAAACAGAAAAAAGAAAATTATAGACCAATTTCTCTAATGAATATAGATGCAAAAATTTTCAACAAGATTTTAGCAAAACGAATACAGCATCTTATCAAGAGAATAATACATTATGACCAGGTAGGTTTCATACCAGGAATGCAGGGCTGGTTCAATATTAGGAAAAACTATTAGCATTATTGATCATATCAACAACAAAACTAACAAAAACCACATGATTATCTCAATAGATGCAGAAAAAGCTTTCGACAAAATACAACACCCATTCCTATTAAAAACGCTGGAGAACATAGGAATAAAGGGAACTTTCCATAAAATAATAAGCAGTATCTACCTAAAACCTTCAGCAAACATTATATGCAATGGGGATAAGCTAGATGCATTTCAAATAAGGTCAGGGGTGAAACAAGGATGCCCATTATCACCATTATTATTCAATATGGTACTAGAAATGTTAGCGGTAGCAATTAGACAAGATAAAGAAATTGAAGGAATAAAAACAGCCAAAGAAGAAACTAAGTTATCACTCTTTGCAGATGATATGATGATATACTTAGAGAATCCCAGAGATTCAAGTACAGAACTACTTGAAATAATAAACAACTTTGGCAAAGTTGCAGGTTACAAAATAAACCCACACAAATCTTCTGCATTCCTATATATTAGCAACAAAGTCCAACAGCAAGAGATAGAAAGAGAAATCCCATTTAAAGCTAGGGTAGACACTATAAAATACTTAGGAGTTTACCTGCCAAAACAAACTTTGCACAAATAAAGTCAGATTTAAGTAAGTGGAATAACATCAGTTGTTCATGGGTAGGCCGAGCTAATATAATAAAAATGACAATTCTACCTAAATTAATCTACTTATTTAGTGCCATACCAATTAAACTATCAGATAATTATTTTCTAGAGCTGGATAAAATAATATCAAAATTCATTTGGAAAAACAAAAGGTCCAGAATATCAAAGGGACTAATGAAAAGAAATGCTTGGGAAGGTGGCCTAGCGCTACCAGACCTCAAATTGTATTATAAAGCAGCAATTATCAAAACCACTTGGTATTGGCTAAGAAACAGAGGGGGAGACAAATGGAATAGACTTGGCACTCAAGACACAGTAGGCAAGGAATATAGCAACCTCCTCTTTGATAAACCCAAAGATCCCAGCTTCTGGGATAAGAACTCACTGTTCGACAAAAATTGCTGGGAAAACTGGTTAACTGTGTGGCGGAAATTAGGCATAGACCCATGCCTGACACCATACACAAGAATAAAGTCCAAATGGGTACATGATTTAAGTATAAAGATTGATACCATGAATAAACTGGAGAAGCAAGGAATAGTGTATTTATCAGATTTATGGAGAGGGGAAGAATTTTTTTCTAAAGAAACGATAGAAAGCATTATGAAATGCAGGATGGATAATTTTGATTACTGTAAACTGAAAAGTTTTTGCACAACCAAACCCAATGCAACTAAAATTCAGAGGGATGTAGTAAATTGGGAAAAAATTTTACGGCTAAGCTCGGGGATAAAGGCCTCATTTCTAGAATATATAGAGAACTGACTCAAATATATAATCATACAAGTCATTCCCCAATTGATAAATGGTCAAAGGATATGAACAAGCAATTTTCAGGGGAAGAAATCAAAGATATCTATAATCATATGAAAAAGTACTCTAAATCACTATTGATTAGAGAGATGCAAATCAAAACAACTCTGAGGTACTACATCACACCTATAAGATTGGCAAACATGACAGAACAAGAAAATGATAAATGCTGGAGAGGATGTGGGAGAGTTGGAACACTAATTCATTGTTGGTGGAGCTGTGAGATCATCCAACCCTTCTGGAGAACGGTTTGGAACTATGCTCAAAGGGCTACAAAAATGTGCATACCCTTTGACCCAGCAATATCGCTACTAGGACTCTATCCCCAAGAGATTATAAAAATGGGAAAGGGTCCCACGTGTACAAAAATGTTTATAGCAGCACTCTTTGTAGTTGCCAAAAACTGGAAGTCAAGGGGATGCCCATCAATTGGGGAATGGCTGAATAAATTATGGTATATGAATGTAATGGAGTACTATTGTGCCATAAGAAATGATGAACAAGAAGACTTCAGGGAGGCCTGGAAGGACTTATATGACCTTATGCTGAGCGAAAGGAGCAGAACCAGCAGAACTTTGTGCCCACAACGACCACAGTGTGTGAGAGTTTTTTCTGGTAGACTTGGAACTTTGTAATAACACAAGAACTTACTGAGAAAAAAAAAATCCTAATGTCTATCGTCTAAGGCAAAATGCCTTCCACACTCAGAGAAAGAAATATGGAAGTCATTCGCAGAATGTAGAAGATCATGTTTGTGTGTGGGTGGGTTTCAGTGTATTATGTTTTGATTTGTTATATGATTTCTTCCATTTATTTCAGTTTGACTACATAGCATGACTATAGTGAAAATGTGCTCAATAGGAAAGTAGAACCTATACAAAATTGTATGCTGTCATGGGGAGGGAGGGGGGTAGTGGGGGAAGGGTGGGAGGGATAAAATCTTAACTTTAAGGAAATGATTGTAAAACATTAAAAAAAAATAAAATAAATTAAATAAATTAAATAAATTAAAAAAAAAAGAATATAATTGACCAACTGGGGGAAAAAACCCACTGAGGAAAACAACTCCGTAAAAAGTAGAATTGATTAAATGGAAAATGAGGTACAAAAGCCACCTGAAGAAAGTAATTCCTTAAAAATTAGAATTGGACAAGCAGAAGGTAGTGATTCTATGAGACATCAATCAATCCAACAAAATCAAAAGAGTGAAAAAATAGAAGGAAATGTAAAATACCTCACTGGAAAAACAAATGACCTGGAAAATAGAACCAGGAGTGATAACTTAAGAATTATTGGACTACCTGAAAGCTATGAGCAAAAAAAGAGCCTGGGCAGCATCTTTCAAGAAATTACTGAGGGTAACTGTCCTGATATTCTAGAACTAGAGGATAAATAGTCACTGAAAGAATCCACCAATCAGCTCCCAAGAGATTCCCAAATGAAAACTCCAAGGAATATTGTAATCGAATTCCAGAATTGTCAAATCAAGGAGAACATACTGCAAGCACCCAGAAAGAAACAATTCAAGTATCAAGGAACCACAGTCAGGATTACACAGAAATTAGGTGCTTCAACATTAAAGGATCAGAGGACTTAGAATATGATATTCCACAAGACAAAGAAACTTAGATCATAATCAAGAAGCAACTACCCAGCAAAATCAAGTATAATCTTTCATGGGAAAAGGTAGACATTCAATGAAAATAAGGAACCTGAACTTTCCTGATGAAAAAACCAGAGCTGAACAGAAATTTGATCTTCAAATACAAGACTCAAGAGGAGCATAAAAAAAGGTAAACAGGAAAGAAAAAATGTTATTCAATAAGGTTAAACTGTTTACATTCCTACATAGGTAAATATACTTATTCTAGAACCATATCTATATTAGAGCACTTAGGAGTATACACAGACAGAGGGTGTGGGTATTAAGTTGACTTTGATGTCATGATATTAAAAAAAAATTAAGGGATAAAAAAAGGATTGTACTAGGAAAAGAGAGGGGGCAGAACAGGGTACATTGCATCACGTGAAGAGACATAAAAGATCTATTACAGTAGAGGGAAAGAAGCGGGGGGGCATTGTTCGAACCTTGCTCTCCTCAGAATTGGTTCAAAGAGGAAATAACATACATACTCAGTTGGGTATAGAAATTTATCTTACCCTATAGTGAAAGAGGATAAAGAGGAAAGAAAAATGAAGAGGCTATATTTTAGCCACAGTCTAGAAATACAAAGCCCAAATGCATATATTTTCTTAAAACTCAAGACATCAGGGGCAGATAGGTGGCACAGTAAAAAGAGCACCAGCCCTGGAGTCAAGAGGACCTGAGATCAAATGCAGCCTCAGACATTTAACACTTATTCACTGTGTGACCTTGGACAAGTTAATTAACCCCAATTGCCTTGCCTTCCCCCGACAAGAAAAAATACTCAAATAAAAACTCAAGACATCATCTTCTTAACCAGTCTTAATGCATCACTTTGACATCTGTGATCCATGTTTAATATGGTGATAAGGGCCACCCCATGACTGAGCTGGTGAAGAACAGCAGAGAAGTAACTGAATGAGCAGGACAAGATTCCAAGACAGATGGGGCAGAGTACCTGCACAGTGGGAACAAAATATTGAAGACTGAATTTGAGAGAGGAAGCCAACTAGTAGGGGCTGGTTCTATCTTTACAAGAAGTGATAGGAAGGGCAACCAAATTCAGAACCTCATAAACACCAATTCTGGCTGCATAAGGCGCAGTTCTATCACCTTGTCTTACAATCTGTACAAAGAAACTGTTGGCCCTGTCCTGTACGAATGTTCATAAGATCCTCACAGCATTTTGGGAGGTATGATGAATAAACTTTAGCAGGTAGCAGGTAGCAGTTCAGCTTTATGGCAGTAAGAAAGACCAGGTGTTACTTAGGGTCTAGTAGGCAAAGTATCAGGGTAGATGGTAAGGTATTACAGATATGGGGAGAAACAGCAGGGCAAATGGCTCCAAACCAATGGCTCTTGGGAATGGGGTAGTATACCAAAGAGAGGAGTATGACTCTAGATTATGTTTCAAGAAGGTGAGGATAGGGTAGGAATTGTGAATCAGCATCAAGTCAATAGTTGGTATCTATCACCTTGTGGGAATTGAGAAATTGGTCTAATAAGTGGGTGCTACTTTACTTGCACATTTCTAAGCTCCCAAAAACACAGAAAAAGAAAGATCTTGTAGAGAAGACAACAGACAAGTCTGAATGTAAACATATTTAGCAACAGTAGAAAGAGCAAAAGCAGGGATGAGAGAGATTCTGAGATCCTTTCCAACAACCCTATAACTTTCCTTATTAGAACTAAGGACTATTTGGCCTTTCATAAACATAAACAAGAGCCCTGCTCTATGTTTTGCCTCCTTGAAAGTAGGAACTATTTTGATTTTTTCTACTTGTATCTCCAGTGCTTAGAACATAGCAGACATTTAATAAATATTTTTTCTTCCCATTATTTTAAGGTGGTTTCACTGACAAGACTATGAAAAACATCCTTTCCAGAAGTAACTAAGAAAGTAATAAATCAGACAGTTTGAGACCCACCTTGAGGCTCCCGTACGACTTGCCGAGCACTGTTTGTAAGAACACCATCAGACCATTCCCTCGTATCCATGTCAATATGACCTAGCAACTGATGTCGAGGCATAGCTTTGGGGTTCATAGTGTACTGTTTTACTACTTTGCCAACTTTACACAGTGCTGCCCTTAGCATTCTCCAAAGGGTAGATTTTCCAGCACCACTTGGACCAACTATAACTACTCCCATCCTTTGGCGTAACTGTTCATATAATTCCAAAGCTTTCTTGATCTGTTTTAAAAAAAAATACACATAAACATATACACATGTATGTGTGTATGATATATATGTACATATATCCATTAGTAAAGCATACACACATTTTGCTAGACTATTTGACAATCCACTGTCATAAGACTGAGTAATGTTTTTATTTTCTTCATGGAAAGTGAAAGGATATAAGTAACAAACAATTTAATATAAAAATCTAAAAACTCAAATATTGTACATAGAAACAAGACTGCTGCAAATGACTACAAAACTGACAAGGAAATATAAAGCATTCACTTGAAGTATAAATTTTTTGCCACATAAAAGAAATCTTAAAAAGGATTTCTTTTAATAAATCCACAAAATCAAATTAATTGCTAAAAATTAGTACACGTTAGTACAAGTATGTTAGATGTTTAATTACAGTCACATTTTCTACAAATGTCAATCGACATAAGAGAAAAACACACTGTTAAGGGAATTAACGAACATACACTGAAATTAAAAAATACTGGAAATTGAACTGGATTATAAAATGTGGCAGTATTTCAATGACTAAGATTCAACTACTTCAAATATTTATTAAATAATTTCTATCCAGTCCTATCACGTTATAACTGGTCCAAAGTGACAAGGCAATATAAGTAGCATATTGCCTCACTAAAGGGGTATAACCTCAGCTGAAAGCTTTGAGTAAAACAAATTGTCATTTATCAATACTTGTCCTGCCCCTTCCATGATTTACCTGACTTATTCTATGCCAGACTCTCCCCATCACATGTTCCAATGCCAACCACTTGAACTTTTATCTCATCACTCTTATCAAACAACCTGAATGTATTTATACTGGTGAAATCTTTACTTTGACCAATGTGTGGCATTCACAACTTATACTATATATTTTTTTCCCTCAGGTATACTGCCTCCCTTGGAACAATTAATTCCCTTTAATTACTGACATATTCTCAATCTCATTAGTGTACAGGTTATTCTACAATAGCAAAAGAATATCTCATAAGTTTGCCAGAATATTTTCTAAAATACTACATGAGAAGTAATCAATAAATGGCTTTCTTTTTGAATACTGATTTAGCAACTCAAAATAATAAGACAGGGATGGAGAGTTACCTGGTTGGGTATAATTTCAAAGTTTGCTTCCTCAAAGACTTGCTTTAAAGCTGCACTTAGTTCATCATATTCTACATCCTTAAAATCAATTCCAGGGAAGACATCTTTTATCAATGCATCAAACCGCGTGCAGTCCACGAATGTAAATTTTGACATGGTATTGAGGCGCAAAGCTTGAACCACAATATGGCTTTCATTCACTGAGGAAAAGGTGTAATTTGGAAGTAAATTAAGATTATTTCATTGTTATAACTATCTATTTCAAAGAGTCTATTAATTTTTTTTGGACCAGATTGAAATCCCTGTGAGGAAACTTTCTCTATCAATGCAGCTCAATAGCAACTTTGAAAGTTAAGAGTCTTAGAGAATTTTCTGGGGTATTGAAAGGTTATGTGATTTTTTTGGTCACACAACCAGCACTGTGCCAAAAACCTGAACCAAGGTTTTTTAATTCGAAGGCTAGTTTTCTATACAGTACACTATATTGTCTTGTGATAACTGTGTTGTTTACCTACCTTTAACTATTCATTACAATATATCATGTAATATCTTTATATATGAAAATTTTAGATGAATATTTGGAATAACTAAGGACCATACTAATCATCATTTAAGTTAATCACCTGTAATCTGTTACATAAGACATTAGTTGGGTACATTAAATTAGACCAAACTTATTTACATATTATGACTAATAAAATCCTTATCTCTTTTCAATACTGTGGTCTCATTCCTGTAAAAGTAGACCATGAAAAATAACATGAAATGTGTCTGTCCTGAAAGGAAAAGGTTTGCTATAACCAAGATGAAAACTAAAAAAAACTGATTTTCCTTATCCAAAGTTTTTTTTACAAGACCATTTCAAGAGAGATGGAAAATTCTGGTGTAATCACTGTACTCCCCTCCTGTGCTATTTACTATAAGTTACATTTGAAAGCTAATTATTGGCTTGTAGAAATTAAAGCAAAAAGACAGACATATCTTCTTACTTTGGTGTTTCCCATACATTTTTCTTTCAGACACATTTTTATAACTTGAGGTTTCTAACCTTTATTAAATTCCTATAGTGATGCTTGTTTAGGTATGAATTCTTGATGAATATGGGAGAACTAAATTTTTGGCAAGCCCCACAAGTTTAAAGCACGACAGGCTTTAAGCACAAACCCAGGGATGGACTATATGTTTGTAAAATAGCAGATTTAAGTAAATCGGAAGAGGTTTGTCACCAGTTAATTCTAAAATTATTTTTTTCCAAACTCTTGGAATAATTTCTAGTAGGTTATAGAGAGGTTGAGATCAGTGTGTTGGTAGAGCTACCCATATCAATAAAATCACAGATTCTTGAAGTACTTAAGTAAGTTTCAACATCTGGATATTAGATTCCTGGAAATATTTTAAATGTATTATGCAAAAAGTTTCAAACACAAACTGTACTAAAGAACTTTTTTAAATGATACCAATAAAATTATGAAAAACTTCCAATGTTCAAAATAACCAAATCCATTTTATAATAATATTAAGGGTTTATCTAATACATATATATGCATATATAACACATATACATATTAATTGTTTAAATCTTTAAATCATTAAATAAGTCATTTATATAAATTCTTTTACCCACTGGAACTCAGATTTACAGGTCTTTAAAGATAGCTACCTATTTATATTAGTAAATCAATTCAGCTAAATTCAACTAACATTCAGGAAGTGGGTATGACACTGGGGATTCAAAGATGAAAAATTATGCAATCTCCTCTCAGAAAACTTACAATAAAAATGGGAAAAGAAGATATGTGCACAAATAAATAATATAAAGTATGATATAAGAGTTTGAGCAGCCCAAACTGACATATAGAAATTTATCTATGTAAACTAATAATTCATTTTACTTGAATGGAAAAGGATGCAGATTTATCTTATTTTACACTATTAGCATGCTGATAAAAAATTCCACAGATACATATGTTTTTTGTACTATTAATGGAACAAAATGCAGAAAACTACAAATTTGAAATAATCATACCTTTTTCTTTTATGCCATTTCTCTTCAACTGACGAAGAAGATTTCCACTTCCTCTCAGGACTGTCTTCAAAGCTCTTAAACCCCAATCATAGTGCTGCTGAGGTGTCAAAAGCTCTCTGGAATTTAAAAACATTTACCTTTTAACTTTTGGCTAAAAACTTAATAATTAAGTACCATTAAGAAGTATTTATTTTGTCACACTTAAAGAAATGCAGAATGCAACCACTGAGGATAAAGCTACTTAAATGATTGTAATTATATCCCATTAATTTCTAAGCTACGATAAATTAATCAGAAAGACTATCCTTTATAGAATTTTGAGTGATTTTCACCAAATTGGATAAACCTTAAATGAACTAGCAACTTATTTAAAGACAACACCTGACAAATCTGCTCTCTTTATTTCTAAGCTCTCTCATTAACTCTCAATATCTGCAACCCTCTGATGAATCCTCACCACTTCTTAGTGGTATGATAACCAAGATAACGAGGCAAAAGCAAAGTCAAGAAGACTACTAAAATTACTAGAAACAAGGCATAAGAAGAGAATAATTCTTATCCAGAAAAATAAAAACAATAACAATGACAATAATAATATAAAAGTACTATTATATATAGTGCTTTTTGGTTTGCAAAGTGTTTTACACATGTTTTCTAACCCTGTTAGGTAGGCAATTGGAAGGGAAAGGAATACGCAGTATATAGTGCTTTGTACACTTCAAGCACTGTGCTAAGCACTTTATAAATATTATCTCATTTGATCCTCACAATAAGCCTGTCAGATAGACACTGTTATTATCCCCATTCTGCAGTCACGGAAACTGGGGCAAACAGAGGTTAAATGACCTACCAAGGGTCACACAGTAAGTGTCTGAGGCCAGATTTAAACCCAGGTCAGCTTGCCTCCAGGCCTAGTACTGCATCCACTGTACCACTCAGCTACTTAAAAAAAAAAAAAGGTAGCTATAGAATGGTCATTTATCAAATTTACTTTCAAATGAGTTCAATATGATTCATCAGATAGAGTCCAGAGATAAATATGTTAGCAAAGATAAGCACGATCACTGACACCCTCTTAAGATTGGATATTTTCACCATCTCCCCTGTTACTGAAGCCTACAGATGCCTAAGTCTTCCCGTAACCACTGGGGCTAAACTCTCCTATAATATAGCTCCCCACTACTGATCATGGAATATTTGAAAGCAGGAACTATTTTACTTTTCTATTTCTATCCTTAGTGTATGCCTAAGGTTTGCTGCATAGTAAGCACCTAATAAATGTTTATTCATTCATTCACATTCACTTTTTTTTAAGTCAAATGGACAATTTTGAGCTAAGCAACTTTGATCCAATTTTAACTTTTTCCTATTTGTACTAATAACACATACCAAATGTTAAACGTAATGCTATCATGAGACGTCACTGGGTAAATCTGAGGTGAATATAATTAACTTTTGACTTACTCCTAAAAACACATGGCCCAATACAAAATGCTCTTAAGATATGACACTTACCGAGAAAGATTAAAAATGGATACTAATTTTCTACCTAATACTCGAGCATCTTTAAAGCCTTCAGAATACAGAATCACTTCAGCAATGAGCTCATTGTCTGGACGAGACATTGCTACTGGTCTGAAGAGTTGTTTTAGGTTATCTGGCAACTTCTGTCTTCCTCCATAACCTTTCCCAGCAGGATTCATTGTGATGAAAATTCCAGAATTTGGATCCATTTGAACCTGAAATTATCCATTTAAATCAAAGTGTACAGTGATGAAGACTACTGAGGTTGTGATCATAAAAAGGAAAACTAAGAAACGTGTCTTAGGAATTGGTTAACAGATTTGGTTAATTATGATTTGGTTAATGGATCAGAGGCAGGGGATGAAAAGACAGTTGAACAACATGTCATCAAACAGCAAGTGGTGTTAAAGCTTTCAAAATATTTCAGTCCATCAAATTATCTGCTTTTTAAAAAATTAAAAGTTAATACTATACCTCTTTGCCAAGAAGTTCACATACAGTTCTATGATTCTTCAAAGCATCCTGGATTGTCTGGATCTGCATGGACACAGCAGACAATACTGCTTCTTCCAGTCTGTTGAATTCATCGAAGCATCCCCAGGCTCCACATTTCACAAGACCAACAAACATGCGTCCCATTGATTTCACATCAATACCCTGAAAATAAACAAATCTGATCTTATTTTTAAAAACTACATTTCATATTACATGCCACTACATAAACCTTTAAGAAAGATACTTCCCCATCCCATATTTCCATTTCCTCACTTGCACTCCTCTATCTCATGAGCATTTTGTATGTATAGGAAGGTGCACTGAAGAGTAAAAGGACCAATATAAGGTATAACATAGACATGAACTACTAAAACTTGCTTTTACTCTCTTAGTTATTTAAAAAAAAACATTCCTGTTACTACCTATTTCCAGTTTGATCATCTAAACATGTAATGATATCCTAGTTTTATGCTTTATCTTTAACTACTGATCAATTTTTAAATGAACTTAACTCTGAAAAATGTCAATTATTCATTTAAAATACATATTTTTGCTATGACCAAACAAATCTTATGTCTTTCTAAAAGAAACAGAAATGAGGCTATTTTCTTTATATTTTTTTCAAATGGGAAAATTCTGAGACCCATAAGTTCTATCAGATTGCACTTTCAGAGAGATGTTCTAAAACTAGATTGCCAGTGGTATTCGTGTATTTAACATCTCACTTTGACAATTTAAGGATGTGTGACTTTGTTGACATGACTGGTCTCTCTTCTAATGCAGTTTTCAACTCCTCTATCATAGTCTTCAAGTGTTCCTGTGGTCAAATAATTCATTATCTTGCTGTCAACTTAATTATGAGTCTGCCCATATTCAGTTAAACTGGTTGTCAGAAGATAAACTTAATGGTTTTTGTCACTAGGTCTATATTCAAAGCTTTTCCATCTTGACAGAACTTTCAAGCACAGGCTTTGCTGGCATAATATTCAAGAATCTGGAGTCACTTCCACGTCACAACGAAGCATAAAAAGAAGAGTTCAGAAGAGGATGCAAGATCTTATATTTCAATATATTTGCATTATATATTTCAAGACAAAAATCTGATTAACACACCTGCAAAATTAAAACTAAATATTTTTTAGATTACCTCATCACAGTTGAAAACTAAAACTTGTCTTCCAAGAAGTCCACCCAAAGCCTTTACAGATTCAGTTTTTCCAGTTCCAGCTGGCCCATAAGGATTCCCTCCAAGACCCATCTTCATGGCTTGTGTGAGAGTTAGGTAGCACTTATCTGTCAGTGGTGTGTAAACAAGCTTGGGAGCATTACCCTGTGAAAAGTGAGGTATTAAGTAAAAATGCTTCTGTTCTCCTCAATATCTATATTTATTTATATACTATGGTTCTCTATTTAAGAAACTGTAAAAAAAACCCAAAAGAGATATTTCTTAGCACAAAAAGAAATTAGAAAAATTCTGATTAAGGCATACTCTAAAACAACAATTGAGATAAACTTGAAATTTATTTTTCCAAGTCATTATATTTGTTTAATATGGAATTTATAAATTAAAACCTTGTTAATAACATGATCTCCACTCAGTTCCAAAATATGAGTATTTAATAGTTTTTCCAAATAGATCAGTCAAGCTCACTGCAAGGACACAAAAGAGATTTGAAAATCAGAAAGCTGAATAATGTTTAAAATAAGGAAAATCACATCTCACATTTCAGATCCACATAACTCTTTTATTTGAAAGCTATATTAAAATTGAGAATTATTTTAGCATAATTAGAGATGAGGAAGTACATTTATAAAATTGGTAATTTTATACTATCATCTTGACATATATGCTGATTTCAAGGAAAAATTCTATTCAGAATACAAATTCTATTCAGAGTTTGTAAGGTTTTTCCTTAACTGGAGAAGGAAGATTTGAATCTCAAAATAAACTTCCTCTCTGACTAGAGCTATATTAACAACACAATCTTAAAAGAAGCCAGCTGGCTTCTATCCTCTCATATGCAGTTTTATTAATGATAATGATACAAAATGTAAAAAGGACACAGCTTTTTTTAATGAACTTAACAGATGGAAAATTCTGATTTTGACTTACTAAATGAAAAGTCATATGCAAATGTAAATTGAATAATTTAAAAAGCATCATATTTGACCATAACATTAGGATTCTTCTTATCTTGGTCTAGTTTAAAGAAATAAACATTATATTCTTTCTTTACATTTAGCTTCCTTTCAACTACATTTGGAGCATAAGATTTCAGAGTCAATCAATCATTCAATCAGCTAGAATTGAAGGGTTTACAAATAAACCTTAGGCACTATGCTAGGCATTAAAGGAAAATCCCCCCAAAAAAGGGGGACAAACCCTGCTGTTCTCAAATAATTTACAAGTCAATCTGAGCAAGTAAAGTGATAGAGACTGTAATCATTTAAGTGACTTTAACTCTTTTGTCTGTATAGAGATTTTTCAAAATATTTTTTCTTAAATCTTTTAAATGAAGATGAACTACTGTGTAACATTTAAAGTACTTTTTTAAGATGCTACTGAATTACAAAAACAAAGCCTTTCCCTTAATGGTAATCAAGTTCTGAGGAAAATGCCAACAAACGTAGACATTTTCACATAAATACAAAGAGGGGAAAGGGATTTTAAACATTATGCCAAACTCCAGAATGGGACTTCTCTCTACCACCACCTTGCTAGAAAATTTTCTCAGGCACATCAGCATGAAGTGACTTATGCTCAGGCACAATCAGTAAAGACTAGCAATGGCACTGGAACCAAAGTCTTTCTGATTCCTTTTGCATCACTCTGTGGCACAACCACCTCTACAAAAACATTTTTAAAGGTTCAAAATGTTTCTACCTGATACTCGTAGGTGTACTGGAGTTCAGAATCCACCATTTGAACATAGCATGTTTGTCCATTTTTCATATAGAACCTAACTTGCTTTTTCCAAACCCAATCTTCCGTGGTATGAATCTGGATTTGATTTAATTGCTTCACTATGTCAATATTATGGATAATGTCCAGAATAAGTGCTTTAAGTTTGAGTTCAAGAATTCCTGATTCTGTACACAAATAAAACATTCAAGAGAGAAAAAAGTTAGTTCATAGGTTTTGATTAACTTTTCAGGTAATTCAATTAAATTCTAAATTTTGGAAATGACTCTTCAACAATAATCATGTTATTGCTTTAGCTAAGGTTTATGCTGCCTTTTATTTTCAAGCATAATTACACCAGAAAAATATATAATTATTAAGTAATCACAAAGGTCCAATGGGAGAAGGATTGTAGAATAAAGGATCCTAGATCTGAATAGAGGCTAATTATTGAAATGAACTATGAAAGCTACATGAATCTAGTCAATAGACAAGTAAAAGAGATTTCTGAATTAAGAGAAATTTATGGCATGAAAGTCACAAATATGATATCATTACCAATTCAGTAAGGCAGGGAGGGAGCCTACTATACTAGATAAGAAATCTCATGATGGGTTCAAATGCCAGTTTCATCCTTTTACTATCTGTGTAACCTTACACAAGTCACATCTTCTCTGAGTATCAGTTTCCTTAAGTAAGGAGACTGGACTATAAATAACGCTAAATATTGCTTTCAGCTCTAAATCAATTAATTAAACAAAAAAAATTAATTAACTCCTATTGTGTTTCCAAACACTGTGGTTAGCTCTAGTAATAAGTATAAAGAAAGAAATAATCCATACTTGTAAGGAGTTGTAATGAGAGACAACCACATAGATAATGTATACAACATAAATGTAAAGTGAATAAATACAATACATACAAAACAGTTAAATAAGGCAATTTAGGAGTGACAGTACTAGCAGTTGTGGGGATCAAGAAAGTCTCATGCAAAGGATGGTGTCTACACTATGCGATGACTGACTTTGATAGACTTCGCTCTTGCCAGCAATACAATGATCTAAGACAATTCTAAAAGACTCATGATGAAAAGTGCTATCTACATCCACAGAAAACACTACGGAGCCTGAATGCGGATTGAAGCATATTATTTCTCTTTTTGTTTTGTTTTTTCTTTCTTGTGGTTTTTCCCTTTTGTTCTGATTCTTCTTTCACAACGTGACTGATGTGGAAATGTGTTTAATATAATTGTACATGTATAGCCTATGTAAGATTGTCTCCCATCTTGGGAGGGGGGGTGAAATTTAAGACTCAAAATGTTATAAAAGTGAACATTAAAAACTAAAAATAAATAAAATTTTTTTAAAAAAATTTCTTAAAAGAACAGAGGGACTATACTAGGCATGGTAATGTGAGTAAATTTCTAGTCATAGGAGATTACCAACGTGAGAGCTCAGAGTGCCAATGAGTGAAGGACAGGTCGACTCACCTATTCAAGTGTGGGAAGGGGAATAACATCAAGCAAGGCTAAGTAGTTTGGGGGTAGGTTGTGCTGGGCTATAAAACTAAACAGAGTCATTTATGTTGTCTCCCAAAGATAAAAGGAAGCCCCTGCAGTTAAATAGGAGGACATGAATAGATCTGCCTTTAAGGAAAATGTTTCAGCAGCAATGTATGCAGGATAGATTAGAATGGAGAAAAACCTGAGGCAGGGAGATAAATCAGGGAGATTGTTTCAGTATTCTAGGAAAGAAGTGAAGCCTTGCTGTTTAAGCGGAGAAGAGGGGTTAAATGCAAGCAATACTGACAAGAGTTGGCAAGTGGCTGGATAAATTGGGTGAGGAACAATGAAGAGTTAAAGATAATGTCAAGATTACACACCAAAGATACTGGAAGGAAGATGATGCCCTTGACAGAAATAGGAAAGTTTAGAAGAAGGGATTTCTTGGCAGTTAATGACAAGACTGTAGCTCAGAGGAGTGGCTAAGGCTTCGAAGGTCTCATCAGCACAGAGATTAGGCTCATGGGAGCTGATGAGCTTACCAAGAAGAGAACAGGAGACAAGAGGACAAAAGGGCTCAGAACAGAACCACTGGGCACATCCACAGTGAAGATCCATGTTACGAATGAGAAGTCAGCAGAGGAGACAGCAATGGAACATCAGGAAGGTAGGAGGTGAGCCAGGAGAGAGCAGTGTCAAGAAATCTCAGAAAGATATCAAGGAGTATTCAACAATGTTAAATACAGCTAACAGGAAAGAGAAGGATTAGGTCCGAGAAAAGACCACTAGATTTAACAATTAAGGGATCACTGATAACTCTGGAGAGAGACATTTCAGTTAAGTGATAAGGTCAAAACCAGACTACAACTGCTTGTGGAGTAAACAAGAAGAGAGGAAGTTAAAGTAGTCAGTATTGACAAACTTTTCAAGGAATCTGGCTAAGAAAGGGAGAAGAGATATAGAACAATGCCTGAAGAAGTAGAAGAACCTAGCTAAATTTGTGTTTGGTTTGGTTTGGTCTTTTTAATAGTATCAGGGAGACTTGGGAATGTCCAAGGGCAGTATGGAAAGAACTAGTTGACAGAGAGATTGAAGATGACAGAGGGGGAAGGGACAAAAGAGAGACCCACCATCTCCCAAAGCGGTTCATTCAACTTGTGGACAGCTTTAATTGTTAGAAAGTTTTTCATTAAACCTAACTGAAATTTGCCTCTTTGCAATTTCCACACAGTGATGTTAGTCCCAATGTCTGGGGACAAATGAATAAATCTAATCCCTCCTCTGTATGACACCAGTTCAAATGCTTAAAGAAAACTATCAGTTCTCTCAACTCTTTTTTTCTCGCTCAATTGCTATGTCTAAATGCCTGCTAGATATCTTAGATGACGGTTCAAATTCAATATATCCAAAATTCAACTTATCATGTACCCAAAGCCTCTTCCTAAAAGTCAATCATGAAAAGTTCTACTTGGATGCCTGAACATGGCATAGAAGTGACCCTGAGTTCTTAAATGATCAGGGGAGCATAAGGTCTGGCATGTTTTTGCATTCTGTATGGTCCGTGCAATAGACTAAATTAGTTGTCCAAGGAGCAACTTAGCTAAGAATGGAAAGGAACATCATGAGTACATGAGCCAATAGGTGATAAATTCTTGGACTTGGTAACTGATGCAACAATGTTAAATGAAACTCAGACTTTTGTCTTTTCCTTGATCCACAGTGAGTGACAAAAAAGGGAGCAGAGGAAGCAAATATTTTTGAGATATTCTTTTTTTTTATCTTTATGGTGCATTTTTTTTCTTATTCTTCTACCTGATTTCTGGATGGCTCTGCAAGTACATAGTGTCTCAACTGGAGGCTTCCCTTTCCTCTGGGACTCCTGTTCTGGTTATTCCAGTGTAAATTTCACCTTGGCTGGAGGGTATAATTGAGACCTTGTTCTGCTCCTGGGATCAGATCCACACAGATACTGATTGCTTCCAGGCTTGTTTTTTGCTCAGTATTAGCTCTATTCTACCACCCCTATTTGCAGATACCCACTCAATCTGATGAGGAATTGGGTTATGGGCAACCAAGCTACCAGACAGTAACTATTGCAGTACTTTGTAATGGTTTCAGGATCTTCTGGGGTCTCTTCCTGCATATATGCTTCCTGCCCTGGTATCTAGTTTGGTCTCTCAGTCTTTGAGTATTAATATTGGCAGCATTCTTCTGACCATACCCTGCTCCCAGTGTTCATGGTCTTTTTTCTGTTTTCCTAATCTACCCTGGATTGTAAAAATGACTGATGTTTTCTTGGCTTTCCTGATCACAATTCAATCTGGTGTATTTTCTAAATATTTTTGGATGACATTTGATGGGAGAGTAAGACTGTATACAACTTCATCCTACTCAAGCCATCTTGACTGCCTTCAGTAACTGAAATTCCTATAGTTCTTATAGAACATCTAGGACTTGTCAACAAACCTTATTATCAAGACAGCTGGCTGATCAAGGTGACCCTGAGGAACCTTCAGAACTTGGCAGACTGATGAATGTGGATGCATATAAGAAACACAGAGATACAGAAAATCTACTGAGGAGTAAGCACTGCATCTCTAAATAAACTAGCCTAATAAGTTAACCCAATATAGTTTATTTCCTAAATTAATGGCAAATGGAAGATTTAGTAACTTTAACAATTCTGAAAATAACACCATGACATGGAAAATTATAATCCTTTCAACAATCCAGAAAGGGCTGGATAAAATTGCACCTTTTGTAGAACTTCTTCCAAGTGATTTTATTATATTATCATCTTTCTAATTCCGAATTCATTATATCATGTGTAGTAAAAATCAATTCTTTAACCATGTATTTTAAAGATAGCACTGTTACCTGTAAAATGCCTCAAATCAGTAATATAATGGCTAATCAAGTCCATTTGTCACCATAGTTTCGATCAAAATGCTTTTGTTTTTCTGTCTATGGGAATAATTACATGAGTAGTAAAATTGATTAATCTGGTTGTTTTTGAATATAGAGCAATACCATTTTAATTTTTTTAATAAACTGCCTTGCTCAAAATATTTTATACAGATTACAATTTTGAAGGAATTTAATCAACAGTTTTTAAAAAGACTTCATGTGAATCATTTACTTGCTTTTTGCCTGATTCTCTTTTTCCAAATGAGAAAAATGATACTTTACACAAGACATTTGTCACCTGAGGCCTCACTCAGTATCTTCAAGTGTGGAAATGAGAAAAAAAATTCTCTGTGATGTCTCTAGTTAGAGGCCATTTTGGAGGCAGTTTGGTACAGTGGACAGAGCATGAGACATGGAATCAAAATCTGACTCAAGACCTGTTTGGGGTCTTAGCAAGGTCAATCTGGCTTCTCTAGGTCTCTGTTTCCTCATCTATAAAATGAAGATGATAAGATTTCTATTATCTACTTCATAAAACTGTGAGGAAGACCAACAATGTTGTAAAATATAAGCTACTATTATCTTGCTGATCAGCAGGACATGATCCACAATCTTAAGTTTCAAAATGGAAAAATGATGGGTTCGAGCTCAAGTGATAGAGTTGTGACTAAATGATTTCATTTTAGAGTGGAATGGAATTTTAGAGCTGGAAGAGATTTTAGAGATCATTTAGTTCAAATCTCATTTTAGAGATACAGAAACTTGAGTACAATAGATATTATGTTGGGGTTTTTTTAACTTAATCTCTTCTGTATCAGTTACATGACATCAGGTTCTTAGAAAACTTGAATCACTTAAAATCATTTAAAAATTATCTCTAATAAGCACTTTAAACACATTCTATATCAAGAGATGCTACTACTTTCTGGTGCTTGGGATAACAGATTCTAGAATTTCACCCCATTTTGAAAACTAGATGTCAGTTACCATTTATCAAGTGCCTACTATATGTTAAGTGGGCAAAATACAAATTAAAATAATTCACTGATCATCTTCTGAAAGAAACTCCAAAGGGAAAACTCAGTAAAAATCCAGAACCCACAAATCAAAGAAAATATACTTCAAGGAACCAGAAAGAATGCAAGTACCAAGGAGTCATAGCCGCAATGACTAAAGATATAGTAGACACCAATTTAAAAGTGAGAAGAACTTATAATATAATATTAAGTTTTGTAATATAGTTTGAAATCTACTACAGCTTCTTTCACAATTTTTTCAGTCCTTTGATATTCTTTACCTTCTGTTCTTCTGGACGAATTTTGTTGTCTAGCTCTGTGAAGTAATTCTTTAGTATTTCGACTGGCAGGACACTGAATATGTAAATTAATTTAGACAGAATTGTCATTTTTATTATATTGGTTTGGCCTACTAATGAGCAACTGATACTTTTTCAATTGTTCAGATGTGTCTTTACATGTGTAACAGTGTTTTTGTATTTGTGTTAATATAGTTTCTGGGTTTTTCTTGGCATACGTGACCCCAAGAATTTAATATTGTCCACAATTATTTTAAAAGGAATTTCTTTCTTTCTCTTCCTATTGGGTTTTGTTGGAAGTATATAGAGAAGCTGATTTATGTGGGTTTATTTGATATCCTTTAAATCTCTTCAAGTTGTTAATTGTTTCGCCTAGTTTTGCGGTTGCTTTTCCAGTCTTCTCTAAGTATTACCATCATATCATCTACAAAGGGTGAGTTCTGCTTCCTCATTGCCTATTTTAAAAATTCCTTCGATTTCTTTTTCTTTTCATAGCTATAGCTAACATTTCTAGTACAATACTGAATAACAGTGGTGATAATTGACATCCTTGCTTCATCTCTAATCTTACTAGAAAGTCTTCAAGTTTATCCCCGTTAGAAATAATGCTTCCTCTTGCTTGTAGATAAATACTACTTATCATTTTAAAATTGCTACACTTTCCAGTGTTTTTAATAGGAATGTGTGTTGCTGTTTGTCAATAGATTTTTCTGCATCTATTGCACTGAACATACAATTTTTGTTGATTTTGTTATTGATATGGTCAATTTGCTGATAGTTTTCCTAATATTAAACCAGTCCTTCATACCTGGGTTATAATGTATGATCTCTGTGATATATTTCTAATCTCTTTGCCAGTATTTTATTTAAAATTTTTGCACTGATAACCATTAGGGAATTGGTCTATAGTTTTCTTTCTCTGTTTTTGCTCTTCCTGGTTTTGTTTTTTTTTTAACAAAACCATATTTGTGACATAAAAGGAATTCAGTAATACTCCTTCTTTACCTATCTTTTCAAATAGTTTCTATAATACTGTGATTAATTGTTCTTTAAAAGTTTGGTATCTTTCATAATGGGTCTTTCCTTTGGAATTGTCAGATTATTATCTTGATCAGAATAGTTAAGTCTTTCATAGTTGATCATCTTTAATATAAATTGTCCAAATTAAAAGAATATTTAAATAACCGTATCTTAGAAAAAGAAACTGAATAAGCCACAAGTGAGCTCCCTAGGATAAGATGGATTTACAAGTGAACTGAACAAGTCAAAGTGGGAAAAAATCCAGAACCAGATGGACGTACAAGAAAATTCTATCAAACATTTAAACAGCTATTAATTAAAATACTTAAGCTATAATACATAATACAAAACATAAGCTATTTGAAAAAAATATGAAAAAAAGGTCTTGCCAAATTCCTGCTATGACATAAATATGGTCTTGATTTCTAAGCCAGGGGGAGTGAAAATACAGAAAGAAACCAATATCCCTAATGAATACTGTAATGGTAAGGGAATTTGAAGATCCTCCCTGCCCCATAATAGACCCATGTGACTTGCTTTGAGCTTTGGCCCCCTACAGCTGCCAAAGGGGTGGAGCAGGAAGGGTAGAGCTGAGCAAGAGTGAGCAGAGTTATAGAGACAAGAACTCACTATTCAACAAAAACTGATAGGAAAACTAGTCTTGTAGAAATTAAGTATAAACCAGTATCTCATACTGTATACCAAGACAACCTTCAAATGGGTCATTATTTAAGAATAGGGGGTTATATAATAAACAAAAGCAGCACAGAAAAATTTACCTCTCAGATTCTTTGATAGCAAAAGCATTTATGACCAAACAAAAGACAAAAAGATTCATAGGAAGTAAAATGAATAATTTTCATAACATAAAATTCGGAAGTTTTTGCACAAAAACCAGTTTGGCTAAAATTAGAAAAGCAGGAAATTGGGGGGGAAAAAGTTTAGCAAATTTTTATGATAAAAGGTCTTATTTCTAAACTATATAGGGAATGGAGTCAAATTTATAAAAATAAAAATCATTCCCCAATTAATAAACAGTCAAAGGATATAAGCAAACAGTTTTCAGAGGAAAAATCTAAGCTACAATAGCCATATGAAAATATCCTTTAAGAAACTATTAATTAGAGAAATGCAAATTAAAACAAGTATCTGAGATACTATTATTTACCCAGCAAATTGGTTAATTTGACCAACAAGGAAAATAAAAAATGCTGAGGGGACTGTGAGAAAAACAGGTACATTAATGTACTATTGATAGAGTTATACAATGGCTGACCCAATCTAGAAAAAAATTTGGAACTATATCCAAAAAGCTATTAAACTATACATGCTCCTTGACTTCTCTGAGCGTGAATAGTTTGCTGCTAACTTGGAGGGAAAGTTCAGCCAACACAAAGTTGGCAACAGTGGAGCAGAAAAGGAGTGGGCAGCTTTCAGAGATTTGGTATACGGCAGCACTGCATTTGCTCATCTGGATCAGAACACTCACAAACACCAAGACTGGTTTGATGAAAATGATGGGGAAATCCAGAAGCTGCAAAATGAAAAACAAGAACTCCACAGGATTTGCCTGCAGGATAATTCATCCATCTCTAAGAAGGCAGCATTTAATTTCACAAAAAGTAAAGTACAAGCAAAGCTTAGAAGATGCAGGATTCCTGGCTCAGTAAGAAGGCAAATGAAATTCGTTTAATGTTGACAGTAACAATCCAAAGCACTTTCATGATTCCCTGAAAGCTATTTATAGAACAAAAACCTATGATGCATCACAACTACTCAGTGCTGATGGAGCCACATTAATTAGTGATAAGGACATGATCCTAAAGAGATGGGCTGAATACCTCCATAGTGTTCCAATAGACCATCATCAATCAACGCGGAAGCCATTGACTGTTTACCTCAGGTTGAAATCAATCCCTCCTTAGCTAAACTTCCAACCGAAGAAGAGGTTTTGAGAGCCCTTAGGCTCCTTTCCTGTGGCAAAACACCTGGTGCTGATTCTATTCCAATTGAGATTTACAAGGTAGGGGGACCATTGCTCATACAAAAGCTGACTGAAATATTCCAGGTTATATGGTAAGAGTAGGCTATCCCCCAGGAGTTCAAAGATGCTTCTACTGTCCATCTCTATAAAGGTAAAGGGAATCAATTGTCCTGCGACAATCACAGGGGGGTCTCTATCTTAGTCGTTGCTGGCAAGATTCTTTCTAGAGGCCTCCCTAATAGGCTAAAACTTCACCTGGAAGATGGTCATGTACCTGAGAGCCACTGTGGTGGTCCGAGAAAACAGTGGATATGGTGTTAGCAAACAGTAGCAGCCCGACAGTCCAGGAGAAATGCCAGAAGCAGAACAGAGGTCTGTATACAACGTTTGTAGAATTGACCAAGGTCTTTGACACTGTTAGCCATGAGGGCTTATGGAAAATTATGTCAGAATCTGGTTGCCCAGAGAAGTTCATCAGTATTGTATGTAAATTTCATGATGGCATGTTTGCCCAGGTTCTGGATAGTGGACAATATTCTCGTGCATTCCCAATCACTAATGGAGTGAAAGATAGCTGTGTGCTTGCTCCCATGCTTTTTAGCATGATGTTTTCAGCCATGTTGCCCAACGCTTTTAATGAGGATGAGCATGGCATCAAAGTCAGCTACCATCCTGATCGTAAGTTCTTCAATTTGAAAACGCTTTACAAGCCAATATCAAAAGTGGAGGGAGTGTTGGTGCATGATTTTCTGTTTGCAGATGATTGTGCACTCAATGCAGCCTCTGAAACTGAGATGCAACAAAGTATGGTTCAATTTTCTGCTGCCTGTGTTAATTTTGGCCTAATAATTAACACCAACAGAACACAGATGCTCCACTAGCCACCACCACACCATCCATAGGTGGAATCATTGGTTACAACAAATAGAGAACTTTTGAATGCTATGAATAAGTTCACTTATCTTGGTAGTGTACTTTCCTGGGATGTACATATTGACAATTAGGTTGGTGCACGCATTGCCAGAGCTAGCTCAGTGTTTGGGAGGCTCCGAAGAAAAGTTTGGGAGAGAAGAGGTATTAGACTGACTACCAAACTGATGGTCTACAGAGCCGTTGTGCTGACTTCATTATTGTATGCCTCTGAAACATGGACAGTCTACCAGCACCACGCCAGAAAACTGAATCATTTCCATTTAAAGTGTCTTAGGAAAATCCTGAAAAATCACTTGGTAGGATAAGGTACCAGACACTGAGGTCCTTGCTCAAACTAAACTGCCAAGCATTCAAACCATGCTTCAGAGAGCACAACTCCAAAGAGCTGGCAACATCACTCAAATGCAAAATGTATGCTTGCCAAAAAAGACTATTTTATGGAGAACTCGCATGGGACAAGCAATCACATGGTGGTCAGAAGAAGAGATACAAGGACACTTTCAAGGTCTCTCTCAAGAACTCTGGATTTGACTGTGCGACGTGGAAGACACTGGTACAGGACCGTTCAGCATGGCGTGCCCCCTGCTGTGCTCTATGAGCAAAGCAGAATTGAGACAGCACAAAGGAAACATAGGATGCACAAATTTGGAGTAACTACCCCAAATGTTCACACAGACTATCTATGCCCAACCTGTGGTAGAGCATTTTGAGGTTGTATTGGTCTGATTAGCCATAGTCTCACACATTGAAACTTCACTGGTGATATCATTTTGGTCCTCTTTGAGAACGAAGGACAACAACCAACCAACCAGCTGCTTCTAGGTTCAAATGCCATTCAAAGAGATCAAAGAGGAAAACAATGTATATATATAAAAATATTTATAGCAGGTCTTTTCATCGTGGAAAAGAATTGGAAACTAAAAGGATATCTATCAATTGAGTAACAGTTGAACAAGTTAGGTGATGGAATGTTACTGGGCTATAAGAAATGAGGAAAGCTATGGTTTCAGAAAAACCTCAAAAGACTTGTATGAACTGATACAGAGTAAAGTGAGTGGAACCAGGGCAACAATTTATACAATACTTCAAAGATAAACAACTTTGAAAGACTAAGAACTCTAATTATCACAATGATCAGTCATAATTCCAAAAGACTCATGATGAAACATGCCATCTAGAGAAAGAGTTGATAATCAGTCATCAGAGTGCCAATTAAAATATTTTCCTCCTTTAAGACATGGCTAATGGGGGATTTGTTTTGCCTGACCATCTTTCAAATAGGTTTTATTTTCTCTTGCCTTCTCAAGGAGTAGGAGAGGTGAAATGGGAGAAACAGAGTCCAGAACTGAAAATATAATTCTTAAAAAATTTCAGCTACCTCTCTGTTGTTGGAAAACAGAGTTCATTAGAAGCTTTCAACTTTCCAAAGCTCTGAATTCATCTTGCTTGTTCAATTTTGTTCCACCATCTGAGAGACTTTAATAAATTGCATCTCCCAACACTTTCTGTGAAAACTGCTGATTTCCACTGTTCTAATACCACTTGCAGTTGAGTTCCATTCACATGAGTCTAAATTTTCAAATAGGTCAAAAGCAGAGCTAAGGCCTAGGTGCTGAGGGATCACTACTGCTCTTGCCCATGAGGATAAGTTCACGAGTTCCTAGCTATTAGCACTATTTTCTCCAAAGTCCTCACAAAAGGTCCGTAAGAAAAGGGTTGAAGACTAGTCAATCAGTCAACCAGTACTTCTTAAGCAGTTACTACATGATGGACACTGTCCTTAAAGGTTCAGTCAAAGGAAATACTGTTAGAATAAAAGTTCATTTGCAAAATACATTGGAGGATAATAGTAGAAGATTATAAGCAGCAAAGTAAACAGAAGAAAAAAGGCATGGAAGCTAAAAATGGGAAATGAGTCTATGGAAAGGTGGCCATGAGACACAAATGTTTGACATCAATATATGTCAGTGTCTGCAAAGCAGTCTATTCTCATCATGAGCAACAAAGGCACCACAATATCTAGTCTCTCTAATACTTCAGTTCTCACCATACTGGAAAAAGCAGCCAATGGTATTGAGAAAAACAATGAAAAGCAGTGAGACCACAGCACGTCCACATTAAGAAAATGCAAACTGGAACAATCTTGAAAGCATTAAGGAGGCACTTTAAAGATGTGCAGGAAGCAAAAGATGCCAAAAGAATGAAACAAATTATGGACAATAACCAAAAGTTTAATAAGAGACCATTTATAACTTCCTACTATATGATTACTTTTCATCTTCATAAAATCTTCATGAAAATGTTCTACCTACTTAGCAAAGATATTCCCAATGAACATATAAGAAGTGATTAGGCAGGCTCTGTCAATTATTCTCTACAAAGACACATTATATAAAGTATTATAATCCACATATACATGAATATGTATATATAAACATATCTGTTATAATCCAGAAAGGACTAGTCCATATAGGAAAAAACTAGAGATGAAAATGCCATATCTTGTGTGGATGTGTGGATGTGTGTACACATATATGAACGTGTGTATATATATATATATATATATATATATATATATATATATATATATATATATATATATATATATGTGGTTGGGCAGTTTTTCCCCTGAGTTAGCACATTAGTACATATATTTGAAATGAGTCATATGGATGTACATTGAGTTGAGCCCAGAAATGGAGAGGAAGAATAATATAGGTTAGATTATACTTGGAAAACTAAGCATTCTTTTTAATGATTTCAAGCTTTTTCCAGGGCACAAAATCCAATATTTTCAATACAAGTGTCCTCGTGGAAATGTTGTGTAATTACAAATATTAAAACACCATAATCTCCAAGGAATTAAAATGACAAATCACCAAAAAAACAACAGAGAGAAGAATAATGTGTACAAGCATGTTGAAGCTTATTTCCAATGATGATCTATGACGGGTCAGCAAACTATGATCCACTGATCAAATGTACCTCATCCTTCCCCAAATCTATTTCTGTATGCCTCACAAACTAAAAATGGCTTTTACATTTGTGAATATTTTATCCATTCTTATCTCAGGCCATACAAAGAGAGGCAGCAGGCCAGATTTGACCAGCAGGCTACAGTTAGGACATCACTAAGGAAACGTAATTGGAAAAGGAGTCAGGCAGGTCATATGGTGGGACTGAAGAATGATAACGAGACAGTCAAGCTCTCTTCTAGGATCCACAAAATATAAACAAAACTAGAGAAACACATCGAATACATTAGGTTGCATGCTCAAAAAACACAGGCAAGAAATGCATGAGGATGAAGATATATAGATAGGCTACAATCTGTGCTGGTAAAGCAAGTACCCACACTAAAAAGATCATAAATTCCCTCAGGTACTAAAGTGTCAATGAAATATGTGGGAATTTTATTATGTCCCTCTCTAATATTAAATCAAATAAAAGTGAGGACCAAGGCATCCTTGCTTTTTCTCTGCACTTATCACTTATTGTCCACTGTTTCTTCCTTACAACTAATGTTACCTCTGGAGTTTAGATATATATTTTTCTTCACATCAAAGAAGGACAATTATATGCCTTTGTTTTAAAGGCCTTCTAATATAAATGTACTTTTAAGCTTCATAGATATATTTCCATCATGAAACACCAAAAATACCTGTATTTGAAGGGTCTTCAGAGCTGGTATCTATGTTGGTATAATGCTCTAGCTTAGCCATAAGCTCTAACTCGATCTGATGAAGACTATGATCTTGTATAGCATTTTCTACATCTTCAGTGAACTGAATCTGCTCTGCTAAGCACAGGATCTATTAAATAAAGGCAAATGAAACAATAGATATGAGTTAAAATCTGGTCCTGTAATTCACTAGAAGGTGTTATGAAAACTTAAGAATGTGAAACACAGATTTTCACAGATAATAACAATCATCACTAATATTTTTATAGTACTCATAAGATTTGCAAAGCACTTTACAAATATTATTCCACTTTCTCTTCACAACAACTTTTGGAGATAGGTGCTATTATACTCATTTTACACATGAGGAAACTGAGGCCTTGAGAGGTTAAAATAACCAGCTTTATAGCTAGTTAGCGCCTGAGGATTTGCACTCAGGCATTCCTAACACCCATGTTAAGAATTCTATCCACTGCACTCCCTAGCTGCCTTCACTGCACTGTTTCTTAAACAAAACTACAATGTCTTATTTGTAAAAAGGAGGAAAGTTTGGAGGAGATTTTCTTACGAATTAACTAAATTCACACAAAATATTAACATTTATCCACCAATTTAATACATTTAGGTTATGATGTGTACATGGTCAATTAGTATTAACTATTATGACAATCAAGTTACTTATTAGTAGATGTGATAATAAAATTCAATCTCTAATCAGTTTATTTGATCCAATTCAATTGAATTCAATACAAATTTTTAAGCAACTACTATGCATTAAAATATTGAAGTGTAAGTGATTAATTCACATAGAATCTTTTGCTAGTAAATAACAGTGTTCTCTTATAGTTAGGTAAAGTTTTATTATCCAATATGATGGGTTTAAATAATTTTTTCAAAGACATTCTTCCTCATTTCATTATTTTGGTCTTCTCTCCAAAAACTGATGAAAGAATGAAAGGGCAACGATTTACACAGGTAAATGAAAATTATCTATGAACATAATATTAGGCCAAGGTAAAACCAGTGCTTCCACTCCAGCCTACCACCACCAACAAACACAGTGGAGAAAAGAACAAACTTCTGGCTACCAGAGTTGACCCCAAATATGACCATGCCTTTCTATGCTAGTACAGTGCCATATACATAATAGATGCTTGATAAGGGAAATTAGCTTCTAAGTTCATGTTAGTTACAAGATACAAGTTTTGCACTGAATAATATCACATAGTTTCCTTAATTTTCTCCTTTACAAAAAATAAGAAATTATGACTTTTAATTCACGATTTACTGAGTGCTCAATGTATGTAAGTTACTGCGCTAAGTATTTAAAGGAGTAAGAAAAAATAAACTAGACAGTCTGCAACATACAGAAGCTTACAGTGCAGTAAAAGTAAAATACAAGCACACATAATTATATAATGTATGGAAAGATAAGTACCTTAAGAATGATACAAACTGTTAAGAGGACAGAAGGAAGATAGAGGTTATTTTTGGCTGGTCAGAATCAGGGAAGAATTCATGGAAGAGATGCCATTTTAGCTGGGTATTACAATATGGAAATAATTTCAACAGGCAGAAGTAAAGGAAAGTAATTTCAGAGTAAATATAATGAACAAAGAAACCAAGGGAAGAAAACAGAAAAAGTTCAAGAAATAATAGCAATAGCAACACTAGCTAATATGTGTGACTTTTTGGTAGGGATTTTTGAATCAGGCCTATGATTTCATTACTAAACGGATCTCCCTTGGAGAAAACTCTCTCAACCAGTATAGATAAAATACCTGATCTGTGATGCATTAAAATTTAAGTGACTTGAGGAGCCAAGATGGCAGAGTAGAAAGACTCATATGCTAGCTCCGAACCCATAGCCCATAAATTTTCTATAAAAAGAACTCCCCACAAATTCTGGAGTAGTACAAGCCGCGCAGCAACGCAGTGGAGGAGATTTCCGTTCCAGAGAGCCCTGAAAAACTGACCTCAAAGGTCCATCACGCACCGGACAGTGGAGCCCACCCCAGCGCTGCCCTGGCCACTCGGCCCCAGAGGAATAGATCCGAGCACGCTTCAGGGATGGAACCTCTGGCAGCCGCGAAGGTCCCTCCACCCACAGGCGCGACAGGTCAGTGATAGAGACTTCTGGGTTGGCCGAGAAGGAAGCGGGGTGTCTCTATAACTCAGGCCCCTTCAGGAGGAAGCGGCAGTGGCAGCCCAGGACTCTCAGAGCAGGAAGGAGCTCCACTCCATTTGAAGGTCTCTGTATAAACCCCCTGAGGGAACTGAGCCTGGGAGGTGGCCCTGCCCCTACTTGAGCACCAGAACTTAAGCTCACATTGAATAGCAGCCGCACCCGCCGCTGAAAGCCCTGAGGCTGGGGAGCAGCATTTGAATCTCAGACCCCAAGCACTAGCTGGGTGGATCTAGGCAGGGGTGGAGAGAAATCTCAAAAGTCAAGTAACTGGCTGGGAAAATGCCCAGAAAAGGGAAGAAAAATAAGACCATAGAAGGCTACTTTCTTGGGGAACAGATGATGTTTCCTCCTTTCATTTCTGATCATGACGAACAACACTTACCATCAGGGAAAGACATAGAAGCCAAGGCCTCTGTACCCCAAACATCTGAAATAGATATCCAATAGGCTCAGACCATGGAAGAGCTCACAAAGGATTTTGAAAATCAACTTAGACAGGTGGAGGAAAAACTGGGAAGAAAAATGAGAGAGATGTAAGAAAAGCATGAAAAATGGGTCAATACCCTGCTAAAGGAGACCCAAAAAAATGCTGAAGAAAATAACACCTTGAAAAATAGACTCACTCAATTGGCAAAAGAGTTTCAAAAAGCCAATGAGAAGAAGAATGCTTTCAAATGCATAATTAGCCAAATGGAAAAAGAGGTACAAAAGCTCACTGAAGAAAACAGTTCTCTCAAAATTAGAATGGAATAGATGGAGGCTAATGACTTTATGAGAAACCAAGAAATCACCAAACAAAACCAAAAGAATGAAAAAATGGAAGAGAATGTGAAATATCTCATGGGAAAAACAACTGACCTGGAAAATAGATCCAGGAGAGACAATTTAAAAATTAAGGGACTACCTGAAAGCCATGATCAAAAAAAGAGCCTAGACATCATCTTTCATGAAATTATCAAGGAAAACTGCCCTGGTATTCTAGAACCAGAGGACAAAATAAATATTGAAGGAATCCATCAATCACCAACTGAAAGAGATCCAAAAAGAGAAACTCCTAGGAACATTGTGGTCAAATTCCAGAGTTCCCAGGTCAAGGAGAAAATCTTGCAAGCAGCTAGAAAGAAACAATTCCAGTATTGTAGAAATAAAATCAGGATAACACAAGATCTAGCAGCTTCTACATTAAGGGATCGAAGGGCGTGGAATAAGATATTCCAGAAGGCAAAGGAACTAGGACTCAAACCAAGAATCACCTACCCAGCAAAACTGAGTATAATGCTTCAGGGGAAAATATGGTCTTTCAATGAAACAGAGGACTTTCAAGCATTCTTGATGAAAAGACCAGAGCTGAAAAGAAAATTTGACTTTCAAACACAAGAATGAGAAGAAGCATGAAAAAGGAAACAGCAAAGAGATGTCATAAGGGACTTACCAAAGATGAACTGTTTACATTCCTACATGGAAAGACAATATTTGTAACTCTTAAAACTTTTCAGTATCTGGGGAGTTGGTAGGACCACACACACACACACGCACGCACACGCACACACGCACACACATGCACACACACATGTACACATGTGCACATACACACATGCACGCACATACAGAGACAGAGAGCACAGAGTGAATTCAATAGGATGGGACCAAATTTTAAAATAAATTAAGGAAAACGGCGAGAGAGAAATGTAGTGGGAGGAGAGAGGGTGAAATGGAATGGGGTAAATTATCTCTCATTCAAGAGGCAAGCAAGAGACTTTTTAGTGGAGGAAAAAAGAAGAGAGCTGAGAGAAAAACATGAAGTTTACTCTCATCACATTCAACTAAAGGAATGAATAAAATGCACACTCATTTTGGTATGAAAACCTATCTTACAATACAGGAAAGTGGGGGAGAAGGAGATAAGCAGGGTGGGAGGGATGATGGGAGGGAGAGGAATGGGAGAAGAGAGCAATTTGAAGTCAACACTCTTTGGGAGGGATAGGATCAAAAGACAGAATAGAAACAATGGGGAGCAGGATAGGATGGAGGGAAATACAGTTAGTCTTACACAACACGACTATTATCGAAGTCTTTTGCAAAACTACACAGATAGGGCCTATATTGAATTGCCTGCCTTCCCAAAGGGAATGGCTGCGGAGGGAGGGATGGGGAGAATTTGGAACTCAAAGTTTTAGGAACAACTGTTTAGTGTTGTTGTTGCTACTAGGAAATAAGAAATACAGTTAATGGGGAATAGAAAGTCATCTGGCCCTACAGGACAAAAGAGAAGATGCAGACAAGAGAAGGGAGGGATGACAGAAGAGAGGGCAGATTGGTGATAGGGGAAATTAGAATGCTCGGAGTATTGGGGTGGGGGAGAGGGGATAAATGGGGAGAAAATTTGGAACCCAAAATTTTGTGAAAATGAATGTAAAAAGTCAAATAAATAAATTTATATTAAAAAAAAATTAAGTGACTTGACCAGGGTCACACAGTCAGTAGATGTCGGAGGTGAGACTTGTACTCAGATTCTTCCTGATACAAAGACCAGCTCTCTTTCCACTATGTCATACTGCCTCCCATCTAAGATATATAAAATGAAGTAATAGGAAAGAAAGCTAGAGATAAAACTAAAACCAGATGGTACAAACCTTTGCATTCCATATAAAGAGTTGGGACTTTACTCTATCACACGGAGAACCAACGAAAGAAGTTTAAATAGATACAATATTATCCAAGTTGACCACTTAATGTAATATCCAAAAGTTTTGAGGGGAATGAGAATAGAGGTTAAAAAAGAACTAGAAAGTCAATACAAAAATCCAGTTGTAATGCCAACAGAAGCTGAACTACAGTGGCAACAGCAGAAATGGAAAGTAAGGGAAAGATGGGAGATACACTGCATACACAGCATCAACAGAACTTGGTAACTGATTCAGTGTAAGGGATAAGGAAGAAAAAAGTCAGTAAAGATTACTCCGAAGTCTGACCTTGGGTAACTAAAGGTATTAACAAACATAAGCAAGTCAGGAAGAGGGGAGAAGGGAAAAATTAGTTTTGAAAATGTAAAGCTTGAATTGCCAGCATAACACCCGGGAAGGAGCATGTGCAGTGCTGAAAATGCAGGCTTGGGGCTCCCAAAAGGACAAGTGAGTGACTATTGTTGAAATCACAGAAACAGCAACAGAGAGAACTTTAGGAAAACAATTTTTTTTAGAGTCCAGTAAGAAAAACAGGAACCAAAAACAGAAGAAACAGAAAAGGAGAGCTATCAGGGAAGAACCAAGAAAGAACAGAGTCATATAATCTGAAGGAAGAGAGAGTTTCAAGAGTGACAAAAAGTCCAAAGATGTGAAAGATTACAAGGTGGATTAAAGAGAAAGAATACTGAGAAAAAGTCACTGGATGTGGTCAGATCTCCTGTGAGATCCCACTGATAATGCAGATAATTATCCAAAAGAAAATTTGCAAGCTTTCAATTTATAATTATACACTTGAGATGACTATCTCAAGCATCTTCAAATGGCAACTGAATTTTTCCTTCTGAAAGAAAGATACACATATCATACTAACATCACTAACTGGTTCTGGAAAAACAGGACATTAGGCAATGTTATAAATGCTGGCCATGTTCCTAAATAACCAAAATCCAGAAAATGAAACCTTAAAATAGCAGATATGCATGGAAGAGCCCTACAAGTTAGAAAAGACTGCCAAAACTTAATGAGTGAGCTAAATTGCCTAGCAATATCCAGAAACAGAAAGAATATAAGAGTTCATGGACCAGTTACTCTGTAAGCAACACCTTAAAAAGTTGAATTACAATAATCAATAGGAAAGTGATTTTGATCTTCCAGAATTTAGTCTAAGCCCAGCGATGGAGGGACCAACAACCCATGAATTCTACTTAATTTTTTTTTCTATTTTTCTCTTTTTCTTAAGCAGCTGACTCATCTTACATTGAATGGTGTTCATGTCTGGCTAGGACTGAGACATTGAATTTATTAGTAAACTACTTTAGGGCCTTAAAAATAGCTGTGATTTTTCACAACTCTAATGCAAAACCGTTAGGTCTCTGAAGACCTTCAGCCATAAGTATTTCTTTAAGAGAGATCTTCATTTTTTTAGGTCTACAGCCACTTTCAAAAGAAATAGGCAGCAGCAGTCCATGATAGCAAAACCAGTTGCAAGTCTCATGATGGAGAACAGTCCCAGGGTTTTCCACTGGCAAATTCAGTAAAGAGCTAATATTTTCACAGCACTTTAAAAGCGTTATCTCATTTGATATTCACCCCATGAAATAAGGAGCTATTATCCCTATTTGACAGATGAGGAAACTGAAGCCAAGAGAAGTTAAGAACCTGCCCAAGCAATCCAAAGAATATGAATGCTTCTAATTGATAGTTTTTTTATTTTTTAAGTTTTGAATCTAGTAATCAACAATAACTGAAGTTATTAATGAATGTTCAAATTTGGCACAGTCTCAGGAAACTAGACAATGGAATTTGCCATGTGATTTTGCAACATGAGGGGAGTTTGCTTATAGTGAATTACTAACATTATTACAAAATTACACTGGTTGGGGCAACAATATTTGAAGTACACATTAAATGAACATCAAGAATTATTGACAAGATCTTATAATCAATAACCATAAAATTTTAAGTTTGGAGGAGAAATTGGAGATCATGTACCTTTACACTTTACAGACGATGAATTAATATCCAGAGGGGTCTAGTAACTTAGCATTGTACAATTTTTAAATGGGAAGGAATCTTATAGATCATCTAGGACTACTGTCTCAGAAAAAAAGGCCACTAAAAGCAAGCACTTTATGCATCAAGTTAGTGGCACTGACATAACTGTAACCTCCCAAATCCAAACATCACAATGGCTCCTTATACCACTTCAGAATCAACCTTACCTGGGAAGGAAAGAGCGATGGGTCAATTGCACCTTGAGAACTTCGTCCAGTAGTAACACATTCAATCAACAACTGCTTCAGAGTCTCCTTCATTTCCATGGCCAAACCATTCAGCCAAATCTTATTAGAAAATTGGGAAATAAAATTCACAATAAAAATACAATTCCTTTATTAAGTATTTTTTAAAAGAATTTGATTTTATTTTGCCATTTGATTTCATTTTGTAACTTCTCTAAGCCATAAAAACATGTACAGATACATATTTTTGCATTACAAACTTGGTTTTTTTTGGTATTTTTGTTTATATTGGACCATGCCATAAAGGAACTCCTCAAGCGGAAATTTCTTCCACAGATGCAGATGAGGAACTCCTAACACTGTCTTAACCAGTTCTGGAGGCACTTACAGGATACCATGATTATCAATGTGGGCATGGGCACAACTAATAGATGTCAGGGAAAGGACTTTAACCTAGGTTTTACAGATTCTAAGACTAGCAGCATTCTAGGGTGGGGCCAAGATGATAGAGTACAGGCAACAATCCAGCTGAATTCTCCCAACTTTCTCTTCTAAACAACTTTTTACTCCTCAAATCAAATTTTGAAGCAGAAAGCCAACAAAAGATCAAAATGAGACATTTTTCCAGCCTAAGACAATTTTGGAGATTGGCAAGAGAGGTCTTTGATACCAGGGTATGGGCCAGCACTGAAGCATGGCACCAGCATCAGCAGAGAGGGCCTGGACATAGCTGCAACAGTGTTGGCAACAGCAGCAGCACTTCAGAACTCTCAGCCCAGAGAGTGTAAAGGGGTCATACAACTGGTCATAAAAAGATTATAGGGAACCCCTTGCTGGCAATGGGTACAGTGGCACTGATTGACAACTCTACTATTCAAATACAATTCTGAGTCACAGTTCCAGGGCACAGAGGAGCACTTCTGGTCAGTCACAAAGGAGCAAGTATCCAGGCAGAGAGGAGCACCAGCACACGTGAAAGGAGGGAAGAAGGGGCCCTTCCTAGGTAAAGACCAGAGCTCAGATAGGTAAAGACCAGAGCACAGACTGGGAGAGCAGTGATCATACCTCTCCCCAGCTGACACCACCTTGGAAGCAACAAAACTTTTGGACCCCTAGGATGAGCTATGAAAACAGCAACAGAAAAAAAGCCTGAAGCTTGAGACAGTCAACAAACAGGCTGGAAAAAATGAGCAAACAAGAAAAAAAGAACTTGACCATAAAAAGTTGCTAAGGTGGCAAGGAAGATCAAAACATAAAGTCAGAAGAAGAAAACAATGTGAAAGCAGCATCAAGCCCTTGAAGAAATGCTAATGGGATACAAGCTCAACAAGAATTTCTGGAAGAGATAAAGATAGAGGTAAGAGAAGGAAGAGGAAAAATTGGGAAAAGAGATGATGGGAGAAAATTATGAAAAGAACAGTCTTGGTGGAAAAAAGGTCCAAAAATATTGAAGAAAATGACATTTTAAAAAACAGAATTTACCTAATGGTAAAAGAGGCACAAAAATTCACTGAAGAAAAGAATTCTTTAAAAAGCAGAATAGAGTAAATGGAAAAGGAGGTATAAAAACCCACTTAAGAAAAGAACAGCATTGATCCAAAAGAAAAAAAAAAGGTACAAAAATTCACTATACAAAATAATTCCTTAAAAAAATAGTTAGGCAACTAGAAGCTAATGTTTTCATGAAACATCAAGAAACAATAAAACAAATTCAAAAGAATGAAAAAATAGCAGAAAATTTGAAATATCTCACTGGAAAAACAATGAACTGGACAATATATCTAGAAAAGATAATTAAGATTTACTGAACTACCTATAAGACATGATAAAAAAAAAAGGGCCTACATATTGTATTTCAAAAACTACCCCAACATATTACATCCAGAGGGTAAAATAGAATTTAAAATAATCCATTGATAATTTCCTGAAATGAAGATCCCCCACGAATAATAAAGTCAAATTCCAGAACTCCCAAGTCAAGGAACAAATACTTCAAGTATCCAGAAAGAAACAATTCAAATATTGTGGAGACACAGTAAGGATAACACAAGATTTAGCAGCTTCCATTTAAAAGGAGTAGACGGTTTGGAATCTGATATTCCAGAAAGCAAAAGGTCTAGGATTACAACCAAAAATAACCTACCCAGCAAAAGTGAACATAATCCTTCAGGGAAAAGTTAAACATTTAAATGAAATAGAGCACTTTCAAGCATTCTTGATGAAAAAAACAAACAAACAGAAAATCTGACATTCAAACATACAATTCAAGAAAAGCATATAAAGGTAAACATGAAAGAGTAATCATGAGCAATCCAATAAAGTTAAAATGTTTACATTCCTATATGGGAAAATGATAGATGCAAGTCCTCTTTAATAAGGCAGTAAGGAATCTACATAGACAAATGGCACAGGTGTGAGTGGATTGTGTTGAGATTATCTGAAAAAATGAAGAGGTGGAAAAGAAGGATGCAGTAGGAAAAGGGAGAAGAGAAGAAGAATGGGGAAAATTTTCTCACATAAAAGAGGCATGAAAGGAAGAGCTTTTGTAGTGGAGAGGAAAATAGGATGTTGGAAGGTATGGTGAGTCAAGTGAAAATCACCTGCAAAAGCCTATTTGCTCCCTTTCAGGTTTTTATTAAGAACGTTCTTTACACGTAAAAATACCATTTTCAAAAATTTTATGGAAATCTGAAGAAATGGTATTTTTATGTTTAAAGAACATTTTTAATAAAAACTTAAGAAGAGAAAGTCAGAAATAGAGGCTAGACCTGAAAAAGCATTTTAAAAAATAAATCCACACTGGAAATAAGACAATTTAAAGCCATTCAAGGGACTGATTCTCAAGATAAGGGGAGATAAACACCAAAATACACATTCGCTTTCTCATATCTACAATTGTTTTTCCTTATAAAAACCAAAATATCTTTAATTTAAAAGTAACATAGCAAAAATGAATAAATTATCTGTCCAGACCGTCCAAATTGATGAAATAATTGCCAAATCTACACTCTGTAAAATGTGAGGAAATTTACTTATGTGACAATTTTTGATTACATACTTATAAATGTTCCTTACCTCAACATCATTTGAGAGAAGAATTCTGTTTTTAAAAGGTACCACTTCTCCCTCTAAAGATTTCATTGCAGTTATGTATTTACAGTCCTCATCAAAACACACACTGTTAATACCTAAAAGATGAAAACAATAAACTTAACATGATACTGAAGATATCCTTGTCAACTAGTGTTACACAATACAACACAGACACAAATAATGTTTTAATAAGCCAAAAATTTCCACTTTTTAAGGAATATCATTATCAAGAACACAATGTTGAGGAAGTATTCTATTACATGTTGGTGTATCAACTAACCAAAAAGTATTTATTAATCAATAAATATTTTCTTAGATGTAATCAATTTAGTTGCAAAAAAAATTTCCCTTTCTTTACAGCTTAAAACTTATTACAAAATGCTGCTACCCAGGTTATTTTTGAGATAAAAACAACTTTCAACTCTTAAATATGTTTGTGTGTATTTCTTGGCCAAAAGTATACCTTTTTAGAAAACTAAATCATGCATCATTAATCTTCCTTTTTTAAAACATATTACATAATTAAATTGACTTAAGAGTATTAATTTGAAGCATGCAACAATTCCCACATTATCCTACCAGCAAACAGCTTCTTTAGGTGAGACTGAATAACAGCAGGGTTAGTAGACTGGCCCAATATTTCTAACAAGTCATCATCTCCAATAAAATAAAATCTTGGAAATGCTGAACGTTTTTCCTAATAAAAATAAATGAGTGAATAGACTTTTAAGATAAATTCATAACATATGAACATCACATAAAATAATTATTCCAAATGTTTAAAAAGTCTTGCCTCCAAAAATTCATTTAGCGATTTTTGGCATCTCTGCAGCTGATCAAGTATAGTAATCAGAGCATTCCGGATTCCTGCACGAGTAGTCAATGATGTAACTCTACTATCTTTCCTGATATCTGCCATGATTGACCTGTTGGGGGAAAAAATGTAAGATATGATTTCCATATATATCATTGCTACTTTGTTTCTGGCCTGGGTATAAATTAATTATACCAAATAATTTGAGGTTAGATTTTTTTTTTAAAAAAATGTATACAACACTGAGTATAATACTTCAGGGGAAAATATGGTCTTTCAACGAAACAGAGGACTTTCAACCATTCTTGATGAAAAGACCAGAGCTGAAAAGAAAATCTGACTTTCAAACACAAGAATGAGAAGAAGCATTAAAAAGTAAACAGCAAAGAGAAGTCATAAGGGACTTACCAAAAGTGAACTGTTTACATTCCTACATGAAAAGACAATATTTGTAACTCTTAAAATTTTTCAGTATCTGGGGAGTTGGTGGGACCACACACACACATACACACATGCACGCACACATGCACACACACGTACACGTGTGCATGCACACACACATACACACATGCACGCACATACAGAGACAGAGAGCACAGAGTGAATTGAATAGGATGGGATCATATATTAAAAGAAACTAAGGTAAAGGATGAGAGAGAAATGTCGTGGGAGGAAAGAGGGTGAAATGGAATGGGGTAAATTATATCTCATTCAAGAGGCAAGCAGGAGACTTTTTAGTGGAGGGAAAAAGAGGAGAGCTGAGAAAAAAACAAGAAGTTTACCCTCATCACATTTGACTAAAGGAAGGAATAAAATGCACACTCATTTTGGTATGAAAACTTATCTTACAATACAGGAAAGTGGGGGAGAAGGAGATAAGCAAGGGGGTGGGGATGATGGAAGGGAGGGCAATGGGAGGAGGGTGCAATTTGAAGTCAACACTCTTTGGGAGGGACAGGATCAAAAGATAGAATAGAAACAATGGGGGGCAGGATAGGATGGAGGAAAATACAGTTAGTCTTACACAACACGACTATTATCGAAGTCTTTTGCAAAACTACACAGATAGGGCCTATATTGAATTGCCTGCCTTCCCAAAGGGAATGGCTGCGGAGGGAGGGATGGGGAGAATTTGGAACTCAAAGTTTTAGGAACAACTGTTTAGTGTTGTTGTTGCTACTAGGAAATAAGAAATACAGTTAATGGGGAATAGAAAGTCATCTGGCCCTACAGGACAAAAGAGAAGATGGGGACAAGAGAAGGGAGGGATGATAGAAGAGAGGGTAGATTTGTGATAGGGAAAATTAGATTGCTCGGTGTATTGGGGTGGGGAGAGGGGACAAAAGGGGAGAAAATTTGGAACCCAAAATTTTGTGAAAATGAATGTAAAAACTTAAATAAATAAATTTTTATTAAAAAAAAGAAAGAAAATAAAAATAAAAAATCAATATAAAAAATGTATACAACAAAATCAATGATATGCTATGCTTCTAATAACTATTACTAATATTATATTACTATTACTAAAATAACTTCATAAAATGTTTAGTTTATATTTGATGGTATACCCCATGATATTTATATCTGTAATATGCCTCACAAAGCAACTGATTATATATCAATAAAACATTAAAGTCATCTCATTATACTGACCTGAAATCTTCATCAACTCTGTTGAAACGTGACTGTTCTTTAGGTAAAGCTCCACGACCAAAAATTGGTTCCAAATACACCCATTTTCTTTGAATCTGATTTAAATTTTGCAGATACTCATCTAATTCTGCAAGTTTTCTTTCCCAAATTGATACTTTATCTTCAAATCCTTTGTAATATGGAGAGTCCTTTAGGGACTGAAGAAGACATCGATTATCTCCAACCTGGTTTACTATATCTTTCCAGTCTTTAATCAACTTGAGGTTTCTGTTTTGGCTGTCTTCATAATCTATTAAGGTAAATACTGCTCCAACTCCCCAGAGATCAAGCTCACGTAAAGCTTCTCTTATTGTAACTTCACCTTGTGCTCGGCTATTCAAATCCTGTTTAAACAACGCAAATATAAACATGAAATAACAACATTTAATTATGATGATAATACGTATGTTTCAAAAATCTTCAATTAAAAGTTATACTTCAATGCCTGTCACATGGAGATAACCCTGAGTTATGCCACTAAAAACTTATTAGCTCTTAAGCATCTAGAATGGCTTCAAGTATGAACCCAGGGGAAGACTATGTGTCTATCATTCAATAACAGCTGAGAGAAAGGTAAAGAACTTGTCTCCAAGAGGATGGTAATCAAATGAGGAATTTTTTACCACTGCCTATGAAAAGTGTCTTGGTTGCAACTTGTACCGGCAGAGAGAGTATTTACATTAATGAAACTGTGGATCTTTTCAAAGCACAGAAGTATATTTTAAGAAAAAATGCATTTGAATCAGTTGTGACACAAGAAAGTCTCATCTAAGAGGTGCTATATCCCTTTCCTTTGTAGTACATCTTTCACACAGCTGACAAAAGGATTGTCCTAAAGCATAGGTATGAGGATGTCACTCCCACTCAGTAAACTCCAGTGGGTTCCTATTTCCTCTAGGATCAAATACAGACTTCTTAATTTGTCAATGGCAAGTCCTTCACAGCCTGGCATCCATTTAGCTTTCATCCTTAGAGTTTACTCTTCATGCATCCTTGGTCCAGTGAAACCTGCCTTCTTAGGACTCATAAAAAATGCTCCATTTTCTTTCATGGTCCCTTTGCACTCTATGCAGGAAATGTACTCCCTTTTCACCTTCCACAGCATATAATACCTAGTTTCTTTCCAAGCTCAAAGCACAAATCAGCTTCTCTAAGAGTAGTCTTCTGACTCCTTCAGCTGCTTGCACTCACTCCTCCAAAATTTACCTCATATATTTTATAAATTATTTATACACTTGAAGTCTCCCCTTATAGAATGCACAGTCCTTCATGTCATGAACTCATTTTGTATTTCTAGCACCTAGCACAGTACACATAGTAGATGCTTTACACATGGTTGACTGAGTGTATTAAATTACCAATTAAGGCAATCTTGGCCATGTGATGATTCCTACCATGTACCCAAAGACAATGTAAGTCAATTTCAAATTTATTACTGGCAAAGTTTAAAATAAGAATATTCTCTGTAAGTCAACTTGAAAAAATAAGGATAAAATTTTAAAATAGGAAAATATCTAAAACTTATTTTATTTCACTAACTATATCTAATAATAAATTATATACTAGTATGGAAACAGATTCAGATATAGATACAGTGAGAGATATATCTGAGGCAATAGAGTACAGCGAAAAGAACACAAGTTCAAGAGTCAAAGGACCTTGATTCAGATCCCATTTCTAATTCTTAGAAACTACATGAAGTCACTTAACCTCAGTATCCTCAAATGTAAAATAAAGAAACTAGATTTAACGGTCACCGAGTTCCCTTCTAGCTCTGGATCCACCTTTAATTTATATGTGTGTGCATATATGTGTATACACACAGTTATATATACACATATATGTGTATGCATATATGTAATATGTGTATATAGAGACTATGTGTATATGTGTGCAAACATCTATTTGTGTGTACACGTATACATATATACATGTATGCACACACATACACATATCTGTCTCAAAGAGTAGCCTGAGAGCACTGAGAGGTAAAGAGACTTCTCTAGATTCACACAGAAATACAAGTCAAAATCAGAATTTGAATTATCCAAGTTTTCCTGACCCTAATGCCAGTTCTTCATCCATTACATAAAAATGATTCTCAACTATACATACACCACATACAGATATATACATATATATATGCATACATTATATACAAATACACACATGTATTTCTGTCTGAGAGTATATGTATACATATTTATGATTTAAAATTATACAGTGATTGAATATTTTAAAAGATATTCATACTTTAAGTTCTGAAGCTTTGGCCACAATTGTTTCAGCTACTCTGAGAAGATCTCCGAATAATAATTTCTCTAAACTAGTGCCCCTAGGAAGGCCAAGCAGACGAAAAAGGTCAAGCCAGTGATCTGGAGAAAGATGCTCTCCTCTAACATATTTCAGAACAGGAACTACCATCTGAAAAAAACAATACACATAGGAAAATGTAATTATTTTTCATTTTTATTGCTATCAAAATCGTAATTTTTCCTTAAGCATAAAACAAAAAATTTCTAACTGAAATTTTTTAACTATAAAATTATTATAGCAAGAACTTAATTTTCTTTAAAGTAAGATTTTTAATAACCTCTTACTTTTATTACAGAATTTGATCTCAGGGTGAAACCTGATATATTTAACATTTTATTCCTAGTTTGCTGACATTGACAATGACCTGTAGTTAATTATTTTCCTCAAAGCTTCTAACAAGGAAAATAAGATAACACTATTATTACATTTCTATAATCATTTATTGATCAGAGAACAAGACAAGTATGTAGTCTTATTTGAAAGATAGGTAACTCTAACTTGGACCAGAAGACTTAGGTTATTTTAATACAAAGGAAAAATAAAACTACAAATTTTTCCCAATAAAAATAAAAACAATTTACAGAATAACTTACTTTATATTTGTCAACTTCTGATTGTAATTTGACTGTCATTACTGAATGCTCTTCTACTTTTCTCAATCTGTCATGCCAACTCATCAAGAATTCCTCAAAAATATAGGTCTTGTTCCTATAAAAATTACATATTTCAATGGACATCACAAAAACTATAATAACCACGCAATAATATTTTAAATATTTACAAAAATCAAACCTAAAACTAATCCAGTCCTCAACAGCCTTTTCCTGAAATCCCTGATGAAATTCTTCATAGAGTGCCCAAACTTGTGCACAAGTCTCAATGTCTTTGGAGATGCTAGACGCCATGGCAAAGTTGGGTTCATCTATCCCAAAGTGATGGCAGTCATCACTAGAGAAAACAGACACAAATACGATTAGAATAAAAATTAAGACTATGGTAATACAAATTTACTTGACTGTATTCATCTTTTGAGAAAGAAACAACTGCTCAAAATCATAACTGCTGAGATACTTCATATAGGCATAACAAAGACTTGAATTTCATTAACACTTTTCAGCAAGAAAGTAATCAAAAGGGATTTTGTTGCTAATGAGTTTGGAAGTAGATTAAAGATATTAAAATAATTTAGGTCTGTGAAAATTTATGGACTGATCTGAGCAGAGATCAGTCCTGAATTCAAAGTGCTGCCTTGTGGAGTAAATACGCCTATGTGTTCCATGATTATTTTATCAAAGAAGAAAAATACTATGGTGCTGAAACTTGCATACAGTCTCGAACAAAGTAATTTTGTACTGTTTTATGTACCTGTGTAGCTGTAACTTTAAAACTCAATCCATCTCACTAATACTACTGGAACATGAACATTGTGTTTTGAAGTTATTTTGGACGTTAATTTAAATATCCTAATTTTATAAAGGAAACGAAAGAATGGGTCACTTTCTAAATATTTGAAATAAGCTTGTAACTTTAAAAAAAAAAGAAATCAACATACACCAGTTTTTTCCGTATGTTTTCAAGATCATCAAATTCTGCTTTTTTCTCCTTTATCGACTTTGCACTTCTTTCAAGAGCACCTTGCTGGCCTGTTTCAATAACATCATCACTGGGCTTCAGCTGATCCCAACGAGCTTTAAATTTTTCCAGCTCTTGAAGGTAAACCTGAAGACGAGACTTCACATTTCCTTTCATCACGTCAATCTAGGAAGACAATGTAGTCAAAAGGAATTTAGAAAGCTAGCTTCTGAAAACAGTGTTACTGAAAAAACCAGAATTTGCTATTGTGTGTGTGTGTCTTTTTACGTTTTAGAAAAAATACCGTTCTACTTTCATACAATCTACTAACGGGATTTTTTTGTTGTTTAATTCATAGCTGGGGAAACACTAATGTCAGCTTACTTAACATTTTTGCTGTTGATTTTTATTATGTCAGCTAATAGGTCCCAACTATGCTGGAAAACCTGTGTATGGACCCAATCCCAAAATATCCGTTATCTGAGAACCAAACTAGCTAAGTGGAAAGGACTGTTAACAGAATGCTGAATACAAGGGAAATAATACTTTTGGCCATAGTAAATCATGGAAAATAATATCCTAAAACATGGAGTACAATTTACACCAAAGCAAAAATAATCTTTATCAAAGAAGTCACAGAAATTTTTAAGTATTAAAGAATAAATTCCTGATTTCTGTTACAATAACTGACTGAACAAACTAATTTAAAATGAAAACATGATGCATGACTATAATAACATTTGCAGGACTGAAATGAGCACTACTACTGAAAATAAAATTTAATAGCGTCTAGTTTAGTGCTTTGCACATATATGTGTTAAAAAAATATTTTAATGAATACATTTAATAAGGAGTAGAATTATTAAAGTTTATTTCTTAAGCAGCTACATTTTTGGTATGGTTGAGAAAGAAAGGAAAATCATGTGGTATATTTGTTTAGCAGAGGTTAGTCATGATTTCAAAATTTAAATTTTTCCCATTGAAATTTTCCAGTTTAAAAATCTGCCCTAAGTTGTAATGACACTAAGAACTTCATCCCTAGACTGCACAATATTTGTGTGTTAAAAATTAAAAAAAATTAAAAAAAAAAAGCTTACTGGAACTATTTGCACCAAGTGACTGGTGGGAAGTCCAATAGGAAGGAGTATCTATTAGATGCAATTAGATGATGCATATCCCCTAAAATTTTCTGCTAACATCTGACAGTAGAATCTTTGGGAAAACAGTCAATAGATGACTGCTGTTGGGAACAGAAGAATTAGCAAGATTTGTTAAGAAGGTAAAGGATAGGAATGAAAGCCTTTGCTCCACTGGTCCTAGCCAGTCTATTACTTTGTTCCGTCCAGGCTACTGATTTCTTGCAGTACAGGTACCTCAACTACTTCGTGGCTTTGGCCATGGTACTCTATTACTATCTATATATGCATTTTATCTCACTTTCATCATTGCTAAAGTTGTTGTATGTGTCCTTATGTAAGCAAAGACTTGAGTTAACAAAGGTTTTACTTTCTATGTCGGTCAGGGGACAATATATGAACAACATTCTTGAGACAATCAAAAGGCATTAGAATTTGGGCTAGGGAATCTCTCATCAACTGGACAAGGTTAAGGAAGTCTGTTCAGAACAATTAGGAGAGCTGCTCTGGAGGTAGGAGAAACATGTTAAAGGTTTAAGAGGTATGTATATGTCAGAAAGGAAGTTCAAAGTCTCTTTGATATGTTGATCAGTCAGTCAGTCAGCTGGGATCAAAATACCAATCCAGTTGAATTGAAATTAAGAGAAAAAAAAGATCAATGGATTTTTCACATTAAGTGAGAAAAATTCAAATTTCACTTTGATAAGACTCTTTACCTGATCTTTAATCATAAGTTGATGACTTTCCATCATTAATTCAAACTTATCCCACTTAGCTCTCAGGTTACTAATTGTTTCTAAGCCTCCACCAGCCACAGTTCGTAAAAGTCTATTTTTATCTTCAGCTTTTTGAAATAAAGGCAAAATCTAAATGTGGAAAAAACATATATGGTAAAATTAAACAGCTATAATAATCATAATAGTTGATCTATTAAATAATAATGGTTAGTTCAAAAGCATCAAGTGTCACCTTTATTTAATGTAAGATACTTTAAGGAGAAAAAATCTTTAAAAAATTTTAAACTTTCATTCTCCCTTCATTTTTGTTTTAAGAGTTACTATTAAATCTAAATGCAAATTAAACTCTTAAGCACCCTCCAACAGTAAAACTAGAATTATTCCTGCTCCTCATAAACATAATACTCCATCTCTCACTCTGAGAATCCCTAGTTTTCTTGAAAGGTCAGCTCAAAATCATCTCCTATTCAAGACTTTTCTAATTCCACCAGTAGTTATTTGTTTGTTTCCCCCAAAAAAGTTACCTGAATTTACTGTTTATACTGTTTATATGTTCATGCTATCTCTTTCTTTAGAATATTAGTCCCCCAAGGGCAAAAACTATTTCGCTCATGTCTATGTTCCCAGCACAAGGTCAGGCACAATACATGCTTGCTGATTGATTTAAATGGTAATGTATTCTATTAGGTACATTTATAAGTAAGTGATAATATTAATTGGTTAAAATAACTTAAACATTAGATACATACAGTTCTCTGAAGTAAAAATGATTCTATATGGTCCCAATTCTAGAACTTGATCTGAACTAGGGCTTAAAATGGACACTTTGAAGAATTTTATGTCAGTTACCTTCCCAAAATTCACATGCTAAGATATTTACCATAAAAAAGAATACACATAAGGGGATGAAAACAGAAGAATGCTGTACAAACAATGATTGGGGGCATAAATAGACCATAATAAGATCTCTCATTTACCCTTACTTCATCTATGACTATAGTTAGACCAACAATAGACAACAGATCATTTCATCTTTTTTAATCTGTGATAATGCTATTTTTGGAGGCCATATAGTCTAGTGTCCTGGTTTGACAGATGAGGAAAGAGAGAATGAGAGAGGAGAAGTGACTTGGCCAACTTAAAGGGTAGCTAGTGGCAGAGCTAAGGATTCAACCATAAGACTCTAGCTCCAAAATACAGCCCCTTTTCCAGTGCTCTGGGTTGCCACAGCAAACTATCCTGACCCTATTAGGCAATCTCCACAAAAAGCAAAAGACTGTTATAAGCAACATGTACTTCCTCACTGGTGCTGAAAATAGGGGGAGGCTAGGCCTTAAGGAGTTAACATCCCCAACAGAGACTGCCTCTTCTATAACTTTTCTAGAATCAATTTTCTGAGTTTCAAAATTCTGTTTAATGAAGGACTAAAGAGAACCAAGAATGAAATGATCCAAATGTCTTTAATGTTATTAACTTTGTAACCCAGAAAGTCATCTAGTAACAGAAACATAGCATGAATATAATAAACAATAAGATACATAATGCCAATATCACTAATGATTATCAATTATTATTAATTTTTATAAAGCACTCCCAGGTTAACAAAGGTCATTAAATAGTATCATTTGTTATTTTCTTCTGTAACCATCATAAAATGTGAAATAAAAATAACTTATCTGAATATCTCTAATAAATAACTTCATATTTTTAATAGGAAATCTCATTGAAAGATGCTTACCTCTGGCTTCCTTTCTTGCAGCTTACTGTATTGCAAGTTTGCATCACCTATTTCATCCACAGTTTGAGGCATAACTGTTAATACTTCCATAGCATCAGTGACAAATGAATCAATTTCATGTAAATGAGCTGAGTGAATGACAGATACATAGTAGAAAGGCTAGTAACTAACAAAGTCTGAATTCAGCTAATTATGTTAACTTTCTGACAATAATAAATCTATATGAAATATATTACTTTAAAAGCTGTCATATGCTCTCATCTATCAATATTTCAGAGGCATAATTAAAGAAATTATTTTCCAGAAATGACACAACATTTTGGTTAATAACTTAATTATTGAAAGGGAAATATAAGTGCCTGTTGATTTTTTATTTGAATTAAATAAAAATCAAGATATAACTTCAAATAACAAAGAATTTTAAATAATTCAAAAAAATGCTGAAAATTTCAATAAAACTTAAAACAGATTTTAATATCAAAAGGCAAGGGCTAATCTATCATACTCTATGTTCCATCAATTTTAACTAACCTCTTCAGTAAAAATCAGGAACTTTACTCAAGATTGCAACAAAAAAGTTCTAACTTGCATAAACTTATACATAACATACTAATATTTTCTCTTTCAGATTTAGAAATTAATTCTTTGATGAACTTAAATTCTGGAATAATTTTTAAACAATCTATATAACTCCAGTTAAATCTTGGCTTTTAATTATATCTCAGCACACTGATTTTCATATAGATCAGACAAACATGTCTACACTAAAAAAGTTAAAATAAAAAAGGTTTTACCCTGTATAGACTTTCTCAAAGATACAACAAGAACATCAAATAACTTCTGGATAAGATCATCAATCACAGTCTTCACAGGGTTGCAATTAATATTCAAACAATCTACTTTGACAGTGCTGAAAAATTCAAAACGATAGATTCTAAGATAAAGATTGGTTAAAGGAAATAATCATGTTACAACAATGCACAATAATAAATTTTAAAAATAAATCAGAAGTTTTGTACAGCTTTTAAGTAGCATACAAATTCACATGGAATAAAGACCTGACACAAAAACATACTAAATTTTTGAGGGAGTAAAGTAAGCAGAACCAGGAAATACTATAAACAAAGACTACACTAACTGTAAATAGAAATAACCAAATAAATGAAACAATCTTCCTAACTATAATAACCAACCCTGGCCCCAGAGAAGAGAGGATAAAATGCATTTTTCTCCCTTCACTGGAGCGATATAAGACTAAAAATTAGAATGGAGCAGATGAAAGCTAATGACTATGAGAAACCAAGAAACACAAAACAAAACCAAAAGAATGAAAAAATAGAAGATAATATATAGCCTACATCGAATTGCTTGCCTTCTCAATGGGGATGGGTAGGGAAGGAAGAAGGGAGAGAAGTGGGAACTCAAAGTTTTAGGAACAAAGGTTGAGAATTGTTTTTGCGTGCAACCTGGAAATAAGAAATACAAGCAATGGGGTACGAAATCTATTTTGCCCTACAAGAAAGGAGAGAAGATGGGGATAAGGGAAGGAAGGGGTGTGATAGAAGGGAGGGAAGACTGGGGGAAGGGCTAATCAGAATGCATGACATTTTGGTGTTGGGGAGAGGAGAGATGGGGAGAAAATTTGGAACTCATACTTTTGTGGAAATGAATATTGAAAACTAAAAATAAATAAACAATAAAAAAATGTCTTGGGTTTTTCTGGTGCCTAGAAGCAACTAGTCATATAATCATAATCTGATATTTTTGCTTAATTTTTTTTCTTTGTTACAAGGAAGGATTTGGAGCAGAAAGAGAAAGGGAGGTCTAGAAATAACTAATATAAAGACAAAAGGAATCAATAAATTTTTTGAAGATGAAAGGAAAGAAAAAAATTCAGAACTATCATAAACTCCCACTTCTCTCTTCCACATCTCAAAACCACTCTACATTGGCCTGTCTCTTTCTTTGCTCTAGTCTTTGATGAAAAAAGCATCCCTTCTCCTTGCCAAGAACAGCCTCCTCTGGGGCAGCTAGGTGGCACAGCAAATAGAACACTAGTGCTGGATTCAGGAGGTCCTGAGTTCAAATTTGACCTAAGATATTTGACACTTACTAGCTATGTGACCTTGGGCAAGTCACTTAACCCCAAATGCCCTGCTGTCCCCCCTCTGAAAAACAAACAAAAAAAGAACAGCCTCCTCTATATTTGTGTCCCTGATTGAAATACTTTTTGGATGTCCCAGGAATGTGCTTCTGCAATCTCTCTCTCTGTCTCTCATATTCCATCTTCCCTTATCAATAGATTCTTTCACCATTGACAAGTATGCTCAGGTTTCCCTTCTCCTTATTTGTTCCTTGACCTCTTGATCCTTTTTAGATACTGTCCTGTATCTCTTCTCCCTTTCACAGTCTAATTCTGACCTACACTTACAGTCTTTCTTATCTCATCTTTCTCATTTGTCAGTACTTTGCGATTTGACTCCCAAAACTACCACTCAATTAAAACTGATTTCTCCAAGATTATCAACTGTTAAAGGTGATTGCTTTTTCTTAGTCTTCATCTTAGATGACTTCTTCGTAGTTTATAAGAATCAACAATTTCTTCTTGTTACATATGCTTTCCTCTACTGATTTCTGTGACACCTCTCTCCTGATTTTCCTTCCATCAGTCTAACCACTATATCTCAGTCTCCTTTGTTGCATCATCTTCCATATCCCACAGCCTTAGCATGCATCCATATCTCCTCTTTCTATACTGTCTTTTAACAAAATTCTATTATCAGCTCTAAGCAGTTAACTCCCATGTCATATCATAATCTCTCTGGAATTCTAATCCAGCACCTTAACTACTTGTTGGGAATCTCCACTTGGATGTTCCATCTCCATCTCAAAATCAACCTGTCTAAAAGAAGTAATTATCTTTGTCCCATGACTTACCTACCTTCACATTTTGGCAAAAGAAACCACCAAGCACTTCTCTAGAAACCTCTTTCCAAAATAACATATCACTAATTGCTACTCTTCTAGTCAAAGCTGTTTAAATATATTTAAATGTATTATCTCCATTCCAAATGTATTTAAATGTATTATTGTTTAGCCCATATTTTTTCTCCAAGAAAAGCATCAAGAAGTTAAAAATATCTATTAATTATAATGAAAGTGTTCCTCTTTACTACCAATCTAGTAACACTGTGAGGAAGATAGGTGGCTTGGTGAATATAGCATTGAGCGATCCTGGGACAAGCTGGTCTTGTTGATAAAACCTGCTTACTTATTTAAATGTTTAAATAATCATTTCTTTTACTAATATGTTCTTGACTCTTTTGTCAAGAATTAAAGTTAACTTCACTGTCTATATTTGAAAACTTTATTCTTTTCTCCTTTTTAAAAACCAAGTCATTTGCCTTTTCCAGTCTTCTGCGACTACTATTCTTCTCCATGATGCTTCAAAAATCACTAACAATGAGTCAGCATTCACATCTTGACTTTTTTAGCACCCTATGATACAAGACCAACTGACATGAATTCATCAAGGGTAATTATGCGCTCTTTCACTATTGACTTAAGGTCCTTCATTAGTCATTTTGTTCCTTTTCCAGTCCAAAGACCATTCTCTTAGAAATCTAAAACAAACTAAGAACTGAACAGCTCTGTCTTCTTTCTCTTTTCAATTAGCTTCATCCCATTTACTCCAAGTGGTTCTAACTAACCCTTCCTGAATTCTCTTTTCCCCAAAAGAGCTTTAAAAAATTGTCTTTTTGCAATCTTTAACATTTTTCTTTAAATTCATTCCATTAGGATAACATGATTCACAAATTTTCATATTAATCAAGCTCTATGATACGAAGTCACAACTCCTCAGAACTTCAGTTCCATCATCTGAAATGGGAATAGTCATTATAGCATTATCTATTTTATTGTGTTATTATGAAGAAAGCACTTTGTCAACCTTAAAAATTCGATGTAAATATGATCACAATTATTATTGTTTGACAGAGACATATAGTATGTCTAGATTGCAGGAAGGCATCTAAAAAAGCCTCTCATGGTATCCCTATAGAGACATGGACACCAATAGTTTTTAGGCAGATATAGAACTAAATAAATGAATGTCACCCAAAGAGTGTTAAATTAATGGACTAATATCAGCCTTGATGAAGATCGACTGTAGCATGCCATAAGTCTTTTCTCCAGGTCTTGCTTTGTTATATTTTTCATCAATTACTTAGATGTTATCTCTATAGCACTCAGCTATACAACCAAACCAATAAACATTATATCCACATATATGGATATGTGGATATCCACTTCTAACTAAAGAAGTTATCAACCAATTTTCTCCAATAAATAGTGATTCCCCACAGGGAAAAATTACTTAATATGAAATATATATTCATTTAACAAATTATATATACATATATTTATTGAATAAATTGAGGATATATATGTGTATACATATATACATATATATGTATATATGATTAACACTGGAGGAAGTCAACACTACTATGTTAACTGGTTCCATTACAAACTGATGTTATCTAATCTCAACAGAGCCCCCAAAGTTATCCAGATTTTTTTTATGTCTTCCAAGGTTCCCTTCTCTCAGGAGTTTTTCTGATGTAAATGCTCCCAGTTCTCAAATTTGTAGTTAATAGGGAACTAGAAGAATGATTAATATATTGAATTAGAATTGGGGGGAAAATCTCTCAATGGCTTCAAAAAAGAATTGGTAGATGAAAATAGTATTGAGAAATTCAAACTCTTCCACTTAGGTTAAAAAAATTCACTTTACAGTTAAAAGTTTGGAAGAAATATAATATGGCTAAATAGTAGTTCATGTGAAAATAAAAAAATTGCAGGTTTTAGTAGATATGCTAATATGTATTAGTAGGATAACTTCGCTACTAAAAATGCTATTGCAATTTTGGGCAGTACCAATAGAAGCACACTGTTCAGAAGAGGGAAGTGATTACTTCATTGCCCTGGCCAGAGAAGATTACTGTTCTGGGTGGCAAAACTGGGCTCATCCACAGAAATGCAGCCACAATGGTGAAAGAAAAGAAACTTGTCATATGAGAACTACACACTATCATTATCCCCACTTTAAAGATGGGAAACTGAGGCAGGGGCCGACTTGCCCAGGGTCACATAGCTACCAAGTATCTAAAACTGTATCTGAACTCAGGTTATCTTGACTCCAGGCCCAGTGCTTTATCCACTGAGCCAACAATTAGAGCCATCAAAAAATAGGATGGATTTTCTATGCAAGTAATGGGTTTCCTCTCATGGAGGTCTTTCAGCAAAGGATGGAGGGACTCTTCAGGTAGGTGGTAGTGAGAATTCTTTTTCAGGTAATAGATAGGACTATATATGATGGCAGAGAGTCATTCCAAATGTGAAATTCTATGATTCTACAAACATGGTAACTATCTGCAAATATTTTAAGATTAATAGGTAAAAGTGATTACACAGTTTTATTCGGCTCCAAAGGGCAGACTTAGGATTAAGTGGCAGAAGTTTCAGGAAGACAGATGTGTACTTAATGTAACCTCCAATTAATTACAATTGTATGAAAATGAAATGGAACAGTCTGCCTTGTTTGCAAAGTAAGGTTCTCCTAAGTAGAAATGTTCAAAAAGGGCTAAATTTAACTCTGCTCTGGAATTTTAGTAAAGATTAATGTCAGGTAAGGAGGTAGAAGAGATGACCATTAAAGTCTTTTCACAGTTCCAAATTCTGATTACATAATGCTATGAAGAAAATACACTGTTTTAGCACTCAAAAGTACATTTAATTTTTTTTTATAATAAGGCAGTTATTATATGAGTAGAAAGCCCATTTTGAAACTAAGTCAACAAATAAGCCCTGAAATTTTCAGTAGAAGCAAAGGCCAATAATTTAACTTCCCCATAGTATATACAAAAGGATAATGAGTCACAAAGGATGAAGATATAGAGCAGAAGGGAAAAGAGAGGTGGAAAGTAGCCAATACTTCCATTTTCTTCACTATAGAAAATTACAGGAACAGGGAAGAGAGGAAGTTATCTGCTTGCTTTCTTTAGTTTTCAGGATATAACCAGGTGCTCAGAGGAGAGTCCATTAAGATAAACTAAATTACAAATTAGTTAATTTTGAAGAAAGAATGTGATTCCAAAAGGTACCAAATTTGATGGAAATTCTGATGCTCAGTAGAGCTGAAATGAGATATACCAAGAAAAGTTCGTAAAAATCTCTTAATCAGAAAAAGAAATGATAACTGAAGTTGCTCACTAACCTTTAAGGAATATCAATGAATCAGTATGAAGAATATATTTAGAATGTTAGTTTTTCCTATTCTGAGAACAGAATTTTGTGTTCATTTCAAATATTTACTCCAGTTAACAGTTTTAGGAATTGGTTATCTAACTTGTACAGATTTATTCTAGGAATCAGTTTATTTTCTTAGAAAGCAATATCACACTCTCAATAAAGCAGACTAACAGGAAAGGTTATACAGTGGAAAAAGCATGGGTTTGGAATCACAGGACTTAACTTCAAACCTCAGCTCTGCCACTTAAGACCTCCGAGTCAGTCAGTAAACAGTACTAAGCAAGCTAGAGTGCTAATGCTTGGCAATACACTAAGAAAAGCAAAACCAGTTTTTTTCCTTCTAGGGATTCACATTGCAATGAAGGAGGCAAAATGTAAATAATTATGTACATAAATGGTACATTCAAAGGGAATGCATTGGCAGGTTGGGAGTGGGAAGGGCAGGAGGAGAAAGGGAAGAGTAAGAATTGCCTCCTGGAAAAAGTGGGAATTGAACTGAGTCTTGAAGAAAGCAGGCTCTGTTAAAGGTGGCCTTGAGGATAGTTTTCTAGGCAAGGGAAAGGCATACAAAGACAGAGAGAGGGGATACAGTATCCTATTTGAGAAACCAAGAATAGGCCAAAGCAGCAAGGTATGTAAAGTATTTGAAAATTAAGAAATACTGGAAGGGACCAGGTTACCAAAGATTTTGACATATCAAATGAAGAACTTCATTTAATTCTAAAGGTAATCTAAAGGTAATAAAGAGTTGCTGGAGTTTATCAAGCAGTGGGGTGACACAGTAAGACCTAATACACTGTGGCAGCTGGGTAGAGGATGGACTAGAGTGGAAAAGGATGAGTCAGGGAAATCAATCAAAATGCTCTTACCATATTTCAAGGGAAAGTTATTGAGGGCCTGTCATAGAATAATGGTTGTGTAAGTAGAATAAAGGCGACATAAACAAAAGATGTTGTAAAGGTAGAAAATTATAGGATTCGTCAACAGATTTTATTTACAAGACTGAGTGACTGGGAGGATGGTGGTACCCTTAGAAATAATAAAAATATTGGGAAGAGGGGTGGGTCTGGGAAGAAAGACAGTGAGTTCTGTTTTGGACCAGTTGAGTTTGAGATGTGAGACTAGAGGACAAGAAAGATACTAAGGCTGGATATATAGCCCTAGGAATTATCTGCATAGAGGATAAATGAATCCAGAGAAACTTATAATCTCACTAACCAAGACAAAGAACAGAAGAGAACCTAGGAAAAAGAGTTAGGAGGACACCCTAACAGGTAGGAATGACAATGGATAGATTTAGCAAAGCAGATTGAGGAGGGAACAGGGCACTGTAATGTTAATGAGAGAGTTAAAGACCTTCCCCACACATTAATGGGCCTGCCCATTAAGGAAAGCTTGATAAGGGGAGGCCCACACCTTTTGTTAATTTCTAATGAACAGGTTCTTGAAGGTTGTGATACCCTCTGGCTCTGAAAAGTGTATGTATACCCTGAGGTGAGGTTTTACTTCCAGGCTTACTCTTTGGAAGTGTTTGTTTGGGCTGGAAAACCATAAAGGAGTACCGCCCCTTTTCTCTCTCTGGTAACTATGTATGTATTGATTATGGTCAGACAGCTGGAAGCCCCTGTCTGTTGATGTTTATTTGTTTATATTTTCTTTGAAATTCAGAGTGCTGACTTTTCCCCCTGAGCTAAGTAAATGAATGATACATATGGTTGATTAAAGAAGATGACTGACCCCTCAAAAGTTGCCTTTCCTTTTAGAAAAGCAGATCTAAGAACCTGCACAGCAGGTCCTCTTGTGTCAGGATCCTTGCTGATACAGACATTCAGGAGAGAACAGTATCATGAAATCCCTGAGAGACAAGGATATTCAGAAGTTGACTGACACAGTCAAGAAGTATAAAGATTGAAAAAAGGTCATTAAGTTTGGCAATTAAAAGACCACTGGAAACTGTGGAGATGGTAGTTTCAGTTGAACAACAGATGAGGTTAGAGGCAGAAGGCTTTGATGTAAAATAGATAAAAGGAAAGAGAGGTACCTAGTGGAGATGGCTTAGTCAAGCAAAGATATCAAACAACAGTTAGTGGTCATTGTTAGATCAAGCAAAAGCTTTTTTTTAACGATGAAAGGGAGAGTGTTTGTAGGCAAAAGGGAAGAAGCCAGTAGATAAAAGATTAAAAACTACAAAGTGGAAATGTTAAGGAAGTGATCTTCAGAAGACAGGATGGAATGGGATCAGCTGTGTAAGAGAAAGGAGTTGCCTTGGTAAGGAGAAGGGCCACTTCTCCACATGAGAGGGAGTGACAGAGTTAAGTTATTTACCCTTTCTAGCCCTGTTTCCTCATTTTTTAATAGACTTCTAAGGTTCCCTGCAGCTCTAAATCATTTGGAGGCAATTCTTGAGTATCAATTCTTGAGTATCATTCAGATGAAACTGAGCCATCCAGTAGCAACATGCAGTAATTTCACATAGGGGATTCCTGAAGCCCAAAGAAAACGTATACATTATTAGATAGGTGTATCTAACTAATAAAAGATATATATACAGTGATATTATCACAACACAGTGATTATAATCACAGTGCTTGATACTCAAATCTGTACTTGAAAGATGCTCAATTAAAACAGATGAATGACTAATAGATATCTTTCAAGGGTTGGTGAAATGGAAAGACCACAGGACTTGGGAGTTGAGAGGACCTCATTTTTAAATCCTTATTCTATCAGCAGATAGCTGTGTGATCCTGAGTAAGTCACTCCATCATTTGGACTTTGGTTTCTCTAACTATAAAACAAAAAGTCAAAGAATATGGGCAAATGGTTTTATGAAACATTGTTAACTCTTGATATTATATAAAAAAGTGCTTCAAATCATTTATAATTAGAAAATACAAATCAAAACACCTAATATTGCACTTCAGACTCAGCAAATTGGCAAAGGCGTTAAAAATATTCAATAGTGGAGGAGATAATGGAAAGCAGACATAAATACACTGTTAATGGAGCTGTAAATTGGTCCAATCATGCAAGAAATATGCAAAGTGACTGTATACCTGCTGACTCAGTAATCCTAATACTAGGCACGCAGATGTTAAAGATTTAAGGATCCAATAAATATTATATAACATTATTGGTAGCAAGGAACTAGAAACAAAATAGGTGACTTCAACAGAGGAATGAATAAAAAAGCTATAGCATATAAACATAATAGAATATTATTGTTCGGCAAAAATGATGAATGTCAAATTCAGAGAAATATAGAAAAAGCTTTCTTATAATTCTCTTTTTAAAAAAATGTTTATTTATATTTAGTTTTCAACATTCATTTCCACAAAACTTTAAGTTCCAAAATTTCTCCCCATCTCTCCCCTCCCCCCCCAACCCAAAACATGGTACCTTATGATTACCCTTTCTCCCAATTTGCCCTCCTTCTATCACACCCCTCCCTTGCCTTATCCTCATCTTCTCTCTTGTCTTCTAGGGCAAGATAAATTTCTGTACCCCATTACCTGTATTCCTTATTTCCCAGTTGTATGCAAAAACAATTTTCAACATTCATTCCTAAAACTGAGTTCCAACTTTCTCTCCCTTCCTCCTTCCCCATCCATCCCCACTGAGAAGGCAAGCAATTCAATACAGGCTATGCATGAATAGTTATGCAAAAGATTTCCATAATAGTCATGTTGTGTAAGATTAATATTTATCTCCATCCTATCCTGCCCCCCATTCATTCTATTCTCTCTTTTGAACTTGTCCTTCCCCAAAAGTGTTTACTTCTTATTGCTCCCTCCTCCCATTTGCCCTCCCTTCCATCATCTCTCCCACCCTGCTTATCCCCTTCTCACCTACATTCCTGTAGTCTAAGACAGTTTTTCATACCCAAATGAGTATGCATGTTATTCCCTCCTTATGCCAAATGTGATGAGAGTAAACCTCTCATCTCCCCCATTTTCCCCTCCATTGAAAAAGCTTTTTCTTGCCTCTTTCATGAGAGATAACCTGCCCCATTCCATTTCTCTCTTTCTCCTCCCAATATATTCCTCTCTCACCCCTTGATTTTATTTTTTAGATATCATCCCTTCCTATTCAACTCACCCTATACTCTGTGTGTGTGTGTGTGTGTATAATCCCTCCAACTACACAAATACTGAGAAAAGTTTCAAGAGTTACAAATATTTTCTTTCCATGTAGGAATGTAAGGAATTCAACTTTAGTAAGTCCCTTATGATTTCTCTTTCCTGTTTACCTTTTCATGCTTCCATTGATTCTTGGGTTTGAAAGTCAGATTTTGTATTCAGCTCTGGTCTTTTCATCAAGAATGCTTGAAAAGTCCTCTATTTCACTGAATGACCATTGATGAGGGCCAGAGTGGAGTGCAAGTTGACAAGCTCAGGATAGACCTTTGGGTAAACTGTTCTTTGAGACTGTGCTCATTATCATCCAGAATGGTGCTCCATGCCCCCCAGATGTTGCTGTCTCCATGAGACAAACAAGAGAATTAGAGAAAACAAGGGATATGTAAAATAGATGCCCGCTAGGCTCACAGTCTGATTAAATCACAATCTGATTAAATCAGTTTTATAAGACTGATTTAATCACTAGGGCAGAGACAAGAAGAATGTCATAGGCTTGCAGTTTCTTTCTATAAATACTCAGACCCTCAGATCAATAAAGTGGAGTTGGTCTTTCTTCTCCAGCCTCCCGTGTCTTTCTTCTTCACCAAATCATCAAGCTGTGTAGGGAAGCAGGCCTTCCGCTGCAGACCATTTTTCCCCTGACATATTACACTCAGTTTTGCTGTGTAAGTGATTCTTGGTTTTAATCCTAGTTCTTTTGACTTCTGGAATATCATATTCCAAGCCCTTCAATCCCTTAAGGTAGAAGTTGCTACATCTTGTGTTATCCTGATTGTATTTCCACAATACTCGAATTGTTTCTTTCTAGCTGCTTACAATATTTTCTCCTTGACCTGGGAACTCTGGAATTGGGCCACAATGTTCCTAGGAGTTTCTCTTTTTAGATCTCTTTCAGGAGGTGACTGGTGGATTCTTTCAATATTTATTTTACCCTCTGGTTCGAGAATATCAGGGCAGTTTTCCTTAATTTCATGAAAGATGATGTCATATCAATTGATTAACATTTATTAAGTGCCAATGAGGCATTTCACATCATGTTCTATTTTTTCATTCTTTTGGTTTTCTTCTGTAATTTATTGGTTTCTCATAGTCATTACCTTCCATCTACTCCATTCTAATTTTTAAAGAACCATTTTCTTTAGTGAGCTTTTGAGCCTCCTTTTCCACTTGACTAATTCTGCTTTTTAAAGCATTCTTCTCCTCATTGACTTTTTCAATCTCTTTTGCCAGTTGAGTTAGCCTATTTTTAAAGGTGTTATTTTCTTCAGCATTTTGGGGGGGGGGGGGGGGTCTCCTTTAGCAAGCTGTTGACTCGCTTTTCATGATTTTCTTGCATCACTCTCTTTTCTCTTCCCAATTTCTCATGTTCCTCTCTTACTTTTTTTGAAATCCTTTTTGAGCTCTTCTATGGCCTGAGACCATTGCATATTCATTTTGGAGGCCTCTGATGATAAGCATTGTTCTTCCTCATCTAAAAGGATGGAAGAAAATACCTGTTCGCCAATAAAGGAACCTTCTTTGGTCTTACTTTTTTTCCCCTTTTGGGGACATTTTCCCAGTCAGTTACTTGACTTTTGAGGCCTTTGTCAAGAGGGAAGTGTACTCCAGGGACTTGTTGTTCTCAGTCCCTCCAAGGTGGCACAATCAAAGAAGAGGAATTTACTCTTCTCCTGGCCTGTGCTCTGGTCTGGGAGATACCAAAGCTTTTCTGCCCAGGATCTGCAAGAACTCCTTTTCTAGAGCCTCCATCATCTCCACCATGCCAGATATCACTCTTCCTCATCCCTGGGCTGCCACTCAAGGCTGAGACCCAGATCAGGCTCAATCCCCCCAGGGCATTTAGGCCAAGGGCTCCAAAAATGGACACTGCTGCTGCTTTGGCTGCCACCACTGCTGCTGTAGTCCACCACTGGGATTCAGAGAGGACCCTACTCACTTCTCACCCAGGTGAAAAAGCCTATTCACTGACCTTTGAAGTTTTCTTTGGTGTTTGTGAGAACTGCTGCTGCTACTGGGGGTTCCCCCCAAGACTTGTTCTGGTTCTTTCCTGCCAGTGTCACATGGCCAGGGCTGGGCTGGGATCCATGGGCTGTGCTCTGCTCTGTGCCCCATGCTATAGACCTTTCCTATTGGCCTTCCAGGCTACCTTGAGGTGGAAATCTCTTTCACTCTGTCGTTTTGTGGCTTCTGCTGCTCCAGAATTTGTTTATAGAGTCATTTTTTACAGGTATTTTATGGGCTGTGGGAGAAGAGCTAGTGTCTACTCCACCATCTTGGCTCCTCCCTCTGTAATTCTTTTTTTTTAAACAAAAAATATTGTCAATTTTTCTTTGCTACGAATATCAATCACATGGTATGAAGTGCACTGGAATTAGGTTGGTTTTCCCTAAAAAGATTCTGAACACAGAAGACTTAACTCTTTATTTCTGAAATAATCAATATGTAAGTAATTCAACTTTACAGTTTTTTGGTACATGGAAAGTACTAAAGAGAGTCTCTCATAGTAGAGCCCTAAGAGGTATCAAGGAAAAGAGGAGGTTCTTTGTGCCTGCTTTTAAATCACCTTTTGTTTTGTTCCTCCCTCACACCTCCAATACCCATAGTGACTCCATGGGAGCTTGAGTGCCTTGGGCTGAAGCAATTTCCCCCCACACCAGAAGCAGGGAAGAGGAGGTTTCTCTCTTCCTGCCACCTCACTTAAGATGAGGCCAAAAATTCATGAGGTAGGAGAGAAGCAACAAACTTCTATTAGTATGATTTCATCACACTATTCCCAAGGTAAAGAATTTACAGTAACAAAGTAAATGTTCATTGATTGGAGAATGGCTAAATAAGTTAGGGTGCAGAATGCAACGGAATATTACTGTGCTATAAGAAGTGATGAATATGCAAAAGATAGAGAAGCATGGAAAGACTTAACATGAACTGATGATGCAGAGTGAAGAAAGCAGAGCTGAGCAAACAATATACATGACTACAACGACATGAAGAGAAAGAACAATAAGTGCAAAATAAATGAAAGTGAATGTTACTGAATTACAAAGAAATAGGATAACCCCAGAGACTCAGATACTGAGTCCAGGCAATACATTTTGCCAGAGGGTGATATCATCTAGAGCACAAAGGATTATTGTTATACCAACCTCAGGGCACAACCTGCCTACTGGGTCTTAGCTCTGGGAAACAAACTATCTACAAAATATTTTGACAGTTATATGGGATGACTCTCTGGGAGAAGAGAAGGAGAGAAATATAAGGAAAAATTTAAGTAATGTAAAAATGAAAGATAAAAATAATTCATTTATAAAGGAATGTAAAATTAATTTCTTATACAAATCTCCGTACCTTGGAAGTCGTTCCACTTCTTTCCCTTTCACTTTGAGGGCTTTAAAATTTTTCTCCCAATCATGTACAGTGAAAAGATTCTTTTCCACAAGAGCCTCCATATCTAGTTGTCCAATGACAACCCATTCCTTTAAAAAAAGATATAAAGAGAATTATTATTTCAAAGTAAGAAATATGATTAGTTCATATTTAAAAGCCTAGAATATACCCATATGATTACTGGAAATATGGCCATTGTAAAATGATGCACTGACAGTTCATAAACGCAACATATATTCTAATCACAGTCCTGTTACTGACTAGTAAACACTTCCTAAAGTCACATATGACCTTAGGAAAGTCACTTTTAATCTCTAAGAATTCAAGTTTTGTCCACTATAGATGAGATTAACTAACTGAAAATGCTACTAATTAGTCCACAGTTTAAACCATGATTCTTGGAACTTTCATTGAATTTCTGCTGATCCAGTCTTAAGGAAAAGAAAATTTTCATATTTAAAACTACCTTTTCATCCTAGAAATTCCCTTATCCCTTGTGGTCTTCTTACCCTGGAACATCCCTCCTATCCCGAGGCCCCCTTCTCCCACTGACTAATTCCTCCCAGTGTTTCAAGTTAGAGGAAGAGCCAAAGTAAACCAGTTACACTTCTTCCCCTAGATCTGTTTATGATTCTCTGGATATCAGTACCATGCTCCCTTCAAAGGTATTTCAAATAGCCTCTACTTTTTAGTTTCCTTTTATGTGTTGTTTTTCTCCCATTAGAATATAAGCTCCTTGCGGTAAGGACTATTTTTTGCTTGTTAATTATATCCCCAGTGCTTATCACAGTTTCTGGTACACAGTAAGCTCTTAATAAATGCTTTACCCATAAGCAAAAAGCTAGGGAAGTATTGGGGGGAATCCAAGTCTAATTGTCTTTCCACCACACCATTCCACCTCTGAATTCTAATAACTACTCAATAAAATGACTATTGGCATTATCCACAAGATTTCTATATATTTCTTACTACATGAAAAATATCTAAGACAAAAATAAGTCTTAAAATGAAATTCTATTATCCAAACTCTATGTTACTTCTGGAAAATACTACTTAAAACCTCACAATAAAGGGAAAAGATTAGCCTATTCCTGTTAGTTCATAAAGTCAAAAAGCAAAAGGCTCATAAAGGCTCAGATTAGTGACCTAATAATTCTCACCAAATAAGTAACTAAGCTCTAACATAATAACATTCAATGTGTATTTGCCGATTTAAACCTATTAGAAACTCTATATATTTTAAACCTATTGTAAACTATATTTTTTCTTCCTCAAATTATAAAGAATCTTCTTTTCCCTTAAAGCAAGAGCAAAAATAAATTCATGTGGAAGATGTAGCAAATATTAAATTCAACTTCCCCTAATGTTCTAGGATGAATATGTCATCTTGTTTAGCAGAAAAAGTTGCCCTGGACATACCTGGAACTTCATTAATATTTGTTAACTGATTTATATTGTGAAACATATATATTAGGAACCCAATATTGTTTTTCAATTCAATCAACATTAACCAACCTTCTCATATGAAGAAAGATCTGTGCTAGATGGTAATATAAGATAAGGAAGGCATGGGGATATAAAAATGAAACAACACATTCCAGACCCTTTTTCCAAAGAATAAACTCAAAATCTTTTGAAAAGTTTACAATAAACAATTAAACTTAGCTCCTTAGGAAATTATGTCACTTGAATATTTTAAACAATTTAAGCATATTAAAACTAGAAAATAGCAATGATTTTCCTGCCTTCTCTAAATATAGATCCTTGATTATTGTTCAGCAGCACAGAACCAATGATCTTTTATTACAGATTTGACTAGGGAGTTTTATACTTGATGAAATATAGAAAAATAAAAGAACAGACAATACAAAACTACAAATATTCAATGTCAAGAATTGGTAATCCCAAACTTTTTGTTTCCAAGACCTGTGATAGAGTGACAAGTAAACCACTTTTAAGCTTTATATAGCATCATCATTTTAAACTGACATTTATGAGTGAAGCAGACCAAGCAGGAGTAGGCATAAGGGGCAAACTTTCAAAATGTATAAAATGTTTATAATTTTAGCAAGTTATGAAAATTTGTGCAGAATATTAGCAGTATTACTTAAACAGGATATTTTTTTAAATTATCAGGGTTGGTTTTATTCTAAAATAATGACAATGCCCTGAAAAATCAATCACATGGATATTCAAACCAATTTAGTTGTCTTATGCTTGCTTATTGGTCAGCTGTTACACTGTTGAAAAAATAATTCAAAGAAAAACGGTCCACTTGGCAACCATAATCTTTTTTTTCCTATAAACTGATCAGGGAGCAATGATAGCCAAAGCCATAGAGTTAAGCTGAAGACAAGTAAGACAAGTAAGAACTTATCTATTTATACAAATTTCTAATTAGTCATAAGGCTATTTAAGAATCTCAAACAAAACTAAAATCTAAAGTCGTGAGATATAAGTACAGACAAAGATATAGATATATGTATATAACAAACTGCTACATATGATCTGTGGATTATATATTGTATTAAATTAGTTTAGTGGATTTAAATTAAATGAGTATAGTGGATTAAATATTGGATATGATCATATAGAACTATATTAACTGAAAAAATCTGTTAGAGGAGCACCACACACAAGCAGAGGTGAGAATTTCATTACCTGCACTAAAGCACATGCTTAAACCTTTGGCATATTTAAGTTAGATGCTAAACAGATTACAGAATCTGAAGGTCTATGTATTTGAAATGAAAATCAAAATACTACAATAATATTTAGGAAAATCTTCCCTACTGATATTCCATCTTTTCTTTAACTTGCATAAAAACTATAGATAAAAGAATCCCTAAATATCATTCATTGGTTTGCTACGTTCTTCAAAGTTTATAAGAATAAAATCTGGCAATTATGTAGAACTTTTAAAATGTATAAACCAATTTAATGCATTCTCTTATCTGAGCTTCATAACGACACTGTAGATACTACAACTATGCCCATTTTAGAGATGAGGAAACTTGTGGCCCAGAGAAGGGCAAGTCATGCACACATAACAAATCAATGTCAGAAGTAAGATTCAAACCTATATTTTCCATACTACTAGTCTAGTAATCCACCCATTATACATGGATTTTTTAATTATATACCAATTATATGCAAAGGAAAAGACAAATTTGCACATTTAGTGCCACCAACAAAAATTACTACACACATTATAAAATCATTCAAATGAAATATGTCAAAAAGAATGGCAAAAATATACAATGAAAAACTGCAAAATCATTACCTTAAGTTGGTCTGAAACGGCTGCCAGTCTTCTAAACAGATCTTCTGCTTTGCTGAAAATAGTCAGGAATCCACTTGCATTTCTTTCAATCATAACGGTAAAGATACCTTCATCTCCTGTATCACCCACTCCTCTAAACTGGTTTGGGATACTGATGAATCTCTTCATTTCTCTGTAATATTTAGCACGGATTTCTTCAAAGGGAGGTTTGAACTGCAATCTTCCTTGTCTAAAAATTGAACAAATCATTTTTGAATAAAAATTATAAAGAAATTAAGAGGGAAGGAGTCAAGATGGCAGAAAAAAACATCTGAGTTCCTCCAACATTCCCCTCTAAGAAACATTAAAATAACGCTTTAAATCTAATTCTAGAGTTGCAGAATCAACAAAAGATTGGAGTGAGACATTTTTCCAGCCCAAAACAACTTAGGAGGTCAGAAGGTAAGGTCTGTGACACTGGGACAGGGACTGACACGGAGCCCACATACTGGCAGTATCTGTTAACATCAACAGTTAGCAGTAGCATCAGGTGCTCTCAGGCCAGAGTCAGTAAAGGGATTGAACAATTATTCAGAAGATCATTACAGAAGATCCCCATGCTGACACTAGGTGCAGGAATGGGCACTATTTGGCAACTCCACTGCCCAAACACAGTTCCACAGTGAAGAGGAGTGATTGTGGTCGCAAGGAAACTGGAAGCCTGAGGACGTACTGATAATGCCTTTTTGCTTATTGTTAATATAGTTTTGCTTCTTAATGGGAAGATCTTCCCCATCAATTAATGGGTCTGGGAAGATTTGTAGGAAACCCCACACCTTTTGTTAATTTTCTAAGGAGACACTGGTTCTCAAGGGTTGTGATGTCCTCTGGTGCTAAAAAATGTATAAAGACTCTGAGGCATGGTTTTACTTTGGGGCTTAGTTTTTGGAAGAAGCTTTGTGTGCTAGGTAAGACTCTGGGAAGCCACTAAGCAGCCCCCAGCTTTGAAAACTCAGATGTTGGTGCTTCCCTCTCTGGCATCTATGTTTATATGTAATGGTCAGACAGTTGGATCTGTCCATTGAATTATGACGTATATTTTTTCTGAAGTTCAGGGTGCTGACTTTTTCCCCTGAACTATGTGAATGTGATAAATATACTTCATTAAAGTGATTGCTGACCTTTCCTCAAAAGGTGCCTTTCCTTTTAAAATGCAGATCTAAGAACCTGTGATAGCAGGCCCACCTGTGTATATCAGGGTGCTAACTGATACGGAGGAGGAGAGCAATCATTGGGGGTTGCAAGGAGGGGCTCTTCCTGGGTAACAGTCCAGGAGCATAGTGACCATATCTCTTCCTCTGAAGCTCCAAAAACTTAAAAACTCCAAGAGCTATCTATGAAAACAGCAGTGAAAAAAAGCCTCAAGCTTGGGACAGTACACCTTCATCTCTACTCCAGGGGAGCAGAACTAATTCTAACATAATGTTCAAAGTCATGAAATAGGACAGAAAATGAGCAAACAAATAAACAAACAAAAAAAAGAACATGAGTATAAGATCATGACATTAAAATGAGCATAAGCAAAACCTCAAAGAAAAGTGCAGATTTGACACAAGCTCAACAAGATTCCTGGAAGAACTAAATTAAGAGCAAAAAATAATTATAAAAATTCAAAAGAGTGATAGAGGAAAAACAAGTAAAAGATATGAAAACAATTCAAGAAAATTATGAAAAGAGAATTAACAGCTTGGTAAAAGAGATATAAAAAATACAGAACAGCACCTTAAAAAGCAGAATTGGCCAAATTTAAAAAGAGGTACAAAAATTCACTGAAGAAAATAATTTCTCAAAAATTAGAATTAAGCAAGTGGAAATTAATGACTGCGTGAGACATCAGGAAACAACAAAATAAAGTCCAAAGAATGAAAAAATGGAAGAAAAAGTGAAATATGTCATCAGAAAAACAACTGGTCAGAAAAATAGTTTGAGGACAGATAATTTCATAATTATTGCACTAAACAAAAGCCATCATCGAAGAAAGTTTACATATTATATTTCAAGAAATTATAAAGGAAAACTGTCCCAATATCCAAGAAACAGAGAACAAAATGTAAATTGAAAGAATCTACCAATCACCTCCTGAGACTCTTAAATGAAAACTCCTAGAAATATTATAGCCAAATTCCAGAGCTCCCAGGTCAAGAAGATAGTACTTCAAGCAGTCAGAAAGAAATTATTCAAATACCATGGAGTCACAGTTAGGATCACACAAGATTTAAAAGTTACATTAAAGGAGTGAAAGACTTGAAAATATGATATTCTGGAAGGCAAAGAAGGTAAGATTACAATCAAGAATAACCTATCCAGCAAAACTTAGTGGAATCCTTCTGGGGAAAAATGGATTTTTAATGAAATAAAAAACTTTCAATTATTCCCAATGAAAAGACCGGACCTGAATAATAAATCTGACATTCAAACAAATAAGACTCAAGAAAAGTATGAAAAGGGTAATCTGAAAGAGAAATTATTTACATGTCTATATGGGAAGATGATACTAATTCCTCAGAAAGTTGTCATTATTAGGACAGTTAGAAGGATTCTACATAGATGGCATAGGTATAAGTTAATGATGTTGGGATGATCTCAAAAAAAAAGTAGGGAGAAAGAGGGATGCACTGGGAGAAGGAAGAAGAAGAAGAAGAAAAATTATCTCACATAAAAAAGCCTATTAAGGAAGTTTTTACAGTGGAGGGGAAACTGGGAGAGTTCCTTGAACCTTACTTTCATTTAACTGGTTCAAAAAGGCAAAACTATATATACACACTCAGTTGAGTCCAGAAACCTATTTTAACCAAAAGAGAAGTAAAAATAGAAGGGGTTAAGAGAAAGGAAGGATGGTGATAATAAGGAAAATTAAGGGAGCCTGTGATCAGAAGCAAAACAAACTTTTGAGGAGGGAGAGGGTAAAAAAAAAAGAGAGAGAAAAGAATAAACAGAAAAAAAATAGGATAGAGTTAATACATAGCCATCATAACTGTGAATGGGATGAACTCAATCATAAAATTGAAGGGAATAAAATGGTTTAGAAACCAGAATCCAGCATGTTTAAAGAAACACACTTGAAACAAAACAACACACAGAGAATCAAAATCATGGACTAAAGCAGAATATATATTGCTTTAGCTGAAGAAAAAAGGCAAAAATGGCAACAACAATCTCAGAGCAAAAACAGACTAATTAGAGGAAACATTCAGGTAGTATACACACCAAGTACTGTTGATAATAAAGGTATATGCATTAAACAGCAGAGCGCTCAGTTAAATGAGCTATGGAAGGAAAGAAACAGTAAAACTATATCGAGGGTGCACATCAGAACTAGATAAATTTTCCATAAAATAAACAAGAAATAAGCTACAAAAATGAACAGAAGTTTAGAAAAGTTAAATGGGACAGACCTCTCGAGAAAACTGAATGTTCTCAGTTCTACACAGCACAGTCACAAAAACTGATCATGTGTTGTAATACATAAAATACCTCATACATAAACAACATAAAAACATAAAAACCTCACCAACAAATGTAGAAAAGCAGAAATATTAAATGCACCACTTTCAAACTATAATATAATAAAAATTACAATAGAGGGCCTTGCAAGCATAGATTAAAAATTAACTGGCAACTAAATAATCTAATCCTAAAGAATGTGTGGGTCAAAGAACAAATCATAAAGACAATCAATTATCTTTAATAAAGTCAATGACAACAATTAGACAACATACGAAAATTTGTGGGATACAGTCAAGGAAATACTTAGGAGAAAATGTGTATCACTAAACCTTAAAAAGGAGAAAGAGCAGATGAATGAATTGGGCATGCAACTGAAAAAAACTAGAAAATGAACAAATTTAAAACCCCAATTTAAAAAAAAATTAAACACTATATTTTAAACAGTGGTGAAAAATTTCTTACTTATAAGTTAAATCTACGTTTATTTCTGGCAGATTCTCATTAAGTGCTTCTAAGCCCATTTGGTACTGATGCTCCAGGGCTTTGTAGAGCTGATGATTCCAGTGCTGCTTCCACGCATGCATGTCACTTGCTTGGAATCCCTTAAATATAACATCATTTAGTTAGAATTAGGTTATAGCAATTTTATTCTAATGTTCTTATATTAATACATTAAATATCATTGAAACATCAATGTTTAAATGAAATATCTCAATTTCAACTCAAATATTTTAATAATAATTTTTAAATATAAAGTATCCATTTTTAACAATTTATTACTTCTAAAGTACTTTCCTCATAACAATTCTTTGAAATAATACAATTATTACTATACCCATTTTATAGATAATGAAACTAAATCTCCAAATAGTAAGGTGATTTGCTCTGGGATGTGCAACAAGGGTCAGAGGCAGAATTTCAAGGTCTTCCATACCAGGAACATCTGTACTGGTGGTGTCAAACATATTGCAACATTTGGCCTCAACATTTCCAAGTGCTATCCAAAACAGATTTTTTTTTTTTTACTTATTTTCAGTGTTCCACAATCACTACCATACAACCTAGATTTTTTTCTTTCCCTCTCTCCCCCACAAGTCCTCCCTCTCTCCCTGAGATGGCATATAATTTTATATCGGTTCTACACATACATTCCTATTAAATACATTTTCACCATAGTCATGTTGGATAGAAGAATTAAAATGAATGGGAGAAATCACATAACAAACCAAAATGTAATACAAAAGAAAATGATTTGCTACAATCTGTGACTGAATTCCACAGTTCTTTCTCTGGATGTGGAAGGCATTTTGCCTAAAAAGACCACTGGAAATTTTTTAAGTCTTTGCATTGCAATGAAGTTCTAAGTCTTACCAGAAAAAGTCCTTACACACTGTGGTTGTTGCTGTGTAACAAGTTCTCCTGGTTCTACTCCTTTTGCTCAGCATCAGATCATGTAAGTCTTTCCAGGCCTCTCTATATGGAATTAATTTACCATTTGCACTCAGTAAGAGGCATCCTCCATAAGAGAGGCAAATAACCCTGGAGAGTATGTACCTCCACTTTTATCAATATAATTTACTATTGATAGAGAGTCATTGAACAGTTTTATCCCTGTGATCTGGTATGATCTTAACATACACTGAAAATATCTTCTAATGGGAAAGACTTTTGTTTTTTTGCATAAATAAGCAATAAATACAACAGGATCCTGAATTCATCATGCCCCTGTCATTTGTGTTACTGAAAACGAAGCCAAGTATTAGAAGTCATTGGCAGAAGTTTTATCTGCTCATTAGTATTTTCATCAAGGATATCCTCAATATTTTATGTCATTCTCAGAAGCATTTTAGTAAAATGAGAAAGCATATAGGACAGTTCTAATTAATGACTTATCCAAGTTCTAATGATTTATCAAATATATATTTTTGTGTAGTGATACTGTTTATAATTTTTTTAGTTATTTGCAATTCTTTCTCATTCTTTCATATATCTTGAAAATTGATTCCTTAATGTTTTCAAAATTATGTTGCTTACACAAAAAAAAATTTCAAAAATATTTGAGCTGGTACAGCTGCTTTTCCCAACTTCATTTTCTTAAATGTCATTTGTACTTCCTCATAAGGCATAATGGAGAGCGAATATGGCTCTTCCAATGTCACAGATGATGGGATCACTATAGGAATATCTGAAGATGTATTCTACTTTCATCTACTTGTTGTTCTCCTTGGAACACAATACTACTCCAAATCTCACATCAAATTTCTTCTGCAAGATTTTACAAATGAGCATATATTATATACCACTATTATTCTTGACTACTTTATCTCCAGTCTTGGCAAGAATCTTAAGGTGGTTTGACACTGAAAGGAACCACAGAAGTATTGTAATCCCATCTCCTTTTACAAGTAAGGAATTTGAGGTCTAGGAGGTGACTTGTACAGAATCACATAGGCAATGCCTAAGGCAGTATTCACACCTATTTCTAAATAAAAATCTTTCCAAAGAATCATGCCATGTTGCACTTCAAATACTGCCCACAGTTACTTATGGAATGCTTTCCCTGAACATAATTACTGACCAATAAATATTTCACTGATCAATGGCTAGATAAGGAGATAGTGTCCCATAAGAACAAAAGTTAAATACTCATCGAGAGAACTAGAAATTGATTCAAGAACTTAACTAACTATTCAAAAGAAGAAGACAGAAGTGATATAATTAGGATAAGGCATACTATTTCCAATGAAGAAAACCACAAAAACGGTTAAAGTTGCTTCAAAGACAGCAGAAAAGTTTTGATCAATCAGCCAGCACAGAAGAGAAATGTCTACATCAAATATTCACTATATTTTTTTGGCCATCTTTACTTCCTCAACATAGCAACTTTATCATAGATTAAAATGACATAAGAAATTTTTTCATTCCCATTTTTCAGTAATTAGTCAGAACAGGTCTTATTAGGGTGTCATCTCATCTTTATCCATTCTTTAGGTATACTATTGACTAACACAGAAAAACTGACTTAGGTATGATTTCTGCCATTGGTAATTTGCTATTTCTTTTCTGTTATGATCATCAATTTCATGTTGATCAAATCTGTTAATATAGTCCATTTTATTTTTATTATGTTTAAATCTAGCCTCAGACACTTAACTGTGTGACCCTGGGCAAATCATTTAATCCACTTTTCTCAGTTTCTTCAACTGCAAAATAGGATAATAATAGCACCTCTCTCCCACAGTTGTGAGGAAAAAAAGCGACAATATTTGTACAGTGCTTAGCACAAAAATAAAGCACTAGCTAGGGGACTACAATGATATATCACAAAGATTATACATTGTGACTGAGATTTATAAAAAGAATTCAGGGATGATTTAATAAAAGGAAAACTATTAATATGTTTGATTATGTCAATAACAAAGTTAACAAATCATGTAAATATGCTAGCAGATGTAGAAAAAGCTTTTGAGAAAATACAACACTCATTACTATTAAAAACAGTTGAAAGCACAGGTATAAATGGACTTTTTCCTCAAAATAATAAGTACCTACCTAAAAACATGACCAAGCATTATTTCTAATGTAATAAGCCTTCCCAATAAGATCAAGCCTAAAACAAGGATGTCATTATCATAAATATTATTCAATATTATCTCATAAATGCTAGCAGTAGCAATAAGAGGAAAAAAATAAGTTGAAGGAATCAAAATGGGTAATGAAGTAATAAAATTATTGCTTTCTATAGACAACATGATGACACAATTAGAAAAACCTAGAGATTCAACTAAAAGTTAAACAATAATTTTAGCAAAGAAGCAAAATATGAAATAAACCCACATAAATATCAGCATTTCTATATTTCACAAACAAAACACTGCAGGAAGAGATGGTAAGAGATACCTCATTTAAAATAACCATAGACAGCACAAAGTACCTGGGAGTACACCTGCCAAGACAAACCCAGGAACTATATAAACATAATTATAAAATACTTTTTATACAAGTAAAGTCAGATTTAAATAACTGGAAACAGTCATTCTTCAGCAGAAGCAATATAATAAAAATGAAGATTCTATCTTAACTAATCTACCTGTTCAATGTCAACCCGATCAAAGTACCAAAAAAATATTTTGTTGAGCTAGATAAAAAATAAAAACAAAATTCATTTGGAAGAAATGTTAAAGAATAACAAGGGAATGAATTAATGGGGAAAAACTGTAAAGAAGGAAGGTTTAGCAGTATCAAATTTTATACTGTAATTATCAAAACTACCTGGTACTAGCTAAGAAACAGAACAGTGCATCAGTGGAACAGAGTAGACATAACAATACACAAGAGTAAATGATTACAGAACCTTTGTGTTTGACAAATATAAAGATTTAAGTTTTGGGGGTAAGAATTCACTATTTGGTAAAAATTTCTAGGAAAACTGCAAAGTAGTCTAGCAGAAACTGGGTATAGAATAGTATCTTTTACCATTTACTGGGATAGGGTCCAAATGGATAGATGACCTAGATATAAAGGGAGATACCATAAGAAATTCAGATTAATATTGAACATACTACCTATCAGACTTATGAACAGGAGAAGAATTTATGAATTAACAAGAGATAGAGAGCAATGTGAGGTGTAAAATAGATAATTTCAACTACATAAATTAAAAAAAGTTTATACAAATAAAATCAATGTAGCCAAAATTAGAAAGAAAGCAGAAAACGGCGGGGGGAGAATTTACAGACAGCTTCTCAGATAAAGGTCTCATATCTCAAACATATAGAGAACTTTTTGAAATTTATAGAAATGTGCATCATTCCCCAATTAGTAAATGGTCAAAGGATATGAACAGGAATCTTTTCAGTGAAGAAAACAAAACTACTTATAGTCATATGAAAAAATGCTCTAAATCATTATTGATTAGAGAAATGCAAATTAAAACAACTTTGAGATATCTCACATCTATCAATTAGCTAAAGTGATATAAGAGAAAAATGACAAATGTTAGAAAGGATGTGGAAAAATTGGAACACCAATTCACCACTGGTAGAATTCTGAATTGATCCAACCATTAGGAAGAACAATCTGGAATTATGTCCAAAGAGTTATAAAACTGTGTATACCTTTTGACCCAGAAATACCACTACTAGGTCTGTTTTCCAAGGTGATCAGGGAAAAAGGAAAAGAACTTCCATGTTCTATGATGTTTATAGCAGCTCTCTTTGTGGTGGCAAAGAAGTGGAAATTGAGATGTCTATAAATTGGGAAATAGATCAACAAGTTGTGATACATGATTGTGATGGAATAGTGCTGCACTGTAAGAAATGATGAGCAGGTTTATTTTAGAATAACATAGAAAGACTTGTATGAAACAAGGAAGACTGAAATGAGCAGAACAAAGAGAACACTCTATTGTTCAAAGAATGAATATTATTTGAAGAACTGGGAATGACTAAATTACTTTGAGTATTATAAAAAAATCAACTACAAAGGACCTATGAAAGAAGGTTCTATCCACCTCCAGAGAAGTGTGACAAATAAAAGGATGCACAAATGGTGGCATTCTCTAGTGTGGGGTAGGGAGGGAGAGAAGGAGATGATTTGGAACTTAAAATGTAACAAAAAATAAAATAAAATTGCAAGGAGTGGGAAAAGGCATTTACTGATAAGCACTTTGCTAATGGCAGGGAATACAAATGAAAGAAAAATACAGTATTTTTTTAAAGTGCTTAGCACAGTGCTTGGCCCACAATGGGCACTATATAAATGCTATCATTATTATTATTGGTCATGTTTTAGCAGCTTGCCCTGTCTTTAACTTTATGGTTCTCTTCCTGAAGAAAGTATCCAGAGACAGTATAATAGTAGGAAAAGAACTGGCCTTGTAATCTAGGACTGTCCAGCCTATACATCCTGGCTGTACAACCCTTGGTAAGTGACTTAACCTTCAGTCTCCCAAACAGTTCTCCAAAATAGATTTGTTAATCTATTTTAGTAGAAAGTGTTTCCTCACTGGGAGTTCTCTTTATCAGAGGTTCTCAAAGTATGTTCTGAGGTCCTATGGGGATGTCCTTTGAGGTTCTCCAAAATAGATTTGTTAATCTATTTTAGTAGAAAGTGTTTCCTCACTGGGAGTTCTCTTTATCAGGTTCTCAAAGTATGTTCTGAGGTCCTATGGGGATGTCCTTTGAGGGAGTCTGCAAGGTCAAAACCATTTCCATAATAATAATAATAATACGTTTTAATGTCTAATATGGTAAATATTGACAGATATAACCTATATAAACAGAAGCTCTTTGCAAAGTCTTCAAAAATTGTTAACAGTGTAGAAGTCCTGAGACCAAAAACTTTGAGAACCACCACCCTATATCAAATAAAACAGAGAACCCTTCAAAAAAGATTCATCCTATACAGGCATGAGAATTTGTGTAGTCTGATAGTGTTCAGGCTTTTTCATTTCTTAATACTGAACCATATTTTCTAACATATTTTCTACTATTCTCCCTTATGTATACCTTCTTAATGAAGATATCAAGTATAAGTATTTATGTTTGGTTTGATTTTAAAGATCTTATCAAGTACTCCACAGAATTACTCTACTTCTTAACATTATAATAAGGATCAACAGAATCATGAAACACAATGCTGGTCACCAAAACGTGAGATAACAAACTGTCCCAAAAAACTATATTTGTTACTTTGGGTAAATAATGAAATGGTCTTTTTTATTTGCCTCTACAAGAACTCGCGAGTCATCTGGTTTCTTAGAGTAAAAATGTCAATACTGATACAGTTCAGTTACTCCAGTAAAGTCACATCATCAGATTTTTGATAAAGAATTAACATTTTGAGCAGCAACAGTTAATTCAATTTTTCATGAACACTCTAAAATCTGTTATTCCTAGCAGCACCCTGCCATTATCCTACAAGAGAAGATGTCATGTAGTATTTTGCTTTGTTTCAGAATGCCAAATCAGGTATCACCTACTGGACAATCTCCTGACAATAAGCTTCTTTTCTCTCTTTACAGTACTTAATGAAGCCACCCACTGCACAACAATATATGTCACCACAAGAATATCAGAAGTCTTTCAATTCAGTAGAACCAACCAGAGTGTTCATAATCATGTCCTGATGAATCAACAGAAGGATACTTAAATCTTAAAGCACTAGATAAATGAGTTTTAACTATTAGCATTAGAGAAGCTAATGTTAGAACACTGGAATTAGAGTCAGAAAGACTTGAGTTCAAATTCTAAGACACTTCTCTCTCAGCAGCAGTTACTACATCTATAAAATGAATATAACAATAAGAATAACAGAGTTGTGAGGGTCAGTGACATAATACTGTGCATATAAAGTGCTTTGCAAACTTTAAAGTGACATAGAAATATTATCTATTATTAAATAGCAATCACTATCACTGTCATCCTCATCATCATCACATCTCAAAATTCTGTTTGAACATGAGGAAAAACAACTCAACCACCTAAAAATGAATCAATAACTGGTAAACAGAAGCTGTCTGCCTCTGCACCAGCAGGCTAACAGCAAACAGCCAAAGGCTAAAATTTGGCTCCAGTAAACTTAGATAAAATGGCAGGGTACAGATCTAAATATTTCAAAATATCACAGGACAATATTTTCATATTTTTGAAATATAAATATAGTACTTATTTTATTTTCAATCTCTAAATAAATTTCTACCAAAGAATCCTAAATATTTTCATGGTACAAGATCACAGAATTTGAAATTTGAAAGGGACTTTGGTGTCCAAACGAGAAAGGAATCCCAATTATATATGTTCATTAAAGACATAAAGTTCACTTTTATGATGTTGTCTGTTTACTTCATTAGTAGTCTGAAAATTTCTGATTTCACAACTGACTGTAGTATTATAAGTAAGCCATACCTGTGCCTCTACACTAGCTAAACCAGTTCTCAGCTCCTGGAGTCCATCTTTCCAGCGCTGTTGCTGTCGAAGCAGGTCAATGTTCATGAGCACTACAACCTGTTATAAAGCAGAGGCTGGTTAATAAAACAGGCGTGCTAAACACAACACCTTCCCCCCCAATTTTCTAAATAAAATATACCTTTTCACAAAATGTGGCATGCCACTTTCTTAGCTTTCTGTTTTCTGTAGCAAGTCGTTCCGCAGCACTTTGTAGTTTTTGGATGTAGCCTTCTAATTCTTTAGGATTATCCCAGGTAATCTGTGACTTTTCTCCAGCACCAGGTTTTGAATTCTAAGTAAACACAGATGACATACTCAATTACAATTTAAGCAGGTTATACCCCTCTCTCAAACAGCTCAAAATATTATAAATCCTAGCATCATTCATACCCCTCACATGTCTGTGTGGTCTGAGAATTCAGTATACCCATAATAATACCAAATAATAAAAGAATAAGCAGATAATGTCTCTATTGCCCTATTTTTAAAAGATAATCAGCTCTTTACCTTCTCAGGGAAGACTACATAACATAGTGGACTGAGTTTTATACTTGAAGTCATAAAGAATTCAATTCTTAAATCTGAAATGTTCTAGTTTATGAACAGGGCAAGTCACAATCTCCAGAAAGCAGTAGTATCATGCTAGAAAGCCTTTCAATATATTCTGGGAATAGACTATGTCTGCATTCAGAGGACCAGCCTTAAGAGCAGAAAGGCTCCTTCACCGAAAGGCTGACCACGTGGTGAGGAACTCTGGGGTCATAGCAAGGCATGAAATAAAGAAAAATTACAAATTAGCCCTCACTTCTACTGTGTCTCGATCAGCTTCTGCACTGATCTTAACAGAGTGGTAGAAAAGAGGCATGACAAAAAAAAAATGAAATATTATATTCTAACAAACACAAATTGACTAGTTATCAATGAAGGTATCCTTTCTAAATTAGATATCTGTGTAGTTAACTGGTTAATAGCAAGTTAAAAATTAGAAAATATAGTATAAGACTGAGAAAACTTCAACCTAACATTTTTTAAAACTACTGACAATGAAAACTTGGAAGGACAGAAGGGCAGAAACCATCACTATTTCCTAATGAAGTTTATCCAGTGTAACTCAACCACCACAATGAGGGGGCCAGAGAAATCAGGAAACTGCCTTAGATAGAATACACTCAAAGTCTCTGTAAAGCACAAGAAGTTAACAAATAAGGCTTTCCTCCACATCAATTTTAAGTCCTCTAATTATGACATTTACCCCATCCCATTCCATCTCATTTCGAAGTATGCCCTCATCTGGCCATTATCCTAAAGTTAGTTTTCATCTAGTTTTTATCCAGTCTTACACCGCATTTTTACCTGTTGAAAATCTTTAAGAGCTAAGTTAAATAGTAGCTCTTTCATAAAATCTTTCCTGATCTCAACTAAATTATTTTCTCTTCTTCCAATTCTGCATGGTATTTTGTGACCTACTTATGCACTTACCATGTACTATTTTGTGTAGCTTATTTACATGTTATTTTACCCCAACAGTAAACAAATTCCATGAGATAAAGAATTTTCTTTGAATTTTATATATTCTAAGTGCTTTGCAACATTCTGGGTACATAATAGATGCTTAACAAATGTTTGTTAACTGAATTTTAAAACTGTGAGTCTTCATGCATCTCAAGAAGGGATAATTTTAGAGAACCAAAAGAACCTACCACAAGGGGTATAAATAAAAACAATTATTAAATATTGCCCTCAGAAATAAGAGCCAGAGATGAAGCCTGAACAGTAGGTCTAATAATTAACATCTAATCCCAAAAGCACATAGAAGCTACAGGTCAAGGTAAATCAATGTCAATGCATTGTAGCCAAAAATCATGGAACACCTAGATACTAGAGGGCAAGAAAAAGCAACAGATCAAATCAAGTAATCAGTCAAAACAGTAAATATGAGATATCAGAGACAATGAAACCTAAAAACTGAAGCAATTTCTCTTTTAAACAGGAACCCTCTCATTCACCTTCTGCTGGTACACAAGTGCCAGCCCAGGATCTGAAATATCACCAAGTAAACCATCCCTTCATTCAAACATGGAAGAAAGAAAAAAGAAAATACAAAGACTGGCCCTGAAATCAAAGATGATCTAATTTAGTTAGAAATTATTATATGAACTTTCATGAATTAAATCCAAACAAGAATAAATAAATAAGAGGAATATAATCTAGTGTGAAGCTAGATGAGAAAGCTGATTTATAGCCAAGGGATTTAAGCCAAGTTTCACAGAAGTGACACAGAAGTGCCTTCAAGGCTTAATAAGAACTGGGCAAGCAAAGTTTGTCCTTGTTCCCTGAGCATCAAAACAGAGCCTTACTCATAGCAGATACTTAATAAAAATTTGTTTACTTGAATAGAATTGAATTTTAACATACAAGAATTGTCTTTCTAACAATGTGTTGAATAGAATCGAATTTACAGATGCAAAACATGTCTCTATGTCTTAAGAGCATTTTAGGTTTTCAAAGGACATGTTGTTATACCCAAGGTACCTAAATCAGAGAGAAAAGGACATCAAACTTCCAAACCACTAAGGCCTCCCACAGGATCCATGCATAGATTTCAAAGTTTGTAAACTTGAATGGGAAAAAAATTACCTCTTTATTTTCACTAACTTTTAACTAAAATTTAGCATTTTCCTCAATTATTTAAAAACATTATCCTGAGAAGAGGTCTCAGGACTGCCAAAAGGGCCTGTGACACAAAAAAAAATAAGAAAAGGCTTCATATAGGAGACAGGACTTGAGCCGAGCTATACAGGAAGGCAGAATTTCTAAGGGGCAGCATTTCAAGCATGGAGCCAGATGTACAACAACAAAGAGGAGGAAGATGGCAGGTCACTGAGGAAGAAAAACACTGGATTGCCCATAAAATGTGAAAGAGAAAATCAGATGTAATAAGCTTGAAAAAATAGACGAAAGCCAGACTGGGAAGGATGTTAAGAGACAGAGAAATGAAAATGAATGCTGTGTAATTTTAGTAATACACAACACAATTTCATCCTCAAGAATTAAACGTAACAGAATAAGGAATAGTTCATCTTGAACACTGGCGCTTGAGGAAAAAAAAGAATTATTTAGATGGAAATAGAGAATTGTAGAATATCTAAAGAGAAATTTCTGAACACTTCCAAGAGTCCTAGCGCTCATTTATATAAAACCGGAGGGGGAAAAAAAAGCCTTATTACATTTTTTTTAAAGAGTCATAAGGTAGACAGGAAAAGCACAAGGAGAACTGAGTTCAAAGATTTGTAGAAGGGTCTCCACAGGAGACCAAAGGGAATAAGTTGAAAGGACAAATGAGTTTTTCACCAATGAAGAAAAAAAGTTATTTCTCTGAGACTTCAAGTGGAGAAGATAACAAAGAAATACAATGATATGTGAGGTGAAGAAAAATGCAAGAATTTCACAGTAGGAGGTCATAAACTCTTTAAAAAACATGGCAAGATGCTAATAGTGAGGGAATGAATTAAATAAAGATGAACACATCTGAAATCACCTGATATATTGAGTATGTTGACAGGTAAAGAGATAAAGAAAACAGTTGATAAGCAGTTTGTAAAAAATAGCATATTTCAAAATATAATTATAACATAAAAAAATCATTTTACCTTAATTATTTGTTCAAATGCTAAAGCAGACTGTAACATCATTGGTCTCTGGCTTTGAATCATCTGTTGATCGATAGAATTGTAAAAATGCGCCACCTATAAAATAACAAATGGTCGGCAAAATGAACGATCAATATTTTGCTATTTGTTGCACAAATACTTAAATACCTTATAAAAATTCGAGTATTATTTTTGTATACAAATTAACTTTCAAGAAACATGTTCTGTTTTAACACCTTTTATAAAAACAAATTCATTTCCTCAAATATCACAACAAAAATACACAACCAAAATATGTGCATTTTTCAATCTTACATAATTTTGTTTACAGTAATTACCTTCAGTTAAATAAGGTATTTTAATGCTTTTAAGCACAGATTAACTATTTTATTCAATATAAAAAACCATGAGCATGACAGTGAGTTTCTGTATGAAAACAAATTACTTTTTTCGAATTAAACACTAGCTTTTACCCCAAAAGTAGAACGGCTGCTTCAATGCATACATACGCCCAGTATAAGTTTTTCATGCTTCTGCACCCATCACATCTTTCATATGAAAAACTGTAGGAATGTAAAGCAGTTAAATTTTTTTCATCTATACTACACATGGCCACTTAAATACCTGGTGATAATGATGATTCCATTGAATTCAGCCAACATTTCTGTCCTATGCCAATGGTTCTGAGATATAAGGATGAACAACGGCATAGCCCCTACTTTCAAGAAGCATACATTTTGATAAGGGGAAAATGTGTAGAGAGATAGGGAATACAGGAGCAGAATGTCCTATCTAGTTGAGTGTTATGCTTGTGTGCATTTCCTTGTTAAAAGGGAAGAGTCAATAGAGATGGGGCCAGTATATTAGGAAAATAAATGACAGCAATAAAACATACCAGGCATCCCTGGGTAACTCACTTAACTCTTATGTGCCTCAGTTTCCCCTTCTATAATATGGGGATAATAATAGCATCTACTTCCCAGGATTGGTGTGAGAATTAAATTAAATATTTTTAAAAGCACATTGCAAACTTTATATGCTATGTAAATGTAATCTGTTATTATTGTTATTATTTAATAGAACTATAAAGGTGAATAAGATAAAGTAAACTGTGACAGAGACAAAAGAGATTCAAAGGATATTAAGAAAACTGAGGCAAGAGAGAATACTGTTCACTTAGATAAGAAAAGCTTTTACAGACACGGTGGTAAACTGGATCCCAAAGGAAGACCTCCTGGGAATGATCTGGTAAGGACTCAGAATGAAATCACCAAACCACCTAATCCAATTAATTATGAAGTGTCTCATATCTTGTCAGGAAACATGGATGGATGTGTCTAAGTATGTCCTGCTAATTTACAACGTCAAATTAAAGAGTTTCTTCTAAAATGGGCTAATTCTCAGTATAAGAAACTAGAAAAGAACAAAAAAATTATTTTGTCTTAATGAGTTCAAGCTGCACAAAAAGAGGGAAGAAAATTAGTGAGTCTTACTCTTCCTCCATACCTGCCCCAAAGTCTAAGAGAAGATAAAGACAAGCCATTTCATGAGAAAAATAATCATTCCCCATCCTTTTTGTGCTAGGCCTGTATAAGGGTATCTTCTAGGAAATAAAGCTATAGAGTTACATAATGTTAGACAAATACATGTTCCTCAACACCCTAGTACAATAACCCTTCTTCACACCCTAGCTTTATTTACACTTACACACACACACACACACACACACACAAGTATACACATAATATTGGTTTTCCCTAATGCTTTAATAGTTGTTATATCAGGCAGATGTTTTTCAAAACAAGAAGTCAAACAATGGATTTTTTTTCTGTTCTTCCCTCACAAATGTTGATAGTGATCTCCAGATGTAAAAAGGATAAGGTTCACTTTGACCAAAAAAGTGAATGGGTGTTTCTCTGCAAAAATGGAAGCACTCAAAGAAATCTTTCATTAACTTCAGATTTACAAACTACCAAGTTCGTAGAAGACTATTACCAATTGGAGAAACTTCCATATAGGAAATCTACACAGCACAGATATTTAAAGGCAAAAGTTCCATTTCTGTCAATACATCTCTAAAGGGGAGAAAGCATGGTATAGTGGATAGATAACCAAAGCCCTGGGTTCAGTTTCCACTTCTGATATTTTGCTCTGTGACCCTGGGAAAGTTATTTTACTTCTGAGGGTCCTAAGACAACTCTCCAAGCATATAAATTGCAGAAAACCTGCAAAGCTGCTTTAATAAATGTACATTCTTCAGATAGAGTTCTTTATTTCAAATAACACCTTTTTTAAAAAGAGACTAACTCAATTGGAAAAAGAGATCCAAAAAGCCAATGAGGAAAAAAAGACTTTAAAAAGCAGAATCAGCCAAATGAAAAAGGAGGTTCAAAAGTTCACTGAAGACAATAGTTCTTTCAAAATGAGAGTGGAACTGAGGTAATCTAATGACTATATGATAAACCAAGAAAATTACAAAAAAAAACCAAAAGAATGAAAAAATAGAAGATAATGTGAAATATCTCATTGGAAAAAAAAATGACCTGGAAAATAGATCCAAGAGAGACAATTTAAAAATTATGGGACTATCTGAAAGCCATAATCAAAAAAAGGGCCTAGACATCATCTTTCATGAAATTATCAAGGAAAACTGCCCTGATATTCTAGAACCAGGGTGCAAAATAAATATTGAAAGAATCCACCATTCTCCTCCTGAAAGAGACCCAAAAAGAGAAACTCCTAGGAATATGGCCAAATTTCAGAGTTCCCGGGTCAAGGAGAAAATACTGCAAGCAGCTAAAAAGAAGCAACTCGAGTATTGTGGAAATACAATCAGGATAACACAAGATCTAGCTCTTCTACATTAAGGGACTGAAGGCTTGGAATAGGATAAACTCCAGAAGTCAAAGGAACTGGGATTAAAACCAAGAATCACCCACCCAGAAAAACTGAGTATAATACTAAAAGGGAAAAAAATGGTCATTCAATCATATAGAGGATTTTCAAGCACTCTTGATGAAAAGACCAGAACTGAAGAGAAAATCTGACTTTCAAACACAAGAATCAAGAGAAGCATGAAAAGGTAAACAGAAAAGAGAAATCATAAAAGACTTTCTAAAGCTGAACTGTTTACATTCCTACATGGAAAGATAATACCTGCAACTCTTGAGACTTTTCTCAGTATTTGGATAGGTGGAGGGATTACACACACACACACACACACACACACAGGTTGAGCTGAATCAGAAAAGATGATATTTATAAAAAAATAAAATTAAGGGGTGAGAGAGGAATATATTGGGAGGAGAAAGGGAGAAATGAAGTGGGGCAGGCTATAACTCATAAAAGAGATAAGAAAAATCTTTTTCAATGGAGGAAAAAAGGGGTGAGAGGGGAAAGTGAAGCTTATTCTCTTCACATATAGCTTAAGGAGGGAATAACATGTTCACTAAATTTGGTATGAAAATCTATCTTACACTACAGGAAAGTGGGGGAGAAGGGGACAAGGGGGGAGGGGGTAATAGAAGGGAGGGCAAATGGGGGAAGGGAGTAACTGGAAGTAAACATTTTTGGGAAAGGAGAAGGTCAAATGAGAGAATAGACTAAAGGGAAGACAGGGTAGAATGGAGGGAAATATAGTTAGTCTTACACAACATGACTATTATGGAAGTCTTTTGCAAAACAACACATATATAGTCTGTACTGAATTGTTTTGCCTTCTCAGTGGGGATGGGTGGGGAGGGAGGAAGGAAGAGAAGAAAGTATTAGAAATGAATGGTGAGAATTGTTTTTGCATATAACTGGGAAATAAGAAATACAGGTAATGGGGTCTAGAAATCTATAATGCCCTACAAGAAAAGAGAGAAAATGGGGATAAGGGAAGGGTGGGGTGTGATAGAAGGGAAGGCACATTGAGGGAAGGGGTAATCAGAATGCAAGGTGTTATGGGGTGGGGGAAAGGGAGAGATGGGGAGAAAAAGTGGAACTCAAAATTTGGTGGAAATGAATGTTGTAATCTAAAAATAAATAAATAAATATATTTTTTTTTAAATTAAAAAAAAACAATAAAATGAGTAATGTCTCACCCAAAGATTTATTGGTTCTGGTTTAACTCGAAAAATCCAAAGTATAAAAATTCATAAGATTGAAATAATCTAAAATTTATATAGACAGATCATTCTAATTATATTTTTTTAATATTTCTTACTTGTTTGAGAATAATTGCTTGCTTGCAGAATTTTTGTGCTATGTTTGCAACCTGTTGTATTTTAGCAGGAATAACAAAGCCAAGAGCAGAGAGTTGACGCACTTCTCTCAAAAGAATCACCAACCGATCTGAATAGTGTACTTTTAGTGCTCCATCATTAGGATCCAATTCCATAATTCGACTATTAGCCTCAATGCTAAAATTAAAAGATTGAAATTTTAATTTTTCATATTTTCACTCTTCAACATAATTGTAGTAGACAGTTATAATTTGAGAAACCAAGTGCAAGTTGTGAAATATTTCATTGGCTTTACTTCAATTCTACAAATTCTTCAAATGGCATTTCATTAGCCATTAACCTAGACTCTCAAAAGATCAGTATCATATTTCTAAAAAGAAAATTTGCATTGTCTTCTCTCCTTTCTAAATACTGAGATTTCAGTGTACTTGGATGCCTTTTCCTTTAATTACTTTGATGACTGATTATCATTCCCCAAAACCCTTCCTTCCTCTCAGTTTCTCTACTTCTGTTGAGCACACCACCACACTTCTAGATAAACAAGTTCACAACCTATCTTTCTCAACCTCTCACTCTTCCATACCTCATATATTCAATCAGTTACCAAGTCTTATCTATTCACCTCCACATCTTTAGTATCTTTTCCTTCTACTCACCTCCCTTGCCTGGATGCCTTGCCTGGACTATTCATCAGCCCTTTTATGGATTACTACAACAGCTTGTCTCTAGATCTTCCTACTTCCAATCTCTCTCCACTGAAATTCACTCTTCACACAACTGAAAAGATGATATTCCTCAAGCATAGTTGTGAATGTCACTACCCTGTGTAAAAACTCCAGGGGCCTCCTGTTATTTAGGATCATACACAAATATAAGACCTTCACAAGCTGATTCCAACCTATTTTTACAGACTCATTACACATTACTGCCCTTCACATACTGAAAGAGTTTAGCCAAGATTACTTTCTTGCTGCTCTTCACAGAGCACACATTCCATCTGCAGTCTCTCTGCCTTTTGCACAAGTTGTCCATCCTTCATGTCTAGAATGCAGTCCTTCCACCTCTTAGATTCCCTAGTTTCCTTCAAACATCAGTTTAAGCACCATTTCCAACAGGAGACCTTTCCTGATGCCCAACTGCTAGTACCTCACTACAAAATTAACTTATTTTTTCTATCCATTTTATATATACGTATATGTGCACATGTTGCATACTGACAGAATATAAACTCTTTGACAGCAGGGGTCTTTGCATTTTTCAAATCCTCAGAACCTAGCACAAGGCCTAGCATATAGTAGGCACCCTCCAGACCCTTGAGCACTGCCATCTGACCTGTTGATGTGCCCTGAGGACCCCAAGCCTTGACATCCATCCTGAAGTTAACCTCTCATGTCTCAGTTATCTCTCTCAATTAGAGTGTGAGATTCTTAAAAGCAGGAACCTTGTTCTACTTCATCCCCAGTACTAAGTAAAGTGCTTGGAAGATAGTAAGCACTTAAAAAGTGCTTTTTCATTCATTCACTTAAAAAATACTTATTGATTATAATTGGTATACTGGTCTATGAATAGGGTAGAGGCTTCAGCCATACCCCTTAAGTACTCTGATACATTCTCTATAAACTTCTAGTCTACATTTTGGTCAAAAGTTTGTCCTCCATGCCTCATGACTAAAAGAGTCATAGGCATAATTATGAATCAAGCCTTCTATTTTATCCTCATTTCCTATTTTTAGCATATATACAAAACCGTAAGTTGCTAAAAAAAAATGCAAGGTGTGTGTGTTTTTAGTTTCTTTTGTTTTAGATTATACCTATGAAGAGGTTTTAGTGATAAAGGCAACTGCAATTCATAGCCACAGGGGTAGACTTGGGCACGGAGAGGTTAAATGACTTAACCAAGGTCACCCGGCCAATATATGTCAAAACACAGACTAGAAGTGAAGTATTCCTGACTCTGAGGTCAGCTCCATTATGCAACATGGGCCTCTCTTTCATTTACTTAATACAGTCAAAACACAGAACAAATACACACTTTAAAAATTCTTAAGATGATGATCTAAACCATTTTTTTTTACACTAAGTGAGGACAGATTGTTAATAAACAACAAACTTGTTCAGTGTCTACACCAGGGATGGGGAACCTGCAGCTAGGATTTGTTCTGTAAAATTTGGATTTAGTCAAAAGGTCACACTTAAAGATCTAAAAGGCCACATGTGGCCTCAAGGCTACAGATTCCCCACCCCTGGTCTGTACTCACAGGAAGTTGGTTTCCCCTGAAACAAATGGAGCTAGTCCTCTACCCTCACATTGTCAATTGGTCAGCTAGCATTTCTTAAGTACCTATTACACATAAGGTGCTGTGCTAAGCACTGAGGATACAAAGAAAGTAAAAACAAAAAAGCCCTACTCTCTCCAAGAGCTCACAGTCCAATGGAAAAGCCTCACATTCTCAGTTATTCCTTGCAGAGAGTTAATGAATGTAATACTACAGCAACTCTCCCAAGTACTCCCCAGCCCTTCATCTTCCCATAGTCCACGTTTCCATGTATTAAAAGGATAGTTTTTAAACATTTTCTTCCTCTTCACTTAAGGCTGCTACCTTTGGCCTGAGTTGCACAGTGACACAGGCTAAGTAACTATTATTCTGCAGGTCTCCACAATTATTGCAAGAGAACCTAACAAAAGTTCTTTCCTAATACCAGTCATATCTTTCTGTGGAAAAATGTACCATCCAGATAAAATCCCTCATTTCTGCAGGTAAAAAAATTAATCTAAGACTAATGGCACAAGAAATCAATATCCAAAATACTTTTTATAATTTCAAATATTTTTACTTACCATAAGCCTGATCTAGAATCTGATAAGCCTGACTGAATGTCCCTTGACCAGTCATCAAATTGCTCTTGTTCATATAATTTAAACTGCTCTAAGAGATCATCAGCACTTCGATGAAAAGACCGAAAACCTGATAAGTCAAATAAAAGAGCTTCTGCAATCTTGATTGTATCATCCACCTTAAAAGTAAAATTTATAAGAATTACAAAAATGAATTTGAATTCTAAATAAATTCTAAACAATTGTGAACTTGATTCTCTGACCTGTGAATCAAAGGTTGGTTTCTTATACAACTATAAAACAATGTTGCCTGAAGGATTACATAAAAGTAGAACCATCTCAGATACTTCTTTGCTCCTAAACTGTATACTAAAGAGTTAATATTTCTTAATTTCAAAATCAGAGCCAAGGTCAGGGTAAAGTCAGATCCAGATACATATGTTTCCTCATTAATTTCCATGACATAACCCCAATATTAGTCTATTGCCACTCTAACTGTGTACTAAGTACTTTAGCCCTTCAACAAATAAGCCTCTGGTAAAATCAAGAAAAAGAACTGAAAAGAGTTCTCTCTTCAGTGACGTTCTTGCAAAGACTATTTGTCACATCCTACAGATCTACAGGGACAGAATCAGACTATCTGTATAGAAACCAAAAAAAGAAAACCACAATAATTACAACTATCTAGCCTTAGAGTCCTATGTTCTTACTCATAATCTAAGACTTTCATCATCAATTAACACCTACTGAATGTGAACCATGTGCAACACAGTATACTGCATACTGACAGTCCTCAATGTTCTTAGATCAATCTGGAAGTAATCAAAGGATCTTTAAAAATGGCAAATTGTTTCTAATGCCCTGAGTACCAATTATATTTCACCCTTCCATTATTAACTTTCAACCTAGCACAAAGCTGTTGTTTGAATATGACATTAATTTTGCCCTTACTGCTGAAAAGGAAATTTAAAGAAAGCAGCAAGTATAATAAGATGTCCAAGTGTAGTCACACAAGTGAAACTAAAAGACGCTGATTAAAGACAAATGGAACAGAAACAAGAGATTCTTTTACATTCATAATGCCCTTAGGCTACATGGCAATTTCTTTCAAATAAAGAAATATCAAAGCTCATACAACAACTCTTTCTGCTCATATCTCAAATTTCTAAATGCAACAGATACCTCTTTCAAACTCAGATAGAATTTTAAAAGGGAAAAAATCAGTTATGTGGCTAAGCTAATTTTATTGCATTTTAACTGTAATATTTAACTGCCTATTGACATCCTTAAAATTATTAACATTTTTGGTAAACAAGTGTCAAAACGTATTAAAACTAATACCTTTAATTCCAGCTGACGGACCCAAACTATGTTATTAACAACTTCCGAAAGATTTTTGCCTGATAATGGCCCAGTTGCTTCACCAGGAATGCCATGACATCGATTATCAAAGTCTGTTCGAAAATCTGAAAAAAATATAATGATTTCATAATTTATCATAATTCAAAATAATGTGAGTCATAGATATTTAAATGTTAATATGTACTGCTCTTCACAAATGCAACCAGTCAGGCAAAGGAGATTACAAATATACAAAAATACTTCGAGAAGGAAACATTAACTATACAAAAATCACCTTTTTTAAGTTACCTTTGACTGAGTCCATAAGTCTTGCCAATAAAGTTTCTCTTTCCAAAATCAATTCCTTGCTTATAGTTGGACGTTTTACCAGCTCTTTATATTTCAAAAATGCCTGGAGAAGCTAAAATTAAAAAATAATTCATTTGTTAAAACCTACTTTTAAGTATTTAAATGACACATATTAACATTTCTGAAAATAGTGAAAAGAAAATCTTATAAGAAAAAGTATGGAAACATACCTGTTGTGGACTATCTTGAATTTCTGAGATATAATTTTTCAATTTGCCTGCTATCTTTTGTTCTGCTGGTCCAATAATTTTCTCATACTGTGAGACTGCAGCTTTCCACAAAGGCTAAAACCAATAAATTAATTTGTTAGATTACAGTACATAGTAATTCACCATTAAAAAAAGTGAACTAAAAATTGTGTTTCTAACATACATATACATAGAGACATGAAAAAAATATGTATATTTATACCTCTGTGTAGGGGTTATATTGTAAGGGATTCAGACCAGTAAAAGGTTCAAATACTCTGGTAAGGCATATAATTTTCTCTTCACTAGCAGGCAAAAAATAGATGAGTTTTTCATGAATTGTCCTAATTGCCAGGACCTGAAACAAAGCATACACCAAAAACACTTCAGTTTATTTACTTTAATGACTGTTTCAGCCAATAGCACAAATGTTCCATTATTCTCCTAGACACAGTCCATACTATAGCCAAATTCACTGTTTCTGGGAATACTCTATGATCTTTCCCACTGCCTGATATCTATAAATGCTATACCCTCCATATAAAATGCCCTCCTCCTATCTGTAAAAATTCAGTACATTTTTCAGCAGTTCAAATGCTACCTCTCCTATTTAGTTTTTCTTCATACCACCAACCAGTTTGTTTATGTTTTCATTACAAAGTACTTGTCTTATAACAACCCTATGAGGTTGGTAGTATTACATTCATTTTCATACCAACATTAAAGATCCAAGAAGTTAAGTTGGATAAGACTCAGTAAATGGTGAAGAATGGATTCAGACCCAAACTTCTAATTCAGTGCTTTTCCAACCAGATATGACTTCAATAAGAAAAAGAAAATCTGACTGCCCTTGATGTGTTCAAATCACCAGGCCCACAAGAACTATACCCTAGGTTACTCAAATAACTGGCAGATGTAATTACTGGGCTACTTACTATCCATGATCACTGAAAGAGAGTAGAGAATGGCAGAGATACCATAGAACTGGAGAAGAGCAAAGGCTGTGCCCATTAAAAGAAAAGATAGAAAATGGAATTTGAAAACTATAGGCCAGTGACCTTGGCTCTGATTCCTCAAAAAGTCTGGAATATATTAATAGAGGCATTAGTGAACTCTAGAAAAGAAAGTAAAGGTGATCACAAAGAGTCTCACCATGGCTTTCAAACTAAGCTCATTTCCTTTTGTGTAAATCAGGGAAATGGCTAGAAATACAATAGTTATAATAATAGTGCAATAATAATGATGATGATATTCAACCTTTTAATGGATTAATGGGGGTATTTCCTTCAGATCACAACATCCACATCTACTCAGCTCGGATGACTTTTGTATATATCCCATAGTTCATGATGGGCTTCACCCAACACTCCTGGGAACTTCCTTGAGTTCTGTTTTTTTTTGGGGAGGGGGAGGCATAGTGAATTTTCTTTACATTAAAAACAATACCATGGAGCATAAAGAATACCCAAGACTCTTGTCACAACCAGCTCATTTTCTTTTTCAAGTCCACAGTTTCTTTACTGACAACCTTTACACAACTTCTTATTTCTTATTTACAGTATGTTGCTTTCCTAAGGTCTTCATCAAATAAGCTATCTCTCATGCATATATCAAAAGTATAAAAAACAACCTGGAATGGCCATGATTAATACTATTCATCTCAAATACTCTCAATAAACCTAGTGAGAAGTCACCAGGAACACTAGTGATTAACTGAACATCAATCAGTCAAGTGATTTGCGGCATCCAAAGGCAAAAAAGCACCATTCTAGGGGAACTCAGCTCTCCAGGACTAGCTGCTCTTCACCTTTTCCTTCGGGCAGAGGCAAAAGGTTTTCTTTTTTTGTTGTTGCTGATGTTTTTTTTTGTTTTCTCCTCTCTTGTTCCTCCAACCAGAAGCAGTAATGGTGACTTGCATCAGAAGCAAAGGGCCATAGGAGACCTATGTGCAGCCTGAGAGGTTCTTGCAGAAGATGGGAGGAATGTGAATTACCTAGATGGAATGACCTTGGAATCTAACCTTCAAGAAGAAACAGGAGATTTCCAGAGCAGCACCAGTTTTGAGAGTGGCCTCATGGGCACGTCCAATTGCAAGTTAAAGACTCTCTCAAAACAAGAGTAGCCTGAGAACCCCAGGCACCATATTTATTAAAGAGAAATCTTCTGATGCATCTGGCTTTTAAGGAAAAAGACTATCCACTTGGTTCCTATATAGGATCAGATCCTACTTCAAGAGTAAAGCTCACCAAGAATTCACTTAAGGTGCCTAAGAGGAGAGGCTTCTGCTGATATTAGATAAGGGTGAATGTTTCTAAATGAGCAGCTAAGGAATGCAGTGGATAGAAAGTTAGGCCTGAAGTCAGAAAGATTCATTTTCCTAAGTTCAAATCTGGCCTCAGACCCTTACTAGCTGGGTGACCTTGGGTAAGTCACTTTACCCTGTTCACCTGAGTTTCCTCATCTATAAGATGAATTGAAGAAGGAAATGAAAAACCATTCCAGTATCTTTGCAAAGAAAACCCCAAATAGGGTCACAAAGAGTCAGACATGACTGAAACAACCAAACAACAGAGAAATGGAACAATACAGTATCAAAAATCTTTGCTGTAGAGAAGTATGGGGTTATGGGAATAATAAAAATTGTCATATTGTGCTTTAAAATATCAAGTACTTCACATACATTATCTCAACAGAGCCTGACAACAACCCTGAAAGACAGGTGCTCCAACTATTATTATCACCACTTAAAAAAACTGAGGCTCAGAAGAGTTATGTGACTTTCTACCCTCTATGGTATGGCTGCACTGGCTCTTCACATGACTCCATCTTCCATCTCTGTGCTTTTGCAGTGACTTTCCCCAGCCCTGCCGGGTTAGGCATTCCTTTCTCACGTCTAATAGAATCCTTTACTTTCTTTAAACCCAGCTCAAATACCAACTTTTACTTGAAGTCTTTCCTGATACCCCTCCCCCTGCTATATATATATATGTCTCACCCAAAAGAATATATATTCCCTGACAGTAGGGACCTGCTCAGGACCTAGCTTATCATGTTAGTTGGTGCCTCATGTTTAAGAAAGGATTGCAGACTACTTGATTCAGATGACCATGGTCACAAAGCCAGTAAGCTTTGGATGTGGAATTTAAACTGACATCATTTCAACCTCAAAACAACCACATTACATACCACTCCATGCTGCTCTTAGATTTTAACAAAACATTTCAAAAATCTCTCATATTATTCTTGTGAACAAAATGTAGACATCAGCTGGACAAGAGTACAGTTAGTAGATTCCAAATTGGTTGAATGGCTCTTCCAAAAGACTACCTTCCATTTGGAAGGAAGATTCTCATAGAGTCCCCAATTAATCTATGCTTGGCACTGGGATGTTTAATATGTTTATCAAAGACATGCAGGTACTGATGGCATTCTCATTAAATATGCAGATAACATAAATCTGGGAAAATCAGTAACCTGCTAAATGCCAATCATGAACAAAAAAAAAATCTTAAAAGGTTAAAATCATGGGCCAAATCCAATAATTTCATTTTAATATGGATTAAAGATACTCTTATACTTGGATTACACACCAGCTTCACAAGTACAATATGGGGAAAGTATGGTAAGATAGCAGTTCACATGAAAAAGATATGAACACTTTTTATAGGCTGCAGGTCTACAGCATGATATGGCAATCAAAACTGTAATGCAAACTTAGCTGCCATTCAGAGAAGTATAATTTGCAGTCAAGAAAGCTTCTTACCCTGCTCAAAACTGACCTGCAATATTTTGTTCAGCTCCAGATGCCACCCTTTAAGGATGGCCAGTAAAAAATGACCCAAAGACAAGAAATGGAGGGGCATACAAAAGAGATGATAAGAAGGCAAATTTGGCTGGAACACAGAATAAGGAAGGAGAGTAAGGTCCAATGAGACTGGAAAAATTGGTTGGAAGCAAGCTGTATAGGGCTTTCAAAGCCAAAAAGAAGAGTTGATATTTTTATATAGAGGCAACAGTGCATCCTTGGAGCTTATTGTACAGAGGAGTAACCTGATCAGGTTGTGCACTTAAAGGAAAATTGCTTTGGCAGCTGAATGGAAAATAACTGGAAAGCAGAGACTTGAGGCTTCCCATACAGAGATTTCAGGCAGCCCTGACAATTAAGGAATAATTTGAAGACTGTAGAAATTACTTTCATTTATACCTAAAATGCCCCCAAAATGAATAAGGTAATTGAATCTATATAGCATCTGAAACAGTAGAAGGGAAAATTCACTCAGATCACTAAAAACCTGCACAATAATCAATGAAAAAACATGCATCCATAAACCACATAGAAATTACTAAAAACTTGAATGATTCAGCTTCATCATCATTAAGGTTTGCAGACACTGATACCTCCTTAAGACGTTTGCCAAGTTTGTCAAGAGATTCAGGAAAATATTTCTCGTTTTTCCAAGGATGGGGGACATAACGCTGCCACATTTGCCCAGTCAGGTGATTACAAGCTACTACCCATTGTTCACAAATAGTAATCCCAGCTTTCAGGTTCTCTTTCACAAGATGAAAAGGATCTTCCCAGATGTTCAGAGTCCCCAGCTTTTTCTGAACAAACCTTCCAAAAGAACCACCTGAAAACAACATAAAACATCTTATTCTTCGAAGGTATTCTAGATAGTTTTCTTAACTATACCATGAAAATCTTAAATAGGACATTTTGATATCAGACATTAAAATCTACCTAAATTTAATTATCACTAAAACCTACAGAAATTTTTTTATGTAGAAACTAAAATTAACAGAATACATAAATGCCTAAAATTTTAAACAATTCAAGTAAGATTGATTTTAATCAAAATAATTTAGAGTAAAAACTTAGATTAAAATAGGTTTCCAGCAACAATTTAATTAAGTCTTCTTCAACAGTACCTATTATATCTAAGAGATGTAGCATGCGAGCTTCAGGGTAATGTTCATGCTCTGTTTGTCTCCATACATCGTCAACAGCATCTCGAGTAGTCTCCACTAAGTCCACAACTTCCAATAATGAAAGACTGTCCAAATTATAAAATTCCTAAACAAATAACAGAAATTTTTAAAAAGATCAAAATTATATATAGAAAGTGGTTTTAAAAATTAAAAATGTAAGGAAAAACTGAAAGGGGAAGTCAATATTTTAGGCCCTGTGCCTATTTAAGCCTAACTTCATTTATTTTCATTACATAAGCTATGACTACTACTCCTCAAGTAGATCATATCTTTTATATAAGGGTAGCATCAATATTACTATTGTGCAAATATGAGCTGCTTTTAAGGAAAAGATTAAAAAAAAATTTCAAAAAACTCAATATAAATCTACCCAAATAACAGATAAGTTCTGGTTTGTTTTTTTAAAAATAAGTAGGTAGTGCTAAGTAGATACAGCATGAAAATCGAGTTCAATTCTATCCTCATATACTTGCTGTGTGACCCAGAGCAAATCACTTACCCTGTCTGCCTCACTTTCCACATCTTTAAAATGGGGGTGGTAAAAATAGTATCTACTTCCCAAGGTTGTTATAAGGATCAAATAAGAGAACATTGGTAAAATGCTTAGCACAGTGCCTGACACAGAGTGGGCACTATATAAATGCTAGTTATTATTATTATTATTACTGAAACTGCATTATTATACTTAAAGGAAAATTTCCATGACTCAAGTCAAAGATTTCTTCTACCATCAGAAGAAAAGGAACCTGATGGCTCAGTAAAGAGAGATCCGATCTTTCAAGAAAGACTTCCCTCCTCACTCTATGTTGCACTATTCCTAATGACTCTAATAGTAGTATATACTCTAGAATATACCTTGAAGCAGTTAGAAAGCAGGCCCCATCTCAAGAAAAATGCAGCCATGCAGACGTTTTATTACCTGTAGTAAAAATGAATTCATTTGCCAAGTTTGGTGTCAGGGCAACACAGTTCTCAAATTCACCAAGAACTGTGTCACTTTTAGATGTCAGTGGTCTGGGTTACTGGGAAAAGGGTGCCTAACTTCCTGAGAATATACTGTATCCTGAATTCTCCCCAGAGGTTTAATTCACCCAGTGTCTTTAATCTTTTGTTATTATTGTACAGTTGTGTGTAACTCTTCACATCCCCATTTGGGGTTTTCTAGGCAAAGGTACTAGAGCGGTTTTACATTTCCTTTTCTAGGTCAATTTACAAATGAAGAAACTCAGGCAAGCAGAGTTAAGTGACATGCCCAGGGTCACACAGCTAGTTAAGTGTCTTGAGGGCACATTTCAACTCCAGAAGATGCATCTTCCTGACTTCAGGCCCAGTGCTGTACTCACTGTGTCACCTCCCTGCCCCAGCTTTAACCTACCTAGCCTGAAATACAGACCTTTCTCTCCCACTTTTCCCCTGTGAACTTATTAACCCCACACATGCCTGAATCCTGGTCAGCCACATCTATGCCTATTACATGCCCTCCCTTCCAAACCCCTCAACAGCCCAGCACTGACTTGATTCTATTTAATCAAGTCATATGTTAAGCAAAAATCTTGTTTTACCATTTTGGACAATGTAATACAGAAACCAAGACAAGGTTTGTTTATTAAATGTCAAGACACAAAAGATTAGTTCTCTTGTTTTGGAAATGCTTGTAAGATGAGAACTCAGAATACACCACAGGGACTGTGGATATTCCTTCCTATGCTTCTTGACAATGTGCTATAGATAGAAAGAGCTTTTAAGATATTTATTTTTTGCTTCTGCAAAGTAACCTGATATGAGAAATGTAACCTGAGTTACTTTCAACATTTTATAACTTTGAAACAAACAACTTTTTGGTTTTAGTATGGAGTTAGAATAAGAAAACCTAGGATTGAGTCTTAAGGGACATTTCTTAGCCAAAAGACTGGGCAAACTCCTTTAATCCTCCAAGTCATAATTGCCTTCTCTATGAAATATCAATCATACTACTTGTACTATCTCCCTCACTCTATTAACCATAAATATCTATATAAATGACAATCATTATTCTTAGTCCCTTAGAAAAACTGATATTAAGCAATGTGAGAACAAGAGCTCAGTTCTGAAAATGTTGCTAATTCTTATGACATAAAAGTTATGTCATTATACATTTATGTCATGATTATATTTTCCTAGAGGAGAAAAATATTTTATGTTACCAGTAACTATAATAGCTATATAATTATTGCTGGCATTTTTATAGTGCTTTAAGGTTTGTAAAGTACTTTGTAAGTATTATCTTACTTTAGCCTGGTAACAGTTATACAATGGAGGCTTTTATTATCCACATGCAGACAGAAGTTAAATGATTTGTCCAGGGTAACACAAGTACTGTGTCTAAGGCCAAATTTGAATTCAGGATTCCTGACTCCAGGACCAGATCTCTACATACTATGCCACCTACCCGAATGCCTGTCTCTGTCTCTCTGTCTCTCTCTCTCTCCTCTTTTCCCCATATTCTGTCTCCTCTCCTTCTCTCTCTCTCTCTCTGTCTCTCTCCCTCTCCTCTTTTCCCCATATTCTGTCTCTGTCTCCCCATCTGTCTGTGTGTGTACATACATTATATAAATTTGTAATTTTATACACACACATATATACACACATATATAATTATAATGAAATTTCCAGTTTCCTTCAAAAGTCAGTTCAAGTACCTACTTGTATGCAAAAATCTGTTCTGATGTCCAGCAGTTACTAATACCTTCCCTTCAAAAATTTGCTTATATAAATTTATGTATTGTACATGTTGTCTTCATCATTAGAATGCAAGCTTCTTGAGAACACAGAATGTTTAAATTGTGTTCTTGTATGCCTAGCACTTAGTATGGTACCTAGTACATAATAGCTGTTTAACAAATTCTTGCTGATTGCTTGATTTAACTTTATCTAATTCACATAGATAATTGCATTCCCTTCAGAATATAACAACTGTTTAGTAAATGTTTATAAGCTTATAAGATCATAACTTTAGACCTGAAAAAGATTTTAAAGACCATCTAGACTAGTACATGGACTGATAAGCTGTCTCCCTGACAGAGAGGTGAAGGATTAAAGATACAGAGTAAGATTTATGTTTTTGGACATGGACAATATGGAATTTATTTTTTTGTTTGACTCTGCATATTTGTTTCAAGGATTTTCTTTTTGAGTTTGCTTCTGTTTTTTTTTTCAGTGAGGAGAGGTGGGAGGGAGAGAAAAAATGCGTGTTAATTGAAAAAATATTCTTTTTATAAAGTATAATAGTTACTAGGATTTAAACTTAAACTTTAAAAGTTTGATTAGAACAATCATTCCAGCACATAATCCAATTAGTTTCAAAGGTATACTCATAAAATATGCATTTAATAAGTCCAACTGTACTTGAGGATTTGCTTGAAGCAATCTTATGATTTTTAAAACTAAGGCAGATGTTTTTCTATTATATTCTAATTTATTTATAATAAACGTGCTAAGTAAATTTATTTTCCTAATAAATTTGCACGTTGTCATGCACTGTCCAGCATGTATCTGTTTGTCTGTTACTCCTAAAAAAAATTATGCCCTGAATTGTTTGCATGAAACCTGAAAAATAACATATCAAGTAAAGCATACTCGTGCAACTGCCTCAAACAGTTCTTTAAAATAAGTGGCTCTTTCTTTGTTCATCTGTTTACTTCCACGATGTGCTTGCTCTATCCAGAACTGGAACTCATCACTTGGTGTAAGGATACCTAATGAATAAGTAAATAAATAAGAAAAGAAAGAAGAATTAAAAAACCATCAAGAGGAAAAAAAACACCAGAAAACTAGCTAATTTCCTAATTTTGTTTAAATTTGGAATGAAACCATTCTTTAGGAATGCAGAACTACACCTTTAAAACATATTTAAGAGGAATTTTCACAATCTTCACTAACAACATAAGAAACTGTTGCTGGAGTCTAACTTTAACCCCAGCAAGCTCTACTTAGAAAAAAACGATAGGGACATCTATATGACACACAGTGGATACAGAGCACTGGCTCTGGAGTCAGGAGAATCTCAGCTCAAATTCAGTCTGTAACACATTTTAGCTGTATTACCCTGGGCAAGTCCCTTAATCCTGACTGCCTCCAGAGAAAGAGATGGAGGGAGGAGGGAGAGAATGAGTGAGTGAGAGAAAGAGAGAAAGAAAGAAAGAAAGAAAGAAAGAAAGAAAGAAAGAAAGAAAGAAAGAAAGAAAGAAAGAAAGAAAGAAAGAAAGAAAGAAAGAAAGAAAGAAAGAAAGAGAGAGAGATTTACAGTGAAGTATTATATATGGTTTTTGACAACAATGCTACAGGGTTCACATATCAAACTCACCCATCCACTACAACCTCTAGATGTTTTTATTCTGATAAATTCTTAAGTGACTAAACTTGTGTTTCCAATATAAATATATTCCAACATAAATAAACCTATCCCAAACCTATCCTTCTAAAACTTAATTTCTACTTGATTTTAACCTCTTTTTCCAACTGGAATTTTTTTAAAATTAGCATTCAAATTAATTTTAGGTTACCAGTGTAGGTAATCATGAGTAAACAATTTTAAATTGTCTCCAGAACCTAACCACTCAGCTAGTAAACTAGGTGCAATGACTCTTTCAGACCTATCAGGATTCAAAAAAAAATCTACCTTATTATCAAGGCGTGATTTAAGCAAGGGGAAGAATGGTACCCATTAATTTCAATAATGATTTTTAAATTAAGCACCTAAAACTTAAGGCATTTCTTCTTTCAGAAAAGTTATAGACCAAAAATTAGATACCTTAAACTGGAGCATTAGTTGTTCATATGAACAGTAATTATCTCTAATACAACTGGAGGTGAAACTAATTACTCTTTCAGCAAACTAAAATGCATTTTAAGACAAAAGTTTTTGATGTATAGCTCTACAAAATCCATAACATATCAATTTTTATGAATTACATACACACAGATACTGAAGATTACATTCACATTTTTCCCAAACCCACATAGTGATACTTTAAATAGTTAACTTTAACAATAAGAAGCTTGAAATCAGTGAGGTTTCAACAGTCTAAAAAGAGATCTAAAGAAAAAGATAAAAACAGATTAATGAGAGGATCACAGAAATACACCTAAATTAAACTTCAATATGTACCTCGTATATCATCTTCCTTGAATTTCATTTTTGATAAATTAGTATCTGATCTTCGCAGCACAATACCCAACCCAGCTTCTAACTCACTCAAAAGATTCTGGAGTTTGGGATCAAAATTTTTGCTCCATTCTTGATCCTAAATAAAAACAAATAATGGGAATTATTATATATGCTGCTGTTAAAAACATCACATTCTCTTAAAACCATAAAAATAAATATTTAGTTTTTCCTAGTTGCATATTGTTGTCTTAATTTTGTATTTTTCAATTAACAAACATTTAATTCTCTCTCTCTCCCCCACCTCCTCAACTTCCCTCCCCCCTGGAAAAAAAGAAAGACTAAATATGCATAACAAATATTTATAAAATGAAGCAAAACAAATTTTTACACTTTCCAAACCAAAAATATATGTCTGCATCTTGAATCCATTCTAGCAAGTGATTAAAAAGTACTTGCTGACACCTCCCTTTTTCAGGAGGGTGGTAGCATGAAGACTATGAAAACAAGTACAGTCTGTGCACCACCTGGCATTCCTTAAATGTTTTTATTATAAATATAATGCAATTAATAATATAATCAATAATATAACAATCAAAAAAATATTATTTTTATTATATTATGTTTTTTATTATAAAGGGTCAGGAATGTGGGAAAGGTAGGGTTAAGAGAAAACGATGAGTATAATAACCAAAGAATAAGAATATAATTTCAAAAATAAATTTTAAAACTTATTAAATTGATTTGAACATAGGATCATATATTTAATGCTGGACAGAAGAAGCCATCAAGCTTAAACTCCTCATTTGACAGATGAGAAAGCTGAGGTGCAGAGGGCCTAAGTGATTTTCCCAGGGTTACACAATTAGCAAGTGTCTAAAGTGGCATGTAAACCTAAGTTGTCCCGTGGCTCATACTCTATCGCTCTATCCCCTATACCACATACAATCAATCAACTCCAAGTTTGAAATTTTCCTCAGACATTTACTATGTGACTGTGAAAAGATTCTCTTAAACTCACAGTATCTTAATTTTCTCATCTGTAAAAAGGTAATGATAATAATACAACTATCTATCTCAAAAGAGAATTATAAGGAAAGTGCTTTGAAAACTTTAAGTTATTCTATAAATGTGGGTCTGAAATATGCAAATATATGTATGTATGTATTTATTATAGGCATGCATACATAAAACATGCATTTACATGGCAAAGATATTTGTGTCTACATGTGTGTGCATGTATATATCTACACGTGTGTGCATGTATATATCTACACATGTATGCACATATGTCTACATAGGCACTGCATTATGACTATCTGTGTATACATGTATATGCCTGTGTGGGCATATGTGCATGTCAAGATGTGTAGTTTTCACTTGGATATCTTTAACTATATATGTCTAGATATATTTATATAGATATAAATACACACATACACATACATATACACAAACACACATATATACACATACATATACACATACACATACATCCCTAGAACGCTTCTACTAAAAGGATATCCTCATCCATGATTTAGCCTTTTGGATAGTATCTACTATAATACTATCTATTTGGATACTATCTACTATGCCATTTCACCTTTCCCCCATTTCTCTAGCTGGCAATATAAAGTTTACCTTAAAAATTAACTATAATAGAGGTGATATTTCAAATAAAAACAGAAATAACAGCTACTAATAATGATCAAAATGTTTAAATATCTATATTCTTCCAAAAGTGTATTTCTCATATTATCCAGCTAATAATGAAGCCTGTATAAGGAGACAGCCTAAACATGTTATTACATCGTTCTAGAGAATTCAGGCTCTAGTCTCAGAGAATTGCCTGGATGGACTCAGAAACCACTTTGCTCTGGGTGACAGGGTCTATATATGTCAACACTTGAACTCAGGTTTTCCTGGCTTCATTTTCACCACTCTCTCCACCACATCACACAGCCTCTCAATGGAGAAAAATGAAAATCATATAACCAATAAAGCATATTACTCACTTTTAGCAACATTGGTGCAAATACTTGCCGTATTGCTTGATAAAGGGAATTAATAGGTGAATCTAACATAGATGACACAAGAATGTTATTGTGCACGTTATCTTCTGTAATAACTTCAGGTCGAAGTTTAAAAAACACCAACACTTTGTCTTTTGTGTCTCCAACATCAATCTAAAAGGATCAAAGAGAAGAGTTTAAATATTTTCATAGCTATTGTATTTTGAAAACATATTTCCTAAACTCTATGTAATCATTATATCCCTTAAAGTAAAAAGCATATTTAAAGTAAGTAAAATTCAAGAGTCAATCTATTTCTGATCCTAACAAACCTGTGTTTGTGAAATTTAACCCTTCTTTTTTTATATAACTATATATATGACCTATAATTTCATCTATTTATGTAATTCTTGATGTGGAAACTTCCTTTACCAAAGCAAATCAGCAAACCCTCTCTAATTTTCCTCAACAATATTAGAAAGCTCCCAGGAATTACAGAATCCTACAACTAGGGCTAGAGGGGAACTCAAGCCATCTAGGCCAACACTCTCATTTGAAAGAAAGGGAAACTGAGGGGTAATGAGACTGGTTCAAGTCACAAAGTTATTGAGTATTAAGAATCAGCACTCTAACTGGAGATCTCTGGATGGAGAGTTGGCATTCTTTGCCCTGGTCACATAGCTAGCATCTCTATGCCATGCTACCTCTCTATCTCAGTATATGCTAGATATTATCAAACCAGAATAAATGCTATGCATGTTCTCTACTCTTTTCAGTAAATTGTATAACTCTGAAAATGTAATCTACTCTAGAAAATCACCTGCTAAAGCTTTTCCCCTTCTCAGATTTTCATCAAGGATATCTTCAGTTTATACAAACACTATTCTCTTTTTTTAATTAATTTGTTTTCAGTTTTCTACAATCACTTTCATAAGTCTTAGATTTTTCTCCCCCTCCCTCCCCAAGATGGTGTGCAATCTTATATAGTTCTTCATATACATTCTTATTAAATACATTTTCATCTTAGTCATGTTGCATAGAAGAATTGAAATGAATGGGAGAAACTATGAGAAAAACCAAAACAAAACAGAACATAGCACAAGACAAAATATTCTGCTTCATTCTGCAATTCAATTCCATAGTTCTTTCTCTGGGTGTGGAAGGCATTTTGCCTCAAGAATCCGCTGGGAATGTTTTAGCTCCTTGCATTGCTATGAAGGGCTAAGTTTACCAGAAAATTTCCTTGCACACTGTGGCTGTTACTGTGTACAAAGTTCTCCTGGTTCTGCTCCTTTCACTCAGCATTATACATACACTATTCTCAAATATTTTATAGATGTAAAAAACCAGGCACGGATCACAAGAGTTAATGACCTCTTAGTTGCCTTTTTAAAGTCTGTGACCTTTTTATTCTATCAGAATCTTTCCCTTGACACTCATTCCTTAATGCTTTTAAATTCTTGTCATCTCCAATAGATTTCTTCTGGATATATTTAGTCATCCAGCCTCTCCTGTCAACTTCATTTTCTAAGATGTCACAACAGATACTTAAGTAGCAATATGGCAGACCAAATGATCATTTATTACACATCTATTATGCGCTAGCCAGCAAGGCTGCAGATACAAAGACTAAGAAGAAACAGTCCCTGCCCTCAAGGAACTCACATTCTATTGTGAAGGAGGGTAGAAATCAGACATATAAGTATATGCAAGATTCATTCAAGATAAACATCAGACAAATCTTAGATAAGAAGGTACTAGTATAGCCTAGAAGTCCAACAAAAGGACCCTACAGAAGAATGATACTCGACCGGAGTCTTGAATGAAGTCAGGAATATCAAAAGGTAAAAATGAAGAAAGAGAGGCATGGAGGACAATGAATACAAAGAAGTATGGGGGATGAGTAATGAGAATGAGAAACAGCAACAAAGTCAGTATGGAGGAGTGTGTAGAGGGAAATAAGGAGATTAGAAAGTTGGAAGAAGCCAGATTGTGCAGAATTTCAACTGCCAAATGGAAGAGTGTGTGGAGAGGTAACAGGGAGCCAGTGAAATTTATAGGAGGCTGGGGGAGGCTGGCTATATGGTTAAGATCTTCATTTTAAGAAAATCACTTTGGCAGCTGTATGAAAGAGAGATTAGAATGGAGAGGCTCAAGGAAGAGAAACCATTTAGCAATCTATTGAAATAGTCAGGCAAGTTTAGCAATCTATTGAAATAGTCAGGCAAGTGGTAATGGAGTCCTGAACTAAGAGGTTGCCTGTGTGAGTGACAAATTCCAGAGATGTTACGGAGGGGAGTAAAATGACAAAACTAACTGACAGACTGGATATATGAAATGAGTGGGAGAAGTGAAGGATGGCTTGAAGGATGTCAGTGCTCTCAACAATAACAGGAAAGTAAGGTGGAGCCAAGATGGCAGAGTAAAAGCAGGGGTTCACCTGAGTTCTCCTTCAAAAACCTTCAAAAAATTACTCTAAATAAATTCTAGAGCATCAGAGCCCACAAAAACATGAAATGAAACAAATTTTCAGCCCAAGACAACTTGAAAGGTCAACAAGAAAAATCTGTTGCACCAGGTGAGAGAGGAGTACCAGCACAGACCAAGCCCCAAAAAACCACGAGCAGGCCTCTTGGTGACTGAATTACTGGCAGCAGTGGCAGTTTCCAAACTTCTCAGCCTATAGACATCAAAGACAACTGAAAAGGTCAGCAGGAAAGGTCTGTTGCACCTGGGTGAGAGTGGAGCACAGTCCAGCACAGGCCGTACCAGCACAGCTACAGTCACAGCAAACCAGGAGCAAGCCTTGGGAATCAGCAGTGGCTGTGACAGCTATAAGAAATGATGAACAGGCGGACTTCAGGATGCTGAGTGAAATGAGCAGAACTAGAACATTACACACAGTAACAGCCACAGTGTGCAAGAACTGTTTCTGATAGACTAAGCCTTTCACAGCAATGCAAGAAATCTAAAACATTCCCAAAGGACTCTTGAGGCAAAATGTCATCCACATCCATAAAACAGAAAGAACTAAGAAACTGAAACACAGAATGAAACAGACTATTTTCTCTGGTGTTTTGTTTTGCTTTTTCTCATACCTTCTCCCATTCATTTTAATTCTTCTATGAAACATGACTAATGTGAAAATGTATTTAATAAGAATGTAGAACTCATATATGATTGCAAGTTGTCTTGGAGAGGGAAGGGAAAGGGAGAGGGAGAAAATTTAAGACTTATGGAAGTGATTATTGAAAACTGAAAATATAATTAAATTTTTAAAAAAAGAATCCAATGATCACCTCCTGAAAGAAATCCCAAAATGAAAACTGCCAGGAATATTATAGTCAAATTCCAGAGCTCCCAGGTCAAGGAAAAAAAAATGCAAGCCACCAGAAAAAAACAATTCAAGTATCATGGAGCTACAGTCAGGATAACACAAGATTTTGTAGCTTCTACATTAAATGACTGGAGGGCTTAGAATATGATACACTGGAGGGCAAAGGAACTAGAATTACAACCAAAAATCATCTATCCAGAAAACTTGAGTATAATCCTTCAAGGGAAAAAATGGACATTTTACAAGACAGAGGACTTTCAAGCATTCTTGATGAAAAGACTAGAGCTGTATAGAAAATTCACCTTTCAAAATCAAGACTCAAGAGAAGCATAAAAAGGTAAGCAGGAAAATCTTAAGGGACTTAATAAGTTTAAATTGTTTATATTCCTACACAGGAAGATGATATTTGTTACTCATAAGACCTTTTTCATTATTAGGGTATTTAGAAGAAATATATATAGACAAAGGATACACATGTGAGTGAAATATGAAGGGATGATATCTAAAAAATAAATTTAAGGGTGAGAGAGAAATGTACTAGGAGAAAGAGAAAAGGAGAGGTAGAATGGTATAAATTATCTCACATAAAAGAGGCAAGTAAAAGCTTTTACAATGGAGGGAAAGAGAGAGGAGGTGAAGGAAGATGAGTGAACCTTACTCTCACCAGAACTGGCTTAAAGAGAGTATAACATACACACCCAATTGGGTATAGAAATCTATCTTACCCTACAAGGAAGTAGGAGGAGAAGGAGATAAGAGAAAGGGAAGGGGTGATAGAAGGAAGGGCAGAAGGGAGTTAGGTAGAAGGAAAACACTTTTGAAGAGAGAGAAGGCAAGAGTGAGAAGAATAAATGGGGGTGGGGGAAATAGAATGGAGGGAAATACAGTTAACAATAGTAACTGTGAAAATAATTTGAGGCAAGTTTCTCTAATAAAGGCCTAATTTCTCAAACATATAGAGAACTGAGTCAAATTTATAAAAATAAGAGCTATTTATTCCCCAACTAATAAATGATCAAAAGATATGATCAGTTTCCAGATGAAGTAATCAAAGCTCTCTGTAACCGTATATAGAGTATTTGAAAAATACTCTCTATAACCGTATATAGAGTATTTGAAAAAAATACTCTAACTTCCTATTGATTAGAGAAATGCAATGAAAACAATTCCGAAGTACTGTCTCATACCTATTAGAGTAGCTAATAGGATGGAAAAAGTAAATGACAAATATTAGTGGGGATATGGGAAAAATAAGACTTTAATGCACTGGTGGTAGAGTTGTGAACTCATTCAACCACTCTGTAGAGCAATTTGAAACTATGCCCAGAGGACTATAAAACTATGCATACCCTTTTACCTAGCAATATCACTACCAGGTCTGTATCCCAAAAGAGACAAAAAGAAAAAAGACCTTTATGTACAAAAGTATTTGTAGTAGCTCTTTTCTGGGGGTAGTGAATTAGAAATTGAGAGGTTGCCCATCAATTGGGGGATGGCTGAACAAGTTGTGGTATGAGATTATGATGGAATACTATTGTCCTGTAAGACATGATGAGCAGTATGCTCTCAGAAAAATCTGGAAAGACTTGTGTGGGCCAACACAAAGTGAAATAAATGTACTGTGTACAAAATAACAGCAATATTGTAAGATGATCAGCTGTGAATGACTTAGCTATTCTCAGTAATACAATGATCCAAGACAACTCTAAAGGACTTATGATGAAACATGCTATCCATCTCCAGAGAAAGAACTGATGGTATCTGAACACAAATTGAAGCATACTTTTTTACTTAATTTTTCTTGAGTTTTTTTTTCTTGTCAATGTTTTCCTTCACAACATGACTATTAAGGATATATTTTGCATGACTATACATGTATAACCTATATCAAATTGCTTGCCTTGTCAATAAGGGTGGGTGGGGAGGGAGAAAGGAGAGAATGCAGAACTCAAAGTTTTAAAATGAATGTCAAAAATTGTTTTTACATTTAACTGAGGAAAAATAAAATAATAAAAGCTACAGAAACAGTAATGGGGACGTGTAAAAGAGGGAGAAGGATCAGAAAAACCATAACAAAGTCTGTTGTAGACATGCTAAGTCTGAGGTGCCTATGGATATTCAGTTGGAAATATCCACAAGGTAGGCAGTTGATGATGTGAGACTAGAGGACAGGTAATAACTAGGATATATAGATGTGAGAGTCATCTATATAAAGGAAAGAATTTAACTCATGGCAGCTAATGAGGTAATCAAGGCAGAATGTAGAAAAGAGAACAGGGTCCAGGACAGTGCCTTGGGATACAATCACAATTAATTGGCATGACATAGATAATGGAAGAGTGAAGAAAACTGAGGAACGGTTAGATGGGTAAGAAGGAAAGCAAGTAAGAACACTGTCAGGAAAACATAAGAGGAGAGGGCATCCAGGAGGAGAGGGCAGTCAAGCAAGAAGGAAGAAACCACGCATTGATTAAGAACCTACTATGTGCCAGGCACTGTGCACTTTACAAATATTACCTCACATCAACCCTGAGAGGTGGGTGCTATTGTTATCCTCATTAAACAGTTGAGGAAACAGGTAAATAGAGAGCAAGCAACTTCCAGGATCACATAGCTATGAAGAATTTGAGGCCACATTTATACTCAGGTGTTCCTGAGCCCAAGCCTGGCACTCTAACTACTGCACCACCTAGCTGCTGCCTCTAGGCCAGCAGTATCAAATGCTACAGAGATTCAGAAAGATGAAGATGGAGAAAATGCCAACAGATTAGCAATTATTTCACTGGCAGTTTTGGCAAGTCTTAGTTGGGTGATAAGATTAGAAGTCAGAATACAAAAGAGAAGTGGAGTTACCAAGAGTTAATTTTTTAACTCTTGAGGAGAAAAAGACATAGGATAAGAACTGGCAGGGATGTCCAGATTCAGAGCTTTTTTAAGGATGGGGAAAACAGAGGCATGTATGTAGGCAGCAGGGGAAAGGATCAGCTGACTAGGAAAAATTTTAAATGAAAGACAGAAAAAGAATGATAGTAGAGACAACATGCTAGAAAAGATGAGAGATTGGGATCAAGGGTACATATAGAGGGGCTGTCCTTGGAGAGAAAGTATGCCTCCTCAGCATGGAAAGAAGTATAAAGATAGAAACAATGGAATATGATATTAAGGGTTACAAGGAAGACTGCAGAAGATAGGTATCAATGACTTTACTTTTACTTTTTCCCAGTGAGTGTGAGGCAGTCTTCATCTGAAAGGGAGGAGAGGCCGTTGGAAAAGTTGAAGAGAGGGGGAAAAAATGGAACATTTACTGTGATGAGTAAGACAGCATATGAATTAGAGGGTTTTAAAAATACTCTGTGCAAGTGAGGGCCCAATTGATATTAAATAATATGAACATGTAATGGACTTAGTCAGCCTGTTTCATGACTTCCTCCAACTTCATTCAACAATTCACAAGTAGGAAAGAAAGAAGACGGATGGTAGGAATGATTCAAGATCAGGGTTTCACAAAACATGATCCTGGCCAAGAGAACAAGGAACAAGGACTAAGGAACAAGGGACTTCAATCAATCACTTAGTCAATAAATATTTTATTAAGCACCTATTATGTGCCAAAAACATAGGCAGCTAGCTGGAGCAATGGACATAGAGTATCAGGCCCAGTCAAGAAGACCTGCATTCAAATGCAGTCTCAGACATTTACTAGGTGTCTGACCCTGGGCAAGTCTCTTAACTCTGCTTCAATTTTCCCATCTGTAAAATGAGCTTTAGAAGGAAATGACAAAGCATTCCAGTATCTTTGCCAAGAAAACCCCAAATGGAGTCAAGAAGAGTTGGACATGACTGAAACAACTGAAAAACACCACCACTACCAAAGCTGATGAAATCTCCCAGCATCATGAGTTTCCAGGTCTCCAGAGTGGAAGAGAATATACAACTGAACCTGTTCACTAAGGAGGAAGAGAGAAGAGTATGGCTATGGCAGAAGTGATGATGAGAGAAAGTACTGAAGGTGGGCCAAGATGGAAAAGAAAAGTCAGGAAATTGCCTGAACTTTCCCCAGTTTCTCCCAGAAACAACGTTAAACAGAGCCTCTAAATGGATTTTGGAGCAACAGAACCTACAAAAAGACGAAGTGAAACAATTTTTCAGCTCTAGATAACTTAGGATTTCAGGAAAGGTCTGTCTCACTTGGGCAAAAGTGGAGTGCAGCCCAGTGCAGATCGTGTCCAGGAAAGCCAGTGAGAGGTTCTTAGCCACAGAACAAAACAGTGACCGAGGCCCCTAAGTCCTGGCTCAGCAGCCCAGTGGCACAGCAGGCCAGCCCTAGCACAGAAGGCCTTGTTTGAACCTTAGTCTAATCAGCCTCCAGCCCCAGCACAGAAAGCAAACAGCCCCAGACCCATGCCCCCTCACCCCACAACAGGCACAATTAGTCCAAGATACCCCACAGTAGCACAGTGGGCAAGTCTCCAGCACCTGAAGCCCCTGTGCAGAAGGCTAGTGAGCAGGACCCAGCCCCCCAGCACAAGAAGTTTAGGATGGTGCCCCCTATGTTCCAGGAGCAGAGAGCTCAACTTTAAAAGTCAAGAAACAGGCAAAAAAGAACCTTGATCATAGAAAATTATTATGGTAAGAGGGAAGATCAAACACAAACTCAGAAGAGGGCAACATTGTCAATGTACCCACATCAGAAACCCCAAAGAATATGAATTTGTATCAAGCCCAAAAAGTCTTCTTGAAAGAGCTCAAAAAGAATTTCAAAAGTCAAATAAGAGAGGTAGAAGTAAAATTGAGAAAAGAAACGAGAAGTATGCAAGAGAGAGTCAATGGCTTGGAAAAGGAAGGACAAAAATTGACCGAAGAAAACAGTTCTTTAAAAAATATAATGATCAAATAGAAAAAAAAATCCACTGAAAAAAACAATTCCTTTAAAAGTGGAATTGAATAAATTAATAAAACACATACAAAAACAAATTGAAGAAAACAATTCCTTAAAAAGTAGAATTGGGGGAAGGGAAGTCAATGACTTTATGAAACAACAAGAATTAGTCTAATAAAATCAGAAGGATGAAAAAAATAGAATAAAACATAAAACGCTTCAATGGAAAAACAGCTGACCTAGAAAACAGATCCAGAAGAGATAATTTAAGAAATTACAGGACTACCTGAAGACATGATCAAGAAAAGAGTCTGGACAGAATCTTTAAAAAAATTATCAAGGAAAACTGCCCTGCTATCTTATAACCAGAGAGTAAGATTGTCATTGAAAGACTCCACCAATTCCAAAATGAAAACTCCAAGGAATATCATATCCCATTTCAAAAATTATCATGTCAAGGAGAAAATACTGCAAGCAGTCAGAAAGAAACAATTCAAATATCAATAAGCCACAGTCAGAATTACACACGACTTAGAAGTTTCTACGTTAAAGGATGAGAGAGCTTGGAATATGATATTCCACAAGGCAAAGAAGCTTGGATTACAACCCAGAATCAACTACACAGTAAAACTGAGCATAATCATGGACATTCAATGAAATAGGAAACTTTCAAACTTTCCAGATGAAAAGACCAGAACTGAACAGAAAATTCAATCTTCATATACACAACTCAAGTTGTATTTACATAAAAATGTAAACAAACAAGAAAGAAAAACACATTATTCAATAAGGTTAAACTGTTTACATACCTACATGGGAATATGTACTTATAACTCTTGAAAACCACATCTCTATAAGGGCAGTTAGAAGAAGTATATGTTGACAGAGGGTGTAGGTAGAAGCTGACTTTGATGTAATATAAAAAAAAATATTAAGGAGTGAAAAAAGGATTGTGCTGAAGAAAGAGTTAAGGAGAAGGCAAAATAGAATAAATTACATCACATGAAGGGGTACAAAAGACATATTACCGTAGAGGGAAAAAAGGGAGCAAGGTGAGCATTGTTTGAACCTTAGTCTAATCAGATTTGGCTCAAAGGGAATAACATACATACTCAGTTGGGTATAGAAATTTATCTTACCCTACAGGTGAGTAGGAGGGAAAAGGGGAAAGAAAAGGGAGTAGGAAGCCTGTTAAAAGAGAAGGCAGTCTAAGATACATGGAAATGATTGTACTGAAAACAAATAAAATAATTTAATAATAATAAAATAAAATAAAAGAGAGGGCAAAAGGGAGGGCAGAAGTAGGAGGAGAAGGGGAAAGAAAAGGGAGAGGGACTGATAGAAGGTAAGTCACACTGAGGTGGTGGTCAGAAGCAAAACTCTGGTGAGAAGGGACAGAGTGAAAGGAGAGAAAAGTATAAAGAGGGAGAAAAATAGAATACAGGGAAATACACAGTAATCATAATTGTGAATGGCATAAAGTTTCTCATAAAACAGAAATGGATGGCAGCATTATCTGGATTAAATCTGGATTAAAAACCAGAATCTTACAATATGTTGTTTATAATACATGTGAAGCAAAGAGATACACAGAGAGGGAAGGCAAAAGTCTGGAGCAAAATATACCATGCTTCAGCTGATGTAAAAAAAAAAAAAAAGCAGGTATAGCAATCCTCATCTCAGACAAAGCAAAAGCAAAACCTGATCTAATTAAAAGAGATAAGGAAGGAAACTACATCTTGTCAAAAGATGCCATAGACAAATGAAGTATACTGAATATATATGCACCAAGTGGTATAACATTCAAATTCTTAGAGGAAAAATTAAGTGAGTTACAGGAAGAAATAGCAAAACTATACTAGTGGGAGACCTCAACCTCCCCCTCTCAGAACTAGATAAATCTAAATAAACAAAGAAAATAAAACAAGAAAGAAGTTAAGATGAATAGAATTTTAGAAAACTAGATATGATAAGACCTCTGGAGAAAACTAAATGAGAATAGAAAGGAATATATCTTCTTCTTGGCAGTACATGGCACCTACACAAAAACTATCCATGTATTCATGTATTTAAAAACCTCATAATCAAAGGCAAAAAGGCAGAAATATTAAGTGTATCCTTTTCAGATCATGATGCAAGAAAAATTATGTGCAATAAAGGGCCATGGAGAGAGATTAAAAATTAATTGGAAACTAAATAATCTAATACTAAAATTGAGTGGGTCAAGCAACAAATAATAGAAACAATCAATACCTTCATCAAAGAGAATGTCAATAAAGAGACAACATATTAAAATTTATGGGATGCAGCCAAAGTAGTACTAAGGGGAAATTTTCTAACTTTAAAAGCTTACATTAATAAAACAGAGAAATTTAAATAACATAACACAATATAATATAATACAATAGAATATAAAATATAATACAATATCATATAATCAATATATAATATAGAATGAGATCAATGAATTGAGCATGCAACCAAAAAATCTAAAAGAGGAACAAATTAAAAATCTCCAATAAAAAACCAAATTAGAAATTCTTGAAAATAAAAGAAGAGATTAATAAAACTGAAGGAAAGTCCTGAGGGAGCAAGATCAGAGGTCATAGTAAAAACAAATAGGTTAAGGGGACTGTGACATAGGAATAAAACAACGAGAGATTATGACTGGACAAAGGAATTTCAACATTCTTCGTCACAGAAGAGAGTGAATATTCCTGTGTACGTATGGAATGGAAAGAGGTCATGGGAACTCAGCAGACTGAGGAACTGGGAGGGTAAGGTGTATGAGAAAATATTAACATATTTTAACATAGTAACCAGCACTAGAAAGAATGGGACCCGGGATATAATATCATCTAGGGAGAGTCAGGTCTTAGCGAGAGGCAGAAGATGAAAGAAGCAGTAAAGACGTCTAAAATGAAGGAAAAGTTTGCTAATTATAGAAGAGAAATTCTGAAGGGGCCAGTTTGAAGGGGCTAGTAGATCTGGAATGGGATATCAGGGGTTGGGGACAGGGGACAAAAGGGAAGGAAAGAAATACAAGAGCTGCCATCAGTATTTGGGCAGTGGGATCTTTGACAGTTAGGGATTCAGTATCATAGGGACAGACTAAAAGGAGGTGGGAATTTGCCACCCATCACGGAAATAAGTACAGAGTACAGGTGGATAGGAGGAGCTCTACAAATGACTTCAAGAAAATAAGACACTGAAAATCTGGATGGACTCAGACCTTTGGAGTTCCACTTGTAGCATGATGCCCCACTTGGAGCCTGACCACCCCAAATAATGGTCTGACCTGATGAGTTCTGGGGCAGTCCCTGAAAGCCCCACCCATGCCCCAGCCACCACCTGGCCTGACCTGGATATGGAGCTAGTGTCACCGATGACAAGAACCTATCACCATGGTAACATCCACAGCTCCACCTCTTTTCGTTTTACTCTTTTCCTTCCAAGTGCCATCTCAGAATGATCTTATTCAGCTGCTTCTTATTCTAGGTTCCCCAAAAGGTCATTTTCCTCATTTTTCAATGTTTTAACCTCCTCTGAAACAATTTCAATCAAATTACAATTCCAAATATTTCTCCTATATAACTGTGAGTATCTCTTTCCAGGAGATTTTAACTGAACACAAAAGTGATCTTAGCACAAATAGCTTATGTTTTCCTATAAGTACAAAATCATTTCCACAGATCCTACCTCAAAAATGTCCTATAAAGGTATTTTACGCATCACACTTTTTAATCAAGGTGACACATGAATTAAACTAGATTCTTTAAATTAGGCCTGTTTTAAGTAGGACAATTAAAAGTACTTTTTTCAGTATCTGAAAAATATGCAAGTCCAAAGGAAAAGTTTTTGTAGTTCAGTTCCCACTATCAATTTAGTTTCCTCTTCCCCAAAATGAAATTCTATGCTTTTGAAAGCTTTAAAACAAAGTGACAGTTTTGAGGGGAGCAGACAACTTTTAATAATGACCATAGTAACTTTTCTTGCTTTTTCTTGATTTTAGCCATGAGTTTTCACACAATAACAAGAATAATGGCTTTGCCTTTCTTTGTATCCCCAGTGCTTAGCACAGTACTTGGCATATAGTAAACACTAATAAATGCTTATTTTCTAGGTGATGCCACATTTTTATAACAAAAATATTCACACTTTTGAGTCTTGTCTCTGGAATAAATATTTGACACCAGCCACTAGTCATAGGTCTTCATAATTTAAAACTGAATCTACTGTAAAAGATGATATATTTAACTCTCTAATAATGGAATTCAATTGTCTTTCCTCAGCTCTCATCCTTCTTGACTTCCCTTGATCAAGCCTAGGTCTCGATACTGCTAACCACCTGCTCCTCTTGGACCCTCTTTCTTCCCTGGTTTCCATAATTATGCCTTTCTTTTTTAGTCTCCTTTGCTGGATCATCATCCATCTCCTGCCTCTTGGTGCTCCCCAAGATTCTGTCACAAGCCATCTTCTCTCTTGTCTTTCCACGTTATGTTTTAGATGGTTTCTTACCTCTCACAGGTTCAGGTTTTATTTTCATACAGATGATTCACAGATCTATATACCCAGCTCTCAGTTCTGTCCTGAATTCCAGACATTTCCTGTTAACTGCATATAGAGTGGCTCCTCCTTGCTGTCCCACAGACATCTCAAATTCAACATCTCTAAAACCAAACTCATTTCACCTATCATACCGAACTTCCACCACATATCCCTAGTTCACTGGAGGCCATCCTTCTCTCAGTTACTCAGTTTTGTAACCTTAGAGAGTATTCTTTCTCCCAAATCCCAGATTCAAGAAACCACCAATTTTTTCTGGTTCTACATCTGCCACATCTTTCATATATATTCCATTCTCTCCACAACTCTACAATTGGGTCTGCATCACTGAGACTATTCTAGTGATCTCCTAATTGTTCTCCCTGTTTCTAGTCTCTCCCCTCTCTGATACAATTATTTTTGTATCAAAACTCTCTGGCCCATGTCTCACTCTTATGCTCAAATGCACATAGTTTCAAATCCTGGAAAATTCTTCAAGGGACCATAAAAAAGAGAAGTCTAGCAAATATCTAGAAAGGGAAACAGTGATGACAAAGAATCCACACAAGTTCACCATTCATTCCAATTCATGCCAAACTAACCTCATTTTCTTTTATGACAGGTAACTAAAACAGTTCAGGGAAATGCTACGGATATAGTTGTTAGCAATGTTGTCAACAAAGTATTTCATATTATTCTTGTGGGGAAGACGGAAGGATATGGATTGGACAATAATACAATCTGATGTATTATGAACTGGTTGGACAGTCAGACTCAAAGAATAGCAGGCAACATGGCAGAAGGTTCCTAACTTAGCACTCTATGGATCTATGCTCAGTCCTATGCTGTTTAACAATTATCACTGACCTAGATAAAAGCATAGATAGTATGCTCAACATATGTGGAGAAGACACAAAACTGAAAAGGATAGCTAACACACTGGATGACAGTCAGAATCCGAAAGCATCTGGACAGATGAGAGTACTGAGATGAACATAAGATGAAATTCAATAAGGAAAAATATAAAATCTTACACATGGGAACAAAAAAATCAATTCCACAAATGAAACTTAGAAGAAGCATGGACAGACAGCAATGATTTTGAAAAGGATCTGGGGATTTCAGTAGACAACAAGCATTGTATAAGTCTGCAGTGGGATGAAGTGGCCAAAATGCTAATGCAATCCTGAGCTGCATTAGGAAGGGCACAGAAAACAGGAACAATGCATCCCACTGTAACTACCCTTATCAGACTTCATGTGGTATTGCACTCAGTTTTGGGCACCATAGTTAGAAGGGCATTAATATGTCAGAGAATGTCCAGAGGAAGGCAACAAGGATGGTGAACAGCCTTGAATTCAAGACACAAGAAAACCAGCTCACGGAACTTGGCATGATCAGCTTGGATATAAAGGACTCAGGGACTTATATGATAATTGTGTTCATGTTAATTTGAAGGTCTGCCATGAGGAGGCAGGCTCAGACTAGTTCTCTTTAGCACAAAGGGGCAAAACTAGGAGCAATGAGTAGCAATGACAGAAAGGCTGATTCTTTATATCAGGAAAAATTTGCTAACAACTCAAGCTATTTAACAGAGGAACAGACTCCCCCTCCTTGGAGGTCTGCCAGCAAAGGCTGGACAACCACATAATGGGTATGTGAAAGTGGCTATTCCTTTATGCTTGAACTTATGGGGTCCCTTCCAACTCTCAAATTCTGTGATTCTCAAGATCTTCCAATAGCTCCCTAGCCAGTCAGTTTGAGGCCTTTCACAGTTGGCTCCCATGCAGCTTCATACAACTTGTTTTCACAAACGCTAAACCACAGGCCAGATGGATCACTAGATATTCTCAGAATTCAACACTCCATCTCCCCTATCCATGTGTTCACATAAGCTGGTTCCTGGGCCCACTTCTCTCTTTGCTCCACCTCCCAACGGCCTTGTGATCCTTCAAGGCTTCAGGTAATGTAACCCCAACTCTGGAAGTCTTTCCACAGTTGTTACTGATCTCTCCCTTCTCAGTTTTCCTTATCCTGTCATCATTTATGTACACATTATGACCTTTCATTCAACTGTAAGCCCCTGGAGGACAGGAACTATTTTGTTTTTTTATATTTCTGTCTCTAGCATCTACCATGATGTCTTGCACAAAACAGACATTGAATAAATGGTGGCTGAATTGTACTTCTTTCTCTCACCCATTTAAAAAAAAAAAACAAGCAAGAATACTTTTTCTCCATATAACTTCCTGCATACACTTTAAACCTGTTTTGAAACTGCAGTCAAATTTGGCAGTCAAGCCTTTTTTATAACATCAAAGTAATGAGTTTCAGGATCATGGCATCTTTGATTTGAAAGGGACCTTGAAAGTCATCAAGCTCAAGCTGGCTTCATCCTAAAGAAAGGCAGGAAACAAGCTAAATTAACGATTTAGCCACTAGTTAAACTAAAGAATGCATTAGCACATCTACTCTAAGCGCCTGTTACTGGAGAGGTTGAGCACTGTAGTAACCACTCTGTCAAAAGAAAAAGTCAAATGAGTGGTTTCCAAAAGGATTTCTAATTCTTCTATAAAATGTAAAAATAGCAAGCAATCATGGTCTTTCTTTCCCTTCTTCCCAAAGGTCCTTAAGCCCCCAAACTAAAGTTTAAAAATAAATAAAATCCTAAATGCAAACACTGCCTTTTAATACTTTCAAATAACTTCTGCCTTTCCTTACATGCGGTCATAAACATCTTTACTCCCTGAATCTCACTGTGAAACTCTGCTTAAAGGTTGTTTTTTTCCAATCTCGGTGACACTTTTCTAAATACTGAATTCTGCATAAATTTGTATTAATTAACTGTTCTTCAATAAGGAACTGAAAATCACAAAAATTAATAACAGTATCACAGGTGTAGCAGAATATGGCAGTTATTCAAATCACTCTTTGCCTAGTCCTCCCCAGATGTTCTGTAGTAGAAAGGGCACTGAACTTCCACTCAAAGAAACCTGGATTCAAATCTTAGCTCTACAAGTTACTGTAGGCTGTGAACCTCAATTTCTTGATCTATAAAATGGGAATAAAAATACTACCTAGCTCATAGGCCCATTCTAATAAATGAAATACTGTCCATAAAATGCTTTGTTAACATTAAAAACCATATAGATGTGTTATTATTTACCTGAGTTTCTTTCCTCTTCTGGAAAATGGTTATAATGCCTGCACTATATCATAGGGCTGTAGTCAGTCAATCAATAAGCATTTATTAAGCCCTTATCATTATAACTGTGTCAAAGGATACAAAAGAAGGCCCCTGCCCTGTACTGTACTACTAGGCCTGAAGTCAGGAAGATCTGAGTTCAAATCCAGCCTCAGACACTTACTAGCTATGCCATACTTAATTTCCCTCAGTTTCCTCAACTGTAAAATGAGACCCATAATAGCACCTACCTCTCAGGGTGACTGAGAGGATCAAATGAGACATTTAAACACCACTTAGCACAGTGTCTTGCTCTTAGTAGGTGGTATATAAATACTTATTCTCTTCCCTAAGAGCAGTCTAGAAAAAAGCTAGAGAAGCCAGGAGGTGGAGCTGAGGAGACAGAGCATTCCCCCAGGCAAATGGCATGGAGCCAGTGAAAAAAAAGATCCAGAGTGGGAAGATTGTGTCCTGTGCCAGTTACAGCAGGAAGACCAGTGTAGCTGGATCACAGTGGAAGGAAGAAAATAAAATATAACCAGTTACAGCAGGAAGACCAGTGTAGCTAGATCACAGTGGAAGGAAGAAAATAAAGTATAAGAAGACTGGAATAGTAGAAATGGGCAGGGTTTTTAAATGCCATACAAAACTTTGATTCTGGAGGAAGGAATGAAATCCTTTGTAAATCTCAAGGCTTTATGTAAATGTAAGTATTTTACAGCAACTTATGGAATGGAGCCTACAGTCTAGAGTGAGGATGACCTGAGTTCAAATCCTACCCCAGCCATTTATTACCTAAATGTGTGATCCCAAGCAAATCCCTTAACCTTTCTGCCTCAGTTTCCTCATCTATAAAATGGGTATAATAATACTTCTAAGAGTTGGTGTGGTGATAAAATCTGATAATATTTGTAAAGGGTTTTGCAAACTTTAAAGAGCTACATAAATGCTAGTTATTATTGAATTGTAAGAGAGGGGGGAAATAATAAGTAAAAGCACTAACTTTAAAAAAAAACTATTTTGAAAAATGGCATGAAATAAATAAGAGGCAACTTGTCCTAGTCATTTTAGGCCAGCCTTGGAGTCACATGCCCTTCATCCAAGTCTAGCCTTTGAGTGTTATCACAGGACGGTCAGAAAACTTCTTAACAGTGGATGTAAATTTTAGTGTAAATTACAATGACTGTAATCCCTGCTACTGGCAGAGGGCAAAGATTGGCGTATAGTAGACTGTACAGTGTAGTATATATAGTATAGGTGTATTGTAAGAGTTCTGAATTTTAGAATTTTGAATTGTAGTCGGGCTAAAGCCAATCCAGTGGATGTCCGCACTAAGATTGGCAGCACCTTAGGAGAGGCTCAGACGCCCACATCAAAAAAGGGCTTAATTAAAGCCTTTGTGCTGCTCTGGCCAGGAGCAGCCCCTGCGTTTCCCTCAGGATAAGGAGACTCAGTCTCAAAAAATCCAAAAATAACAACAAAAATCCTTGTAAATTTCAGAAGTTGCCAATCTCCGTTATTGGAGGTAGTTTCCACACAGCAATTCCAATTGGAAATGTGAAGGGGAGACAGTTTGCACAAGGAATCTAGTGGCTTAACAAATTCTGTAATGCCTTTTATATTTAACTAAGAAATCTTAGGGAACTGAAGGCTCATGTCAGCAGGATGGCTCTAGGGTAGCTAAATGGCTGGGTGGATATAGCACTAGGCTTAAAGTCAGGAAGACCTGAGTTCAAATTCGACCTCAGTCACTTACTGGCTATATGATCCTGGACAAGTAACTTAACTTGCGTTTGCATTAAGTCACTGGAGAAGGGAATGGCAAATCACTCCAGTATCTTTGTCAAAAAAGAAAACGAAGCGATAGTCAGTACGGCCCACGGAGTCCTGAAGGGTAGATGGGACTGCACAACAAGGAAATTCTAATTCTTAATCCATGGTGAGTGTGAGAACAAACAATTTGTCCAATAAACAGCCACGCCGGGGTACTAGTGTTGCCAAAAATTAGTAACTTGGCTTTCCTACACCTCCAACAATTTTCAAGCGCTGTTGGGAACTACCCGGCTAAAATCCTAAACGTATTCTCAGTAAAGTGCAAACCAACCCCCCCAAACCTAAAAAGTTCTGCGTGCTCATCCTTCCAAGGATCCAAAGTCCGGGGCCGGACCACACACACCGACGCGCCCCAGGGGGCAGGACTGCCTTAACTTTTAGCACGTCCCCGTTCGCTGGGTGCACGTTTATGCAGAAGCCCACAGGCGCAGGGGCGGAGAGGCTGCGGCAGCCGCGGCCCGGGGCTCGGGACCTCGGGACTCGGGACCTGGGACCTCGGGGCTCGGGACCTCGGGACTCGGGACCTGGGACCTCGGGGCTCGGGACCTCGGGGCTCCGGCACCTCGGGGCTCGGCACCTCGGGGCTCCGGGACCTCGGGGCTCGGCACCTCGGGGCTGCGGGACCTCGGGGCTCCGGGACCTCGGGGCTGCGGGACCTCGGGGCTCCGGGACCTCGGGGCTCGGGACCTCGGGGCTCGGGACCTCGGGGCTCCGGGACCTCGGGGCTCGGGACCTCGGGGCTCCGGGACCTCGGGGCTCGGCACCTCGGGGCTCGGGACCTCGGGGCTCGGCACCTCGGGGCTCCGGGACCTCGGGGCTCGGCACCTCGGGGCTCGGCACCTCGGGGCTCGCCGGGCCTGGAAGCCGCGGGCTTCTGCAGCATCCCCGGCGCGCAGGGCGGCAGGCGGGCGCCCAGGCCCAGCCCGCGCGTACCGTGTTGGACAAGGAGATGCCCGTCTCCAGGCGCTGCGCCCGCAGCAGCAGCTGATTCCCGTCGTCCAGGAAGTTGTTGATCTCGGCGCCGTTGAGCAGGTGAGGAAGCTCGTAGGGCTCCGACAACATCCCGAAGTAGTTCTGGATGGTGGTGAAGATGAAATGCTTCCGAACGTCTGCCGCTCCGGCCGCCATGATCCCGGCGGGGAAGGAGGGAAAGAAGGAAGGAAGAAGGAATAAGTTCGGGGCGAAGTGTAGGGACGGATCCGCGCTAAGGCCGAAACTCGGGCTCCGGGGTGGGGGCCCGAGAGCTTAGCGGTTGCCTAGAGCCGTCGCTATGGCGACTGGTCACCACGGCTGCGCAGAAAGCGCCTCTGGAGCGCGCACGTGAACGAGCGCGCCCGCCCAAAGATGAAGCCGATCGACTAGATCGGAGCTCCTCCGCCGCTACCGATCCTCCGCATCTGGCCTCCCTTCCAGCCTCGGCGGACTTGAGTTAGGCGGTTTCTCCCCAGGTGGCGAGCAGCTTCTTCTAGCCGGGTGTCCGTCCGCCGATGCCGTAGCTTCTTCTAGCCCGGTGTCCGTCCGCCGTCCGCCGTCCGCCGATGCCGCAGCTCCTTCTAGCCCGGTGTCCGTCCGCCGATGATGTTGGCGCTTAATTTATCCTTACCCTGCGGTGTAATAGACCGCTGAAGGCCTGGAAACGGGGACCGCGCCTAGCCGTTGCTTGGTTAATACTTGGTAGACACCTAGGTTCCTTTTTGACCTTTTTGTACTACCAGTTTTTTAAAATATCTATTAATCTCGCTTTTTTTTAAACGACACCTAAATTTTCCCCTCTGTCTCTGTATCTCCCCATTTCCAAAGAGCTATCCTTTATAGCAAACTTTTAAGAAAGAGGAAATGGAGGAAGGAAAAATAATTCAGAAAAACCAAAAAAATCTGATGATATATGCAAAGTTACACACCAGTTGACCGCCACCTCCTCCAAGGAGCCGAAGGGAGGTGGAGAGGGGTCTTCTTTTATCTTTTGGAGCGATTATGCTTGCTCTTTTTGAGTTTACAACGTTTATGTTCAGCTGTTTCTGCTTGTTTTGTCCAATTCTAGTTATTGTGCATATTTTTTAAATTTTTATTTAATTTTTTATTTGTGGAATAAAACAGAATATTTTTAAAATATTCATTTTAAATAATTTTAAATGTATTTATTTTAAATGTATTTCATTTGTATTATTCATTTTAAATGTATTTATTCATTTGTATTTGTACAAAATGTATTTATTTCATTTGTATTATTCATTTTAAATGTATTTATTCATAATAAATACATTTATACTGTATCCTGGCACTGCTTACCCCACTTTGCATCAGTTCATGCAGTTTTGCCCATAATTCTCTAAAACAATTTTTCTAGTTTGTTATAACATAGTAATATTCCATTATATTTGTGTCCCATGATTTATTTAGCCACTCCCCAATCAATGGTGCCCAACTTTTTTCTGGTTCTTTGCTACTGCCACAAAAAAAGTTGTATTACCAGCTTTTTATCTGAATCTGAGTCCCTTTGTTTCTCCAGTTCTCAGTTTCCTGATATAGTCTAGGCAGACTGCCACATTTAAAATTAGTTTAAAAAGATAATTTCCAAAGCCCTTTGGTTTCTCTATATCCTTTAGTCAGTTCTGTACCATTCATTCCCACTCTTGCCTTCTTCCCCAGCCTTACACGCACAATTTCAGAGGCAAGAGGACCTATAAAACTAGATAAGCACAGCCTGTGGCTGGAACTAGAAATACCAGGATAATTACATTAAATAAGTCAGAGAGACTTGAGGAAACAACTAGATATGATCCATTTTGCCTCTGTTAACTACTCTGCCTTTTTAAAGTCCAAGCTCCCTTTCAAGGCTACATTATTCCCCATCCCACACATTAAGGTCCAGCCTCTAAATCCTTAAAGATAATGATAACCAACTTTAACTTGCTCTTCAATGGGTAATATACTTCCATACAGTCATTCCCTTCCCATTCCAATGATTCTGAACCCCAAGATGCTACTGTTCAAACCTCACCTTAGCCCTACCCACACTAACCTCTCCTTTGTTCCCATTCCCTTCAATCCAACACCACTAATGTCCCATTCTAAGGCTACCTACCCTTTCCACTGTGCTCTTTGAAATGTTTGCTCCATGGGTAACATCCTAACCCATTTCCTTTCTCATTCCTTCCGTCTTTTTGCAATCACTGAGACCTGGTTTCCTCTTAATAACAAACATCCCTGGCCACCCTTTCCAGCACTATTCTATTCATACTTTCTTATTCGCTGGTCTTGGTGAGGAAGGTGGAACACTCAAGATCCTCATTGTCACTTTCAGGCTTTCCTCTACCACCATCATTCAATAATCTCTCTTTCTTTAAAATTCATATAATCCTTATTTATCACACAATCAAGATTCTGGTGACTGTTTTCTACTGACCTCCAGAATATTCACTTTCCTCCCATACTGAGTTCAGTGCTTGGTTCACAGTCTTTTTTCCCCAACAACTTCATTGTAGGAAATTTCCAACAGATGTTGATACTCCCTCCAATACTTTTGCTTCCTAGTTCCTCAATTTACTAAATTCCCATGACTTTCTCCTCTACCTCACCTCAGCTAGACACAAAAATGGCCACATACCCTTGATCTTGCCATCCTCTAAAAATAGACTACCTTATGTTCATGAACTCTGAAATTTCTTTATCTGATTATAATTTTGTCATCCGGGGTGGAACCAAGATGGCAGAGTAGAAAGACTCACGTATACTAGCTCCGAACCCACAGCCCATATATTTCCTGCAAGAAGAACTCCCCACAAATTCTGGAGCAGTGCAAGGCACACAGAAACACAGTGGAAAAGATTTCCGTTCCAGAGAGCCCTGGAGAGCCGTCCCCAGGGGTCCGTCGTGCTCCAGACAGCGGAGTCCACCCCTGTGCTGCCCTGGCCACACGGCCCCAGAGGAGCAGATCCAAGCAGGCTTCAGGGATGGAATCTCCGGTGGCCGGGAAGGTCCCTCCACCCACAGATGCTACAGGTCAGTGAGAGAGACATCTAGGCTGTCTGAGAGGGGAGTGGGGTGTCTCCGTGACTCGGGCCCCCCCGGGAGGCAGTGGCAGAGGCAGCAGCGGCAGCCCGGGACTCCCCAAGCAGCAGGCAAAAGTTCAGGGCCATTACCAAAGGTCTCTGCATAAACCCCCTGAGAGAACTGAGCCTGGGAGATGGCCCTGCCCCCACCCACCCCATTACTGAAGGTCTCTGCATAAAGCCCCTGAGGGAACTGAGCCTAGGAGGCAGCCCTGCCCCCACCCAAGCACCAGAACTTAAGCTCACATTGAATAGCAGGAAAGACAATATTTGTAACTCTTAAAATTTTTCAGTATCTGGGTAGTTGGTGGGACCACACACACACACACACACACACACACACACACACACACACGTACACATTTACACACACATACACACATGCATGCACATACAGAGACAGAGAGCACAGAGTGAATTGAATAGGATGGGACCATATCTTAAAAAAAATTAAGGTAAATGGTGAGAGAGAAATGTAGCGGGAGGACAGAGGGTGAAATGGAATGGGGTAAATTATATCTCATTCAAGAGGCAAGCAGGAGACTTGTTAGTGGAGGCAAAAAGAGGAGAGCTGAGAAGAAAAACAAGAAATTTACCCTCATCACATTCGACTAAAGGAAGGAATAAAATGCACACTCATTTTGGTATGAAAACCTATCTTACAATACAGGAAAGTGGGGGAGAAGGAGATAAGCAATGGTAGGGAGGGCAATGAGAGGAGGGAGCAATTTGAAGTCAACACTCGGGGAGGGACAGGATCCAAAGACAGAATAGAAACAATGGGGGGCAGGATAGGATGGAGGGAAATACAGTTAGTCTTAAACAACACAACTATTATAGAAGTCTTTTGCAAAACTACACAGATAGGGCCTATATTGAATTGCCTGCCTTCCCAAAGGGAATGGGTGGGGAGGGAGGTATGGGGAGAATTTGGAACTCAAAGTTTTAGGAACAACTGTTTAGTATTGTTGTTGCTACTAGGAAATAAGAAATACAGGTAATGGGGAATAGAAAGTCACCTGGCCCTACAGGACAAAAGAGAAGATGGGGACAAGAGAAGGGAGGGATGATAGAAGAGAGGGCAGATTGGTGATAGGGAAAATTAGATTGCTTGGTGTATTGGGGTGGGGGGAGGGGAGAAAAGGGGAGAAAATTTAGAACCCAAAATTTTGTAAAAATGAATGTAAAAAGTTAAATAAATTTTTTTATTAAAAAGCAAAAAAATAATAATAATAATTTTATCATCCACCTTTCCCTCTACCTTGCAACCCCAAAATCTATTCTTCGTTGTCACTCTACCCTCCAGTTCCCTCCCAGGTTTGGTTTTGTTTTTTTTACAGGCTATCACACCTGATCTAACTATATTCTCATCCCTTCTCCGTCTTTACCCCTTTGTAAGCCAGTTCAACTTTAAACTATCTTCTCTTGAATCCCTTACCCTCTTATTTTATCACTTATTGTGTTCTACCAACCCTTTGCCCCTTACTCATGTGTGACAAAATGAAGTTGGGGAAATCACAAAACCATTCAAACCAGATCCACTACAAGTTTATGTTACATAATCTCAATTGGGCCCTCACTCCTGCTAAGCCAGCCTTTTCACATCTTTCTAACTTACCCACTATTCTAATCACCACAGTGGCTTTTCTAAACCTTTTCATCCCTCCTCAAACCTTCCATACATAGCTCCCCTTTCTGGGATGCTTGTCTAGGTTACAGCCTAAATCATGGAATACTGGTTTGTGCTAGCATTGACTGGAGGAGTTTTCACTACTTGCTATCTCCTTAGGAAAAAAAATCTAGGCCATTCACCAAGAACTCTCTTCTCCTATTCTCCTCAACTCACATATTCCAGATGCCTTTTGCCACTATCTCCACCTTCTTCCCTTCTCCATGCCAAGACAAACCCCTCTGTGTGCACAAGTGATCCAATTCCATTCCATCTTCTCCAGTATATTTCATCCTGTATCATCCTCACTCATTAATTTCAATCTCTATTTACTGGCTGCTTCCCTAATACCTACAAATATGTCCATGTCTCCCCATCCTCAAAAAACCCTCACTTGTTCAATTCATCCCTGTTTGCTATCATCCTATATCTCTTCTCCCTTTTCTTGCTAAACTTGAAAAGGATGCCTCTAATTAATTGCCTTCACTCCCTGCTTAAATACCTGCAGTTGGGTGGTACAGTGGATAGAACACCAGTGCAGGAATCAGGAGGACCTCAGTTCAAATGTCACATCAGACACTTGACACGCACTAGCTGTGTGACCTTGGGCAAGTCACTTCACCCCAATTGCTTCATCCTGGGTTATCACCAGTCATCCTGATGAATATCTGGTCACTGGATTCAGATGGCTGTGGAGAAGTGAGACTGGTAACCTGCACAGCCCTCCCTCACTCAAAACAAAGTCAAGTGCAAGTCATGTCATCATTTCTCTGATGGCATGGTCTTCTTCGGCAACGAAGGATGAACACACACACACACACACACAAATACCTGTAGTCTGATTTCCAGTGTTATTCAGCTGAAAGTGCTTTTTCCAAAGTTATCAATGATCTCTTTTAAAAAATATATGTTTTGGGGTGGAGCCAAGATGGCGGAGTAGAAGGACGCACGTTTACGAGCTCTGAAACCACAGCCCATAGAATTGATGTAAAAAGAGTCCCCCATAACTTCTGGACCACTGAAAAGGGTACAGAAACGGAGTGGAAGAGATTTCCGTTCCAGGGAGCCCTGGAGACCCATCCCCAGGGTCCGTCTTGCCCCGGAAAGCGGACACCACCCCAGCGCTGCCCTGGCTGCGGCCCCAGAGAAGCTGACCCGAGCAGGCTTCAGGGACGGAAGTTCCGGCAGCCGGGAAAGTCCCTCCGCCCACAGAAGCTACAGGTCAGTGAGAGAGAAGGCTGGGCTGGATGAGAGGGGGAGTGGGGTGTCTCCGTGACTCGGGCCCCCTCGGGAGGAAGTGGCGGCGGCAGAGACGGGGGCAAGAAGCGGTGGAGGCAGAGGCGTGGGCAGCAGTGGAGGCAGCAGCAGCTGCGGCCGGCCCAGGACTCCCCCCAGCAGCAGGCAGGATCCTCAGTAAGGAAGATCTTTGCATAAACAACCTGAGGGAGCTGAGCCTGGGAGGCGGCCCTGCCCCCACCCCAGCACCAGAACTAAAGCTTGCTGCGGAAAGCCCATTTGAACCTCAGACCCCAAGCACTAGCTGGGCGGATCTAGGCGAGGGTGGACAGGAATCTCAGAAGTCAAGTAACCGGCTGGGAAAATGCCTAGAAAAGGGAAGAAAAATAAGACTATAGAGAGTTTTTTCCAACAAATAAAAATAATCCCGACATTCGGATCTGACGAGGACGAGGAAATATTCTTGCCATCAGGGAAAGACGTGGAGGGCGGGGCCTCAGCACCCCAGACACCCCAGGGGGATGTCGGGTGGGCTCAGGCCTTGGAAGAGCTCAAAAAGGATTTTGAAAAGCAAATTAGACAGGTGGAGGAAAAACTGGGAACGGGTCAATACCTTGGTTAAGGAGACCCAAAAAAATGCTGAAGAAAATAACACCTTGAAGAATAGGCTCACTCAATTGACAAAAGAGCTTCAAAAAGCCAATCAGGAGAAGAATGCTTTCAAAAGCAGAATTAGCCAAATGGAAAAAGAGGTTCAAAAGCTCACTGAATTTAATAGTTCTCTCAAAATTAGAATGGAACAGATGGAGTCTAATGACTTTACGAGAAACCAAGAAATCACCAAACAAAACCAAAAGAATGAAAAAATGGAAGAGAATGTGAAATATCTCATGGGAAAAACAACTGACCTGGAAAATAGATCCAGGAGAGACAATTTAAAAATTATGGGACTACCTGAAAGCCATGATCAAAAAAAGAGCCTAGACATCATCTTCCATGAAATTATCAAGGAAAACTGCCCTGACATTCTAGAACCAGAGGGCAAAATAAGTATTGAAAGAATCCATCGAGCACCACCTGAAAGAGATCCAAAAAGAGAAACTCCTAGGAACATTGTGGCCAAATTTCAGAACTCCCAGCTCAAGGAGAAAATCTTGCAAGCAGCTAGAAAGAAACAATTCCAGTACTGTGGAAATACAATCAGGATAACTCAAGATCTAGCAGCTTCTACATTAAGGGATCGAAGGGCGTGGAATAGGATATTCCAGAAGGCAAAGGAACTAGGACTCAAACCAAGAATCACCTACCCAGCTAAACTGAGTATAATACTTCAAGGGAAAATATGGTCTTTCAATGAAACAGAGGACTTTCAATCATTCTTGATGAAAAGACCAGAGCTGAAAAGAAAATTTGACTTTCAAACACAAGAATGAGAAGAAGCATGAAAAAGTAAACAGCAAAGAGAAGTCTTAAGGGACTTACCAGAAGTGAACTGTTTACATTCCTACATGGAAAGACAATATTTGTAACTCTTAAAACTTTTCAGTATCTGGGTAGTTGGTGGGACCACACACACACATGTACATGCATGCATGCATACACACATGCACACACATACAGAGACAGAGAGCACAGAGTGAACTGAATAGGATGGGACCATATCTTAAAAGAAATTAAGGTAAATGGTGAGAGAGAAATGTACTGGGAGGAAAGAGGGTGAAATGGAATGGGGTAATTATATGTCATTTAAGAGGCAAGTAGGAGACTTCTTAGTGGAGGGAAAAAGAGGAGAGCTGAGAAAAAAAAAATTAGTTTACCCTCATCACATTTGACTAAAGGAAGGAATAAAATGCACACTCATTTTGGTATGAAAACCTATCTTACAATATAGGAAAGTGGGGGAGAAGGAGATAAGCAAGGGGTGGGGGATGATGGAAGGGAGGGCAAAGGGAGGAGGGAGCAATTTGAAGTCAACACTTGGGGAGGGACAGGATCAAAAGACAGAAGAGAAACAATGAGGGGCAGGGTAGGATGGAGGGTAATTCAGTTAGTCATATACAACACGACTATCAGGGAAGACATTTGCAAAATTACACAGATATGGCCTATATTGAGTTGCCTGCCTTCCCAAAGGGAATGGGTGGGGAGGGAGGAATGGGAAGAATTTGAAACTCAAAGTTTTAGGAACAACTGTTTAGTATTGTTCTTGCTACTAGGAAAGAAGACATACAGTTAATGAGGAATAGAATGTCATCTGGCCCTACAGGAGAAAAGAGAAGATGGAGACAAGAGAAGGGAGGGATGACAGAAGAGAGGGCAGATTGGAGATAGGGAAAATTAGATTGCTTGGGGTATTGGGTGGGGGGAGGGGTTAAAAGGGGAGAAAATTTGGAACCCAAAATTTTGTGAAAATGATTGTAAAAAGTTAAATAAATAAAATATATGTTTTTATTGACATCTTTTTTTACATAATCATAATTATCTCCAAGTTCCCTCCCTCCCCTTCCCAGAATGTCAAGCCATATAATCTCTCTCTCCCCCCTCTCCCTGTCCCTCTTTCTCCTATTCATCCAAATGATTAGCAAAATAGAAGGAATGAGAGTCCCAGATCTCACCCAAGGGGAAGTTCCCAGAAATCTCTCATATGGAAATTTTAATGTTCTCATATAGCAAATTTAATCCTCTTCTCTCAACACTCAATCTTCTTGATTTCTCAGAAGCCTCTGATACTGTTGATTAACACTCTTCTGCTTAATTCTCTTTTGTCTGAGTTTTATGTCAGTGCTCTGTCCTGGATATATGACAAATCCTTCTGTCTCCTTCGCTGAATCTTTATCCACTTTGTGCCTGTTAATCATGGGTCTGTCTTGGACCCTCATCTCACTTTGGTGATCTCATCAGCTCTCATGGATTTAATTATCATCTCTATACAATGATTCTCAGATTTGTCTACCCTTAATCTCTTAGCTGACCTTCAAATGCCTATTGGATATCTTGAACTGGATTTAAAATTCAACATGTCCAAACTTGACTAATTATTTTCCCCAAAAAAACCTTCTATCTCCCTAATTTACCTATTACTTTCAAATGTACCAACATCTTCCCAGTCACCCAGGCTGTCAACATAGGTGTCATCCTCTGTTGCTTACTTTCTCTCACCTCCTATATCCAATCTGTTGCCAATTTCTGTCGTTGCTACCTTTATAACATCTCTTCTTGCTGGAGGGCAGGAAAGTTAAGTAATTTGTTCAAGTTCACAAATGGTGGAGTCAAGCTTCAAACAGTGCTTCTAACTTCAGATCCAGTACTCATTCCATGGTACCACACTGCCCCAGAATAGGATTTAATAACAAAAACTATATGGAGACTTAAATCGAACTATACAGAAAATATATAGGACTATACAATTTTAACAATATTTATTGAATAAATTAAATTCTATTAAAATAAACACTGAGTCCTAATATTTATATTAGAAGGTAATTTTTTTTTTTTGAGTATTGCTTCATTCAGTGAATGGAATTTTAAATGTTACCATATAGAGGGAGCTAGGTGGTGCTATGGATAGAGCACTTCATCCAGAGTCAGGAACACAAGTTCAAATCCAGCCTCAGATACTTACTAGCTGTATGACTCTGGGCAAGTCACAACCTCTGCCTCAGTTTCCTTAACTATAAAGCAGCAATCATAATAGTACCTACCTTTCAGGGTTGTTGAGGGGATCAAACAAAATATTTGTAAAGCACTTAGCACAATGCCTGACACAAAGTAAGCACTTAATAAATGCTTGTTCCTTTCCCTTTCACCCTCCCTATATGTTTCCTTCTCTTCTCTGATACGGCCACTGCCTTACTACGGCATTCATCTCTTCATACCTGGACTATTGCAAGAGCCTGCTGCTTGGTCTGTTTGGGCTCCCTCTCACAAATCTCTCCCCACTCCAATCCATCTTCCACTCAGCTGCCAAAATGATGTGCCTAAAGCAAATCTGACCATGCCATCCCCCACACACTACTCAATAAACTCCAATGGCTCCCTATCACATCCAGAATGAAATATAAACTACTCTTTGGTGCATTCAGAGCCCTTCATAAACCGGCCCTCCTACCTTGCCAATCTTCCTTACACTTTACACCCTGCCACGTATTCTGCAATCCAGTGATATCAGTTTCCTTGCTACACAAACAAGATACTCTAGTGCCAACTTTCACCATTTTCACCATCTAACCCCTATGTTTGGAGCACCACCTCCTGACTTCCCTAGCTTCCTTTAGCTCTCAGCTAAAGTCCCACCTTCTGCAAGAAGACTTCTCAGGCCTCAATTTGAATGCCTTTCTTCTTTGATTATTTCTAATTTATCCTGAATATATCTTGCTTGAACATGGTTGATTACATATTGTCCCTCTATTAGACTGTGAACTCCTTGAGAACAGGTACTTGTTTGCCTTTCTTTGTATCCGTGACACACAGCACAGTACTTGATACACAGTAGGCATTTAATAATGGCTAGTTGACTGACTGACAGTCAGTCTTGCTGTTCTTCACAGAGGATGCTGACACTACCATCCTTTCATCTTTGTACTGGCTGTTCACCATAACTGAAATACACTCCCTCCTTATTTCTACTTCTTAGAATCACTTCATTCCTTGGTACATGTGGCCTTTCCTGATGTCTCCATCTGCTAATGCCCTTCCTTCTAAAAAATGGCCTTGCATTTCCTTTGTATATTTTGCATAAATAAATGTGCCTTTTGTCTCATGATTGAATAAAGCATCTTGAGGTTCTAGGTTGTTTCTTTTTTGTCATCATAACATCTAGAATAGTGCCTGTCATATAGCAGGCACTTCATAAATGCTTGATGATTGGTTGAGGTAGCTATTATAAACACGAACCATAGCAAGGCAGAAATGATACATTTATACAATGAGAATAATAGAATTTAGGACTTAGAAGAGACTTTGCTAAATAAAGAGCTCGTTCAGATCTGGCCTCTGACACTACCTGTGTGAGCTAGGCAAGTCACTTACCCTTGACTTGTTTCCTCACTTGGAAAAGGAGAGAGTTGGACTAGTTGGCCTGTACATTACAGGTATAATCCCATGCTCTAGCACAAGATGAGGAAACAGAACTAAGCAGTAAGAGGAAAGCAACTCATTCAAGATCACATAGCTAATGATAGAGCTTCAACTAGCCTGAATCCAAGACTAGTGCTATGCCCCACTGTCAAAAGGAACACATTTTAGCTAATTTTGTAACTGAGAAGAATTAATATGTTGAAAACCAAAGTAAATATTAAAAATTGGATGTAACTTCAAAAAAGAGACACATCCAAGTCAAATCTTATATGCAAAAAGATCATAGATTTAAAACTAGAGGGACCTTATAGGTCATTAAATTCCACCTCTTCATTTTCCAAATGAGGAAGCTGTAGGGCAGAAAAGTTGTGACTTGCTGAAGGTCACAAAAGGTAGAGTTGAGCTTCAAATTCAGCACTTTTGACTCCAGGAACAACACTAATTCCATGGTACCACACTGCCTCAGAATAGAGGACATGAAACAAATTAATCTGTATTGAAATCAGGACTATAGAGTTCTAACAATATTTGTTTAACAAATTATATTAAATTCTATTAAAATGAACACTGAGTCCTAATATGTGGGTTCAGACATAATTGTTTGTTTAGGTATTACTTCATTCTTTGAATAGAGCTAAAAATGTATTATGCACAAAATTTGTTATGATGATATTTATTACTGTATAATGAGATAAGATCTGTTTGCTTTTCTTTATTCAATATTGGACTCATGTTTGAGTCCATAAATAGCACTAATATTACAAAGCTCATAGCATAGGATTATAAGGAATACTAGCATAATACTATCAGTAAGATAGAAGTAGAGTGATGGGCTCTGTCTAGAAAGCCAAATGAGCACCTGTCCAGCATTTTAGGAGCCTAGTTCAGTTCTTGTCCATTTGGCCATATATGCCCTGAAAGAAGCCAGAATGTAAATTCTGGCCCAGAACTTCCCTAATTGAATTTGGATCATTCCTTTCAAAAGCACAATGGTTCTGGGAAAGATCCAAGGTTTGGACACCCAAGCAACATTTGAGAAGGCTCGGGCCTGAAACTGACCTCCTTGGAGGCATTTGAGTGGCATCCTTTTTCCTTCTGTTGGAAGACAATAAGACTCTTTAGAGCTAATAGCAGACCAATCTTCCTGTGGAGGGAGCAAGTCAGCCAATGCTAGCACAAACCAATATTCCCTGGCCTAGGCTATAACCTAGACAAGCATCCCAGAAAGAAGACTAGTCTGATTCCAGGTCAACATTAAGCTCAGAATTCACGTAGCAATACCATAACAACATAATAATAATAATTTTCATTTTTTTTAAGGGGGAAATGAGATCACGATCTAGGATCTACTATGGTAACACTCTTTTTCCAGGATCATTATTAACTCAAAAGAAATTACATGAAAGTGTTTTTAAGATAGAAAAATGCTATACAAATGTAAGGTTTTAGTTTTATTGAATGATTAAATTCAACAAAATATGGTTTAACAAAGATAAAAGTAAAAGCCTACTTTCAGGTTAAAAATAAACTTAGTAAGTATAGGGTGAGGAACACCTAGCTTGTGAAAAATACTTGGGGATTTTAGTTGACCACAAGATCTATTTAAGTCAGCATTGTGACACAAATACTAAAAAAAGCCCAAACTAATCTTAGTTTATAATCATCAAAATGTAAGATGCTGGCAATCTAATAAAATCAATTCATACAGGGATCTACTGACTTAAAAATCAACTGCATAAGTATAGAATGGGAGGGGGAATGGCTAGATCAAAATTCATGGAAACTTAGTGGACTTCAACAAGATTCTGAGTCAAATGTGCCATGTCCCACTTCTTGCAAAAGTTCCCGGAATCACAAAAAACAGAATCTCAGATTAAAAAAGCACCCCAGAGGTCATCTAGTCTGGTCCATACCTAAACAAGAATCCCTTCTGCAACAAATGAGACAAGTAGTCATCTTTTCTTTGCTGGAAAACCTCTTTGTGGGAGGTAAACCAACTACATTTTCACTTTTGGACAGCTCTAATTGTTAGAAAGTTATTCCTTATATGTGAGATGATAATTGTGAATCATTTAGTATAGTGCCTGGCATACAGTAAGTGCTATATAAACGTTATCTGCTATTGTTATTATAGTCTCAGGATTCAGCTGCTGTTTTCTAGAATGCCTGGATCCAGAAAGCAATCACTTACTGGGAGAACTTCCCAGAACTCTATTTCTCATGTGACTGTGTTTCTGTAGCACTGGGTGATTAAACTGGGAGACACCAGATGGTGAGAAGACTAAGCAAGGAGGGTCTAAGACTCCATTAGCAATATCCAAGAACCCAAGGCATTTATTTTTCTGAGAAAATGGGAGCATGGAGAGGAGATAACAGTCAGTAGAAACAGAGACTGAAATGCTCTGAAATTAGCCTGTCTTTGGACCATCTACACACACATGTGTGTGTATGCATGTATATATGTATAGATGTATGTATATGCATATATTTTGTCTTTTTCCACACCCTCCTATCTCCATTTCAGAGATGTGAGTGCAAAAGAAACTGATTTTATAGGCAAATCTGGTCAGAATCAGTGTTGAATTTGTAACCATTAAGAAATAGAGGAGTGGGGCCAGTTATGTGGTGCATTGGATAGCACACAGGAATTTGAGTCAGAAGGACCTGAGTTCAAATCTGACATTAGATACTGACTATCTGGTGTTCCTGGACAAGTCACTTACTTGCCTTGTAAAAAGAAAAATAGTCCCAATTGCTTTGTAAAAAGAAAAAAAAAATGGAGGAGCAAATTATGTTTATTTCTTTGCTTTGCAATTATGTCCCAAAGAAGTATTTTCCTTTTTCAATGTATGGCTCTTGCTATGTCTTGTGAGTAAGAAGCAAACTTAATTAAGTTGCTCTTTACTTCTCAGGAAAGCGCTTAAGTCAGATTAGATAACTTTTAATTATCATCAAAGAAAGCCCTAGATATAACACTTAACAAATGTGGATACAGAGTTGAATGGCATACAGGTCACACATATCATGCCAAAAATCTGCCTCTCTGCAATTTCTACACATTGATTCTAATTCTAAAACCCTCCCTCACTGAGTAGAACAATTGGAATCCCCTGAACTGTACTCCTTCATTCAAATAAAGGAAAACATACATCGTTTCCCCCTTTCCCCTTGTGTTCTCATCTAGCGTAAACATTCACAGATCTTTCAGATGATACTCATATGGCATGAAATAAGGAGGGAGGGGACATTAAGGCATAAGAAATTATAACAATAGAAAGACTTATATGCGCTACTGAAAAAGTAAGAAAAACCTGGAACAATAGACACAAAAACTACAACAATGGAAATGGGGGAATAAAAACCAATAAAAATGAAACTGAATGCTGTATAATTATTATGGCAAGCTTGGCTTCAGAAAGGAGTTGAGAATATTTACCTCTTTCCCTTCACTGTTGTTATAGAGGACTATGGGTATGTTGTATTGCATACACCATCAGACATATTTGAAGTATTGCTTGGTTTTACTGAATTGCTTTTTTAAATCTTTGTGACAAGGGATAGCTTTCTGGTTTAAGGAGAGATATATTTAGGAATGCATATAACAACAAAAATATCAATAAAAATTTTAAATCTTTAATAAAAGGTTGAACTGGCATTATTAGACAGAAGGGAAACTTAAAATTCAGTCCACAGGATACCTTTCAATTTTCCACCTCCCTGAGTGTACAGCATTTGTACTGAAAGTGCCAATGCAATAACCACCTGCATTTCTTACATCAACAACCAGATGGCAAGTGGGACCCTTCCACTAAGGGCTGTGCCTGGGCTGCCTACATGTCTATAGATTTGCTTACCAATCAAGGCAATTCAGATTCTAGAAAAGTATTAGAAGACTAAAGGGATTAATTCCCTTAAATTCTTCCAGGATCTCTAGAGGTGTAGACAAAGTAAAACAACAACAGCAGCAATAATAATTAATATTTAATATAGTTGTAAGTCTCAGGAGTTTTCAAAGTGATTAATATAGAACCCCACAAAAGTTGTTCTCCTCATTTTACAAGGAAGTAATGTGGCCCCACAGAGGATCTTGGCATAACAGATTTAGAAATGGAAAGGGATTTAGAGATTTTCTATTCTAACTCCTTTTACAAATGAGGATCTGAGGCCTAATGATATTCACTGACTTAGGCAGGTACTAAACAGGGCCAGGATTTGAATCCAGGGGCTCTGACTCAAAAATCCAATGCTCTTTAATTGTATCATGCTGCCCTTGGAACCGAACATTGTTATTCTAGAGGCCTCACATATGAGAGACACCAAGTGCTACATTAGATCAACTCTTCTTATGCTGGGGTCTGTGAACTTATATTAATATTTTAATAACTATTCCTATATAATTGGTTTCCTTTGTAATCTTATGTATTTTATTTTATGGGTTCAAAGCATGATTCAGAAAAAGGCTTACTATACTACCAACTCTACCAGCAAACACTTGATTGCTTTGCCACAGAGAGATATGAAAGCCCAAGGCAATATCAGTTTAAAGCAAAAGCTCATTTTAAAAATATTAATCAGGAAAATGACAGAAGATTTCAAAAGGTATCGACTTACAAAAATGTGAAAACCAATAGAGGGGAAAATGTTGGTAATTCCACCTAACTAAGCTATCATACCAAGAGTATTTACGTGTGTGTTTGTCCTTGTTGCTGAAGAAGACCATGCCATCAGAGAAATAATGATATGACTTGTACTTAACTTTGTTTTAAGTGAGGGAGGGCTGTGCAGGTCACCAACCTCCCTTCTCCTCCAGAGCCATCTGAATCCAGTGACCAGATATTCATCAGGTTGACTAGAGATGACCCAGGATGAGGCAGTTGGGGGTAAGTGATTTGCCCAAACTCACACAGCTAGTGAGTATCAAGTGTCTGAGGTAAGATGTGAACTCAGATCCTCCTGACTCCTGCACTGCTGCTCTATCCACTGCACCACCTAGCTATCCCATCAAGAGTATTTATATATGGAACTAAAAGGAAAGCAATAAAAAAGATACAAGATGGAACAGATTTCCCACTTTTTTCTAATGATCTGTTCTTATCACTGATTATTTAATAATCTGTCATAAAGAAGTTACAAATCAGGAAGGCACATGCTTGGCAAAGGTATTCACTACTGTCTGAAGCTATCATCTTAGTAAATGAGTATTATTCTACCCCTGATAACTTACTAGCTGTATAATCCTGGGCAAGTCACAATCTCTCTGATCTTTCATTCTGTTTGACCCTGTTTCCTCAGCTGTAAAATGAGGTGGAGAAGGAAATGGAGAACCATCCCAGTATCTTTGCCAAGAAAACCTCAAAAGGGGTCACAAAGGATGAGACAATACTGAAAACTAAGCAACAAACAACAGAGAAATCCTGTCTTTTCCTATTCTAATGCGAAGGAATGGCTGTCAATCCTGTTAGCCTATGCAGTCCTGTGGTTGGTAGGGGGTAGTGGGGACTGACTCGATTTTGTCAGGTATTTGGAGAGTGGCAGTCCCTGATGAGAATGGGCCCCATGAGTCCAACAAGACCTATGTCTGGTGGTGCAGGTCTGAGACATGCTTCTCCCTGCATCTATAAAATTCTGCCTTGAAAAAGTCACACTTTATGTCATACAATAACATGTAAAATTTTATAATTAGTACCTCCTGAAAAGATATAGTACAAACGACAGTGATTGTATCATTGTTTGGACACTTCTTGGGTAAAGATTCCTTTAGAATTTATGTTTAACAAAATGCTAGCAAGATATTACAAAGGTTATTACTTGGTTAAAACTAGGTCCATGCATTGGCCCAGCCAGTGTTTTTCTCGGTTGGAAACTAAGAACACTTTTGGCTGGTTTGAAGCTACTGTCTTTACTGAGCATAATCTCCTTTACCTTTTCTTGTTTTTTTGGAAACAATCTTGCTTAGATTTTAAAATGAATGTTCATTCATTGTGCTTTTAAAAATACGGAAAAATCTTTTCACATCACAGTAAATGTCAATATAAAGAATGTTCATATAAGCAATTTATTCAGTGAGTCTTTTTTTCTGCTTGCTTTTCTATTTTTATTTATGTGTAGAAATGTCTGAGTACAAGTGTTTAAACAACAGCTTCCTTCTTCACAGCCTAGGGTCTTCTTTGACTTGGTTCAGTGATAAAAATGATAATACTTTGACATCATAGCCTGTTGCTATGGAAATTAATAGAACATCAGAAAATTGGCAACATCTACTTCCCCATCAGAGTTGCTTCATAAGAATCTAAAACATAGATAGTCAAGAAGTAATTCCTATTTTATGAGTAGTTCCTTGCCCCTGTCCACTTACCTAACAGTTTTAATTACTGTAAATTATAGTTAATTGTGAAGTTACTTATTTGACATTAATAAAATTATGTTTACAAGAAATTAGAAGGCAAGTATCTATTATATATCTTCTATTCTTTCCAAATTTAATGATATAAGAAGAACTATATAAGAAGAAAAGACTAGAAATGGAAGGATATCAGTAAACCTGGGTTTGGTCCTGGTATGCTACTAAATTTGTGTGTGACCTTGGACAAATCAGTTCTTTGGGATGCAGTCATCCTATCTATAAAATCATAGTTGAATAAAATTACCTCCAAAATCCTTGCTAACTCTAGCATTCCTTGAATTTACTGTGTAATTTCTTGACATTTTAAAACTAAAGGAAAAGTATTTTCCAGTAAATAAAAAGGAAATTTGGGGAAATTTTAAAGTATAATAAACACTTTCAGCACCCTTCACAGATACACAGACAAGTAGTCAGTGTGCTCAGGCATTCTCCTGGGTCCTTATTGACCTCATTCTCCTCCAGCGAAGAGTGTACTCCAGCTAAACATATGTTGCTAGATGAAATAGAAGCCGTAGCTGAAGAGCAAGCAGCAGGGGAGAGAGCCCAATGGGGAGAAGCAGTTCCAGACTTGGACCGTTCGCTGGTAATGTTAAATTGGTGAATTGTTTTGGGCCAGAGGAAAAGAGCCAATTCTCTACCGATCAAGGTCCTTCCCCTTATTGAGGAAGAACTAACCTAGCTCAGCACTTTCAATCTGGTGGCCCCTGGGGGACATGTTTCGTCAGATAGCTGAGTTCTTTCACCATCGAATAATCTTAAGGTACATTTCCTTTGTGGGTTAGGGATGGGTGAGCAACCCAAAGTAATGCTATGAGTCTGGAGGATTTACAAGACCTTGGAGAATATGGGACTCACCAGTGTCATGGGGAATTAGCTTAACTTTTTATGGGTTCATGTATGAGTTTTCATAATTAAAAAAGAGTCCACTTTTTGTAAGGTTAAGCAAAGTATATCTTATATTCAACGTACTTTTAGATTGCAATTTTACCCAAGCTTGGCCTTATTGCTGAAGGAGATGTGGCTCTGGATTGGTAGAGAGAATGCTAAGTGTACTGTGACACTTGGTGCCTGCTGAGGGGCAGAGCTGGTGTGAGGGTTCCTTGGGGAACTGACACCTGGAGAAAGAGAGAGAAAAATACTTTGGAAATTCCAAAGTAAGAGGAGCCTATAGTTAGTAGAACTAGAAGCAGTGGGAGGAAGCTTTAAAAGAGTCAAACTTGGGCTTGAGATGAGGAAAAACAGTCAGTTGTCCAAAAGTGGATTGGTCTGCCTCAGAGAGTATTGGGCTTCCCCACTTTAGTAGTCTTTAAGCAAAGCAGGCCCTAGAGTAAGGAGGACCTGAGTTCAAATACAACCTCATACACTTATTAGCTGTGTGATCCTGAACAAATCAGTTAACCCTGTTTGCCTCAGTTCCTCATCTGTAAAATGAATTGGAGAAGGAAATGGCAAACCATTCTGGTATCTTTGCCAAGAAAATCCCAAAAGGGTCACAAAGAATCAGAAACTACTGAAACAACTCAACAAAAACAACAAATGACCATTTGTCAGGTATGTTATAGAACAGACAAGAAATATTCTAAAGTCTCTTCCAAACATGACAATATATGTGATTGATGAGCCAAAGGAGACAATATTCAAGAAAAAAGAATGATGAAACCCATAGATTTAAATTTTTTTTTGTGCATTGTAAGATATGGGTAATAAACAGAACAAAGAACAAATCCTAATTTAACACAAAAATTCACCTTGTAAAGGTTTTTGGCACTTGATGTGATTGTACTCATTACTAGAATACAGCTCGAGAAAGGTATATTTAGTGCAAAATAGATAACAATAGATAAACTGGTGACACAGTAGCATTGTACTTGAAGAAAACATTCTCAGGTGGGGAAATTCAGGAATTCAAATTGAATGAGAGTGGAGATTCAGGTGAGGATTATTAGATAGAGAAATAGAAGTATTTTTATAAAGATTATACTACAAACCACTGAAGCAAAAGGTGATAAAGCAACAAGCATTTATTCAGCCCTGATTTTGTGCTACATACTGTTAAAAAGGAAGAATTAGATAAAAAGTCTGGAAAACACGACAAACGATGTTTTAGTGATGCAAGACTTCAACAATTGAGACATCTACTGGAGCTTTCTCTCTGTCAAAAGCAAAGAAACACATATTTGTGATTTGACTTAATCATTTCATCCTTCACATGAAGGAAATGATAAGGGGAAACTGCTTTTCTTGACTTAACTTTGATCAACGATGAAAAATTTTAGGGTCAAGTGACCAATCATCATAGAGTTCATGATAAAGAGCTAGATAGCAAGTATTCACAAGGTATCCTCTGTAAATCCTGGACCGTTCTCTGGGATTATATTGTAGTCTGGCAGATTACTCAATTTTTACATTCTTTTTTTTTTTTTGGTATATGATGGTTTGCCACGAGTTTCCTATTCTGTGTTTTCATTAGACACCAAAACTTTGTAGCAAGACTTTTCTCTGGTTAGTGATCCTGACAACAAAATTGACCATACTATTGCTTGTTTCTCTAATGGGCATTCTGAGCTGAACCTATAGTTTGGCAATAGGCCTTCTCCCACCAGTCTCTCAATGTGGCAAAGTCTTGTTTCCAGTTCTCTACATCATCTGCATCTTCCAAATTTACTAAGCATAGATCATTAGGCAAGCCTGGCTCTCATTCGAACATTGGCTGATGAGGAAGGATCATTTCTAATGACACTCTATGTGTACTAAAAAAGCCACATGCTAACTCCATCAGGCTTTCTACACAGGTCTCAAGGTCCTTGAGAATAGCATGTTGGAGCTCTAAGTTATGATCCATTTTGAAGTGCTATCTTAGACACATATGGGCAAAATCTCTCCCTCTCATTTTTATTTCCTTCATTTAATGTATCAGCTCTATATTCATGAAAGTACTGAGGGATTGTCCTTGGTATACATAAATATACCATTTCATTTTGTAACAGTACCTTGGTCAGTCAGTCAACGAACATATATTAAGAGCCTACTCTGTGCCAGGCTCTGCATTAAGCAGTTACTTCAGTCAATTTAATGTAATCCATGTTCTCCACAGTCCCTGTACCTTTGATAATTAATCTCTAAAGTAGTCCCTTTTATTACATTGGCAAGTCAGGGACCTATGCTTCTCTAAAGCAGTACACTTGTGCATCATCTATGTTGTGTGTCTTAAACAGGTTCCACTCCTACTAGGTAGGAACATCCCACCGAAAAATATCATACCTTTCAATATTGAATAGGATAACTCCCCTCCACTACCCCCAGGAGTAGCTCCTGCTACTACTGGTACCAGCCACTAACTACCAAGGAGAACATTCTGACCTTAAGTAGGCTTTTTAAATCATCTCCAATTTATCCTAAACTCACGAGAGGGGGTCTCAAATTCATCCATCAACTCCTGTTCAACAATGGAGGAAATGATGAGTGAAGGGGCAACATCATTTAGTGATATCAAGTCTTCCCTCTCATGAAATGGCCAAGCTCTTTTAAGTATCCCAAACTTCTCCCCAAAACAAAGGCCCATTTCCTTAATAATAATTCTCTATAGGTGTTTGTCTAGAAGTCATTAAACCCTATAGTATTCAATGAATTAAAAGATTATCATAGAGAGATCAACTGAGAAGAGTATAATGGGTATGAACAGGTTACAGCACATAACAAATAAGCAATCTAAAAGAAGAATTAGAGTAAAGTATGTCATTAGAGGTAGACTATTTACACAGGGAAATCAAGGAATAACTGATGGATGGCTATGTGCTGTACTGGTATCCTTTAAATATCTGGAGAAATTGAGAAACATGCACAACGTATTGGATAGCCCTAATGACCTTATGGGAGTCCATGGACAAGACTCCCATAGAATGGGGTTCATTCTGTAGTACTGGTAGGAACATCAGCCTCATGAGATTACATATTCATTGCATCTTTGAGTACCATACCAATTCACAGTATGGTGTGACTGCCTCATCTTCCTTCCATTTCATTTCTCCAGTACTTTACCACCACCACTACCGTTCTCACCAAGGAAACATTGCATATCAGAAAATCTCTACAGCAGTCTCATACTTATGTTTAGTGGGAATCCCCCAAAGCAGTAGTTCTAGATGACCATCTAATCCCACCACAAAACACAGTTCTACCTGAATATATATGGTAGATACTCCAAATTCCACAAAATCATTTCAACATAGAATTATGTATTATACTTCAGCCTAGTCATACTGCACTGAAATCATATCTCCATGGTATAAAACGACTCTTCAACAAAGAACATAATGCCATTTCAGCAACAAACAGGAAAAGTTCAATAACACTTTAATGCACAATGATAAAATGTTTATTTGAATTATATTTAGCTAGAATGCTATTAATGCAGAAAACTAGTTTGACCTAAAACTTCATAATCAATTACCCTTAAGAATCCACAGACAACTCATATACTTTCTTTTATATCCTAAATGAATCCCATGAACACAACCTGAGGACCCACAAATGTTACTGGGCTCCCTAGCTACCCTGAATTCTATTAGATGTTTGCAATGAAAGAATGAAAATATGGTTCAAGCCCCTTCCATTGTCTGCACATACAGTGCAGCAATCAGAAATCAAGTACAAAAGTATTTAAGAGAGTAACAAAGTAATTCACAGGAAAAAAGGAGAGATTTTTAATCCTTTTCAACAGTATAAAAAACAGCTACAATTACCTACAAAACCCCATAGAGTCAAGAAGTCCTGGGAGAGAGGCATAGAGAGTGATAATGTTTCTAATTGTTTCCCATCTCAGCTTGGTCGGAGTAGGTGACATTGAGGTCTATGGTTATCTCTTGGGTGCAGTTATTCACCTCACTGTCTTCAGGATAGTTAGGATTCTGCCAGGGTTCATTCCAGTCTAATATTTACTCATACAGAATTTCTTCCTTATCCTTATTTCAGTCAAAGATTTTTTTTGTTCTTACTCTGACCAAAAGCTCTCTTCCTTCTCTAAATGCTTTCTGTGGTTGGCAAAAAAAAAAAAAATTATTATGCCTGTATTACATCAAATACCAGACTGCAATCTGGATTCCTCCATCTTGACCCAGAAAACTTTTCATCCTAGAAGATCTCTTCAGTCCTGAGATCAAGACCTTGGAAGCACCCTTAATCCCTGTGACCCCTCGATTGGATCTTTTCCCAAGTATCTCCATTGAAGGACTATACAGAGTCCAGATATCATTTCACTTCTCTTCAGGCTGCAATCCTCCATTATGTCCCATTGAAGAGTGCTCCCCTACTTTCAGCTACCTATTATGTATTATCATTCCCCTTTAGAATGTAAACTTCTTAAGGGTAGGTATTATCCTTATTTCTCTTACTTATATTCTCAGTACTTAGCACAGTTCCTGGCACATAGTAAACACTAAGTGTTTAATAATTGCTTATTGACTGACTGATGCATGTGTATAGCATTATTCTTATTGACCAGTGTTACTCTGGAATTTTTCTTTTGGTCTAGATCTGCTATTTCATAGATTAAGGGAATTCTCAATAAGAAAACTTTCCTTTATCATTGCAGATGGCAACAGTTCTACAAATTATAGACTTTTATTTACTTACTATTTGTATATTATATCTCCCAGTAGACTGTAAGCCACTTCATGGAATTCTTTTTTTTTTGTCTAGTATAGTGTCTTGAACCTAGTGGGTGCTTTAAAAGATTTGTTTATTGTTGAAAGGGTTGTTTGGTTTGGATTCAGAGAACAGAGCTAGGGCTAATGGGTTGACATTGCCGAAAGACAAATTAGTTCCATGTAAGGAAGCAAAAGCTTCCTAATATTTATAGCTTTATAAAAATAGAATTCCTTCTTTGGGAGGTAGAAGGTTCCCCATCACTGAAAGTACCCAAGTATAGGCTGGTTGACCACTTGTCAGGTATAAATTAAATTATAGAAGGGATTCCAATTTAAGCACAGAGATTTACCAAAAGACCTTGTAGGTTTCTTCCAACTGTAACATTTTCTTCTGGTTCTGACATCTTTCTGTCTCCCTCAATCAAAGGTGATACATAAGGGCCTTTATGACTAATTTAGATGATCTGTTTTCAAAGGCCCCTGAAAGTACTGGAACTTGTTTTGTACACAATAATTTTAAGTAGCTACAGTAACTAATTTGATTTCAATTTAATGTTGAATTAATCTTTGCAATTATCTTTGTTCAGAAAGTATTTTGATTCTGACTTTGTATCCTCAGAACTGAGCAGAATGCATGACACATAGCAAATACTACCAAATGCTAGCTGAATTGAATCATCTCTTCTACTTCCTGTATTTTTTTCTGAATGATGTCATTTAAGGCCTTCCAAAGTAAAAGAGTTCATTTTATCCTTGAATCTCTCTCTCTCTCTCTCTCTCTCTCTCTCTCTCTCTCTCTCTCTCTCTCTCTCTCTCTCTCTCTCTCTCTCGTTTGATCAGGGATAATTTGGTTACAATCAATTTGTTATGGAAATTCTGTTTGCAAATTAAACTGTGTAAGTATTAAAAGTTTTTTAAAACAGCAGTCATAAGTAAAATGCATCAGGGAAATGTTTCAGTTTTCTGTAAAAATGATGGAAGACTTTGAAGTTCTTTCCATCTTTAGATCGAAAGTACCATAAGCATTGAACAAACTGACAAAATCCTTGTTGTGACTAGATTGCACTGATGGTACTGCCTTGGGGTCTAAGTCTTAGACTATATTTTATAGATCTGAGCACAACAATCCGAACTGAACTAAATTTGTGGATCATGCAGAGTTAATGTTTTTTATTGTTCCTCTTCAAGAATGAAGGACAAACAACAACGTTTTTTTATATTTCCCCTAAAGTCCTTCCTCCAGGAGAGAAAAAGAGCTGACCAGAAAGAAATTGAGAATTTACCAATGGTTGTCCATCTATACCTGCAGTGTATGTTCGTCCTTTGTTGCCGAAGAAGACCCTGCCATCAGAGAAATGATGACATGACTTACACTTGACTTTGTTTTGAATAAGGGAAGGCTGTGCAGATCACCAGTCTCCCTTCTCCTCCGGAGCCACCTGAATTCAGTGACCAGATATTCATCAGGATGACTGGAGATGACCCAGGAAGAGGCAATTGGGGTTAAGTGATTTGCCCAAAGTTGCACTGCTAGTGAGTGTCAAGTGTCTGAGGTGAGATTTGAACTCTGGTCCTCCTGACTCCTGCACTAGTTCTCTATCCACTGCACCACCCAGCTGCCCTACCTGCAGTAGACAAGTCTCTTGGATGACTAAATCTGACGGGAGTAGTTCAATTCATACAAAGAGCAGGAAAGTATGATGGAGATTGTTTGAAAACTCTTCTTCTGTGAGTCCTCCATGGTTCAAAAATCCACAAAAAGCTGCTGAGCTCACCAATGCCTACATAGGGAGGATAAATAACTATGGAGTTTGAATTCCATTGGTAAGAACAGAGACTTGATTAGCTCAACTCCTGGAGGAGATGGGGACAGAATCCAGTTAGGATGACCTCTGCCTTTTCCTCCACACTTGTGACCTGTTATATACTTCAGTATAAGGGAGGTGCTGCAGTACTGTTTCTGTAAAGGTGGATCTAAAGATTTCTTTCAATCAGAACCGGCAAAGAGGCAGCTGACTCTCCCTTCACAAGTTTATCCAGTCCATTAGTCCTTTAACAAATTGAACTATGACTCTAACTAGCTCAAAGAAGGGATCTAGATCACAATTGGGAGAACATCAGAAGAGTCAAAAACTGTGCTCTCTCCTTCAGTGAATCTGGTTGCATGCATTGGTAGTTTCTGACTAAGCCAAGTCTTCAGAGGTTTGTCTGATTGGAAATGAGTTTCTCTAAGTCATCCAGCAAGGGTTTCTTTTTAGTTATAAATGAAGTAACCCATTGCAGTGTGGGCCCAGAGTCTGAGAAACTTTCATCTCTGTCAGGAAACCAGACAACTCCACTGTACAGCCAGAAAATCTTTCTGGGGGTCAGATCCACTTGGTCAAAGGCTGGGAAACTCATTTCAGTTGTAACTACAGCCAATTCCTTTTTCCCTTGGCCTACAACCAGATGAGACTAGAAGTCAATTCTTTCCATTTAGAAACTTGTCTTTGATGCTACAGAGTATTGGGGAAGAACCTGTGCCCTCCCACAGAGGCTGTAAGTGAGGGAAGCTGTTAGTGTCATCATTATGGTCTGGAGGAGCATTTAACGTATTACTTACTGAAGGAGGTGGGGAACTATCGCTGAGGGCTCTGGGATGATGCTCCAAACTGTTGGCTGTAAGCACAGGGAGTAGAAGTATGGTTAGGGGTTTGAAAGAGAGGAAGAAAGCTTTGAATAATTGCAATAAGAAGAGAGGGAGTTAATAAGAACAGAGTAAAAATACTGCAGTATGGTGTGCCCAGCTGATTTCATGTACCATAGCTTTATAGTAAATAACAGTTACTTGGCTTCATGACTTTTCCAGTGGCATACAGCAGCTTGGAAGGAGGAATAGAAAAACAGAATTATGGAGTGTCCCTAAAATTGAGGATTGCACAGGACAACTAGGGGTAGAAGGTAAGTATAGTTTTTTTGTTTCTCACAGACCATGGGTATAGATAACTCTGGTAGATTAACTGCACTGATACAGATCAGCAACTCATATATAACTTATAGTCTTAGGGAGGTGCTAGGAATAGTGGTCTCTGAAGTGAAGACAGACCTGTAGCAGGCCATGGTCTGACCCCGATGGGCATCTCACCCTTTATGAGAGCAAATTCTGGGACTTCTATCTAGAAAATCAGCTTACCCTTATCTCCCAACACTCTCTACTTTGTTCCTCCCCCAGTGTGTGTAAGCTTCCTAGAATGATCTCTTCTGAACCTAGCTCACAGCAGTTATAACACAACTCCAAACCTATTACCAAGAACAGTACCTGTGTAGGTACCGATGGGAAAACCTCTTCAACACTCAACATGCCCACTCCATGGAATCCCAAATTACCTTATGACTGGAGCAAGTGCCCATTAAAGGTGGCCTCCTTTCCTCTTCATTTTGAGTGGGATTGAGCCAGCATGGATCCACTGGGACAGGTTGCCATATCTCATTACATTTTCCTTCTGTTCAAACCCACTTGTCTTCCAAATTCCAATCACTTTCAATCATTTCCAGATAGCTCACAGTCTCAGGGTCATCTACAATTCCTCATTTTCACTCACTCCACATCTTTGGTCAGCTGCCATATCTTGTCTTACTTCCACAGCTTTCCTCATAAAGACCCCTAATTTCTATTAACTGTCCCTTATCACCTTTCACTTGGACTACTTCAACAGCCTCCTAACTGCTTCTCCATCCCTAAGTCTCTCTCTGCACCAATCCAAACCACTGTCAAAATGATTTTACTAAAGCTCTGGTTTAACCACTTAACTCTCCTACTCAAAATACTCCAGTGGCTCCCTATTGATTCTAGCATCCTATATTATTCTATCCTTTGTTAAATTTTATTTTTTTTATTTTATTTTATTTATTTAATTTTTTACATTCATTTTCACAAATTTTTGGGTTCCAAATTTTCTCCCCTTTTATCCCCTCCCCCCACCCCAATACCCCAAGCAATCTAATTTTCCCTATCTCCAATCTGCCCTCTCTTCTGTCATCCCTCCCTTCTCTTGTCTCCATCTTCTCTTTTCTCCTGTAGGGCCAGATGACTTTCTATTCCTCATTAACTGTATGTCTTCTTTCCTAGTTACAACAACAATATTAAACAGTTGTTCCTAAAACTTTGAGTTCCAAATTCTCCCCATCCCTCCCTCCCCACCCATTCCGTTTGGGAAGGCAGGCAATTCAATATAGGCCATAGCTGTGTAGTTTTGCAAATGACCTCCCTGATAGTCCTGTTGTGTAAGACTAACTGGATTACCATCCCTCCTAACCTGCCCCTCATTGTTTCTCTTCTGTCTCTTGATCCTGTCCCTCCCCAAGTGTTGACTTCAAATTGCTCCCTCCTCCCTTTGCCCTCTGCTCCATCATCCTCTCCCCTGCAATATCTCCTTCTCCCCCACTTTCTTATACTGTAAGATAGGTTTTCATACCAAAATGAGTGTGCATTTCACTCCCTCGTTTAGTCAAATGTGATGAGGGTAAACTTCTTGTTTGTTTGTTTTTTTCTCAGCTCTCCTCTTTTTCCCTCCACTAAGAAAAACTCCTACCTGCCTCTTAAATGACATATAGTTACCCCCTTCCCTTTCCCTCTCTTTCCTCCCCCTACATTTCTCTCTCACCATTTACCTTAGTTTCTTTTAAGGTATGGTCCCATCCTATTCAGTTCAATCTGTGCTCTCTATCTCTGTATGTGTGTGCATGTGTGTATGTGTGTGCATGCATGCACATGTGTATGTGTGGTCCCACCAACTACCCAGATACTGAAAAGTTTTAAGAGTTAGAAATATTGTCTTTCCCTGTATGAGTGTAAACAGTTCACTTCTGGTAAGTCCTTAAGACTTCTCTTTGCTGTTTCCTTTTTCATGCTTCTTCTCATTCTTGTGTTTGAAAGTCAAATTTTCTTTTCAGCTCTGGTCTTTTCATTAAGAGTGATTGAAAGTCCTCTGTTTCATTGAAAGACCATATTTTCCCCTGAAGTATTATACTCAGTTTAGCTGGGTAGGTGATTCTTGGTTTGAGTCCTAGTTCCTTTGCCTTCTGGAATATCCTATTCCACGCCCTTCGATCCCTTAATGTAGAAGCTGCTAGATCTTGGGTTATCCTGATTGTATTTCCACAGTACTGGAATTGTTTCTTTCTAGCTGCTTGCAAGATTTTTTCCTTGAGCTGGGAGTTTTGGAATTTGGCCACAATGTTCCTAGGAGTTTCTCTTTTTGGATCTCTTTCAGGTGATGATCAATGGATTCTTTCAATATTTATTTTGCCCTCTGGTTCTAGAATATCAGGGCAGTTTTCCTCGATAATTTCGTGGAAGATGATGTCTAGGCTCTTTTTTTGATCATGACTTTCAGGTAGTCCCATAATTTTTAAATTGTCTCTCCTGGATCTATTTTCCAGGTTTTTCCCATGAGATATTTCACATTCTCTTCCATTTTTTCATTCTTTTGGCTTTGTTTGGTGATTTCTTGGTTTCTCATAAAGTCATTAGACTCCATCTGTTCCATTCTAATTTTGAGAGAACTATTAAATTCAGTGAGCTTTTGAGTCTCTTTTTCCATTTGGCTCATTCTGCTTTTGAAAGCATTCTTCTTCTCATTGGCTTTTTGAACCTCCTTTGCCAATTGAGTGAGCCTATTTTTCAAGGTGTTAATTTCCTCAGCATTTTTTTGGGTCTCCTTTACCAAGGTATTGACCCATTTTTCATACTTTTGTTGCATCTCTGACATTTCTCTTCCCAGTTTTTCCTCCACCTGTCTAACTTGTTTTTCAAAATCCTTTTTGAGCTCTTCCAGGGCCTGAGCCCACCAGCCACCCCCCTGGGGTGTCTGGGGTACTGAGGCCCCGCCCTCCACGTCTTTCCCTGATGGCAAGGATACGTCCTCGTCATCAGATCCGAAGGTCGGGATCATTTGCATTTGTTGGAAAAAACTCTCTAAAGTCTTATTTTTCTTCCCTTTTCTAGGCATTTTCCCAGCCAGTTACTTGACTTCTGAGATTCCTTTCCACCCCCGCCTGGATCCGCCCAGCTAGTGCTTGGCCTCTGAGATTTAAATGGGCTTTCCTCCTGCCGGCTGTCAATCAGTGAGCTTTAGTTCAGGTGCTGGGGTGGGGGCAGGGCCGCCTCCCAGACTCTAATCCCTCGGGGGCTTTATGCAGAGACTTTCAGGAATGGAGCGGGTGGGGGCGGGGTGGGGGGCCCGCCTCCCAATCTCAGTTCCCTTGGGGGCTTTGAGCAGAAGCCTTCAGTAATAGAGCGGGGTGGGGGCAGGGCCGTCTCCCAGGCTCAGCTCCGTCAGGTTTTATGCGGGAATCTTCTGTAATGAAGATCCTGCCTGCTGCTGGGGGATTCCTGAGTCCTGGGCCGCTACTGCCTCAGCCGCCGCCCACACCTCTGCCTCCGCCGCTTCCTGCCCCTGTCTCTGCCGCCGCAGCTTCCTCCCGAGGGGGCCCGAGTCACGGAGACGCCCTGCTCCCCCTCTCCTCCAGCCCGGCCTTCTCTCTCACTGACCTGTAGCTTCTGTGGGTGGAGGGACTTTCCTGGCTGCCGGAGCTTCCGTCTCTGAAGCCTGCTCGGATCAGCTTCTCTGGGGCCGCGGCCAGGGCAGCGCTGGGGGTGGGGTCCACTTTCCGGGGCGCACCGGACCCTGGGGATGGGTCTCCAGGGCTCAGTGGAACGGAAATCTCTTCTACTCTGTTTCTGCACCCCTTGTATTGACCCAGAAGTTATGGGGGACTCTTTTTACATTAATTCTATGGGCTTTTGGTTTCGGAGCTCGTAAACGTGCGTCCTTCTATTCCGCCATCTTGGCTCTGTCCGTTAAATTTTATTTTTAGTGTAAATTTTATGAAGTATTATTAATTCAAAAGAATATATATAGTTAGTAAATCAGTAAATAGATGCATATTGGGTGTGAGGTGCTCAAAAATTCTTTTTAGTGAAAAGGGTGTATGATCAAAAAAGTTTGGAAACCACTAGACTAGGAAAATAAGAAATTAAATGACTTCTACAACATTCTATATCTAGTTGTGTCCTCAGGAGGATTTGAATGCAGGTCTTTATGGTTCCAAAATCAGTCTCTATCCATTACATGACACTGCCTCAGTTACTTATTTTTCTCTCACTTTATACCCTGCAGATTTAATTGAAAGCTTTTTGTTTTGTTTTGTTTCTTTTAAGGTGGCTAAAGTCACCATCCAAAAAGATCTTGGTGATACCATGACAGCCATGTCTATTGGACAGCAAACACAGGTTCTGGCAGTGAGTAAACTGGGACATATGCCTGTGGGTGGTCACATCCTATTATAGAGACCAATGAAACCCTACTTTACCTTTATTTCCATTTTTATTCAACACATTTGTTTCTGCTACATTGAAGGAGTTTTCTCAATAATAGCTGTCAATGAGCCATTCTTAGCAGCTTCTAGGACAAAAGGCTGCTTAATGGCTGGCAATGAATCATTTCTACTCTGCCTCCTTCAAAACACTTTCTCTAGCTCACTGGAAACCAGCATTCATTAACTTGTGTTCAATACACCAGTGCCTCAACAAATTTCATGGTTGTATAAGGTAAAACCACTTGTATGTCTATTTTAAAATCTGAAATTATGTTCTAATTTTGTAATTTACAAAACATTCTTGCCAGTTTTGGTTTTTCTACTCCAAGATACTAGATATGTTCGCATTTTATCAATAAATTTTATCATTACTTGATCAATGAATATTAACTTATATTGAATATTAACTTATGAATGAATGTTAACTTGTAATGAATGAATGAATATTAACTTATAATTATTTCACTTTATCAGTAAATATTTGTGATTTACTTGTTGATTACTTGGTCCCACATTTGCTAGGTGTTAAGGGACCCTCTGATATAAATTAGTAATAACAAACACTCAAGTTTCAAAATACAAGGAGATAAGGAGGTGGAGCTGGGAATCATTGCTTTCTCTGAAAAAGGACCATCAGGAACTTTCACAAAAGCAAAACAGAGATGCTAATTTAACTTTCTTCTTTTTTTTAAAACTTATTTGTGAGGGTGGATAGGCTGAGAAAGGGAGGATGGCAGAAAGATTATTAGGAAAAACAAAGTGCTTTAAAGAACTTTTAGGCCAGAGGGAATATTAACAAAAAGAAAGTTACATTGCCCAACAGGAGGAGGATCCTGTCACGACACCAGGATGGTGAAAGGATGAATGATGCCATATGAAGATGAGTTGGTTGGAGGAGCTGGGCATATTTAGCCTAAGGAAGAAAAGACAAAAGATAACTCTCTTGAAGCATTTGAATAACTTTATAGAATAGAGAAGGAGCAAACTTGTTTCTGCTTGGTCCTAGACAGCAGAAATAGTGGGGGTTTGTGGAAATTACAAAAAAAAGAATCAGGTTTTAGTTTGATGATTCTTTTCCCTAAAAACTTAAAAGTTGTCTCAAAGTGGAATGAACTACTTCAGTAGATGTGAGTATCCTATCACAGGACCTCTTCAAACAGAAACTGATTGATTACTTTCAAGGAATGACATAGCAAGGATTTTTGTTCAAGTAGGCATTAGAATATAGAGGGAGAAGTCACTTTAGTTTTCAGATTAGAGTACAAATATGAGGACCTTTTATTTATAGTGTTCAGGTTTTTAAAATGTTCACCAAGTATGCAACTTTTGTCAGAAAATGTATATACTCAATTTGCTTCATTTTCATTTTCACTATTAAGAAAAATATCAATTTCTTTGTTTAACTCAACCATCTTTGATAGTACTTTGGAATGGCAAAGTCAGCATGTTTTTACAATAATACAGGGGTGTCTTGTGTTCTGCCTTCTTTTTGTTGGCATTTTGTAAAATTCTTATTTTAGTGAGCTTTCTTTTTTGAAGTTGATTGCCACTAGAACAACTTGAAAAATGCTTGATTTTTTTGTTTTCTCAATATAAGTATTGTCTAGGAAACATACAATGGATCTGACTTGCTTAAAAGTCATACTTTTAACCAGTGTATAGACCTGTATTTCATCCTGACACTGCGCTCCTCCAGTGTAGTGTCTAATCCAATTCTGCTGTGTTATAAAAATTTCATTTTTGTAAAGTGAAAATTTCTTTTGCTGTGCAATTGCCATCATTAGGTTTAAAATATGATATTCTCCAACACCAGTTTCAATGATATAGTTTACATATGTAATCAAAATAGCAATTTTAAATATGTTGCTTTGTTGAGGTTTGGGAGTGCTGGGAACCCAAAATAGCAACACACATGTCCTGCCGAAATGAATTTGACCCAAGCCTTCTTTCAGCCAAAGACAAGATTTAATAGATCACCAATAGAGGGTGGGCATGATTCTAAAAACCTGAATCATTGGCTAGACTTTTTTTTTTTGGTGGGGGGAAAAGCATGAAAAAATTTTTCTTTTCTTTTTTGAGTTTTATTAATTTATTTGTTTTCAATTTTCTACAATCACTTTCACAAGTCTTAGATTTTCTCTTCTTTTCTCCCACCTCCCTCCCCAAGTCTGCATGCAATCTTATATGTTTTCTATACATACATTCTTATTAAGCACATTTTCACATTAGTCATGTTGCATAGAGGATTTAAAATGAATGAGGGAAACCATGAAGAAAACAAAACATAAGAGAAAATAGTCTGCTTCGTTCTGCAATCCAATTCCATAGGTCTTTCTCTGGATGTGAGTGGCATTTTGCCTCAGGAGTCCTTTGGGAATGTTTTAGATTCTTGCATTGCTGTGAAGGGCTAACTCTACCAGAAAAATTCCTCGCACACTGTAGTTGTTACTCTGTACAGTGTTCTCCTGGTTCTGTTCCTTTCACTCAGCATCAGTTCATATATATCCTTTCAGGCCTCCCTGAAGTCTTCCTGTTCATCATTTCTTATAGAACAATAGTATTCCATTACATTCATATACCACAACTTGTTTAGCCATTCCCCAATTCAGCCCCAATGGGTATCCCCTCGATTTCCAGTTCTTGGACACCACAAAGAGAGCTACTATAAATATTTTTGTACCCTTTCCCATTTTTATAATCTCTTTGGGATACAGGCCATTGACTAGACTCTTAGGAAATGTGGGAATTTTAATGGAGGCAAGATGGATTCTATATACAGAAAACAGTGGGAACAGAGAAGCAGTCTAGATGGAATTAAAGGTACATGGTGAGGCCAGGTATAGATAATGAAAGGGCAGATGAGTGAGTGTTTGTCCTTCATTCTGGAAGAGGACCATGACATCAAGATGATGACATGACTTGCCATTCACTTTGATTTGTGTGAGGGAGGGCTGTGCAAAGTCACCAGTCTCACTTTCTCCTCCAAAGCTAACTGGGTCCAGTGGCTTGATATTCATCAGGATGACTGGAGATGGCCCAGGATTCAATGTGGGAAATTGGTCATTTTAGGCTGTCTTATCAGACTGTCACTTTGAATAAGATACACCTATTCAATGAATAGACCTCTAAGTAGTTACTCAAGGAATGGTAGTTAATTAACTGAGAAGGGCCAACTGCCCCAGGCGAACATCAGGGATCTGGGCTGGGAAAGGCTAGGGGCTTTTCCTTTTAGAGGTCCAGATCCCAAAGATAAAGTCTTTTCCTTTTGGGGGTTCAGTTCCCATCCCCCTCAGCTTTATCTACTTCAATACAATATAGAAAATTTCAGTTTCTTAATTAGTCACAAAAGTTTTCAGAGATATAGATAATTCCCAAAATATCAACAGGACCCATTCCAAGATCTCTTATATATAATCACAAATCATTGTTTTAACCATATCAATAGCTGGAGGCAATACCAACATTTCTCTATTGAATGAGGATTTTAACTCCTAGTAGTTCTGTTAACAACTTTACGTAACATACACAATCCTTTTATAAGGCACAAATAGTTTTTGAAAGTCATTTTTTGCTTATTAAAAGCATTTTTTAAAATGAGTAGATCTTCCTGTCTTCTCTAGGTTGAAAGTGCTGTGGTCAGTAACAGTGTGGATACCACTTATGGTCACCATGAAAGCTTTGTTCTGCTCTTGTTTTGACCCAGGTCAGGTGGCCCCTCCTTAAACAGGTGGCCCCCCACTCTTGGGCATTCACTATCTGTACTGCATGAACATTAGCCTTACTGAAGCTCAGAACTCCTGAGATCAAGTCAGCAACCAGACTCAGTCTTCCCAGTAGCAGGAAATATATGAGTTCTATATATAGGACTGCCTATAAACGCAGCCCCCAAAGCCTGTTGGTATGGGACTCTGCTATATGGTGGAGAACAATGCACTGTGGCTGTGTAAGGGGCACATGGGAGTTGGCCTATATGGGAGACCTCTAGCCTTCTTCAGGTCTTGAGATAGTCTCTGAGTTCTCTTCAAGCTTTCAGTTGCATCAGATTCTGTAGTCACTCCAGGTGCTTCTGGTTTCCATCTTGTAGATGGAAGATGGACAAGGTCAACTGCATTTCAGGCTGCTAAACAAAAAGAAACTGACATGAGAGGAGCTGGCAGTCAGCATCATGTCCCTATCTACAGCTTATGACAATAGAGACCTCGGGAAATTTCCCTTTTGGTGAGATCCAGGACACTCTTTCTCTTAGTTGAGCTATCTTGCTCCCAATGAGAAAAATCCTTCATCCCATATTGTCCTGTATATTTTCTTCTATGTATACCTTCTTTGATTTTTGTCTTGCTAAGATTTGGATAAATGGGTTTCTTGACCGATTACTATGTGTGTTCATTATGGAACTGGTATTTAGAGGAAAAAGAGTCAAGTCTTGGATATAAAGCTTGGAGGCCTTCTTCCACTACCATTCCCATATAGAAACAGTGATCAGAAATTAGATTGAACCTGATCACATTGCCTAAACTAATAATATTTAAGGAAATAAATAGATATGATTCTAGCCTAGTACTCCATGTCTCTGAGAAGAAAAGAGGGACTGGCAGTTAGGGATGGGGGAAGAAGTTTGAGATGTTTCTTTTCTGCCTTCCTTCCAGACACACAGTGACACCTTTATGCTACATGTGACAGACCGTCATCACATGTGGGCTTTGCTGCACATGAACTTTGCCACACTACCATTCCCAGCAAGAATAAAATTTTCTTTGGAAAATTTCTCTTGTCATCTAATTATTTTCTGCAAGTACACTTTTGAGAGTTTAATTTATTGGGCTTCATTATATTTTCATCTTATATATACACACAAAGAAAACATAGCAGTCTTTCCTTTTCATCAATAATAATACTTGTGAATCCAAATTATGACTATAGTGTATTACATTTTTTGATTTTTTAATTTTTTTATTTCTGTATTTTTTTCTATTTTGTCTTCCTTGTTTTAGCTTGTACTAAGTAGCGTGTTCAGTTGCATAGTTTTTTCCCTTCAATTTGGGGTGTGCTTATTAATTACAAAGGGATTATTGACACCCACCAACTCAAATTTGGCTTCTTTTGTGCATGCCATCTTAAATAATCACTGTACTGCATCTGTTCTCAATTGAAACAAAATTCACCACGGGATTAGTCTTGCTGTTTTTTTACTTTTAATGGAGGAAAAATGTATGTTTTTATGCAGGAATTGTACTAGAAAATATCCAATAATGTTGGCCATTGGCATGTACTTCTTCTCCAAGAGAGTCTTGTGGGAGGAGGTATTTAGGGAGTTCCCTAAAGTTTGCAAAACTGGAATAAGGAGAGAAGAGTAAGGGGATTAGTGACTTTCTATAAGGACTACAAAAGTAGCTATTATATAAATAAAAGAGAGGATTACTATTCCTGGGGCATATATCTGGAACTTGGAGCCTCAAAGGATTTTTCAAATACGATGATCATTACACATGAAGCAATTCTAAGGATTATGAAGACCTCAGTAAAAACTGAAAACCTCAAAAGGACTCCTGCTGATTGAAAGTTGAGACCTTAGAAGAGAAAATTAGATTTAGGAGGTAAACACCTGGTTATGAAGATGGTGTCTAAGAGCAGATTTAGGATTTGGGTCATGGCTTAGGGTATAGGTTCAATCGTAGGAACAGAATATTACCTGAAATTGGTTGGAAAAACTTACTTGGATGGATTGTTGTAAATATGATCAAGAGGCCTTTAAATAGAAAAGGGAGTGTTAAAGGGGAGTTGGGGGGAAATCAACTGCCAACATAGACCTGCAAAGATGATACTGTATTCAATATTCTATTATAATAATTAGTGCTTTAAAAGCTGAGAAGCAATATAATGGCCCCTAAAAAGTCCACACAGATTCTTTGTCTTCAGCTTTAAAGACTTTGTTTGGGACAAAAATTTTAAGTTCAGTCATAATTGCATTTGGGTAGTGAAATATTAGATTATGTTATAGTATCTGGGCCTAGATAGGCACTGGGAAGGGAAACTGGGAAACAGGTGACAATTTCTTGCAGCCTCCTGCAGCCTGGGTCTTCTGCTCTAAGATATCTATAGCTCCAGCGACTCTCCTTTTTATCTTCCTTTTCTGACACAGCTCAAATCTATCTTTGCTCCTTATAGTTCTGCTGGAAAACCACATACTCCATTTTCTGGAATTCCTTCCCTTTTTCACTCTCCTAGTAATGTATAGACAATACCTGGAGGTCAAGCCTAGTGGAATAGATTTCCCGTTTGGCCTCATTTCACTTCATTGAAAGGCTTTCATAGACTTTTTGCAATTAGTCTAAGGTCTTTTGATTGACCGATTGATTCAGACATGTTTCTACTTAAGGTATTAGAGTTAAAAGAGAGCAGAGTAGTTTCAACCCCACCTTCACACTTTCCTTCCCCAGTCTGAACATTTGCTGTTATCAGAAAATCTATTGGAATTTTGTCAAATCCTGGATAGCTCTTTAGTCACTTGAAGAGGTTTTTTTTTTTTGTTTGTTCTGAATGTTTTTCCTCCCCAGTGCCTTAAAGTATTTCAGAAAAAGAATGTGGCACAGTTTACAATCAAATCCTTTAATTTAATATTCCTCTTTATCTAGATCATTCTGTAATGAAAAAAAAATCCTCCAGCTCAGATTCAGAAATGTTTTTTTTCCTAAACTGGGAAGAAATGGGAAGGAATGTAATTCTAAGGGTCTTAAGCAAGGTAGGCCTTCCCTTTTCAAGGCAGCCAGCTTGCTAGAATGACTGTTACATTCAAATCAATAAAAAAACAGTGACAGGCTGGCCAAATAACCAAATTAACTTATGAACAACAAATTAAGCTTAATATTTTTAATGTCATGTGAAACCACAGGGTTGTTTTGATTTTCATTTCTCTTATTATTTGTGATTTGGAGCATTCTCTCATATGGCTACTAATAATTACCATTCTTCTTTTGAGACCTGTTCATTCATATCCTTTGACCACTTAAAAATTGAAAATGCTCTTAGTTTTCCATATGCATATGAGTTGTCCATATGTCTCAGGTACCAAAGACTTATCAGAGATTCAGATATTTTTTTTCCATCCAACTATTTCCCTTTTGTCCTAAAAGCATTAGTATTGTTTGCGCAGAAGATTTTAAATTTTATTTAATCAAAATTACATATTTTATCTTTTTATAATGTCTTCTATCTGTTGACTAAGAGTATTTCTCCCATTTCTAGCTGTTAAAGGAAAATGATTTGCTTCTTTTTTAATTTTTGTAGTATATTCTTTAATATTATTATATATCCATTTTGAAATTATTGTGGAATATAGTATAAGAGGTTCTCAGCCAAGTTCTATAAGACTGGTTTCCAGTTTTTTTCAGGTCTTATCAATTAGGTATTTGTTTCCTATGTTATTTATTTATTTGTAGCTTTTAGTTAGTGTTTTATTTTTCCTCAGTTAAATAATGTAAAAATAATTTTTAACATTCACTTTTAAAACTTTTAGCTCCAAATTCTCTCCCTTCCTCCGTATCCCCCTCCCAATGAGAAGGCACATGATTTGATATAGGTTATACATGTGTAGTTATGCAAAATATATCCATAATAGTCAAGTTGTGAAAGAAAAAATAGACAAAAAAAACCTCAGGAAAATTAAAGAAATTTTTAAAAAGTATGCTTCCATCTGGATTTAGATACCATCAGTTCTTTCTCTGGGGATGGATAGCATTTTCATCCTAAGTCATTCAGAGATCAGATATGTCTTGGATCATTGTATTGCTGAGAATAGCTAAGTCATTCACAGCTGATCATCTTACAATATTGCTGTTGTTTTGTAGACAGTGCACTTCACTTTGCATCAGCCCATGCAAGTCTTTCCAGGTTGTTATGAGATCTCTCTGCTCATCATTCCTGATAGTACAATAATATTCCATCGTAATCATACCACAACTTCTTCAGTCATTCTCAACTGATAGGCTTCCCCTCAGCGTCTAATTCTTTACCCCCAGAAAAGAGCTGCTGTGAACATTTTTGTACTTTTCCTTTTTGTTTTTTATCTCTTTTTGGACACAGACCTAGTAGCTGTATTGCTAGGTCAAAGGGTATCCATGATTTTATAGCCTTTTGGGCATAGTTCCAAATTGCCCTACAGGATGGTTAGATATGAGGTAGTACTTCAGAATTGTTTTATTGCATTTTTCCAGTCAATAGTGAGTTAGAGTATTTTTTCATGATTATAGATAGCTTTGATTACTTCATCTGAAAACTGATCATAGCTTTTGATCCTTTATCAATTGAGGAACAGCTCTTATTTTTATAAATTTGATTCAGTTCTCCATATATTTAAGAAATGAGGCCTTTATCAGAGAAATCTGCTTTATATTTTTTTACAATTACTATTATTAACTCTATTTCCCTCCATCCCATTTCCTCCCTCATCCCCATTTATTCTATCTCTTCTTTCACCCTGTGTCTCCTGAAAAGTGTTTTGCTTCAGACTACTCTTTCCTCTAATCCACTCTCCCTTCTATCACCGCCTTGCCCCACCCCTTCTCTTATCTCCTCCCCCTTCTACTTTCCTGTAGGGTAAGATAGATTTCTATATTCAACTGAGTGTATATGTTATTCCCTTTTTGAGTCAACTCCTCATGGAATTAAGACTTCTGAAGTTCTGAGTTCCCTCTTTTAGATAATTTTTATATTGAGGCTGGTAACCTGCGCAGCTCTCCCTCGCTCAAAACAAAGTCAAGTGTAAGTCATGTCATTATTTCTCTGATGGCATGGTCTTCTTCAGCAACGAAGGACAAACACACTGATATGGCCTTGTAGATTTTGCACCCTCCTCCATTTTCTTCTAGTCTACAATCTTAGAAATATGAATTCTTATGGGAGACACAATTTTAAAAAGGAAAGGGAAAGTATTTATTAACTGCTAATCATGTATCCTTACATTATACTATCCATTGGGACTACCAAAAACAAATCCAAAAACAGACAGCTCTGGCCCTTAACAAGCTTACATTCTAATGGGGTAAGATAATACATAAAATGGATCTGAAAAGGGGAGGAAGAAGGAATTAAAGTACCTGGTGTTGAGGCATGACTGTGAAGTCCAGAGAAAACCAGGAACAGAACCAGGAGGAGAATAAAGGCATATGGACCTAGGCTCCTCCACCAAATGGAAGCTCCAGAAGGAACTCCCCACTGGAAGGAGAAGGACAGGCCTTGTGGAAAGACATTTCATGGTGAGTGGGTCATGGAAGTGGTAATTTGTTCCAGGATGGAGGCTCATGGGGAAGATTGATAGGGAAGACAGAAGTATTGTCTCATGGTAGAAATTTTCCTCTGTTCTTCACTGTATAATCCATTTCCCATTCATTCTCCCCATGATCATTTTCTCTCCCATTTGCTATGAAATCTCCTTTCTGGGTCCATTGTGTCCTATCTTTCTTGATGGTTGCTGGCCACTGATTCTCCTACTCTCTGAGCACCAAATACTTTGCAAATTATACTTACTGTAAGGTTCCCATTTCATGTGTGTGTGTGTGCGCGCGCGCATCCCCCCAACCCAGCCCCCCACACACCATGAGAATGGATCCCTTCCACCTCTGTATTGAAACTTTTCCTGGTTTCAATCTCCACCTTTGCCGTTTTACTCATTCTTCTGTAGCCCCTCTTCTTACTGAGAACCCGTAGGAGTTATTTTCCTTTTATTGTTTCTCACTGGCTTGATTAGGTTACTGCAAACCTCTCCCAGTCTTTTCTACCTCCCTTCTCTCCTTCCATGTACCCTCTTATTTTAGAGTTTAGTCTTACAAGAAACATTAATTTTCCTGTAAGCTGGGCAGGGGAAAACAAGGTTTTGAGGTTTTGGTCATTGGTGTTTTGGTTGTGTTCTTCAATCCTCAATTGTCCTTTTTCTTTAAATTCTGCTTTCATATTAATCCCCTTATGTCCTTTCAGAAATAAAAGGTGGTTGTTGTTTATAACTTTACAGATGTCTTTCTTCTTCTAATTCTTCCCCCTTTTAATAGTGCCTAGTAATGCCATTATTTTATTGCATGTATTTTCCTGTTTAGTTACATTTATTTACCTTGTTTTATGTTTCCATTTTATGGGGTTTTTGAATATTGAATTAACTTCTCATGTCTCTTTTTTGAAGGAATGTTTCAAATCCCTTTCTTTTACTGAACATCTATTCTTTTTCATTGATGATTCAGCTCAGGTTTTCATGACATAGCATTTTGGGTTGTATACTGAGCTCCTTTATTTTGGTTTCTAGTGAGTGTAAAATTGTCTAAAGTTATTTGAATTTTTTTCCTTTATATTTGAAGGTTTTTCTCATCACTTGTAGGATGTGTTGTTTGTCATCGGAACTGTTTACTTTAATAATGTGTATTCAAGTTTGTAGCACAGGGTTTAATTTTGTTTTTCCTGGAGGTCACCTGTGAATTCTTTAAATTGGTGTTTTATTTTCTGTATACAGAAGTTCTAGAGTTTTTTTGCATTAATTCTTGAATTATGGTGTTCAAGTTTTTTGACTTGCCATATTCTTATCAAATGCCTGTTATCGTTAAGTTGTTTCTACATATCCTGCCTCTGAGATCAATGTGTTTTGTCTGTACAGAGATCATGTGTTCTTTTAACATCATTTCATTTTGCTCTCTTCTTCCAGATTGTTCTTCACTTCTATTCATTTGTATTCCCAATCAGTTGTGTCTTTCATTTCTTTGGAAAGATGGCACCATGGGTTAAAATTTTTTCTTATCTTAATAAAAACCTACCATTTTAGTTTCATGTTCTCTGTGGTCCTCTATCTTGTCAGGTATTGCTTCAATTTCCTTTGTCTCACAAAAAGACTTGTACTTGTGTAGATGTTTTCGTGGCCATCTTCTCTTCTGTTTTTATATCTGCCCTGTTGATGTATCTGTGTATGCTCTAAGTTTATAACTAAATTTCAGTCCTCCTGAGAGCTTTGGTAATCTTTTCTTTTCTTATATTCTCTTTCACTTACTGACTCCTTTTCCTTTCATCTCCTGGGTGCTTCACTCAGAGCTAGCTAGGCTTTCTCAGTTCCTGCTTTAAGTGACAGGCTCAGGGCAAGATAGAACAGAACAGGCCCCACCTTGATGTCAGGCCCCTTTCCTTCAGCCCCTCCCCCTCCATACATTTAAGTTCATACCCTGGCTAGTTTCCTTTGCCTGAGGGCTACTATAGCATATTGCCCCTCCACCTCCAAGACAAAATTCTGCTTCCTACGCCTCCACTTCTTTCACAAAAATTTTGAAGCAGAGTTGAGGTCTGCTGCTTGTTGTCACAAAATTAAATAGAGTAAGCTCCAGGGCTGGGCATGATTGCAGAGACTGCAGCAATAGCAAGGAACTTACTGATTGGTTCCCAGAGAACATCAATGGGTTGGGTTATGCCAGTCTTCCAGATCATGAGGGCTGGCAGGGGAGAAGATAACAGAGTGAGTGTATTAGGGTTTAGCCTTCTCTGCTGTTAATTCATCAAGCTATTTTCTTGCTAGGATTCTTGGTGTGTGAGCCTATGGCAATAGTTGTGATTGTTTATCTCTTGTGAATAACTACTATTTCAGGAAGTTTTTGAGACTTCATGAGGACTGAAGAAAATATCTACTTCTCCATCTTGTTAGTTACATGCCCCAGAAACACTATGTTCTAGATTTCTTAATGCTACTCAAACATTTCTTTGAGAAGTGTACTTTCAAAGTCTCTGCTTTGGTCTGATCTGAAAGAATCCTGGAAAGATGTCCATATATTACACTTAGAAATATTTGTCTCACAGTATTTTAGCAATTGTAGAAGCTTTCTAGTTTTTGGTTGAGTGTACTTCTGCCTGCTTGTGGTTTGTTACCATTAATATATGACATGGTTTTGTTATCTCTTTCCAGACGTAAGTCTGTGAAAAGAAGTTCTAAAGGTTTGCGGTTGCTTATATTCTCCCAGTATTCTGTATATTTTGGAAGTATTTTTCTTTGCATATATATATATCTTGGTGATTTCTAGGTCATCAAGGGCTAGTAAAAATCTGTTTCTTAACGGCTCTAGGGTTCTTTCATAAGTCCTCTGTCTATAGTCATTACGTAAAGTTCTCATGTCTATACAGTGATATGTTCTGAGTAGTACCAATTGGTTTTTGGTACCAAGTATAGGATAAGTGAAAGTCCCATATAATACTCATTGCATATCTCCAACTTCTCAAATTGTCTTGACAATAAAATGTCTTTAGTGAGTGGCATTTGTGCCCTTTGATATTATCAACCTCATTCTTAATTTGCATTACTTCAAACAATTCTTGAGTAACAATCCATGTTAATATTCCTTTCAGTAAAGACTTACTAGGAAGCAATGCATTCACTCATTTTTAGTGTCATAATCTTTCTGCCCTTCTGCTGTAGGAAGTGGTGAGCCTTTAGCTGCTAGTGAGGGATGAGAGAAAGTATGAAAGCAGAAGTGATGACATAGGGCAGCAAATGAGAGAGATGCGAAGCACAAAGTCAACGATTTAGAGCCCTAAATGGGATGGGATATGGCACTCAGTCACCAGGAACTTGAACTGAATTTCACCCGAAGCCTCAAGGTGGACAGAAGAAGCAAAATAGCAAGTGAAATAGAGGGAGTTTTCCTCCATATCTTAGCTTCTTTTGCCTATATCCCTGCACCATTAGGGATAAGATAGCTGAAGTGAAAAGCATTCCTTGCCAGCAATAGGGCACTGAATGGTTAAAAAAACAGTCATGAGGAGCTCCACTCTACACTGGATCTGAGGTCTGTGTTTCAAGCTTCACACAGAATGAAGTCTGTGGTCTGAAGGTCCTGAGTCTTCATCTAATGACCAGCCCTACTAGAGGCATAAATCAGAAATCAGTTGGGGGCTGTTTTGATGCCTACACTTCTTTGCTTACTTGTGGGAAGAGAACTAAACAAGCCAAGTTATGTTTTCCCAAGGGTTCCTGGATTCAGAATGGTCTATATACTGTCTGGGGCTGCCAGGGTCTGGAATTTGATTCAGGTAAGCAGTTTTGCAGATCTAAAAAAAAAAAAATCACTTTTACTGTTTCAGTACAAAGAGCAAAATATGGCAAGGTCACCATAACTAGGACTCAGTGAAAATTTAGCAAGGAGGTGGGAGAGGTGGGGTTTTCAGGTAAAATGGGTGCTTGAGAGCAGATTCCAATTGGGTAAATCCACAGTAACCACACCTCATAGATGAATAAGGATATCAGAGAGAAGAGCTAAAAGGTAGGTCATTCTTTCTCTAAGGACTATAAAAAGTTTGGCACTTCCCCCAGCAGTTTGGGACAACGGGATAAAGTGGCATAACTGTCAGATGAACCTGCTGCTTCTAGTACCTGAGCATTCTGGTGGAATAGGTTCAGGTTAGTATCCCCTGGTGGTTAAACAACACATATTTTCTATGTACCTTCTAAGGCTACTTTGCAAAATAATAATTACCTTGGAAGCTAGGTTCATAATTAAATGGAGAATGAGAACTTTTCCCCTCCTCCTTTGTATTTTAACTAAAGAGATTTGCTTAAGTAATATCTTTCATTTAAATTTAAAGAAAATGGTTTGTTTTAGGATTCTGTTATGGTTTTCTATACTCTGTTTATACATATGTTTCATCAACATTTTATAACAGGATTTCATAGATGCTTTTAAACATTAACTTTCCTGCAGAACCTGCACTCTGAAAAGAGCATTTGATTGGGATTGAGACTCATATGCTCTGAACTCTATTTTACAATAGACTAATTATATCAGGCTTTCATTAATCACTTGACATTTTTTTCTTTTCAGTGAAGCTGCTCTATCTCTTAGAGGTGTAAAGAAGAAAAACTAAATAAAGGTATTTAAATGAACACATTTTAGGTTACTATTTTTGGTTGCCACAGGACTAATACAAAGCTATTTTAAAAGATATTTACTCCAGCAGATACTCTCCCCCTCTTGCTAAAAGCTAAAAGTTCTGTCCATAATCACATGCCAAGTGCGTGCTAGAGAGAGATTCAGGCCTAGTCTCCTTGCCCACCACCACTCTGTCCTGTATCTTGTATATCTGTTGCTTTAAACAAAGCTTTTTGTTTAGGTTTTTTTCAAATTCTTTATTTTCTTTTATAATTTGTTTGCTCTAGAACAACATACAGAATAGAATATTCAAAAAGAGCAATGAAATGATATTAAACACTTATCCTTTGTGCATATGTGGTAATTATATAATCTTGGAAATTATATAATCTACTAATTTTTGAATGGGGCTGAAAAAGTAATAGCTCCCTGAGCTATGAAAGTAATGGGGTTATGCTAGGCAATATCTGTTGAAAGTCACAGGAATAGAGCTGTAAATAGTGACCTGAATGCTAATTCTGTGTCATCTTTTCCATACATCCCATACACAATTTACTAACTCCTGATACTGCCTATCTACATTTTAAAGAAATGCTGCATAGTACTTTAAAGTGTATCCTCAGCAACATTTTCTCAAGTGCAACCCCTTTGGGAACAAGAAGTGCCTTTCGAGATTCATTTGGCAGAGTACAAAGCAACCAATGAATTAATGAATCAAAGACCATTTACTATGCTGAAGAGAAACACTGAAGCAGATAGTCACAAAAGATCATGCCACTTAAAACTGAAATGAACCTTAGAGGTAATCTAATCACCTTGTTTTGTAAATAAGGAAATCCAGGCCCAGGAAGCACAGAGTAGTATAGTAATTTAGTCAAAGGAAACTCAGGTTCTGATTCCAAATATAAAGCTTTTCCCACTGACATTTTTATATATAGTCAACAACATCAGGACTCTATAACTGTGTACATAATATTAGGATGGTAAGTGGAAAGAGACTAGAACCACAGATTCTGGAAAGAAAAAAATATCACCAAACAAATCCAGCTTTAGACATCTGGGGAATCATGATTGTGTGCAAGCCTAATTTAAAGACCTGACTTCCTGACCCAAATATTTTCTCCCCTGTAATCTCAAATGCTTGAAATTTCCAATGATTAGCATCATGTCTTACACATATTACGGGGAACATAGAACCATTTTTCAGAAAGAAATAATACAAATTAGCATACCTGATGAGTAGATTCATTGTCACTCATCTCTTGCCAAAGAGAAGATAAATTTTAATGGGGTAGGAAATGTCTAATAAAGGACCTGAGAATGGAATGTTCCCTGTCCAGACTTTCTGAGGAGAGAGCTAGGACAGTCAGAGACAGTCTGAATGGATTTAGGGGGACGCTGGAGATAGGAACTTCTTAAAGTGAAACACAGTCCTCCAGAGAGGAGGGATGAAAGTGTCCTACAGTGCCTGGCACACAGTAAGCTCTTAGTGATTGACTTTTCTGAGACAAACCTTGCCAGTTTACTACCTTTGCCTTGGTGCCAGAGGCTCCCCATACCATCACTGTGTGCCAACTAGGACCCATCGTCGGTTATTATGGTGACACTGCCTTTCTGCGAACCCACACTTTGGAGAGCATAGGGGACGATACCCTCGAAAACCCTCGTGTAGAACTGACAAAGAACACGTGCACCTAAGTCCCGCCCACCACTCACTCACCCAGGCTCGGACCACGCCTTCGGAAGGCGGAGCCCAGAGCTGGACCCCGCCCCCTCCGAATGACCCGTTCCGCCGCTGCTGTCACTTCCTCCTCCGTAGATTAGTGTCCGGGTCGTGTTGAGCCTCCTGCTCCTGGAGTCTGCGGCCAGAGCCGCCGCCGCCGAGGCTGAGCCGCAGGGGCCGCCGCTGCGCCCATAGGAGGGAGCGAACAAGAATCAGGAAGGGAGGCGGCGGCGGCATCTGGCCGGGCCGGGCCGGGCTGGCGTCTCTGCGCCTCCTCCTCTTTCTCCTCTCTTGGGGGACCGGGGGCCAGGGCTGAGGGGCCGCCCTCGCACGGCTTCCCCTCTCTCCGCCGGCTCCGCTCCCCTGCCCGCCCCGCGGGGGAGGGCGGAAGATGCCGGTGAAGAAGAAGAGAAAATCCTCCGGGGCGGCCGCGGCGGTAGCGGAAGACGGAGGCCTCAAGAAGTGTAAAATCTCCAGGTAGCGCCTCCCCGGTCCCGGCCCCGGCCCGGCCTCTGCCCCTGCCCTGCGTAGCCTCGTCCCCGGAGGGCGGGAGCCAGGGGGAGGCGGCGGCGGCGGCGGAGACGCGGCCCAGCCCTGCCCTGCCCGAGCCTCGCTCGCTGCCTGAGGGGGCCCTGGGCTCGGAGGGGAAGGAAGGCCCTTGGCCTCAGACCCACGGGGGGAAGTGTGAGTGTGAGTGCGCGCGCGCGCCAAGCTCGCCGAGCCCCGGCCTGAGACCTCCCCCCTTCCAGGGGGTGGGGGTGCGGAGGAGCCCGCCCGCCTCCCCCCACCCTTCCTGAGATGCTCCCGGGGCAGGGGTGCAGACCTGCCCGGGTCACCTCCTGGAATTTCTTTACAGAGTGTGAAGGGAGGAGCAGAGCTTGAGGAGTCTTGACTTGACAACTGCCTTGGGTGTGGTACAAAGGAAAGGAAAACTGCCCCTGCCATCCTCGACCTCCCAGCTTGACATCTCTGTGAAGGATAGGTTTTAACCTAGGAGATCTCTGGAGGAGGGCGTTTAAATTAAGGGGCCTCGATGCCTGGGGCTTGCACTGCTCTGCCTTAAGGTGACCAACGTCTCACCTGTGCCCAAACCCCTTCGCCTCCCGCCGCTTCACGAGCATGTTGTTAGGGTTTCTTAGAAATATTAGCAGTTTACTTGAGAGGTATTTGGTGTATCCTCCGGAGAAGGAAAAGACCAGGCTTAGCCAGAGGAGTGTCCCTGAGGGCTTGTGATGCTGTTGGAGTGTGTCCTGGGGTGGGGGTTGGGGGTTAGCTCCTTGAGACCGCACAGCCCTGACCTAGCACTTCAGGCTTGGGGAATGGATACATTTTTTCCCTTTCGTTGGATAAGCTTGCATGCGTCCCGTGCATGGGAGGTTTTAGAAAGCAGTGTAAAGGTGAAGATAGAGTTCTCTTCCTAAGCGCTAGATGCTAGCTCTTTTAGTAGCAGTACTGGCAGATGTGAGAGGCATGGTTATTTAAGCCTTCTCTCTTGACAGGCCACATTTCTTTCTTTTACTGTCCCTTAGTAAAAGAAACTAAGAGTATGTATTTGCTCATTAAGGTGATCAGTGACACTTTGGTTTCTGTATTGTCTTAATGAGGTAATTATTGCTGCCTCATTCTGGATTTTGATTGAATGACATTCCTCTACTCCATTTTTAATGGATGCTCTTTAAAAAACTGCTTCCTGTGCTTTACTAAGCCTGGCATGTGACTGCCAGACATATCTGTCATCAAAGATATTTAGGAACCTGTATTTTTAAGAACTTGTATTTTTAAATGCCTCCTAAGCAGAAGGCATTTCTGTTAGTACCATTATACTGTATTAACATTAATTTAACTATTTTCCAGGGAGCTGAATATCTGGATCTCATCCGTGTTGATCACTTGTTTTTCTTTTTTTAATTTTTCCATGTTTTTCTATGCTTTATCTATACTTGAACTGATCCTGAATTAAGGATAAGTTTACATGGAAAGCTGAGCAAGTTTCAGTTCCTTAAACCTTTTTCACTAGTCTTGGTTTGAGTCCTCAATGATAAGCAGTGATAACTATGTGCCTATTAAAAACTGTATTCCTAGTTTTAAAGTTCTGTAACTTTAGATCTTAAGTGATCATATTTTCAGCTTTACTATTTTCATAGTATTTTTAGATAATAGTTATTTTAAATATATTAAAACAGGATCTGGGAAGGAGCATAGTCTGTTATTGTTGAGGCTGTTTGTGTGAACAAAACATATTTTAAAAATAAGTGGATGATTAGATCAAAAAGCTTTTGACTCAAAACTGTAGGTCTAGATTATGTTTTTACCTTCTTTCCTAAATAGATTATTGATAATCCTTTAATTTTTTTGAGGGATGTGTGGTGAGATTAGGAAAATACTTGGGTGTAATATGTATATAGATTTTTGCTTCCTGAATGTGTATGGAGCATTTATTAATTTTTAAATGAAATAGCTTGGTAAGTATAATTATCCTTGTGAGAGTAATAAGCATGGTATGTCAATAGTAGGATGGGGTTCAGAAATTCCCAGTGAACAATCTTACGTATTCAGACCACTAGATTATCTATCCTGCTTCTCATCTAGAGTATTTTGAAATCTGGACAAATGATGTTAAAGTCTTTATTTTGTTGAAACAAATTTGATAATAAATGGTTATTTTCCATAAAGAGGTTTTTGCTTTTGTTAGCCAAAAATTATTTGATTTACCCTATTTCAGATTTCTAGTAGTAACATTCAGTTTTTCTCTACTATAACAAATTATATTGATCATTATGACAGTTAAGTTTAAATTGAATTAGTTGGACTTGAATGAGAATTATACCTATTTTTAAGTGTTCAGAAAAAATAACATTTTAGACTTCTTTGTGTGTGTATTTTTTAAAGCTATTGCAGATCACAAGTCCCTGCTAAACTAATAAGTGGAGAGGAGCATTTTTCAAGCAAGAAGTGCCTGGCTTGGTTTTATGAATATGCAGGTAATAAAATAACCTTAACTGTATTGCTATCACATGACTTTTTAACATTTGAATTATTGTGATAAACATAAGAAAAATAATATGCTTTTGCTCCTTTTTAACATTAACATTTTTACATATTAGGCTATTAAAAATTAAAAAAAAATTTTTTTCAACTGGAGGCACATAATTTTTTGAAAATCAAATCCCACTTTCCCCAACCCCCTCCTCTCCCACCTGTCTCCCTATCGCTTATAAAACAGAATTATCCACAATGGCTTTGTTTAAAATAAGACATTTAGAATCTTTGCTTAAATACAGTGCTGGTATAAGATATACCAGGTTACTTGAAGTAGCATTGTATGTGTATATATAGAGTTGTAAATTCAACCTAAATTTCTTTCTAAAAAGTGATTTTTTTTTTTGAGCTGATGGTCCCAAGAATGTATCTGAATGGAACTTGAAAGTTATTTAGTAACAAGAAAATTTTATGGAGGCTAGTTACACTATTATCATCTAGTATTTCTGGACAACCAAAAACTCTCACTTGAAGGGAATGAACTTCATTTCTTTATATTCTACGAATTGTTGACCTGCTGTGCAAAATATTGGTTAAATTGGCATAACACTTGTTAGAGAAGAAGAGAAATCATCCTTTATCTTAATTTACTTGTGAAGGCCACCAGATAATGCAATAGCATTTTTATTAAATCCTTTTTTTAATGCTTTTGTATTTCATAAGTTACTTTCTACAGTAGTAAGTATAAACATTTAATTGATACAACCTTTCCTCTTGAAAAGCAGTATTTCTATGATGTTAGTATTAATGATTGTGCTTTCATGGCTATTTAAAATTTTTGATCTTACTATATTATTATAATCTTATATTTCCTAAGATACAAAATTGTGGATTCAGTTAGCTTATTCTTAGAGAATATGGAACAAATCTGTCATTTTTAAAAGGAGAACCAACTTTAAGATTGTCAGATGCTCGTTTTCCTACTGGATGAAAATACCCCAAGTCTGAATTACATTACAATAAGCAGTTCTAATTCTTAAAAACAGAACATTGTTCTTTAAAAAGAGTTGTAATTATTTTATCACAAAATTTTATTGAGGTATATTCTTGTGATCTTGGTAAGTATATTAGTTCTCTACTGCAGAAGGTCTGTTGTGTATAAATAACACTTAAATTAGCTAGTATGTTTTATTTTGCAGAAGAGTAAATAAAAGCTCACAATTTAGGCAAGTCACTTCACTTCTCTGGGCCTCAGTATTCTTATCTGTAAAATGAGGATATTGGACAAGATGGCTTCTGAGCTCTTGTCCATCTTTCAATATTTATTTGATCCTTTGATGTATCTTTCTTAAAGGGTTACTTTTGGAGGTCATTTAGAAAAGTTGAGAATAAGAATAGAATTCTAGTGTCCTAATATAGAAGTATCTAGTAGAGCAAGCTAAATTAGTATGATTCTCCTAGTTCTTAAAGTATACCCTGAGGGGTAAATTGAAGATTGAGTTCATTTTTTCAGGCTCAGGTTAACTTTTAGTGCATTGAAATATTCATTTAATGAGTGATAGCTGAGTTGACTAGAAGAATTAATTTTGTCTCCAAAGGTGATCAGATCATACTACTTCAGTAGACTAGAAGGATATAATTCAATAAGAACAAAAATACCTACACCCACCAAAATGAATACACTTAATTTCTGGGAGACTGTTATTCAAATGGTAACTTATATTTGTTAATTTCCCATGTTCCCTTTTTGAGTGTACAGGTAGATAGGCACTAAACCAATTTTTAACTATTTTCATTTAGTTTTCATGGTCTACAAAAAGAAGATTCTTTCCCTTAAGTGGTTAAATGAAGTAGAACTTAGTATTATTTATCATTTTATATATGAAAAGAGGAACTAAAGAGCATAATTAACATACCAGTTACGATTAGATTGTATTTTAGATTGTATGTAGATCTTTACAAAATTGATGTCAGCCAACTAGCATTTATCAGATTTGTTAGGATAATCAGCATCATACTACACAAGATAATCAGAAAGTGTTTTGACCATACTGTTCCTTTTAAAAATTACAGGAAACTGGAATCGTGTTTTACTTGTAGTACTTGATATCACTAAGCCATGCCACGTGAATGACCTTGATATTAGTTCATGATTTATTAAACAGCACTTTCAGTATTTAGGAAAGTCATGCTTTGTTTAGGAGACCTCTTTTTACTATTTGCAGTATAACATTTAAACTGGAAAGACTTTAGTTATTTTGTAAAAGAAGGAAGAATTATGAATAAGTGACTTCACCATTTCTGCCTTCCTTGTTCACGAGAGATGTGGCATAATTAAATTTTCTTATAGGATTTGTGGCTTTCTGACCATATCTGTCATGTAGTACATTCAAGAGCATAAAAGAAGTGTAGGGAATCCAACAGGAATATTTTGGTAATGAAGCAGAATTGTGAGGAATACATTCCAGACTGTTTGCAAGTACATTTTTGTAGTGCTGTAATAATGTTATCATTAGAACTGCTGGGCCAAGCAATTTATAAAAAAAGCCCCAAAACACCAGAGTAATCAATCTATTATAGTACATCCTAACACCAGTATTTCAAATTGCCTTTTAAAATTAGAATCATTGAATTGAAGAGTTTGAAGGAACCTCAGAGATAAATTAAACCCAAACTTTACTGTAGTTCCACCTATATTTCCTCATTACGTGGTCTATCTAACCTCAGTTTCAAGACCTGCAGTGATGGGGAACTAACTTACCCCACATGCTTCCTCCACAAGCAGCCTATCATTTTTTAAGAGTTGTGATGTGTGGCATTCTTTTCGTCTCCGAGTTATATCCCCAACTTCTGCAAAATAATGCCCCCATGGAATCATCTTATTTTGTACTAGTGATAATACACTTCAGTTTTTCAGTGTCTCTTTTAAAGTATGGTGCATAGAATTGAACACTGTATTCCGCATTATGGTCCTGTAAGGGCTACAGTAGTATTTTTATATTTCTTAATCTGTCTATTAAACTTCTATTAATGTATCATGAGATTTTATTAGCATTTTGGAGGTTCCACATCATACTACTGACTACTGTACCTTACAGTTCAATAAGAGACCTAGGTCTTTTTTTTTTTCCATAAGGACTACCTTCTGTCCTAGTCTTTCCCATCTGGTACTTGGGCACTTTATTATTTGAGCCCAAGTACAGTACTTTAGTACATTTCTTGATACTTATACTTATTTTCATTTTACTGGGTTGGCTTATATGCAGTGGATTCTGAGTCTGTAATCCAATATATTAACTCTCTCTTATAGTTTGTGTCATCTGCATATCTGATACCTATACCTTCCATGAAGTAAACAGTAAAGAAAGGAGTGAACCCTCTAAGTGTTCTACTAGACTTCTGATCAAATAGTCACCATTCCGTGGGTTTGACTGGATCAGTCAACCGATTTTGAATGTACTTAACTGTTCTCATCTAGTCTATATTTTTCTCCTCCATAAGGATGCAATGAGAGACTCTTATTAAATGCTTTGCTAAAGTAAAACTATGCTGTTTGTCTAGTAACTATCAAAAAAGGAAATGAAGGTTGTCTGATATGACTTGTCCCTAATGAATCCATCATAGTTCCTGGGCATGATTCTCTCTTTGCTTTTTTTTATAAATTCATACCAGTTTTATGAATGTTTGTCCAAAGTTGGACTCCAAACAGGATTATAGTACTTCTTTTAGCCTTGTAATTCCTCTTGTTTTTCACTCTGCTTTGGAGTTTTATTATGTTACTATAAGATTTAATTTAGAAAACTTTATGCTTTTTTATTCATATGTATTGATTATTTTCCTATTTATGTCAGTGTTGACTATTAGTAATACATCTTACATATAGAACCTTAACTGTTCTTTGTTCTAACGGAATGAGAAAAAATTGACATTTGATTAGTTAAAGTTCAAGTATGAAGCTACGGTGATTATATATTTTTTTTCTGTCAAGGTTAATGTCCATTAGTGGATATCATCAATGAATTAATAGATTGTTTTAATAAATATTTCTATTTGAAATATAATGATTTGTATTTAATTCTAGTCCCTCTTGTCATTAGATGTTCTTAACCTACCAAGGGAATATTAAGGGAATCAATAATCAGTTTTGTGAACAAAAGAATAAATAACAATATGTTTGTCCCTTACTAGAGTTAAAATTATTTTTTATATATTAATAATTCTACAAAGGTATTTGGCCTTCAGTTAGAGTAACAGACTTTTATGATGAGAGCAAAATTTTCAGCTGGATTCAGTCTGCTCATTTGTAGGTTAGATCATTGATAGACATTAGCTCCTTCAGGAATTACTTTTCCTACTACGGTAGGGTATTCCAGCTCATTAGAATAACAGTGTTGGAAGGGACCTCAGTGATCATTTTTCACCACATCATCTTCACTTGGAAGAAGTGGGTTTGAAACTAAGGTCCCTTCCAAATCTTAATTATAGACTGACTCTTAAATAGACCAGTTCTTTTGAGGACAGGTATCATATCTTACACTTCCTTGAATACCCCATTATGCATAGCATACTGTCTTAATATACAGTAGATGCTCAGAAAATATTTGATTGCTTTTAGTGGATGTGTCAGATTAGTGTTGGAACTGGTCATTTATTAATGTCTTCTTTATTTTTGTATTATATTAATTTCATATTGTAAAGTGATTTACTGAAAAGATTTACTATTCAAAAGAGTTCATTATTCCTGAATTTTGAAAGCTTTATACAAAGAAAGTAAATAAGTTCAAAATTTTCTTCAATTTTTGTAATAAATTTATGTGATTGCTAGTAATTTTTTATTTTAGTAATTTGCTAGTAATTTATTTTATAGATATTAAACTCTATGTGACAATAGATGTTTATAGATTTTTTTTTCATTTTTGTTTTTGAAGGTCCTGATGAAGTTGTAGGGCCAGAAGGAATGGAAAAGTTTTGTGAAGATATTGGTGTTGAACCTGAAAATGTATGTTTTATTTTTGAGTATGGTGGGAGTAACTTGTCAAAATGAATTATTTTAAGTAAATTATTGTGAGAGGATTGGACTAGATAATCTATAAGGCTCCTAATTCTGCCATCTCACCTCCTCCCAAAATTATATGATTTCCTCTGCCTGTTTTACCATGGTTTTACTTTGTTATTTTCCAGTTTCTTACTTAATTTGGATTCTTATTTTCCTTTTCCATCAGAAAATAACTTGTGTAGACGGAGAGACATTAGGCCTTCAATTAATGGTGACGGAATGTTTTAGCCATAGGAATTTTCCTTATAAAATTCCTTAAAATTTGGAATTTTTGATAATTCCAAAGGCTATGTTAATAGTTAAAAATTGAAATATTTATGTCAAAATGTTCTCCATTATAAACTACAGAACTTATTATCTCTGTGCTAACTCTCTTTCTCCCCACCCACATTCTTTATGTTCTGTTCTTTTCAGATTATTATGTTAGTTTTAGCCTGGAAATTGGAGGCTGAAAGCATGGGATTTTTTACCAAGGAAGAATGGTTAAAGGGGATGACTTCATTACAGTAAGAGCTTTTTAAAAACAAACAATGATAAAAACCATTAAAAACAACTAATTTAATAGCTTATTTGAAAATTTTACCTGATGTTTTGTGTTCCATCATTTTCTCAGAATCACTGATGGGAGTTTGTAAGTCTTTGAAGTATTTGACTCAGTTTAATTATAATTAACAGTTATCAGTTCGAGGGGATATCTGTAAAAATTTTTCTTTCCCAACTTTGATTTGTGGTTTTAATTTAGCCCATATGCTAGCACATTAACTCCATACTTGAAGGATAAAAAAACCTCCCCACCATAATACATGACTGTTAAAATTCATTGATTGTTTTGATTAGGGAATTAATAGGTTAATTAGGGACTCATAGGTTAATAGGATGTTTACTTATTTCTGGAATCTAGATACTCATTTTCTGCATATAGGAATCGAGTCTGTAGGGGGGTGATTCTCGGAGTATCTTTATATCCAGGCCTCCTTTTTCTGAAGTCCAGTTTGATCCTTGAAGATGATTCGAGGATTTTAGAGTTGAAAGGTTCTATATCATCTAGTCTAATCCCCTCCTTTCTCTGATGAAGAAACTAAATCTTGAGTTGTGACTTGCCCAGGGTCCTACAGGTATGGTGTGTTTGAGGCAGAATTTGAATTTAGGTCTTCCTTACTCCTTATCCAGCCCTCTATTACATTACACCACTCATTTCCTTGGTAGTAAATAACAGAGCTGGAATTTGAATCTAGATTTTAAACCCTGTGATCTTTTTCACCTTTAGTTTTGTGTAGTTAAATGATTAATATTCTTTTTTACTTCATTAGTCTTACATTTTTTTCTATTTTGTCATGCCACTGAGATAATATGGACGTTATCTATTATAAAGTAGTTTTGTCATGAGTGCCAAAATATGTCAGTACACATTTACTTCTGTAAAAGTCTTTACTGGCAAGAGCCATATTTTGGTTTCTGTGTTTGCACACAAGATACCATTCTTACAAAGTAGTGGCCATTTCTTAATCACATTATTACATGTAAAAGTAATTCTAGTTACCACTTAGGATGTGTTCATACAAGCTGATTATTTTTTGTTTGGTTCAGCCTGTCTTTGAAACTGTGGAACAGTGTAAATATCTGTTTCCTCATCAATATGATGTAAATAGTTGGAATATAAAACCTTCATGGATTCTATTAGTATGTTTGAAAGAACATTTCTATTAGATGTTTGAAAGAAAATAAGCATAGGTCACTATAAATTGACTATAAATCAGTTTTGAATAGTTCAGTATGTTAATAGTTCAGTAAGTTAATGCTTTTGGGCTTTTAATTTACAGTAGATTTTGGTTTTTGTTTTAACCAAAAATGTCATGACAATGCCTTGTTTTAATTATGCAGAATCTAGGATATATAAAAATCTTGTTAATGCTAAATTGAAAAAATAAAACTTTTTTAGTACTTATTTCTAAATATTTAGCAATTTGTGCTATATTACATTCTTGTTAACAAGAACAATAATTAACCAGCCCATAAACATTACATGGGGCTTATTCAGTCCTCTTAGGCATCTTGCAAAGCAGAATAAAATATCATAGTCCAGAGAATAAGCGTGTTTGAATAATCCTAATGTTTGATCCTAGGTTATATCTTTTTGCTGCATGATTTATTTATTTAGAGCAGAATAAAATTTCATTGCCTTAGTTGATCCTCAGTTATTCAACTGCCATTTGCAAAGCAGTCTTTCCTTTTAATTCACCAAGTCTTTGTTGTGTGCTTTTCTATGTGCAGCACACAATGATTTTAATTAATGTGTACCTGTCCAGGTAATTTCAGTCATTTCTTTAATTATTTTCTGGAAGATATATTGATTATTTGAAGCTTCTTAAGCGTAATACCTGAGGAAACTGTAGTAGAGTACAGCTGAGGAGTATACAGCAGGTAACAGCAAATACTGTGTGTGTCTGTGTGTGATCTTGGTCTAAACTTCAGATTTCATCACTTTGGCCTAATCTCAGTACAGAAGCTTCCTCCCTGATATCCTCTGCTCAAGTTATTTACAACTTTTACACATTTTTGGGAGTCACTGAGACGTTAAATTATATGCCCATGGTCACATAGTATATATTAGAGGCAGGATTTGGATCCAGGTCTTCCTGTCTCCAAGGATAACACTCTGACCACTGCTCTAGACAGTCTCTTACATGAGATATAAGAAGACTGCTATTATAATGCACATGTCAATATACCATGTTATGGTACTCCTTTAGAAGTTTTTCAGTATCTCTGGTAGGTGAATAGACACTTTCAGTTGCAGTTGGTAAATTTAAATATTTAGCTCAAGCCACCTGGTTTTTCTAGGTTATACAAACCAGAATTGCCTTTTTCTTTATTTATATTTTGACCACTTTTATTGTTAAATGTTTCTGTTTATTTATATTCCTCTTAAGATTGGCACTATAGAAAAAACATACATTCTAACTTTGCTTTTACCTTCTCCAAGAAACTGTACAATTTTTATATATCACATAATTTTCAATAATCGCAGGACATGAGGGGATTTGCTTTTCCAGTTTTTCATTTTATGTTACAACTATAAAGTAAGAAATTTGTTTTGGTATAACTTTGGGGAAGAAAGAGTTTTTCCCTTCATCTACTAAGGAAAAAGTAGTTCTGGGGAAAGAATGGGTGTTTTGAATGTGTTTTGAAAAGATTTTACTTGACTTTGATGCTAAAAAGAGACACGTGAAAGCTAGAACTTAGCAGTAGTAATGTTAGCTAAGATACCATCAGGAGTGAGGGTGAGAAAGAGGATATACATTAGGAATATCAAGCCAGAGTACCAAAGTTAAACCCAAAATTTGGTCCTTATTGTGGAGAATGAAGGATTTATTTATTTTGGGGAAGAGTATTCAGAGAAAGAGGCAGGTGTATAGACAAAGACCAGGGATCAAAGTTTAGGCTGAAGTCTATTTAACTTGAAATGTACCAGTGCATTACAAAATACTTGTCGGAAAATGCTAATCTAGTCAGTGTCTGTGACTTTTAGGGAGAACTTTACTTAAACTATTTTTGGCACATAAGTCTTCTGATTTTTAGGATCTCCTTGGAGGAAAAAAAGATTATACAGCTTTTCTTGATAATCTTCAATATATTTTTCTTCTAAAATTCTTCATACTATAGTTTAAACCCATATTCTTTTGTTGAAAATATAAAGAACAGTTTGTCTTTTCTGTATTTGTATTTATACATATAAACACACATATATGCATATCTGTATACATATATACATGTATATAATTTTTAAAAAATGTTGACTAAGTGTAATTTGCAAGATTTTTGTTTTTGTTTTAGTGTACTATTTTTAGGATTATGAAGTTATAGACCCTTTTGAGTTTGTCTTGGTTGTTAAACTTAACTTTTAATATGAATATTTGTATCAGGGAATTAATATCTAAAATAAGCGATGTCAGATTAATTTTTCTAGATCATTTGTCTCCATAGTATACATTTTTGAATGTTACTTGTATATTCCGATAGTAATTTTTTTTTACTTGTCCTTTTGAAAAGATAATGGCAGTTGCCATTTGTTAATAACACTTGATAAGGCACAATCCCTACTATTATGGAAATTATAATTATTATTACTGCTTAGAATTTTAGAACATTTTGAAAATGATTGTAATGTCCTGAATATTATTTTACTTTGCCTTATTTCCTATAGAATGTTCCATTTTTTTGTATTGTTTTCACATTTGTGTCTCTTGAAGTCTATTGTTTTATTGTTAATGTATCAGTCTGCCCAGTCATTTGCCAACTCTTGGTCATTTGGTTTTTTTTCCAGTTTTTTACACTGGACTGACTTGGAGTCAGATGACCAGAGTTCAAGTCTCAACTTTGAAAAATGGGCCTTCTTCATGAAACTTTAAGTGCTAATGTCCTTCTTTCCAAACCATTTTGTATTTCATTACTTTCTGTGTGTGTATGTATTTACTAACTTTATATTTATGCTGTATACATTTTTATACTTACTTGTCTCCTCCATTAGAATGTAAGCTCATTGTGAATAGGGGTTGTTACATTCTTGTACTTTTCTCCCTAACTCCCTAACCATAGTGCTTGGCAGATAGCATATGCTTATTATGTACTTGATTGATGACTTTGGGAGAGAGATGAATGAAAATAATCTCTGCCCTCAAAGGGCTTTACATTGTACTGGGGAAGAATGATGACAGTGGTTATTTATAGCTTCCTTTACAGTTTGCAGATCATTTTACACCATTTTATTAGTAATATTATTTGCTTTGACTTTTGTTCATTAAAAGTATATCTTTGAAGTTAAGACTGGAATACTAATATAATTTCTCTCATCTCTGCATCTTAAAACTACTGTTCTGTTTTGTTTTTTAAAAATTTTATGGATTACTTCTTATGGCAGGTATTTGCCTGAAGGGGTTGTCAGAGCAATAGGCAAGTAGAGGCCAGATTAGTTAATTTCCCTTGTATTGGCATTAGTTTTAACTATTCAAAATGATGATATTGTAGTCAAGATATTGTTCTATTGTTCATGTTTTAAAGTATTTGTAAGATAGCACAGTGTAATGGAGTAGTTAATGTTCTGTGCTTAGTCAGGAAAGCCTACATTCATATTTCACTTCTACCACTAACACTTGTGTGACCCTGGGCAAATCAGTTTACCTGTGTGTGTCTCAGACAACTCCAAGTACTTAAAGAACTAGTCATGGACATTTCTCTCTGCCTAGGTGGAGAGAGGTAGAGAAAAAGGGTATTTTGTATCAGAATAGGTGGGGTTTTTTTTCCTGGAAAGCTATCAAAAGATTGGACTTTTATTTAAGAATCTATTAATTAAATTCTTATTTTTTAAAATTCCATGTACAGTACTTAGCATAAAGTATACCACATATATTTTGTTATTACAGATTTATAAACACTGGCATATGTAATCTCATTTTAATTATTTAAATACTTCTGTATTACATTTCTGCTTGTACCCTGACTATAATTTTGTTTAACTTTCTTGATTATAAAATTTGATTTTTATTTAAGGTGTGACTGCACAGAAAAGTTACAGAGCAAATTTGATTTTTTGCGCTCACAATTGAATGATATTTCATCTTTTAAGAATATCTACAGATATGCCTTTGATTTTGCAAGGGTAGGTGCAATTTTCATATCTAGTGGTTTTAAAGAAAATCCTATATATAAGGCCGTACTTTTTTTTCAATTATTTCTTTCCCCCAAATTTTAGGATAAGGACCAGAGAAGCCTTGATATTGATACTGCTAAATCTATGTTAGCTCTTTTGCTTGGAAGGACATGGCCACTGTTTTCAGTATTCTACCAGTACTTGGAGGTATCTTGTTTATTATTTTAATGTCCAGTTCTTCATTAGCATGATACTTCATGAATCCAGCCCACTTTTAAGACTTAAGGAGAGATTTCAGGCTTTACACTTTTCTTCCAGTCTATTTAAATATAGTAGTGAGTATATTAATTTGTAGTGCACATGGATATCATTGATTAATAATCTACAAAACAGCAGTTAATTTCTGAAACTAGGCTTGTGCTTCATTGCCGAATTATTGCATATAATGTTTTGCCGTGCCCAGAACTCTTTGTGTGTGTTTATTGTGGCAAAACAGATTCTTGGGCTTTTTGAAATGTAGGAATGTTTTTCTTTTACTCATTACTGGTGCACATCTTAATATTAGGGTTTATTGTAGTCTCTAAGCAGCTATTTCAAAGTTAAATCCATAGATGTGCATTTATTTATCTTAGAATTATTAATAATGATCCATAGGTCCAAATACCCTAAGACTTTTACTCTCTTCTAAGAAGTCTAAAGTTGGAAAATACACAAAATACTTATTATATCATAATGTAGTTTTTCAATTGATAGTTTCAACCAGAACATAGTCCTTCTATGATTATATGCTTATGTATTTGGGGAATGACTATTAATGGATTATAGTTGCTGTATAAATCTTCTGCCCTTTGACGGGGATAGTATCTTAGCAAATAATGTTTTATCTGTAGGGTACTATCTTTAAAAAATTGCTTGTGGTCTTTCTCCATTTGATTCCTGTCCTACAGGTCTGTTGACTCTTTTTTCTTGTTTCTCATAGTTTCTTCCAAATAATAGGATCTTTTTTTTTTTTTTGCACTGAAAACATTCACTACAGCTTATTCATAAAAATAGTTTTCTTTAAATTTTGTCTTGGTGAGATAAAGTGGTATAAAGTTCATGTGTTGTATATGTTTGTAGATCCAGACCTTTTAAGAACTAGAAGCAAGGTTCCTTGCAAGCAATTCAACTGCCTTCTTCTCATTATTAGTTTTGAAAAGAAGAAATTTCAATGAATTTAAAAGACATTTAGTATTTCAAACATTTCATCTTTAAAATACAATTAAAAGCAGATTTTACAATAGAAAGAAATATTCTGCCTCTATTATATATATGTGTATAAATATATATAATCAGTATCCTTAAGGGGGGGAGAAACATTTATTTGAAAAAAAAAATGAACAAAATACTTATGATGACCCCCAAGAAAAATGAAAAAATAATTTACTAAGGGTGTGTTCATCAGTCACTAAATGCATTCATAGTATTCCAAGTATCTATATTCCATTTTTCCTAGCAATCGAAATACCGAGTTATGAACAAAGATCAGTGGTACAATGTATTAGAATTCAGCAGAACTGTCCATGCAGATCTTAGTAACTATGATGAAGATGGTGCATGTAAGTATAAAATTTTGATCTGAAAATAGATTGTTCTTAGAATTGATACTGTATTTATCATTTGCATAATTTTAAATTTAATGGTAACTTCTCTTAAATGAAAATAATTTAACAGTATTTTAATTTGATAGCATTTTAAAAGAATGTTATTGTTACTCATTTAAAATCCTTTTACGTCCAGTTATTTTCTATGCTCTACATTTTCAGTACTTACCTTCCTTTAGAGAATAGTCAATTATTTTTCAAAAAGCTGCATAAAGGAATAAAGATAATCTGAAATGATAGCCTTGTTTTCTGTCTTACTGAAGAAAATAAAGTACCAGAAAGGTAAAATTTTTTTTTCAGCCACAAGCAATGGCCAAATATGAACGCCTTTACTTTTTTCTTTTTAAATAAAAAAAATCCTTACAGAAACTTGCATTGAGAACATTTTGTAAAAGCATTTTATTGCACTAACTGATGAGTCCTCAACTTTGTATTAAGGAAGATATATTATTCATTTAGCTGTCTTTTAGCATTATGGGCACACTTTCCACTAGCACAGTTCATGGAACTCCTTTACAGTTAGAAATAATTGAGTTTCTTTGGCCAGAAAAATCCATTACCTAGTGGTCAACTTTTTCTCCAAACTAATCTGGCATCTTGAATAATTTTTGTTGCCAGGCTTGTATTACCTTGGTAACCCTTCCCAAAACTTGCTTTTAGCTAGAAGAGCTTTCAGCACAAATCACCTCCATAATGTGATGCATCAGAATAAGACTTAATAATAATAAAAATGATGATAATTAACATTTATGTAGGGCCTACTATGTGCTAGACCAGGGGTGGGGAATCTGCAGCCGAATGATCTGTGAAGTTTGGATACAGTCAAAGGATCACTTTTGAGGACCTAGCGGGCTCCATGCGGCCTCAAGGCCACAGGTTTTCCCATCCCTGGTCTAGACACTATAAAAACAACAATGTTAGCTAGTACTTATATAGTGCATTAAGGTTTGCAAGGAGCTTTTAAAAATATTTTCTCATTTGATCCTCTCTGGGGATGTAGGTGCTTATTATCCCCCCTTTTTACAAATGAAAAAACTGAGGCAGATAAAGGTTAAGTGACTTGCCCAGTGACATACAGCTAACTAGTAAGTGTTGGAAGCAGGATTTGAAATTCAAGTCTTCATGATTTCTAAGTCTAGTGCTGTACCTACTATACTACCTAGGTTGCTTGTATTTTAGGTATGTATCTTATGCAATACAAAATACTTTGATGACGTCCCTTAGAATAGACTTTTCACATTAAGGCATGTGATCATCAGACTAAAAAAAAGTAGAACAAATATTATTCAAGTTACTATTGAAGTTCATATGAAGAGATAGTAAAAAGAGAAACTAACATTTTAAATTACTTAAGATTGTCTGCCTAAATTGTGTAATTTCCCAGGGCTGCAGCAGCAGTACCTTATTTACATAGAATTGTGAGGTTTATAATAAAGCACGGGACTCTGAGCTATTAATTGGCATAGCCAGGACTTGAGCCAGACCTTTTAACTAGTGGTTTTTCCACTATACTACGATGCCATCCCAAGGTAACACCATCACTTTGACTACATGATGGCAGAAATACTGTTGTTGACTTTTTAAAATAATTCTGGATATTGGGAGAGATTCTAGGAAAGTAGAGAGAGCAAATATTTTGATTTTTTAAAGAATATGGCACATTTCAGAAAAGTATAGGCTTTTGGTGTTTATATTCATCTCTGGCAAAATTTTAGAATGGATATTAAATATGCTTTGTAATAAAGGAAAACAAATCACTAGGAGATAGCATGGTGCTATCCCAAATTTAATTAACATATTCTAATAATTTAATAGTTCACATTAAATAGTACTTTAAGATTTATTGTATGCCTTTTTAGCCTTGTTAGGTACTTAGCAAGAGAACTGTCATTCTCCTTTTATAGATGAGCCATCTGGAGCTCAGAGAGGTTCAGTAACTTACCCATGGTCATAGTAGGTTCAGAACTTGGGTTAGAACCTGATTCTTCCAGTTGTAATTCCATTGCTTTTTTAATCTTTACTTGTACGTCAGAGGAATGAATACTCTAGGTATGTGCGAGAAAGAGCATATATGTATTTGAGTGAGATAATTGACAACCTTGATGTCATCTTTGTGGCTGAGGTCAAGAAATAGAGACTAGATCTGATCAGACAAGTATTCTATCCTTGTCTTGGTCATGCTAACCATTTTTTAAAATGACTTGGATTAATGGACAAGGCACACGAATTCATTTGACATATACTTCAAGGAGTGATAGATATGTTTATGATAAAGTGATAATTCAGAAATAAATGGACTAGAGTGATGGGGGGGAAGCATCTTAAGATAACATTTAATAGAGAGAATTTCTGCACTTAAACTAAAAACAAATCAGCAGCACAAGTACCAGATGAAGGAGCATGGGAATTTAAAGAGTTTTAGTTGACTTTAGGATATGGCTACCAAAAAATTTAGAGCAGTATGAGAGGGTATCAATGGAAGCAAATCTAAATCAAAAGAAGTAATAGTTCTAGTTTCTTTTTCTCTGGTCAAACCATAGTCTAGTGTAGACTTGTGCAATTTGCAAACTTTGGGCAGATAGGTTAGACTGGAGATCGACAAATGATGGTTGATTTTTGTGGGTTATGTGACAAACAAGAGTGCGCAGTGGCAACCCTACATTTTTCTTGGGCTGCCTGAAGTCCTTTGGTGGGCTGCAACGGCCCAGTAGTTCTGTGTTGGGCAGGCCTGGTCTAGTGTACTGGTGAGTTCTGGAGATCACATGTTAAAACTTGAAACTAGGTTTCATAGGGAATGGTTGAAAAGGTTTTTATTCTGAAGAAGAGAAATCTTAAGGGGAATATGATAGTTACTTTCAACTTCTTTCTGATCTGTCACCTGGAAGAGCTAGTAGATTATGATTAGCTGTAGTAGACAGAACAAAGATCAATGAGTGAAAGGTATAAAGAGGTTCTTTTGAGTTTTATGTAAATGTAACTTTCTAACAATAAGAATAGAATGCATTTTGATGTAGTGAAATATTCACACTGAGGATAGCCATTTATTGAGGGTATTTTATCAGAGGGTATTTCTACGGTTAGGAAATGGTACTAGAAGAATTCTTTACTTGCTTTAAAATCAGATGTCCTGTGATTCTAACATTCTACCTCTTTTTAGGATTGTCTTATTCGTCTTTTATACTGCTGAAATATGGAGTATAGACGACAGATAATATGAGATTTTATGAAGAAGAGTGGAAAGTTTTATTGAAAAAAGGTTTTGTGGATGAGGGTGGGTCTTGAAATGGTCCTGGAAAGATTTGGGTAATTACATAGGATAATAAAACTTACTAATTTTCACTAATAACAGTTTTTTCCCCCTTCATATTTTTAGGGCCTGTTCTTCTTGATGAATTTGTTGAGTGGCAAAAAGTCCGTCAAGTGTCATAGCAAGAACTATAATGAGGAAAATGCAGACCTTTTGATGCCCACCTGTACACAAACTAAAATGAGATGAGGAAAAAACCAAGGGGCGCATTTTCATTCTTATGAAAGACTTCTTATAGTACTTTTTTTTCCTTTTTTTTTAAGGAAGTTTTCTTGTTACATGTGATATGGGCATTGAACCACACCTCTTCTGAGACTGAAAATTGAAGTTTATGTTTTGAGTTATGTTCATAACTTTTATTTCAGAACAATAAAGATTCAGATTTGTGACAAAGGCTTTTAAGTGAAGATGTCCGTTGAGTGTAAGTGTAGTATTTATTTTGATAAATCACAAATTTGACATTCTAATTATCTGAAATCTACTTTACTATGAATTTTTGAATTTGCAAGACTTAACCCCTTAACAGACATAATTTAAATATTATTTTGTAATTATTCTAATTGCATTAGAATAATTAGAAAACTATGGTTTTCTGATAATGAGGCTAATTATACTTCCCTGTGCACAATTAGGACGAATAATTGTTGACTTTGAATCTTTGATGCTTGTTTTTCTGTTGCAACTATTAAATTATTTTGCATATGGAGAATCCTACAACTTTTTAGCTCTGAGTGGCTGTAAAAAACCTGTCAAGATCTACTTACTCTCACATGTACACATCTCAAGAGTTTTAGTTTTGGAAAAACCTCTGATAAGTTATTTTCTGACCACTGATTTGCATCCTAATTAGCACTTACATTACAAATGTATGTGTATATATACCTACATATGTGTATATACACACACAGGCACACATCTCCTTTTATGAGCATTTACATTTATGAAGATGCTTAGTATTTTGGTAAGTTAAAATCTCATTTACATCTGAAAAACCACGGTTGGATATATTCAGTTCCTTGACGAGTCAGATTGCTGTATTGAGAATCTAGGCTCATGGCTAGCGAAACTTGGATATCTCTATGCTGCTCACATTTCCTTTGTTTCCTCCACAACTCCCCTCAGAAAGCATTCTTTTGATAGGCAATTTAAAAGAGAGTTCTCAATGCTGAAGATATTTTTGTTGCAGGAATTTTGAAATTTCCATCACTAATGGAAATGGAGTAATTGACTGCCAATATTCTCATTGCCATTTTAAAGAATTAGTTTGTAGAACTTTTGTTTCTGTGATCACTTTGAGGCTGAGAAAATGAATTTTTATTCTAAGTCTCTTAGAGGTAATGAGTAAAGGAATAATTTATGAAAATACTAAGTTTTTCAATAGTCTTATTTCTAGTAGCTGACATTTTAAGATTTATAAAGCACTTTACAGATATTATTTTTGATCTTTATAACACTTCCCTGTAAGTTAGATGTTATAGGAATTATAAATTTGAAAGGTTAGGTTACGCGTTCAAAGAGATTATGTGACTTCCAAAGGTCACACAATAAATGGTAGCTTACAGACTCAAAAGATTTTCACTTAAATCTCGTGTTTGTTCCAGGTACCATAGCTAAATAATGAAATTAAGCTTTGACTACTATCAAATTTTATAGTAAGAGCTAGACCAGAGCTTAAAATAGACACTTCTTTTGATATGAAATACCTAATAATAGTCTGAAAAAGTTTAGATTTTTATTTGTATGACCTTTGGAGAGTTTTATACATAGTTGATTATTTATTTGAATGAGACAAAAAAATCAACCATTTTAAGAGAAACATTTAAATACTTAAATATGACCATTTTAAAGGTATTTTGTTTAAAAGATAATTTGGGACTTGTTCATATTTGCATATTTACAATGTATCTTTAAAAAAGGAAAACTGCTGGTTGGGTTTCACACTATTAATGTTTGAGAAAAAATAATTTAAAATATCCCTTTTGAAATTGAGAAATGTGAAAATACTTAATTTGCTGAAGAAGTCTGTAAACAGTTTTGAAAGTTGGAAGTCAACAGAATATACTAAAATAGAAAATTCAGCAATTAAATAACAAACTTGTTTATTCTTCTCTTCTAGCTCCTCTGTCTATTTCTTTTATTTCTTTAGAGATTCACCTGTACTCCTTCACTTTGGAGTCAAGAGAAATAGATGTCCCTGTGAGTCTTGCTTCATGCCTTCATTTTATTGGCTATGTTCTTTCTTATCCTTTCCCTCCTCAGTTTGGTGGTAGTCAGTACTTGAGCAATTTAAATCAAGAGGTCAGGTGTTAAAATATAAGGTGTAATTGTTAGAGAGCATTGCAATGCCTATACATCTAAGAAGGAAGATATTCATCACTCTTTTCACCTGTGGATCACCTGGAAATTATATTGAATTAGTAGTTTCAAGTGCCTTACTCATAATCATAAAAAGAGCTAATTTGTATTGAACATCTTTCATGTGTGCAATGAAATCCTAGAGACTGGAGAAGGCATGATCTTGCCCTTTGCACATATTTTAAATTGGAAAAGTCTGTAATGCTCTAGGAAGAAGGGTGATTCCATTTTATAGATTATCTTAATAGACTCACACAGTTTGCTTTTTCTTCAGGTCAATAGTTCACTCTTGAATTTTATAGAACCTAAAAATTCAAAAGGAAATTGTCAGGGATGCTGACAATAAAGTTTAACAGAAGATATTTTATTGTAAGTGCCATCTTGCATATGTGTTGTGACTTTTGGGGATGTGGGGAAGACAATAATATTTTTATGTAAAGTAAATCATCTTTGATGCCTTATTGTGTCTTGTTAACCCTGGGTTTTTGGAGACTATGACAGTGGAGCACAAACCCTGGCAGGTTCTGCCATGATGAAAAGACAATATGGAATTGGTATCAGGTTATGTCAGCTTCAGAACAACCTAGTTGAATATGGAGTTTTCTTAACTATTATCCTTAACAGTCATATAAAATCTTATCTTGTTTCTTCTATGATGGTGGCAGTGTTGGAAAATAGGCCAAACAGTTCTAAGAGACATTTTTACACAGTATAGAAACATTAAATTAGCTATTATTACTTGAAATATGATCTTTTTTCACTCACTAAAATAGAAATACCAGTGGTGAAACCAAATCATTTAAATTTTAACATTTTTTTCTATCAATGGAGAAAAAAGGAAGTCACAACTAAATAAAAAGATCATTCACATATTCTCCTTGGAGAAATAAAGAAATTGTCAGAATTGACTTTGTTGCCATCCAGAGTCAAGAAGCATCCATTTTGGGACCGTTTGGTCATCTCATATTGCATACTTATGATAAGTGTTGGCAAAAATCCTGCTGCAAATGTATTTGCAGCTTATGTGCCAATAACTCCTGCACTGGATGAGGAGGATACTTCAGAGAACTCAGGAAGACCCTCCAAATTCAATTGATACTTGATGACTTCAGTGAAAAATGGGCCACGGTGGTGTTATAGCAAAAAAACATAAATTGGAAAACAGAAAACAGGTAAGCAGCAAGAGAAACAAAATGCTGCAGAACTCTGTCTGACACACTTCAAGGCAAAAGTCCAAGCAGTGGACAGGATAAGCATGAAATAACATCACAAGAAGAGAAATTGATTCTGTTTTGACAGGATATACTGGTTAGTGGTGTTTGAGTCATTTCTGAACTAATTGTACAGTCAACTGACTTGTTGATGACAGATCAAAATCAGTATTACATTGTAGTACAAGTAAGAAGATAATTGGAGCAACTTCAATTTGATCTATTTAAACAAGTTAAAAAAATGGATAAAAGGGCAAGCATCAGCACAGACTAGCAGTTCCTAAAGAAAATTAACATGTAAATTGATTGCCAAAATGAGACCTCCAGGACAGGAACTATTTTAACTTTGTATTCCTATGCTTAGAGATGGAACCATCTGAGTTTACTATTTGATAGATACCAAGTTTATGAGTTTCTAAAAACTTAAAAGATAGACCATATACAAAAGTAGGAGGTATGTTATAGGAAATGACTTAAATGTGGAACCTAGAAAGTATTTTATAAGGCAATATTTCATTGTGAATATAGTATTTCTTCAGGAATTATGCTTATAAAAGTGCATATAAATTGATTTTCTCCTCCTTGACTGTTAAGAAATAAGATAAAATAAAGTATTTCTTGTGTCAAGTATATGAGAAAGATGTAAGAATGCTAGCTTACTTTGTTTTACTTCATGTGTATTTCCTAAGACATTTTAAAAACTGTACAATAACAGTTTATGGATTGGTACATTTTTGTTACTTGCAAGACTTCTGCATCCTCAGTTTTGTGGTACAAATATGTGGACAGGTTTTTGTGTTACTTTACTATACTGCCATAAGCTGAAAAGGTATATAACTTAAATGCTTTCTGAATGGGAAAACCTTAGGGAACGCAGGGGGAAAAAAAGTCAACGCATATTGAAGTTCTCTCTATAGCTTAAAAAAAAAACCTAACGTTTCTCTACCTTTTCCCTTTAAAACAACAACAGTGAAACTCCTTTCTTGAAAAGGCCTGACATAAAGTCCCAGTTTATCTTATGTTTTCCATAACACCAGGCCAGAAAGAGGAGTAAATATTCCTTACTCTAGACTAACCTTTTACCATAATTTAGCAACCTCCCCATTGAGGTTCATTTCATCCGTGTTTGCCACCCAAAACCAGTATTTGTTGCAGTGTTCTGCTACTCCACCATTCTACCTCTTTTTCCAAGTTGAGTATCTTGTTATACTCTTCTCTCCCAACTCCTGCCTTTATGCTCAAGGACTTCAATATTGCATGTCAGTGAACCCTCTAGAACTCAGGTCATCCTTAGCTCAAAATGCTATTTCTCTTCATGCACATCAATAGATGGTCATATCTTTTGAGTTTTTGCTCATTACTTCTCTCTGTGATTCAGATCTTGCAAAGTATCATTTCTGATCATTGACTTCTTGGACTTTCACTTTCCCCTTGCCTCCTAAACTTGTTCTTTTCCTTTCTGTTAATTCTACCCTTCCCTGTTCTAGTCCATCATATGTTTACTGTGACCTAACTTCTGGCCTTCAGTCTTAAACCCATGACTGACTAGTACAGTTGTATGCTAGTGTCTACATAGGAATCTTGCTGCTTTGCCCGATTGCTAGTAACACTGCCGAGATTTTTCCAGGTTTGCTTGTGCCATCTGTGTACTCAGTGCTTATATGGTGCCAGGTGTTCCAGGCGAAAGTCATATTCCCCAAATTTGTTAACCTCAAGTGGGTTTTCTTTGCAGTATAGTAAATTTTTAAAATTATTATTAGCATTCCAAATATCCTAAATTCATTCACAGTACATTACTAATTCCACATTAGTACCTTGCTTCTTTTACTAGTATATCCTACTCTTAAAGGATTTGTTACTTTTTTCTACCTTTAAAATTTAATGTCTTTTATTTTTCCCTTGAATTCATTTTCAAGTATATCCTAGTCCCCTCTAGAGCTCTCTTGTGATAAAGGTAACAGCAAATAACCACATCTCATAACATTTACAATATTGCACACCCATTGTCACCCATTTGTGTAATGAGGAGAGATTAATTTTATCTTGATCATTATACTTAGGCAACATTCAATTTTTTTATTACACTTTATTGTATGTGTCTGTATTCCTAGTTTGTTTACTTCACAATCAGTTCATTTAAGAATTATAACATTTCAGAATTCTAAATGTTCATTATTTCTTAAAGCCCAGTAGTAGTTATATATATATATATATATACACTACAGATTTGTTTTGCCATTTCCCAGTTAATGGGCACCTACTTTGTTTTGAGTTCTTGGCTACCACAAAAAATGCCATGAATACAGCAAAACTTACATATTTCTGTTTCTTATGCCTTCTAGTAGCTCTAACAAATCCTCCTGCTTTAATGCTGCCTAGATTACCTCTTTACATAGTTCTGTCATCGGGGAACCTATCCCTTTACTGAGAAAGTAGGGGTTATCCTAACTTTCATATTCCACACCTCAAAGAGGTCATTAAGTCCAATCCTGTTATTTTGTAAGGACCAAAATTTAAGTAACTTGCTCAGGGTTACACAGATGATGAACGATTTAGGTAGGATTTGAATTCAACTTTGATTCTGAAGTCCAGGTTCCATCCATTACACTGTACTGCCTCATCACGTACATCCTACGCCGCCTCTGCCTAGTCTATTCCTTTTCTCCAGGCCCAAATGAAGAGGCTAGTCTTTACTAATGCGTAATGTTAGCCCTCTCTGCTTTAGATTATATCTCCTGTCTCTTCCAGGAGCTTTTTCTATCATTTCCTCTCCTAACTTCAGCTTCTCCTTACCCACTAGTTCCTTTCTTACTGTTTACAAACATGCCTAGATGTCACCCAACTTTACAAAACCTTCATTTCACCTTTTTCTTTAGTAGCTAAACTTCTGGAAAGAATTCTCTACACTAGCTGCCTCCATTATCTCATCACATTTCTTGACCAATTGCATGTTAATGCTTTCAGATTTATGCTCACCAGAGCTTCACTCTCCAAGCTCTCATTTAACTGTTTAATCTAGTGAGTTTTTCTCATTTCCTCACTATGCTTCATGTCTGTAGTGTTTGGTATTGTCAGTAACCACCTCTTGGTTACCTTTCTTGTCAGTTGCTAATTTCTGTTTACTTTCTCAAAAATCTCAATGTTATAATCTTCTTTTTCTTCCTTCACCCAGCCACTACTTTAGTTAGGGCTTTATCACCTATTGCCTGAGCTATCAGAGTGATTTGGTTCTCTCCTCTTCGATAAATACAGAGCTGTGAGATTGACATTCCTACAAATAAAGATGTGAAATAGCACTCCGCTACTCAAAAATCATTAGTGGCTCCCTCAGGGGAAACGTAAAAACCCTGCAACCTGACATTTATAAGCCCTAAGCAAGGACTCGTTTTAGATTATTCTACTTCATGTACTAGTTTAGTTTGACTGACCTGAATGACAACCATTCTTTCTTCAGGGTCTTTGTAAGGGCAATGTATTCACTCATTTTAAAATACCTTTCAAAGCATAACTTAGTATTTCCGGCACAGGACTTCTCTTGGTCCCTCACCCTTAAATCTCTCATCCTTTTGAAATTTAAATATTTATATTTTGATATTTGTGTTTGTGTGGTAGAATATAAGCTCCTTGAGAGTAGGGACTTTGCCTTTTTGTTTTTATATCATCAACTCATCGTGCTTTCTTTGTAATAGGTAGTTGATAACACCTATTTGTGGTTAGCATGATTTATTACCTATAAATAGCATTCTAAAATCCTAAAACATATTTTGTCAAGTGAAAACTAGAGCCCTGCAATCTTATTTACACTAGTTAACTTTTTCTTCATAATTAATAGCATAAAAATAAATACTGTTTCAGATTTGTAAATATTGAATTAGTAAAGTTAATTACTTATTGCTGGATGTGAATGTTATGCTGTGAATTTATTTGGGCATATTGTACTCAAACTTACTTGGTTTGAATGGTGATTAATATTATGTGTCCATTCTATAACAATTTATATATACCTGTAAATGTAATGTGACATAGTCCTTTCACTTTACTTCTTCCCTAGAATGTGTTTTGTCAATACGGTCTTTTTCACAGACTCATTGATAGTTCTTAAAGGTTTGAAACTTGCTGACCTAACCAGAGTACTGATTAGTAGGTTGAGATTAGCTGGATAGAACTCTCCAGTAGTGTGCTAGAGGGCTCTCTCACAGACCCCATTCTGATGATATTTGATAGGGGAAAATGTAAAATCCTGCAATTAGGTTCAGAATTCAACTGCAAAGCTCAGTAATAGTAAGCATCAACTATGCATAAGATACAGTACTAGACTCTTGGAGAACAAAGACAAAAATAACTCCCTGGCCTTTATGGCGTGTATTCTGATGGAGGGACTATGGGTGAACTACAGAAATAATAAAGTCGAGTAGCATGAAAAAAAGGGACCTGTGGTTTTTGGTGGTTTGGAGGCTTAATGTGAATGACCAGTGTAGAGAGGTGACAATAAAAACTAAGTAAAAGGAGTGTCTGGAAGAAGGGAGGTGGCGTTTTTACTGTACTCAGCCATATTCAGCACAAAAATTGGCGATTTTGGATATTGTCATTTAGGAAGGAAATAGTCAAATTAGAATAGGTCCAGAAAAGGCTGTGTTTAGCTGGGAAAAAGAAGAGTTAGGGGAGAATGGTTGTTTTCAAATGTTTGAAGGGTTGTTATGTAGGAAAGACATTACCCTTCTTTTACTTATCCCTAAAGAGCAGTATACTATAGGAAGGTAGATTTGGGGTCAACTTAAGGCAAGGTTTATTAATATTATTATTATGAACAATTAGGGCTTTTCATGAACAAAATACTGGTTTATGAGGTAGTGAATTCCTTCTACTAGAAATTTTCAAGTAAAGAGTAGATGAGCACTTACTAGGTGTATTATCAGATTCATACTTCTAATAAGGGGTGACTTAGATGTCTTTTGAGGTAATTATAGGATTCTGTGATTCTTTGGTTTCACCTGCATGTTGCTGTTTTATGAATACTTTAACATAGTAAGAATCCCTTTGTTCTGTGGTTTATTACTATGTAAGACCCAATAAGCAACAGAGAAAGTGGTATTTCGCCCCCAACCATCTTTAGAAATATTCACTAATATCTTGATAATAATTACCCTATGTCATTGTTGTTTGTCCCATTTCCAAGTGTTGTTTGCATTATGTATCACTAATGGATTTTCTTAATTTGCAACAAAACCAGTTTTTTAGTTCTGGCTTCCTAAAATTCTATTACATTATGTAAATTCTTTTATCTTAATTTTTTAAGAAAGCTTCTCTAGCTTTAAATTTTGGATAAATAATGTTTTACATGACTCACCTATTAATTTTCAGTAATAAAATTGCAAAATAATATAAGATATTTGGATGCCATACACTTAATTCACAAAATCTGGTGAGAAGTCAGAGATTCTTTTGTACTGTGGCCAGCTTTTATATTCAATATCATTTCTTAACCAAAAGGCTGAACTCTTATCATAGTTAAATTTCGCATCAACCATGGGTGAGTATGTGAAAGAGATAGATACCTAGAAATTATAGGAAAGCCAGGAGGAGAGAGAAAGCACTAACTAGGAGGATCAGGAATAGTGGCACCTCAGGATACTTTTTGGAAGAAAGCTAAGGTTTCTAAGAAACAGCATTGAGGGTAGTGAATTATAGACATGGAAACAGTCTAAACATGTGGAGAAAGCTGTAATGCCTCATTCATGGTCCCACAAGTAGGCCAATCTGGTTGTAACAGAGTAGAAGAGGTAATATGAAATAAGTTTGGAGAAGTAGGCTGGAGCCAGATTGTGAAAAGCTTTAAATAGCCAGATAAAAATATGTACTTTATCCTAAAGACAAGAGGGAGCTACTGAAGATTAATTACTAAGGAGAGGACTAATTATGAGACTTATATTTTAGGAAGATCATTTTGGCAGCTGGGTGGAAAATACAAGATGAAGAGTCGGAATAAGAAGACCGGTTAGGACGCTATTGTAATAGACCTGATGAGTTGTGATTAGGACTCCAACTAGGATGCTGGCCATGTGAATTTCAGACAGGGGACAGATGGGAGATATGTGGAAGTATAATTGAAAAGATGTAGCAATTAGCTATGGGTGTTATGGGAAATTTGAACATAACTTGCAAAACTGGGTGGCTTGAAGACTGTAATGGCTATAGCAGAAATAGTAAAGTTTGGAAGACTTATTAAATTGGAGGTGGAGAGAGAGTAGTGGGAGAGAGAATTCTGTTTTGTCAGTTGTTGAGTTGAAGATACTTATGGAATGACTAGGTGGAGGTTTCTAGTAGTCACTTGGCAATACAGTACTGGAGCTCATTAGGCCAGATAGAGTTGTAAAGCATCTGTATTGAGAGAATAATTAAACCCATGACAGCCAATGAGATAAACAAAATCAGACCCAGATCAGAGTTCAGGGATACACCTCTACTGAATAGGTAGTTGTGAATGATACAGAACTGTCAGTAGTTATGTAATATTTAGTCTGCTCCACTGAATCTTCTTATTTGTGAGATGCAAGGGAATAACAATTATATTCACTCTTGTATTACAGAAATTAAGGACATACATATTTACAGAAATTCAATGCTATCTTCTGATTTTTCTAGTACTCACATGAAGAGTATTCATTTATATCTTACACATACGAAGAAAGCTTAAATATTAATTAGGAGAATACTGAAATTTTTGGTTACACGTGGTTGCCACATTTACAAGCCAATAGTAAACTAAATCTAAATAAAGAAGGGAGGAGGAAAGCATATTCCGTCAATTCTCAAAAAAAGAGAAGTAGCATGATAGTGTATAGAGAGTAAACTTCAAAATCAGTTGGTCTGACGCATATTGGCAGTTTGACTGTACGTCCTCTGGGAGAAATCGTTTAACCTTTCATTGTCCCAGGCAACTTTCCAAAACTAAATTGCAGAGCGGATGCCAACCTGAATTAGAGAATTCCTCACTGGGATTTCCTTAAACCAGTGAAATCACAGGTGTGCTTGAAAAGAAGGACCTGACCTAAAATTGGTCAATTTTTAGGGTGTATGTATATTTTTATAGCACATATAAATTAGATCTAACTTAGAGTATTGATTATTACAATTTTTGGTAGGATTCTGAAGAAAAAGTAAAGTTTGCACTCTAGTTGATAGCTATAACTTTTTTTGAACACTAGAGGGCAATCTTAAACAAATGTAAATTCCAAAGATAATAAAATACACAAACTCACTTTGAGAAGCATTTGCGCTGAATTTATTCCCAGACATCAAAGTATACTGTAAATGAAACAATAATAGTAAATAAGTATTTTCATTTTTATCTCTTTTGTTGAGAGAAAAAAACTCCACGATATTCCTACTGTAGCCTTGGACATGAATTCATTGTAAATTTTGCTTTGTAATTCAAATTATATAAATGTATGTGACTATGAATTTTACAAAACCCAAAATTATATTGAACACTACATGTGAAAACAGAAGAGAATTTGAAATCAATCTGAGCACAGGAAAAAGATGAAGTGAAGAAATCAGTCAACAACTATGAAGTGCCCCTAGTCTGTGCCTTGTAAATACGCTTCTCTTCTGGGTGATGAGGGAGGGCAGAAATAAGGACAGAAAAAGACAGAGAATTTAGTTGTTCTTAATCTTCATTTCACTTTTAAGTGTACTATTTCAAAATCACTCTTTATCACTGCCTCAACTGTAATTTACAGAAAAAGGAAAATCTAGTAGTCATTTTCTAGTAAGATTTTAAAAGAGCAAGAGGTGAGGTTGGAGCTAGCAAGATTAGTTAATAAGATTATATATGACAGTTAGGAAAGGATCTTTGAAATCATTTATTCTAACACAAAATACAGTCCAATGCAAAATACTAAAAAACCCCATAATTTTGGATGTGGCTAATGTAGGAATTTGTTTTCTTTGATAATACATATTTGTTTTGAGGGTTTTCTTTTTCTTTTTTTGTTGTTCAGTGAGGGGAAAGGGGGAGAAAATATAATTGGTAATAAAAGCAATAAAGTTAAATTTGGGGATAAGAATTCATCATTTCATCCAATTTTCTCATTTTACAGATGGAGAAACTGAGATACAGATAAGGTTAAGAGACTCAAGATCAAGAGGCAGATTTTGAACCCTGGTCTTCCCAATTCCAAATCATATGTTTGGTGCTTTACATGAGTGAATGAAAGAATGAATGAAGAAATATTTGTTAAGCATTGTGCAAAGTGTTGGGGAAATAAAATTTAAAAACCCACAAGAAACAAAACCCCAAACTAGAAGGACAGTTTATGTTTTTAAATGGGAAGACAACACATACAGGGGAGTAACCAGAGTAAGGTAGTTGATTGGTCAATCCTTTCCGAGAATGATAGTGTTGTTTTGTTAACTGTTCCTAGAGCAAAAGGAAGAAAGGGTTTGGGGGTCCCAGTGCAAGATAGCTTGCGAAAAAGATAGAGTGCAGCAAGGTGGGTCTGGGGCCTGATAGATATAGTGAATTCTCAGTAGAGAATCAGTAGAGAAGGTCTCTGGGGATAGACATGCCCTGAATGACACATTGATGGAAGGTGACGTTTTTGCTATACCAGGCTGTATCCCACTAAGGAATATTATCGCTTAAATAAGTTTATAATTACTCAACCATGGCACATCTGGATGCTTAGTGACAGTAATAGTCTGATAGGTCAAAAATGATTTTCAAAATGAAGACCTAAAAGCGTGAAGTATTTAAGTGCCTTCTGAATCAAAGAAAGGTGTGTAGTAAGTTAAATCAGCCACCATTTATTAAAGCATCTAATATTTGCCAGGCACTCTACTAAGTGCCAGGGATACAAAAAAAAAAAAAGGCAAAAAATAGTCCCTGCTCTCAAGGAGTTCACAATCTAATGAGGGAGACATGTACAAGCATCAATGACATATACAGGATAAATTAGAAACAATCTTAGAGGGAAGGCACTAGTACTCGGGTTCTCATTGAAGAAGGTAGGGCATGGAATATTGAGGAAGGATGACTAGATCTGAAATACCTGTTGTGGTCAGTGGGCTAGTGTAACACAAGTTTGTAGGGGAACTAGTCAGCACAGTTTTATGATCTTTTTTCACCTTTGTTCAATAACACATGAATAGGAATGAAAGCAATGGTTGGAGGGAGTAATCCAAGATTGAGGCTTGGCAGGGCAAGATTGGGAATAGAATAAGGGGTCAAGGGGCTTGAGAGAAAAGGATAGCATAGAGTTGAACTACTTCACTAAGGAGTCAAGTTGGGCAAGAGATCACAGAGTAACCAGTGTAGGCATCATATCTGGAGAAAGAATTACGGGCTGTAGACATAAGAAGTCACAGTATGGATGCAGAACAGGGTTTGGATATGTGAGACAAAGGAAAAGGTGGAATGATTTAAGTATTTATCAAATGAACAGATGCTGTTAACTAACAAAATGAATCAAGACCCTGGAATTCCAATTCCAGCATCAACCAAAAAACCTTGTGATTTTTATTAAAACAAGAAAAGGAAATATGTGAAAAAGAATCTTGTGATCTTAAAAATCATTTCTAGGAAGGACAAGCTGGAAAATCCTCTGGAACTCAAATTTTGCCAAAAGTGAATTAAGTTATAGTGGTTTTCTTTTTGTTTTCTTACTCCGCTCTTGGAATTGCTGTCTTTTGGAAAAAAGGAAGCCACAAGGTAAACTATGAAGAAAAGCTTGTAAAGATTTGATGATGTGCTTCCTGAAGCTTTAAAATCTTAGTGAATCATGGTTGCAAAGTTATTTAAAGTTTAGTCACAAAAAATTTGTTTTTATTACAATGAAATTGGAAGAAATATTACTAGTCATTGATTAAAGGAATATCATATTCCTTTTGAATTTGGGATAAATAAAATAGCAAACAAGGCTTTAACTTGGTCATTTGTGATAGACTTACGTAGGATTTATTTCCATAAAGTCATTAGCTTCCATTTGCTCCATTGTAATCTTTAAGGAATCATTTTCTTCACTGAACTTTTGGATCTCTTTTTCCATTTGGCCCATTCTGCTTTTGGGGGCATTCTTCTCCTCATTGGCTTTTTGGACTTCTTTTGCCATTTGAGTTAGTTTATTTTTTTAAGTTGTTATTTTCTTCAGTATTTTGGGAGTCTCCTTTAAGTAAACTGTTGACTCAAATTTTCATGATTTTCTTGCATCACTCTCATTTCTCTTCCCAATTTTTCCTCTACTTACTTGATTTTCAAAATCCTTGTTGAGCTCTTCCATGGCCTGAGACTAATTCATATTTTTCTTGGAGTCTTTTGATGTAGGAACTTTGACTTTGTTATCTTCAACCAGAGCTGTATGTTTTGATCTTCCTTGTCACCAAAGCAAGATTCTATAGTCTTGAGTTCTTTTACAATGTTTACTCGTCTTCCCAACCAAATACTTGACTTTTTAACTTTTTGTCAAGGTAGGATTCTGCTTCATATGGGGGTGGGAGTGGAAGTGTATTGTCCCAGGCTTCAAGGATTTTGTATCAGCCGCTTGATTCCCCACCGTCTGTGTTCCCTGTGGCTGCTAATGCTGCCACCAATGCTGCCAGTCACTGCCACCACCACCACTGGTCACTACCACCAACATCACCCTGGAGCTGGGGCCATACCACATGCTCCTCTTTCACCAAGGTCCCACAGAGTTTTTCCTCTGACCTTTTTGGCATTTGTATGTTGAGAAATCTGGAAACTTCCACAGCTGACAATGAATTCAGTCCCCTGAGACCTGCTCTGGCCAGTCTGTGCCAGTGTGACCCACACTGGATTGCACTCCACTCCTTGCCTGGTGTGATAGACCCTTCTTGTCAACTTTCCAGGTTGTCTTGGGCTGGAGATTTGTTTCACTCTGTCATTTTGTGGGTTCTGAAGCTATGGAATTTGTTTGGAGTCATTTTTTATAGGTTTTTGGAAGGCTTTGGGAGAGCTTAAGGAAGTGATTCTTTTACTCCATCATCTTGACTGTCCCCTCCCATCTTGGCTCTGCCTCTCTCATATTTTTTCCTCTGTGTCAATCTCCATCAATATTTTTTCCACACCTCCTTTCATTTTCCATTAATAGCCTGACATGCACTTCCATTTCTATTTGCTAAGTTCCATTTCCAAATTTAGGGTTTGATTATCTTTAAAGAAACAATCTCATAGTAACTATTTTGACTTTTGTATATCTAAAGACAAACTCTTTTGTATTTTTTCTGTTGTCCCAGTTGGTGCTAGTATCAGTGTTGAGCTGTTTAAAAAAGAAAAACTAAGTCATAGTTACTAATACTCTTCCCTCTAAATTGTACTAGTTCTTTCAGAAAAGAACTTTCAACTGGATCCTGTTCAATAGACCATTCCCCCTCACCCTTCCCCACACCCTTACCCAACTTGCTTCATTGTCAATTTAAAGAATGTTTAGACCATTCTAACCATGTGACTAGTGGTGGGAAAGTAGATATTGATGCCTCAGAAATCTCCCCATCAGGATCACAAGTGATAAGTGTAATAGCGGTAGTACATAGCTAACTATGCTAATACAGACCAGATATTGTCTCACCTGATTTATCCTGTCTTATCAAAGTAATCATGAATTTCATTAGTGTGATAAGAAATCCTTCTAAACCCACCTTACAATGACTTCTTTGTTAGAGTGTGATCCCTACAAAATTATTTAAAATTTTCCTGATTAGTTCCCACTTAGATCCAAATAAATGTATTTATAGTCAAGAAAACATTGTTCTATAATGCATTTCGAAGATATAAGTAAATATTAATTTACCTTAAGATCATAATTTACAAATTTTTAATTATTTTTTAAAAATATACTAAAAGTTCTTTTAAAATGAAGTCTCTGCCCAAGTGATCTTATTAAAGCCAGGTCTGACCATGTCGATTCTCTTCCCCCAAGGCATCTCACTGAGCCCCCACCGGAGGTTCTTTATTATTTCTAGGATCAAATATAAAATCACCTGACTTTTAAAGCTTTTCACAACACAGCTCTTCCTATCTTTACGGTCTCCTTACACTTACTTTTTTGTTGTCTTTCATACACGACATTCCATGTGCATTCTGTGTATCTTTTCATTTGCTGTTTTCCATGTCAGGAATGTTCTCCCTTATTACCTCTATATCCTGATTTACTTCAAAACTCAGCTCATATCCTTTCTGCAGGAGACCTTTCTTCTCTCTTGCCAATTAGATTAGAGTAAGGTAACTTGGTTTTAAATCCTTGCTCTGAAATTTTGCTGCTTGTGGGCAAGATTGTGGGCAAATTTCCCCTTTCTGGGTCTGGGTTTCCTCCTTTCTAAAATGAAGGTGTTGAACTAGATCCTCTATAGAGTATATTTATAATTTATACCTGTTTAATGTGAACTGTATAAACTTTGTGAGATGCAAGGTTGCGAAGTGAACTGAGGACTAAATTTGACTGTGGGAACAGTTCAAATTCTACTTTAGTTACATACCACCTCTGGGATAACGGGTGAGTCATTTAACCTCTCAGTGCTTGAGTCAACGGTCTAAGACTCAATTCCAGAGGTATTGCTGATCTGCATGTTGGAGAAAATTCTCTTTATTATTGAATTATTGTTAAAATGTCCTACAACATCTCATTTTAAAATATGTGTGAAACCCTTTTTATCCTTGAGTGCTACTAGTAAATTTCAGCAATGCCAAAGTATGCCACCGGGGGTCACTGGCAGTCCTGTAATTAAGGGAGAAAAGAAAGCAATGAGGAGATGAGGGAAATGGAAAAATGAAGCCAACAATTGGTTCTGTGACGATAAAGTGTCTATGCTCGTTCTTTGGTTGAGAAAACTACCCAGAAAAGAGATGTACAGAACTGAGAAACAAGAACTCTGTTTGGACCTCTTTAGCTGTATAATAGAATGAAATAGGGGGAAAAGAAAGCAGAAAATGCATTATGGAAAGATGTTTTATAAGGTACCTGGATTGATTGGCATTTTTCAAGTCTTAAAAATTAATTACAGTGGAAAAAAGTAAGATGAAAAGTAGAAAAATCTTGCTTATAAAAATGCAGACATAACTTATCTTTAACTTTATACTTACATACACATTTGAAAAATCAGTTATTGAGAAACAAAAAAAACTGTATTGGTCAAGAGAAATCCATATTTGCAATTGTTTCTGAAAACAGATAAATTCCTAAAAAAGGAAAATCTGTGACTCAAATATCCAAGTTAGGAACATTGTCTTTCTTGTTGTAAAGGTAAAGCTTAGATGTTTCTGGGAAAAGGATTGGGCTCACATTTTTGTGATAAGTTGGGAATTTGCTTAGCTTGCTTTGTGGGGGAATACTGCTCCTGCACAAGACCTGAATAATCCACTCCTGGATTGTTGCGCCTTTGACAGTTGAGTTTGCAGCATACTTTTTAGTTGCCAGAAAGTTCTAGTAATAACCTACATTGACTATTTACCTCATAAGGTTGATGTAAGGAGAGTACTCAGTCAACTTTAAAGCACTTTGTAGATGTGAATAGTTTTTATATGTGAGTTATCATTTCTTCTCATTCATGAACCAGGTATGCATATCTTGGTACTATATTTATGAATCATAGAAAGAACATTGAACCAGGAGTCAAAAGGTCATATGTATTGTGCTCCCATCTTGATTTATTGTTTTTTAGAATTACCTCTAAGTCTGTGGTTCTAATACCAAAATCATATTCTGTTCAATTCCATAGATAATAGCTAAATGTCTACAGGGCACTCACTGTGGTAGGTGGTTGAGGAGATACAAAGCCAAGTAAGGCATCATCTTTCCTTTCATGAAATTTGCAGTCTTAACAGGGGAAAGGAAATATTCACATATAAGAGTAATCAAAAAGCAGAATATGAAAAGATGTGGTGACAGACATTGAGAGGCATAAGTACTTATGAAGTGTCTACTTAGTATGTGTCAGGTACTATGCTAAATGTTTTACAAATACTATTTCATTTGATCTTTACAATAACCTTGTGAAGTAGGTGCAATTTTCCTCCCATTTTATAGCTGAGGAAATTGAAGTAAATAGTGATTCAGTAGCTAGTAAGTGTCTGAGGCTGGATTTTAAATCAGTTCTTTCTAGTTCCAATGCCATTACTCTCCATTGTGCTACCTGTTTCTAATTAGAAAACTAGGGAAAGGTTTCATGAAAGAAGTGGTATTTGAGCTGCTTCTCTGGAGAATGGTGTAGATATAAAGGTGCAAGACAGGAATATTTATTAGGCAGAGGGAAGGCCAGATACCTAGAATGGCTTGCGGGGGGGAAAAGGCACAACAATTAGAATTATCAACACAATGGAAAAAAATCTGATGTGAAATGCAATATTCCTTGCCTTTAGACTCTGACCTTTGCAAAAGACTGAGAAAATATCTTCTCATGTGTCCTTTTTGAAGCTAAGCTGCTTCTGTCTAGCTTTTCATTGTTCAGTTTTGATTGTTTGTGTTTGTCATTCTTTCTACTTACACTGTTGTAGTCATTGTGTATGTTGTTTTCCTGAATCTGCTTCCTGAACTTTGCATCAGTTATTGTAAGTCTTTCCATGCATCTCTGTATTCATCTAATAGCTTTTTCTTATGTTTTCCTTTGCATAGGTCTATCCTTATCTGAGAAATTGAATGGTGTTCCACCTCTTTCCATGTTAAGGAAATGCTAGGGGATTTTCCCCTTTAAATACAGCAGTAGTAGTAGCAAAAGCTGGATGAAATACAACATGGAGTATTTCCACAGTTTTCACTACTGGGCTAACTCTATCCCTGCCCAAAAAGCACCAATGTAGCTACTGTCCCATTCACAGTTCCAGAAGCTGTTCTTTTTAAGATTCCAGGCGCGATGTGGCATGTCTACACTAGTAAGAAGCTTTCCATCTACTCGGGATGTGTACTGAATGTACCTACAGCCGGGTTTTGATTAGTGCAAACAACGAATCTCTGAAAGTGGTCACATGTATTCAGATTCACACTGTTTGAAGTCATGATTATGTAAAATATGGTAATTGATTCTAACTCATTGGAAATGTTTTGTGAATTCAAATAAAGTGATTCATCCTTTAGGCTAATATGACTTCCCAGTATTAATATACATGTTCTTTTCCTCTTTAAAAGGGAAGCTCCTCAAGGAGGGGCTGGGTCACTGTTGTCTTTGTATCCTTCTTGCTGATTGGTGGATTAATTATTGAATCAATATTCTGTATTCTGCTTTCTCTATGACCTCCAAAGTTTGTATTTCCTTGACTGATTTCTAGTGTTCATCACTCCTGGCTTCTATTCTGGTTCTTCTACTTCCCCTTTATGAGTTTTGTTTTATTTTTGGTTTTCTGTTTTGTTGCTGTTCAGTTGTTTCAGTCTTCCAATTCTTGGTGACACCATTTGGGGTTTTCTTGGCAAAGCTACTGGAGTGGTTTGCCATTTCCTTCCCTAGCTCATTTTTTAGATGAGAAAACTGAGGCCATCAGGATTAAGTGACTTTCCCTGGGTCACACAATTAGTAAGTGTCTGAGGCTGAAGTTGAACTCAGGTCTTCCTGACTCCATGCCAAGCCTTCTCTCTGCTGCACCACCTGGCTACTTTCCGCAGACCTTGTTCCAATCTGGTAGTAGAAAAGCACTGAGACCTTGATTTCAATTCTGCCTCACATATTTATTAGCTGTGCACTCATGGGCAACTCACTTAAACTCTCAAACTCAGTTTCTTTACCTATAAAATGAGATAATGATCCTACCAAAGACTTATCTGATAGGGTTGGTATGAAAAGAAGCTTTGCAAATATTAAAGTATTATATAAATGAGACTTATTGTTATGTTAATCTATGCTTTTGACCAGTTCCTTTAGTGACTCAAATTCTCAGTGACCAGCATTAGAGTCCACTGCCAGTCCTTAACTGCTCCATTCCTTAATTGGAATGTTTGGCTATTGTCAACTAGCTTTTGCAATAATGGTTCATGACAACCATGACTTTTTAAAATGACTCCAAATTCAGATGACTTTGACAAATTGACTCTTTCATTAGCCTTTTTTTTTTAAAGTCTGAAACTCAGGCTCTTTAAGCATTTCAGTCACCAAATTCAGTAAGTATAAACTCTTGTTGGGACCTGTTAGTTTAGAATTCCTCATCTCAACTCTATATAAAGAATGGCCTAATGATGTGTAATCAATAGTCATACTTCAGGAAAGATAACCACAGGAAGTGAGTTTGCTTAAAATAAATGAAAACAGTCTTTTAATTTGTATATGAACTACTAACCAATGGTTTGTTTAATTGAATCTAGTCTTTTAAAATCCTGTTTATTTTGTAATGTTTGAATTGATCTCCACATTCACAAGCATAATTTTCTGTCTTACCTTCTTTTCATTTCTTCAATCAATGCCTGACTTTTTGGAAAATAGTTTATAAAATCTTTGAGTCTCTCACCTATACCTTCCCTCAGGAAAGTATTGATACTGCAATCCCACTTTTGGGTCATTTCTACACACTTCTGGGAACTGTGCCTTGTTTATAACTGTGGGAAACTCAACTCTTGACAACACAGGAAATGCCAGCAGCCAGGGGAGATACGAGGGGATTTGAGGGGAGCAGCTGATGAAAGTCAAGTGGAGCTCAAAAAAGTATCTGTGTGCTCACTATGCCATTCCAAACAAACCTGGAAATATTTCTTTTGCGTAAGGACAAACCGATTTAGAGACTCAGTTCCTTGAATGTGCACTGTGTATATTCCAGATCTGATCCTCAGCCATGCTTATCCGTTTTTTCCTTTGCAGTTCAAAACTTCTTACGTTGTTTATTCTTATTTTCAGAACTTGGCCATGTCATTTCTCTGCTCAGTAAACTCTGGTGGCTTTCTCTTGCCTCTAGAATAAAATATAAACTCTTCTGTTCAACTTTTAAAGCTTTTTGCAACATGACTTCAAATGACTTTTCTAGCCTCATTGTATACCACTCTTTCTCCTGCATTCAATGATGCAACCAACCTGGCCTTCTTGGTGTTCTTCACACACAGCACTCCATCTCCCAACTCGCATCTCCCATCGTGTGCCTTTGTATTCTCTCCTTACATCTGCCTCATAGAGTTCCTATATTCCTTCAGGACATCATTCAGGTACCATCTTCTATGTGAAGCTTTTTCTTATTCATCTAACTGGCAGCGCCCCCTACCAAACTATCATGAATTTAATTGTTTTGTATTTATTGTGGGTGTATGGGTGTGTGTATATTTATATATACACACACACATAGATGCACACATAGTTCTTCTGTCATTTCAGTAGTGACTGACTCTTTGTGACCCCATTTGGAGTTTTTTTTGAGCAAGATGGTAGAGTAGTTTGCCATTTCTTTCCTCAGAACATTTTATAGATGAGAAACTAAGGCAAACAGCATTACGTGACTTTGCCCAGGGTCATTCAGCTAGTAAGTGTCTGAGATCAGATTTGAATTCAGGAAGATGAGCCTTCCTGACTCCAGGCCTGGCATTCTATCCACTGTACCACGCAGCTGCAGACACACACATGCACACACACACACGCGCGCGCGCACACACACACACACGCACCGATGAGAAGAATAGGAATTCCCTCACTGATTGTCTTTTTATCTCCAGTGCTTAGCAGATAGGCAGCTAGGTGGTACATTTATAAAATCTGACCTCAGACTGCTACTGGCTGTGTGACCCTAAGTAAGTCACAGTTTACTCATTTATACAGTGGAGGTAATAATAGCACCAATGAGATAATATTTGTAATGTGCTTAGCACAGTACCTAGCACATACTAGGTGCTTAATAAATGGTTGTTTCCTTCCTATCTGGCACAGTGTAGGGCACATAGATGATGCTTAATAAATACTTATTAATGGATTATTGTCTCATAGATGTCTCCTGCCTGTTTAGTGATAACAGAGTATTTGCTTTCTTATGACCCTCCTGGTTTTTGGCTCCTTACTGTTATTATTGTAGATGGCCCAGACAAGGCTACTTGGATGACTTCCTGTGGTTGTCCCTCCTGGTTTGTCCTGCCTTTGACCATCTTCAAGGGAGGGCACAGTGCAGGGAAATAGTACGTACATGAAAATTAAACCTAGTCTAGTATTATTAGTTTGAGTTACGACATTTCTTTAATTTTTGAATCATATTTTTATGAATCACTTTTTTGTGAAGTTCTTATTTGTTTTAATTCAATTCAAATAGATAAATATTTAAGTGCCTACCTTGACTTTAATTATGGGTGCTAAAGTAAGGCTTTTCAATACGTTAAATACATCCTTTAGAACCATGTAGATAGGAATAGTATGGGACAAGCACCTACAAAAGGATTATAATATCAGCCTGCTGGGTATAGAAAATTATACTAATGATAATAGTCATAAGAATAATAACAGCTAATACTTATATATTTTAGGGTTTGCAAAGTTCTTTAAAATATGATGTCATCAGATTCTCATAACAAGACTGTGAGGTCAATGCTACTGGTATTATTTGAAGCTTCGGTGACTTGCTCATCTATGATCACATGAGCATAAGCAGTCAAAACTGGGTGATTAGAGATTTATCAAAATATGTGGTGCAATGGATAGAGCTCTAGGTTTGGAAACAGGAAGACTCATCTTCCTGAGTTCAAATCTGGCCTCAGACACTTACTAACTGTGTGACCCTGAGCAAGCCACTTAATCTCATTTGCCTCAGTTTCCTCATCTGTAAAATGAACTGGAGAAGGAAATGGTAAACTATTCCAGTATCCTTGCCAAGAAAACCCCAAATGGGGTCATGACGAGTGAAACACTACTGAAATGACTCTACAACAACCAATAGTATCATTGCTTTGAGAATGCAGAATTTTTTTGCAGACTTTTCATATATCAAAAATAGTCCATAGTCATAATATTCAAATGAATGGAAACCTATAAAGGCATTTGACATTAGTTCAATTCTCAATAGGCTAGTGGGCATGCTTGATATATGTGTCATGGGGAAACACTGGAGCCAGTCAGGAAGAATTAGATGTGAATAGATTGTCCTTGGTAACCTTCTATGCTCTTTCTTAGGGAAATAAGGCAGTATCACATGTTCAGTCCACTGTACATTGAATTTCTACCTTCCCACAGACATCTCTATATATGTTTGTTTTGAACAACCATCCAAAGGTATTTTTTTTTATAGATGGTAAAATGTGTCCTTAGCTTCCAACAGGCTCATAAGATTTTCTGAGGTATATCATAATTGTGAGAACTATTTCAAAAAATTATTTTATTTGATATTTCAGTAAAAGTTAATGGACATGTCAAGAGACTGTAGTTTAATAAAATGCATGCTAAAAGAAAATGCAAGTTAAATTAAATTCCATAGGCATTTATTAAGTGCCTACTATGTGCAAGGCTCCATGCTTGGTGCTAGAGTTACAAATAAGAAAAAAAAAGTAGTCTTTTCCCTCGCAGTCTATATCAAATAGGTTAAGATATCTTAATTATATGTTAGAATATGACAAATTGTATGGAGGTCAGAAAGTGGCATGAGAAATTTAAGAAGGGAGAGCTCTTTCAGAGGATGGATGATGAATATATCCTACCTCCTAACAGAGAGGTGATAGAATCAAGCTGCAAAATGAGGAATACCTTTTTGAACATAGCCAATACAAGAATGTACTTTGCTTTACTATCCATATTTGTTACAAGGTTTTTACTTTTCTTTTTGATTAGGAGAGAGAGGGGGAAGAGGAAATTAACATTTATTAATTGAAAATTAAATTAATTTTTAAAAAGAAGAAAGATCCCACTTCTAATTAGGGGATCAGGAAGGACTTCATGGGAAAAGTGTCATCTTAATTGGGCTTTCAAGAAGTGTATTCTTCAAGACAAGGGTGGGGCACAGATGCAAATGGATGAAAACAAACACAAATTGTTAATAAGTACCTGAAAAAAATTCAACTTCACTAATCAAAAAGTGAATCATACATCACTCACTAATCATAAATTAAAATAATGTTGAGATACTCCCTCATATTGATCAAATTGGCAAAAATAATTAATATTGATGAAATTTAATGCTGACAGGATTAGTGAGAAATAAGTACTGCTGATGGAATTGAAAACTTCTATGATCTTTATGGAGAGCAAACTGACAGGTACAAAAATATTTATAACCTTTGACACAATAATTTCATTGTTGGAAATACAGTATAAAAGTGTTTTCAATGTAGGAAGAGTATCTTTTTAAAAATTTTCTTAATAGTGTTATAGACAATTACAAAAAATTGGAAGCAATAATGTCCAACAATAAGGAAATGGTTAAATAAATTATGAAACATTCATCTAACGAACAGAATACTATAATGTAATTAATACCAACAAGTATGAAGAATGCAAAGAGATCTGAAAAGACTTTTTGAAATTATTCAAAGCAGAAAAATAGAGCATAACCAGAAGAATGGAATGCACATTAATTCTGAGCATAGAAAAAGAAAATTGAATGAGAAATAATGGACAAAGAATCCTGTTGGATTACAAGGGGTTTTTGGTTTCATTGATTTTTGTTGTTTTTAATAGAACATTTGAATGAAAAAAATACATGGAGGTGGGAGAAAACAGAAAAAGATTGGAGAACAGAAAGTGATCCACTTGGGCTGGAAAACAAAGTACATTTATTCGTATATAGAATTTATATTGACTTGTCTGATAATATGATTTTCAAATTTAATGAAGCCACAAAACAGAATATTATAGTGATTTAGGACTTTTTCTGTAAGTTTCTTCATATTTACCATAAAATTTCCCAAGAAATGTGTCACTGAATTAGTGAGTCATATTTAGGTTTCATTTTCTAGCCTGTTCTGTGGTCTGGAATATTTTGCATAAGGAATATTTTGCATAAGGATTTTGATGGTTAGGATAAGAAAGTGTTAAAATTTTAGGCTTTTTGAAAAAAAGGATATACTTAGTATTCCTTGCATATAACTTAAATTGTAAGCTGTTGAAGTCAGATGCTCTCTTATTTTGTCTTTGTATTCTCTGGACTTAGTATAGTGCCTAGAAACATAATAGATGATTAATTAATGTTTGTTAATACTCATTACAAACCCAGTGTCTTTGCCACTCCTCACAATTTTAAGTCCTCTTTCTACTCTTTCCACTCATCCATGTCCATCACCTTCAGAACCTGCTTCTAATATATGTATATGTATATGTATACTTGGTAGTGTACTTTCTAGGGATGCATACATTGACAATGAGGTTGATGCACGCATTGCCAGAGTTAGCTCAGTGTTTGGGAGGCTCTGAAGAAAAGTTTGGGAGAGAAGAGGTGTTAGACTGACTACCGAACTGAAGGTCTACAGAGCTGTTGTGCTGACCTCATTGTTGTATGCCTGTGAAACGTGGATAGTCTACCAGAGCCATGCCAGGAAACTGAATCACTTCCATTTGAACTGTCTGAGGAAGATTCTGAGGATCACCTGGCAGGATAAGACACCAGACACTGAAGTCGTTGCTCGAACTAATCTGCCACACATTCAACTATGCTTCAGAGAGCTCAGCTCTGTTGGGCTTGCCATGTTGTTCGAATGCAAAATGTACGCTTGCCAAAAAGACTATTTTATGGAGAATTTTCATGGGGCAGATGGTCACATGGTAGTCAGAGGAAATGATACAAGGACACTCCCAAGGTCTCTCTCAAGAACTTTGGATTTAATTGTGCAACATAGGAGACACTGGCACAGGACCACTCAGCATGGCGTGCCCACATCAGAAAGGATACTGTCCTCTATAAGCAAAGCAGAATTGAGACAGCACAAAAGAAATGCAGGATGTACAAATAGCCACTCCAAATGTTCACACAGACTATCTACATCCAACCTGTGGTAGAGCATTCCAAGCTCGTACTGGTCTGATCAACTGATCGTACACACTGAAACTCCACTTTATCATTTTGGTCCTTTTCGAGAACGAAGGACAACAACCAACCATGTATATGTATATAAATATGTGGATGTATATCTTTTTGTATTTGTATATGTACCTGGAAGTTTGGTTAAAAGAGGCAAACAAGCTAAGTGATACATATTTATATTGTTTATTCCCTTAAGCTAGCAGAATACCCATAATACATGGGAGCCAGAAGATAATTCTGACTTAGAGATAAGCAAGTTGAGAAAGACCTCATATATTCTTAGAGCAATTCTGACTTAGGATGTCTGTGTCACCTAAAATTGTAGTCTTTATATGTTTTTAACCATAGCATGAGAAAGAAATTTTCTTAATTGGGTAGGTTGTAAACACAATAAGATAGGAGAAGTGTTAAAATGTCGAATGAAATTATAGACCCAGGATATCTGTGTTTCCTCCGTCATTAATTGACACCTACATTCAGAAAACCAAAAAACTGTACATTGACAGCCGTGCGCGGAGGAACCTGGGCTCCATCAACACTGAGTTACAGGATGTGCAGAGAATTATAGTGGCTAATATTGAAGAAGTCCTGCAGCGTGGGGAAGCCCTCTCAGCATTGGATTCCAAAGCCAACAATTTGTCCAGTTTGTCCAAGAAATATCGTCAGGATGCAAAGTATTTGAATATGCGTTCCACCTATGCCAAACTTGCGGCAGTTGCTGTGTTTTTTATCATGTTGATAGTGTATGTACGATTCTGGTGGCTTTGAGGAGGTTAATGCCATCCTTGGCAGGGGAGAGCCTGAAACATGGCAGGTGTATGTTTGCAGGATGCTGAGTGCACAAGGCTGTGCATCGGGTTCCAGATGGGACTTGTGACTCCAGTGACCTAGAAAGAAAGGAAGTGGTCCTAAATGCCATAGGCCACCCCTCATTTAGTGAAGCTTAACCCTCTGAAGAAGGTCTTGTTGGGGACTCAGATCTTTGTCCGGGTGGCAAACTGTATGTGTTAGGGAACAGTAGATTTCACCCCGCCCCACCCCAACCCTGTGTTCTTAGACAGCATTGACTAGGGCATTCCCTTTCTGAAATGGATCCATCACTGGGACTCGAACTAACCAACTTCTACTGGCACACCTTGTTACTTCTTTTAAAGAGGGCTGCCCTAATGGAAACTGTTAAGCACCAATGAACATTCCTGATATGGGTAATATTTGTTTTTTTCTGGAATCTGGATCTTCAAATGCTATTCAAACAAGACTCCTGTATGTGAAGGCTGATTTCTGTACATATCTTACTGTCTTTTTCTTCCTGTGAGAAGTTAACTTTGTTGTTTTCCTTTTCTGATATTTTGCTTATTGCACAATTGCTATGGGGTTAATTGAATATTAAATTGAAACGCTTTGAAAAAAAAAACTACCATAAACTACCAAGATAAGAAAAGTTCCATTATTCAAAATAGGGTCTGGTTCCAGGCACCTTGTCCTTAGTGGTCATAAACAGAAGAATGCTCCTGGTCAGTTTCATCTAGTCCTGTAGTTGTTGACACAGGAAGGGGCATTTTGGCTTCATTCAGAGAGCAAAGCATGTCTGTTATGCCAGAGCACACAAGCTCACAGTGGGCTAAAATGTCTCTCTTGATTTCCCAATCCAGGTTTTAGGTCTTTCTCAGGTCTTAGGGGCTTTTATTTGTTTGGGGAGAGGTCTACAATACATATGCACTTGTATATGTGTGTATATTTGTATATATACATATATACACACACACATATATATATGCACACATATTATATGTACACACACACATACACACATCCCTTTAGAAACCTTATCTTGACTGCTATACCTTGCTGTGAACAAGAATCACCAAAGAGAAGATATGGAGGGGCGGTGATCTGCAAAGGTGAAAGGACTCTTCAAAGCAATGAGATCATAGATCACCAAAGTTTACCTGATTTAGTCAGCTCATTTACTCCATTTCCTTTGCACTTCAGTGCATAGACATGCATTCTTCACACATCCTGTAACAAAATATACATCTATATTTTTCTCACTATGTTTCTAAATTTTTCTCTATTTTTTTTGTTAGATTGTAAGCTCCTCAAGGGCAAACACTCTTTAACTTTTGTATTTAGATTCCCAGTATCTAACAGTGTCTGACACGTAGTAGGCTCTTGCTTGTTAGACTTTTCGTTGTCTCCTAGTAAAATGCATATTCTTTGAAAGTAAGAACTATCTTCTTTTTTTATATCACCTGATCCAGTCCTAAGACAGTGCTCAGCACTGAATGAATACCTAATAAAAATTTTAAAATGGGAATCTGCCCCTGAAAGCCTGTCTTTCTTCCAAAGTTTAAAGTTATGAACTTGACAAACATTAACAAATATGACATTCCCATATATAAATAATAGGAAAATAGGACTATATATGAAACCATGAATCTCTATTTGCTGTAAGTTGTTTCTTTAAAATATATACACACATATACATATATAAATAAGATACATATCTTTTATATAATATACATGTCATATATATGTATATGAAACAGTTAATATGGCAGTACTAAACCTGCCCTGTTTGTCTGTGTCCCCTTATACACTTCCTTTTCTCTTTTCTGTATATTTTAAAATGTTTCATTGACATTTTTCTTTCTTTTTGCATCTCTATAGCTCTTGTGCTATTCCTAATAAATCTCCATTCTATAAATAATAAAAGTCTTCCTTGGAAGCAAATGTATAGTTAAGCAAAACATATTTATGTGCTTGGTACTGTCTGAAAATTTCTATCTCAGCCTGCATATATAATCCATCATTTTTATCTGCCCTGAGGTTCATCATCAATCTTCCTACAGTCTTGATTAATCATTGCATTATTCTGTTATTATGTCTTTCAAAGTTGTTTTTCCTTAAAATAGCCATTGTATAAAGTGTTCTACTACTGATTTCATTCTGTCTCCATTCATCTAAGTCTTCCCCACATTTCTCTGAAAATTTCTCTGTTGTCATTTCTTATAGTCCAATAATTTTCCTTTTACAGTCATACACTGTCATTCCCCAAAGGTGTCAATTAAAACTACTTTGAAGATAATGAAGACATTGCTGAGTATATGAATATATGCTTTAAAAGGTTTGGTCGAAGCATTTGACGAGGCTAAATTAAACGAAGGGAGAAGGGCTGCCATGTGCTAGCTGCCAGAGACCTCAGGCAAATCTGTTCATCTCTCTGGACCTCAGTTTCCTCATCTGTAAAATAAGGGTATTGGATCACATGATCTCTATCTTATAGCTCTTACGCTCTGATTTTGTGATATTTAGTCTATAAATTACTAATTCATTTAGTGCACTTTACTAGTGAATGAACTCCCATTACCAATCCATATCCACAAACTGTTTTGAAACTTGTAGCCTAAGATAAGCTGTGTATTTGTATATTGTGATGTGTTGTGGCTCTCAATCAGGCCCGAAGGGCAATGTCTTTCTGGTTTGAAGTTGGCAGTTTCCTAATATAGGTTAGCTTCTCATTCTCCCACCCTCTTTCTGAGGGAGGAGTAATGTGTTCATCTGGCCACAGTTAACAGACTGTTCTTTATATTTCTTAACTCAGCATGAAACCAGTCAATATTCAGCCAATTCTACAAAACTGTGCAGAGGGCTGGGAGTCCTGTTTGTTTCTGTTGGCTTCTTCTGATGTATTCACCGAATTTGAATTGAGAAACTTGTAGCTCTGGAATTCAGCAAAAGAACTGGGCACCATCTTTTTTTCTGATGCAAAAATGATTGACTTCCACTTAAAAATTATTATTGCAGGTTTGCACTGTGATAGCCAAAGCATTGTACAAATTTGTTCTTACTGATGTCACTTCTCTCTTCTAAATGCTGCAAAAGTCTTTTAAATTCCAGTATTCTCTCCATGATATTATGTAGTGATAAATTGTGGAATATTGTTAACTGAAAAGAATCACAATTACAAGTGCTGCAAAGTACAACAGGAAAATACGTGGTGGGCGTAAGTTAGCTGTGGCACGATGGTTCATGTTCAAGAAGTGACGTACAAGGCATCGTCAAAGCCAAAAAAGGAGGCTGGCAAATGAGAGCCAGAGTGAGAGACAACAGATGAACAAATACAGTGCCACTGACATCTTCAAGAAATTAAAAAAATGAGATGAAAACCTCCACTGAGTTGAATGGATATACTGTGGAAGAGTTCCAGAAGGATATATACAAGAATTGTACTAGGTTGGAAAACATGGCAGGATTTAATCCATTCCTGTGATAAGAGCAATCATCAGATAAGTGTTCAGATCATCCAAGTATACATGTATTTTTTCCTGTTGAAAGGCCCATCTTACATATTATGTATTAGTACAACTGCCATCTCTTAGTTATATACAAATGAATTACCTACTACATGGACTCTCTGTTGATTTCCCCTCTACCTTCCCCTCCACCCACACCACCCCATCCCCTCAGGTCATCCCCACCCTGGTCCAAAGTCACTAGATAGTCATATTTGTACGATGCTTTGAGGTTGTGGAGCATATTCCTCATATGACAATTATTGTGTGTGGTGGGTGCTGAAGGTGCATGTAGAAGGGCTGCTGAGTATTTCCACCTACACTTGACTGATTTGCCTTCTTTCTGCTGTTAAAGAAAGCAGCAGGCTGCCATGTGCTGAATGAACACAATACCAGCTATGGTGGTATACTGTATTATCTGGTCAGCAGATGGTGCTCTGACTACCATGAGTAGGCTACTTCCCTCCCCTTGCTGGCTCTCTCTCTCTCTCTCTCTGTAAGCCAGAATGGGATTACAGCTAGCCCCCAGGTCCAGTAGAGGTCTAAAGATATGAGTTTGAGTATTCCCCCATACTATCAAAAATAAGAAATTTTACTCTCATGTCTACTCTTTCAGTCCCCACCTCAAGGGTGAACATTTTCTGCTTTATTCAAGAAACCCCACTTCTAGAATGGTCATCATCGAAACAATCATTTAGCATGTAAAACCTGTGGAATCAGGACTTAGGCCTAATTTACTGTACTGTGCTTTACTACCTTACTGCAAAGGCTTGTGGTTAGATTAGGTCTTGGTTACCTAAAGAAAACTAAGGGAAATATTGCTGCCTCTATGTAGACGGACAATGAAAACCTACTTGATTGTATAATTTTTGATTTCTCATTATCTGTAATATTTTACCTTCCTATGAATACTCCACAGGCTTCAACAATTCACCTTTGAATACATCCATTAATTTTATGGGCAGTTTTGTGGGTTCATTAATCTCCCAAATGTCTTTTTTGTCCTCCTTGCAGTATCTCCTACTGTTTGATTCTGAGCTTGCTACCCTTTGTTTCAATTTTCCCAAGATAATAGAAAGTTTTGCTTTGTTCCATTTATTAAAAGATTCTTGATGTCCTGACCAGCCTTGCAGTATGTGGTGGCAGGGGTGGTCTGTAGCCAGCTCCTGAGATGGCTCACAAGAGCAGATTGTTAACTTTTTAGTGTAAGCATTTACATCTTGGAAATCAGCCAGTGCTATAAATCAGTTTGATTTATTGTTTTATTGATTCTCTAGCCTTAAGAAAATGATAATGCAGATTAAAATTAAAAATGTGATGTGAGTACATTTATGGGTGAAGGGGCAGCTGTCAAACACTGATCAGCATACTACTGAATGTATCTCCCAAGTGGACATATCTAATCATAGAAAGCAGGCCTTAACAATGCAGTTACAGGGGATTATTTCTGTGACATACTCACACAAACAGTATAGGGGCTTTCAAATAGCAAGGTCCTCACTCAGGGAGGATGGAGAGAAAAGAGTTTGGCATGTTTTTAGAACCTGTGGTAACAGAGGAAAGAGTAACACGAGTTGACTGTATTTAATTGCACTGAAGTTGGTTCATGCGGCATGGCACAATTGGTCAGTCCTAACTCCAGCTCTACCTCTTCCCAGTTTGTTCTAAGTTCATAATTTTTCAGGTCTCCCTTTAGGGCCCCCCTCCCCCAGTGCTTCAAGAGTGGTCTCAATTCTTGCTGCTCTGCTCATGCCCGTTTGGCTGCCATGAGTGAGGTATCCTACACTTCTTCCAATGACTCAGAAGAAAAATTCCCTAAATAGGGTTTGTATGGGCTCCTCTTTCCATCATAAAGTCCATGAAACATCCAAGCAGCAAGTCCCTGTTCAGTTGTTGGGAAGGTTTAGCTCTTTTCGTCTTCTGGGAGCTTTGAAAAGTTAGAAGGTTATAGCTGTCTCTCATACTCCATCTAGAACTGGAAAGAAGAAACACAAAGAGGCAATGAATAGAGGTCCATATTCATGGTCACATTCTGACCTCAGGTGGGTAGGAACCAAAGTCTCCCCTGATTTAGAAGCTTAAAGAATTCCAAAGATTCACTTTTGTACCCTACTTCTTGATCCACATTCAATCCAAAAGGCTCTTTTTCTGCAGGTAATAAGTACAGCACAACAAATTATAGAATATTTATGCACACTCCCAACTGGGAACCAGGGTCATCCCATTACATGTTATTAAGCCTTTTCAGAAGCATGCTCTCCAGCCTCTTCTGCCTGGGGATTGCTTCAGCAAGACTGCGCATTTGTAAAAGGACTGGGCTCACTGGTAAGTTTCAGATTACAAAAGGAAACATCAAAATTAGTAGAAAGCTGGAAGGAGGAAAAGCAAGAGTGAAGAGTGTTAATGTCTGATTGAGAAAATGGAAATCTACTACATTTCTCTTTTACTCCCAACTTCTTTATCAAAGAGGAAGTATGAGACTGAAAAGGAGAGAAAATATGATTGAGGAAAGTCAAAATAAATGAGATTGTAATGGAGGTAATTGGGTACAGGTACAGTCAAAATAAATGAGATTGTAATGGAGGTCAAAATAAATGAGATTGTAATGGAGGTAATTGGGTACAGGTACAGGACTAAAACCTACAGGACCTATTCTCTCATATGCTTCACTTGGTGACTGCCATAGGCCTTTTTCTAGTTGGTTAAGGGAGGGATATCCCCTTTCTCCATTAAAAGAGATATTAAGCATTTACCATGTGCCCAGCACTGTGCTAAATACTGGGGATACAAAACAAGGTAAAAGGAAGACATTTCTTGCCATTGAGGAGCTTATTTTCTAATGAGGAAAGACAATACACAAAAGGGAATTGAGGAGTAGAAGTGGGGGGATGATGAATGTGCCCATTACAGGGCCTCGTTTTGAAGTCCAGAAAATCAGAAACATGGCCAGGAGGTAAATGAAGACAGGCTACCTCAGGTCCTTCCACAAAATGGAGGATCCATGAAAGACTGTCCAATGGAGAAAAGAGATAAGGCCTTGTAGAGGGGTATTCCAGGGTGAGCAGATTGCTTAGCAGGCTAGTAAGCTGTTATAGGGCGAGGAGACCTCGGGCAGAGAAAAGGAGGAGATGAACTAGGACTAGAACATAGGACTAGTTCCACAAATGTCCTGAGTTTTGTTTTTTTTTAAATAAAGATGGATCTTCAAACTGTAGACTATTGAGCTTCATATTATTCGCCAGGCAAAATTTTAGAATTGATAGAAGGCATTTAGAAAGGAAAGCAGTAATCATTAGGAGTCGGGATGAGTTCACTATGAAAAAACTAATCCACATTAACCTCATTTCATTCTTTGGCTGAGTCACTAGACCTGATGTTAGATATAGAATTAGAAGGAATCTGAGACATCATTTAGTTTAACCCATTCATCTTATAAATGATAAGAATGAGACTTAAAGAAGTGAATTTATTTCCCCAAGATCACATAGAACCAGGATTTGAACCTAGCATTTCTAACTACAAATCCAGTAATATTTTCTAATATATCACAGCTTCTTAAATCAAGGAAATCCATGGATATAGTATATTTAGATTTTAGCAAGGCATTTGATAGAATCTCTCATGATATCCTTGTGGACAAACTAGAAAGATGTCAGCCAGATAGTACAGTTAGGTCAATTTATAATTATTTGAACAATTAGACTAAAGAAAGATGATTATTGGCTAAGAATCAACCTCTCGAAAGGTCTTTATTGGCATATGAGGGCATTGAGGGAATTAGGACAGTAAGTGGTTAATTATGGAAATTGAGTCAACCACAGTGACTCCATCTTGTGACTCAATTTGGAACTAACTCAGTTCCCTTATTCAATTATGGGTCTAGTTCAACTTCTGTTTTGTGAGAAAACTTTATTCAGTTGTGAGAATTTGCAGAGAACTGTACTGTATTGTTTGAACCTAGCCCTGCATGACTGGACCACCTCTACCTGTTACTTAGAGACCCTTATCTAACCTAGGTTATGCTGATCAAGAGCCTGGGGGTCAGATTCAAAGATTGCTGCAAAGTGTTTTCTCACAATTGCACATCTCAAGCGATGCATATGTCTTATCTGAAAGTTGACCCTGTGCTGTTCAATTATTGTTTCCATGTTCCTTTGATTGATCACAGACACTTGGGGAAGTAGGATACCTCTTCTTTTTTATTTCAGGGAACATTACCTATTCATTCTCCCCCTCCCAACTTGGAAAATCCATCATCTTTCATCCAATTAGAAATCAGATTACCTACTGTTGTATTGTTTCCTTTTAATTAATTGTCCTTATTTTATTGTTTTTAATGTATAAAAGCCTGTCTCCCCCTGTATTCAGGGTCCAGGCCTGAGCTGAGGAGGACTGATCCTGGTTTATGTGGCAATGGGCATGCATTGCTTAATAAATCAATATGCTTAGAAGATTGAACCTTTGTTTCCTTAGTTATTTCATTTTTCACCCACCATACATGCCATAAGGATTCTGTCTTGACTTATTCTGTTCCACATTTCTAATTAAGATCTTAGATAAAGATATAGGTGACATATAGAAAATATGTAGATAATAATAGTGGTGACTGGTGGTTGTTCTTTGTTCTGGGGGAGGACCACAATTACATCACTATGATAAAGTCAAGTTTCAATGTGTCTCACTGTGACTGATCAAACCAACATAAGCTCAGAATGCTCTGTCACAGATTGGGCACAGATAGTCCATGTGAACATTTGGGGTGCACACTCTAAATTTGTGCATCTTGTGTTTCCTTTGAGCTTTTTCAATTCTGCTTTGCTCATAGAGCACAGCACCTTCTCTAATGTGGGCACACCATGCTGAGCAGTTCTGTGCCAGTATCTCTCATGTCACACAATCAATTCCAAAGTTCTTGAGAGAGACCTTGAGAGTGTCCTTGTATTGCTGCTTCTGACCGCCATGTGAGCTCTCCATAAAATAGTCTTTTTGGCAAGGGTACTTTTTGCAATAGAACAACATGGCCAGCCCATTGGAGTTGCACTCTCTGAAGCATAGTTTTAATGCTTGGCAGTTTAGTTTGAGGAAGGACCTCAGTGTCTGGTACCTTATCCTACCATATGATCTTCAAACTCTTCCTAATACAGTTCAAATGGAAGCGATTCCATTTCCTGACATGGCTCTTGTAGACTGTCCATGTTTCAGAGGCATACAACAATGAGGTCAGCACAACGGCTCTGTAGACCTTCAGTTTGGTGGTCAAATACCTCTTCTCTCCCATGCTTTTCTTCAGAGCCTCCCAAACACTGAGCTAGCTCTGGCAATACATGCATCAACCTCAAGATAATAATAGTAATAATAACTAATATGAAAAATGATCATTAATAACCAATATTTTGGAGATTCAAAGCTTCTTCCACTCTTCTTGCAAAGTCCTGCTTTATAAATTAAGTTTTTCTTCAGAAGGACATTTCTGATAATGAGATTACATTGACTCTCCTTATCCTGGTCAAACCTCAACCCAAACTCACAAATAATTTAATCTAAGGTAATGAAGAAGCCTCACTGTGTTCTGCTTAGTCTTAGATGAAGATAGATTCTTCCATCTAGATTCTGTCTTGTTGAAATTTTGGGATGCTGGGACCCCAAAATAGTGACATGTAGATCCTGCCTGAACAAATTTGATGCAAGCTTATTTTCAGTCAAAGAAAAACAAGATTTCTTAAAGGTCCACCATATTGGCCAAACTTTTAAGAATTTGAGCATTTGTATCACTAGTGCAAGAGGGCCAGATTGAATCTGAGTGCTTTCATGGAAACAAGATGGAACTTCTATACAGAAAGACTGTGGGAGGGATTTAGGGATGGCCAAGTAGTCTGGGGTGACTGGATATCGGAGAGCAGGAACCAAGGGAATGAAGTTTTAATAGGGTCAAGGGTGGAAACTTGCTGGAGGTAAAAACAGAGACTTGGAAGATAGGATTGGATATTGCTAAATAATGCTGATGATTTGTGTGAAGTTTTAGAAAGAATAAAGAGAATTCTTCCTAGCTGTGTGTCTTTGGGAAAATTACTTAGCCTCCCCAGGCTACGGTTTCCTTATCTAGGCCCTAAATTTCTTTTCAATTGCATATTTTACTATTCCCTTTCAAATTTCCTTCACACATGCCAGACAAACTGGTCTAACCATGATTCTCAGAATATACCCAATGCTTTCCTACCTTCATGACCTTGCTTAACTCACAGTTTTTCCTTTCCTCATCTATAAAATGAAGGACCTGCAACAGATGGATTCTGCAGCTCTAGCTTTATGATCCTATGAGAAAACTTTCAGTATTTTCCAAAAATCTGAGTTGATGTAATAATAATAATGATGATAATTACAATGTTTATGTAGCTGGCATGTTGTGCCATTTCAGCTCTCAGACATTTACGAGCAAAAACATAAGCAGGAAGAAAGAGGCCAGCCAGAATGCATACAACACAAAAAGAGTTGGCTGAAAATATTATTCTGAATAAGCAAGAAATGGAAGTAGAAAATGCTTCTGAAAACATTTCACTGGGATTCTAAGACCTTCTATGATTTTCCCAACCTTGGGGATTTTGAAAGAAATGTCTCATGTGGTTTTTGGTTATAATTGCAAAATGCGACAGCTTATTCTGAAACATAAAGAATGTTTCAGGATATTTTGGAGGTTCAGAGCAATCTGCCTTCTTACTATTTTAAGTTAAGGGCCTTGAGACTATCCTCAGACTTATCTTAGGGAACTAACTAGAACAACCTCTGTTAGTCCCTTGTGATCTAGCTTTTGTCCAAGTATTGTGCTGAAACTTGGATGACTTCCTTATTACCAAATCTTTTCCCTCATTCTCTTTGACCTCATTTAACCTAGACTTGACACCACTGACCACTTCCTTTTACTGAAACTTTGTCCTATATTGATTTCCGTGGAATACTGTTATTATTCTGTTTTGCCTCTTCCTCTTCATTTTCTTCTTGGCTTCCTTTCCATCTCTTGTCTATGGTGTTCCCTAAGGCTCAGTCCTTTGTTGCATCTCTTCATGCCATATGTGATGTTATATCTTTTCATGGCTTCAGTTATATTATTGCTTCTATGCCAATGATTTGCAACTCTATATGTATTATCCTGTCCTTTCATCCAAGTGATTTTCCATCCAACTCATTGAGCTTCTCATTGGATATTTTCACTGGAATATTCTCATCCTCATCTCAAACTCAGTTTCTCTCAAACCAAGTTCATCACTTTCCCTGTGGAAACTAACTCAGCTTTCCAACTTTTCCTGTCTCTGCCAACAGGCTTAAAAATGTGAAGTTATCTTTGGAGTTAGCATTGTGTAGCGGAAAGAGCACTGGACTTGAATTTAGGCGAAACCTGGTTACTAATTTTGTCTTTATCAGTAGTTAACAAAGTTGCACTCTAGGGGTGCTGGGGACCCTGAAATTCAAGGGCAGACGAGGAGGGTCCTGTCTCAAAAGAATACGACCCAAACCTTCTTTCAGTTGGAGACAGGGTTTATTAAAATACCGGTTGGGGTGGATAAGATTTTAAAATCTGAGCATTTGTGGTGCTTGTGTTGACAAGCAGGTCAGATTGAATCTGAGCAGCTTAATTGGGGCATGATATGGACACTCATATACAGTGGTCAAGGAGTAGGTCTAAATGGACTCAAGGGTGGAAAGTGGCTAGGGGTGATCAGGTCAATAAAGGACTGGCCTAGATTAGCGGTAACAGGGAATTGGAGGTTTGGGCATCGACTACAATGAAAGGTCAGTTGAAAGGATTACTGTAATGACAAAAGCTGGAGACTTACCTGTCAGCAGTGTGACCCAAGATCAAGATTCTTTACTTTTCTGAGACTAAATTTTCTCATCTGTAGAACATTCTCATAAGGATTGTTGTTGTCCAGTTGTTCCTGACTCTTTATGACCTTGTGTAGGTTTTTCTTGGCCAAGATACTGGAGTGGTTTGCCATTTCCTTCTCCAACTCATCTTATAGATGAAGAAACTGAGGCAAATAGGGTTAAGTGACTTGCCCAGGGTCACACAGCTAGTAAGTGTGTGAGGCCAGATTTGAACTTCCTGACTCCAAGTCTATCCACTGAATCAGCTAACTGCCTTTTTATGAGTAGAATAAGTTAATGTAAGTAAAGAATTTTGTCTCTGTCCCACTACCTCCACTTGAGACATGGCTTTCATTACTTAATGACCTGATTATTACAATAAATTCATAACTAGTTTTCCCGGTATCAGTATCTTCTCCATCTAATCCATCTTGCATACCATGAATGGAGTAGACTTCTTTAAATTCTGCTTTCCTTATATAACTCTTTTCCTAGAAACTTCCACTAGGTCTTTAGTTCCTACAAATCAAATAGGAATTCCTTGACCTGACTTTTAGCATCTTATTTAAAATGGCCTGTCCCATCAATCCAAATCATTCCTCATTGTTTCTTAATTTGTAAATTTTGGTTCAATCAGATCAGTCCCCTTACCATCCCACAAACACTACACATTCATTTGTACCAAATTAAATGAAGTGATATTTTCCCTTGAAAAACTGATCTCTGTGTGAACATAAAGGAACTGAATCTTCTTTGTATCTTGTATAGCATCTAGCATGGCATATATCATGTAAAAATTACTCAGTACATTTTTTTTAAAAGATTAAAGACATAGGGGCTGTAAAAATCACACAATTATTGAAATATCTAAGTACATATAACTGTGTGAAAGATGCAAGAGAAAACTGATTTTTTTGGTGAGGAATTCTCTGTGTGGGAACTCCCTTTGCCTCCACAAATTCCAACACATCTACATATTGATAAATAATTCCTAGTGAGCTGTCTGGGGAAAACTGAGGTTAAATGACTTTCCAGGGTCATACAGTATGTCTCTGGCCATGCTATCCTAGGCAAGTCATCTCCTCTAATCTAAGAAACTAAATCGAGTTAGACTGGTTAGTATTGAGATCAAAATATACTGGGAATTTGATTATGGACATAGATGAAGCCTTGAAATAGTCAAATACATATTCAAGAACTTTTAAAACAAAGTTGAAGTACTAAAGATGCTTATATAATTCCTCTTAATTACTTTTTAAAAGGTAATTAAACAAGAAATTTGAGGGATCTGCATGTACTTTATTACTGCAACCAAGAAGTAACATTTGCTACTAATTGTCCTGAGAACTCTTTCAGGTTTTTTCCAAATATACACATATAGGAACATATGTGTGCACATGTGTCTATCATATATGTTGTCTGCAAAATGAAAGTGGGTTGGCTAGATAACCTCCAAACTGAAAGTCATTTGGTTCTATAAAAGCTAACACAAAACCTGACAGTGAGAAACTTGGTGAGGCCAGTAGTAAAGATCTGTTAACAACAGTGAATTCTCCAGGTGAGGGTATAATACCACGTGTAAGGTCCATTCATTATAGAAGAGTGTCTTTTCAGACTTTTGGCAAGTGGTGTTTGGTGGGAAGAAGCAACATAAGGAGAAAATAGCATTTGTTTCCAGTTATATTGCTTTGGCTATCGTAGATAATTCTTTGACCATATTGAATTAATATCCCATAATAAGCACATTAACTTCCTTATTTGTAAAATGGGAATAACAATAGCACCTTCCTCCAAGGCTCTTGTAAAGATAAAATGACATAATATTTAATAAGGCACTTTGCAAACCTTAAAGTTCTATGTAAATTATAGCTATTATTTTATCAGCTATAGATATCACTATTATCCAATGACCTTTCAGAATGGAAAAATATTTAATTGTTGAGCCAAAAGGTTGTTGAATTTCATTACGTTGAAAGGTAAACCTTGGGGCACTTTAATTGTTGATGCATGATTAAGTCCTTTAATTGCTCACTCAATTCACTGTGTGTTGAAAGATATACCTGTAGAGAAGACACAAACAAATAGACATAAAAGGTGGATACACTTTTGCGGTGAATTCTTTGTTGACTTACCTGTTCATCGTATACGTGTCACCGTGATTTTCAAACTTTCAGGCACAAATAGCTTTGTAAAAAACAAAACATGAGTAAAGACTTAGTTATGATTAGCTTTCTTTTACATCTGCATTTATATTTTATGAGGATGAAATCCTTGGATTTGGATGAAAAATTATTTAGACAAATGCTTAGGAAGAAGCTTGGACACTTAGCCTTGAGTATCTTGTGATTGTTTTTTCGGGGTATAATGATGTAGTAATGGTTTACTAAGGATAGGTTCCTTGAATATAATAATTGGATAACTTCATCAATGTAGGTATTTCCTCCACCGAAGCAAATCATTATTCCATTAACATCTTTTCATCTTGTATGAAACTTGTTCATATTTTCCCATAAATTGAATTATTTATTTATCATGTGGGATGTTCCCTGATTGGTAAAATGCTGAATCCTGCTTATGCCAACTGTTCATCTTCTTATTGTCTTTTAGGTTATTTGTCATTTTAATCTTTATACAACTTCATTCGAGTAAATTTACATAGAGAGATGGACTGTTGAGGCAGTGAATAGTTAACGTTGTTATCCTTCATTTTTGAAGAGGACCAAAATGACATCACCATGATAAAGTGAATTTTCAGTGTGTCTGATCGTGGCTGATCAGATTAGAGCTCGAAATGCTCTACCACAGGTTGGGCACAGACAGTCCATATGAACATTTGGTGTGGATACTCCAGATTTGCACATCCTACATTTACTTTGTGCTGTCTCAAATCTGCTTTGCTCATTGAGCACAGAACACTTTCTGATGTGGGCACGCCATGCTGAGTGGTCCTGCACCAGTGTCTCCCATGTTGCACAATAAAATCCAAAGTTCTTGAGGGAGACCTTGAGAGTGTCCTTGTACGGCTTCTTCTGACTACCATGTGATCACCTGCCCCATGTGAGTTCTCCATAAAATAGTCTTTTTGGCAAGTACATACTTTGCATTTGAAAAACATGGCCAGCCCATTGGAGTTGCGCTCTCTGAAGCATAGTTGGAATGCTTGGCAGTTCAGCTTGAGCAAGAACTTCGGTGTCTGGTGTCTTATCCTTCCAAGTGATCTTCAGAATCTTTCTAAGACAGTTCAAATGGAAATAATTTAGTTCTCTGGCATGGCTCTGGTAGACTGTTCATGTTTCACAGGCATACAACAATGAGGTCAGCACAACATCTCTGTACACCTTCAGTTTGGTGGTCAGTCTACTACCTCTTCTCTCCCAAACTTTTCTTTTGAGCCTCCCAAACACTAAGGTAGCTCTGGCAATGTGTGCATCAACCTCATTGTCAATGTGTACATCCCTGGGAAAGTACATTGCCAAGGTAAGTGGACTTATCCACAGCATTCAAAACTTTTCTATTTGCTGTAATCGATGGTTCCATGTATGAATGGTGTGGTGGTGGTGATGGAGGATTGTGTTTTCTCGGTGTTAATTAGGCCAAAATTAGCACAGGTAGCAGAGAATTAATCCATAGTTTGTTGCATCTCAGCTTGAGAGGCTGCATTGAGTGCACAATCATCTGCAAACAGAAATTATGCACCAACACTCCCTCCACTCTGATCTTGGCTTATTGCTTTTTCAAATTGACGAATTTACCATCAGTATGGTAGTTGACCTTGATGCTGTGTTCATCCTCATTAAAAGCATGTGTCAACATGGCTGAAAACATCATGCTGAAAAGCATGAGAGCAAACACATAGCCCTGTTTCACTCCATTGGTGACTGGGAAGGCACAAGAGCATTGTCCACTGTCCAAAACCTGGGCAAACATGCCATCATGAAATTACTGTACAATACTGATGAACTTCTCTGAGCAACCAAATTTTGACACAATTTTCCATAAGCCCCGATGACTAACAGTGTCAAAGGCCTTGGTCAGATCTACAAATATTGTGTATAGACCTCTGTTCTGCTCCTGGCATTTCTCCTGGAGTTGTTGGGCAGCAAACACCATATTGATGGTTCCCTGGCACTTTCTGAAGCCACACCAGCTCTCAGGTATATGACCATCTTCCAGGAGAAGGACCAGCTTACTAAGGAGGACTCTAGCAAAAATTTTGCCAACAATGACTAAGAGAGAGGACACTCCCCTCCTCCCCCGTGATTGTTACAGGACAGTCTATTCCCTTTACCTTTATAGAGATGGACAATGGAGGCATCCTTGAACTCCTTGGGAATAACTTCCTCTTCCCATATAACCTGGAAAATTTCAGTTAAGGATTGTTGAAAACATAGAACAACTTCTAAATGGAACTCAGTATGATTGCTTCCTACTAAATTCTGAATTTAAATAGGTGTCCACATATATTGCCTATAAAGAATATGAATAAATCTTTATAGTACACTATGTATCTGTATATCTATCTGTCTGTCCATCTATTTGTATCTATTTCTACCTATAATTTAAAGAGATATCTAGTGATCTGGTAAAAAGAAGCATCCTCTGAAGCAGACCCTCTTCTTACCTTTGGATAGCTTGGTTAATAAAATGATGAAAGACAAAGAAATCTCTTGTATTTTAATGAGATGATAAAAAAAAACCCCTAGGTTTTAAATCCATCTGTTGGGTCCCTTTCATATGGATAAGACCTTTTATAAAGTCTGAACAAAATACTTTCCAATGGTGAAGGTCTCCAAATGTTCTGATTCATACAGATTAATTATATCAAGCCCTTAAGCACTACAAAGATCCTTCAGTGTAAATCCATGGCATTTTCCAAGAGATTTAAAAAATTTCAAACTTATACTCACCATTCAAATTGGAAAAGAAAGTAGATAAAAATGCAGATTACTGGAAATAGATATATATGGCCCCTGATAAATACTTAAAATGGATGAATAAATGGATTTGAATCCTGGAGCTTTCCTTGATTTCATTTCAAAGATTCTTTCTCTTTGCCTCTCATTCATATTTAAACCAAGCTACCCAAAGGTAGGAAGAAGGTCCGCCTTAGATGACAACTTTAGTGACCAAATCATCAAGTATCTCTTTAAATAAACATTACTGTTGTGTAAGTAGTTGCAGTCTATTGTTATAAGCAAAAATTACTAAAGAGAAATGATCAATGTAGATAGTGATGGGGAAGATGATTTTCTATGACCTTCTAAAATATGTGATTAATTGTGGGGATTAGTGATAATTATATAATAATATTTTTCTGAGCTGCCATTATATTCTTTTCCCTTTCTTAGGGAATGTGATATGTATAAAATGTGATATTGTATAAATATGACATACACACACAAATAAAATTCATGGGAGTATTAGAAATACATCTACTACTTTGTAGCTAAATTTTTAGATCATATTATCATAGGATCTTAGATTCAGAAAAGTCTACAAGAATCTTTTATCCTAACTTTCTTTTCCTTTTTGATAAGAAAACTAGAGCCAGAAAACCAAGTTATTTAGCAATTCCAATCAGCACATCAATCATGGTTGATTAAATGTTCAATATTCCACACCAAAAGTCCCTCAGCTCTGTAAAGAGGGAAGAAGAATTTCTCAACTCTTCTCTGAGCCCAAACATAACCATTATAATTGCACAGAGTTCAATTTTGTTTTAACTATTCTTTCTTGTTTACATCATTATACTCATTGTGTGTCCTGCTTTCTTAATATTGCTTATTTCATTTTGCATCAGTTCATGTAACTCTTTACATGCCTCATTGAATTCTTCATATTTATCATTTATTATAGCATAGTAATAGTTCAATATATTTAGAAACCATTATTTATTTAGCTATTCTCCAACTGATGGGTGTCAACTTTGTTTCCATTTTTTTAGCTACCATAAATAGTGCTGCTTTGAATATTTGAGTGCATATGGAACCTTTCCTTCCTTCCCTCTTCATTTCCCTTCTCCATCTCCCCACCTCAGCTCTCCTTCTCCTACTTTGTGGGAGGATTTGCCTATTAGTGGAATCTCAGGGTCAAAAGGTACATCTGAACTTTTAACATCATTCCAAATGGCTTTCTAGAATGCTTGGGCTAAGTCATAGCTCTACTTACAGTAAGCTAGTGTGTCTGCCTTTTTATACTCCTTGCAAAATTCAGTTCTGCCATTTTTGTCATCTCTTAATTTGGAGGGTGTCAGATAAAGTTCCAGGCTTTAGAACTTGTGTTTCTTTCATTATTAGTAATCTACAGTAATCTTTCTTATGGTGGTTAACAGTTTTCAATTCTCATTTGGGGAACTGTTTTGCCTGCTTATCATTTGGGAGACTTTCGATTAAGACTTTTCTTATTTTCTTTAAAAAATAAATTATTTATTTCTATTGTCATATATTAGTTATTACTTCCTTTCTGCCAAATCTCAGTGATATATACAAAATTATATTTAACTTTTCTGATGTTAAAATTTCAAGTTAATTTTGTTCATTTCCCATTCCCATGCACTAGTATAGGCACATCTAAGTTCAAAAATATTTTGGATCTTCTTTACTTTATTCTCTGAAGAACTACTATTTCTTTCTTTTACTCTGATCCTTTTTATGTCACAGTTGTTCTCTGTAGTATCTGGTTTTCTTATGTGTTTTTTTCTCTTTCAAAGTTACAACTTTCAGTGGCAAAAAGAGATGAACATACTATGTATTTTTTTTTTCCAATCAGGACTTCAAAGACACCAATAATAAAGCCCAGGTCTTATATTATATCCTAAGTCCCTCATGAGTCAGCAGAAATGAATAGATGTTGATGGGTTGGACAAGCATTGACAGGAGCTCCATCACATCTCAGATATATCCTACAGAAAGACAATACAGCTTCTTACTAGTCATTTCATGTCTACATGTGACTGGTTTCATACCTCTGAGAAAGAGTCACCAACCACCATGAGGTAGCTCTTCCTTCTGGGGGTGGTAGCAGGATTCTTCTTATGTTCTAGTGCCTGTGCATCTTTATGTAATCCATAGAATTTTAGAATTGGAAGGGATATTAGAAGTCATCTAGTTAAACCCATTTCTTCCCTCTCTTTCCCTAAAATCCCCCAAAAGAAGCCATCTAGATCCTGCTTAAAGACCTCCAATAGATGAAAACATTTCTTCCTAAGGCAACTCATTGCACTTATGGATAATGATAGTTATTAGGAAAATTTTCTTCTATAAATGATAATCAGCTTTCCTGGTACTTCTAACCATTGGTCCTATTTTTGCCCTCTGAGGCCAAGCAAAGTTAACACATTCCTTCTTCTAAATATTAGAATCTTTCCAATTTTTACGGGTAGCTCCATCTTCTCTTTTCCTCAGCAACTTCAACCCATTCTCATAGGACACTATGCTGGTGGTCCTCCTCTCTCTCTTTTTAATGTTATTCCTAAAATGAGGCACTGAGTACTAAATACAATACCATCTGTATCTGTATTTAGATATCTATAATATATAGAAGTATACACATACATGTATGTATCTTATATGCATGTCCAAATCAAATTACATACATGCATACACATATGCACGTATGTGTGTGTATTGGGTTTGGAAAATGACTGGTTTGTTGAGTAGAACCATAGGACATTAGATTGACACATCCTGTTTATGAATATTGATTTGATTGTGTTCCCAGAACTGAAATGGGGACCAGGAGTAGGAAATTCAAGCTTAGAAAAGCAGCTGGCCAATGATGTGAAACATGACAGAAGCCTGCTTGCAATAGTTGGCCCCAGGATGGCCTCATCACTCTGACCAGTGAGGCACCAAAGCAGGAGTTCCAGAGATGAATGGGTAAAAATATAGATTTAATACCCCAAGGCATTGTTTCTTTACTAGGCAGTTGGCAAGAAGTAGACCATGAACTAGAGAAATAAAACCAGTTACTTAAGGTTCTTTTCTCTTTTCCTTATGAAATACCCCTTAGGTTTAGCTCTTTCCTGGAATTTAAGGGCTGATTACTTTGTAGAGTCCATAGTTGTCACTTATCTCCATCACTGGGGAGCATCCTCCCTAAATTTGCCTTTGCTTTGGTGACAATTGCTCTTAGGTTGAAGCGTTGTCTACTACTGGTCTGGTCATTCTGATCCCGGGTGGATATGCTCTCTTGTACTAGCTGGCACAGTCCCTCTTATGACATGGTCAGCGAGGTGTTAGGGGCTGAGGAAAAAAAGTACATCTCTCTCCTCTCTATTCAATAATGATTCCTTCTTAGAGGCTTGACTCCCACTCTAGAACTAGAATCCTCTGAACTGGAACCTTCCCACTAGTATGCTGGCTAATTACTCTTGAACTATTAAAATTGGCAGGTAAGTTCCCAGCTCCTGAGAAAGAGACTTGGTGACAACAAGAGAGCCATATTAATACTACACATAACAATGTGTTTGTATAGTACTTATCATGTTCCAGGCACTCTGCTAAGCGCTTTACAATACTATCTCATTTGATCCTCCAAACCCTGGAAATTAGGTGCTAATATTAACCCCATTTTGCAGTTGAACTAAATAGTAATGTAATGTGTAAGTCTGGAAAGGCAGGTTGGAGTTAGGTGCTAAACAGAGAAGTTTTAATTGATTATAGAGGAGCCACTGGAATTTCTTGAGCAGGGCAGTGATCTGGTCAGGCTTGTGTTTAGGCCTCTCATTTTGGTCCTTTGGAATTTGAATTGAAAAGGGGAGAGATGAAGCAAGGACATCAATTGGAAGTTCTTAAAGTAGTTCAAGGAAGAGGAGATGAGGGCCTACATTAGGGTGGTGACAGTGTAAGGGGGAAGGAGACGGATGATGGAGATGGAATAGATAAGATTTAACAACCATTAGATATGTGAGGTGAAGGAGACAGGAGGAATCAAAGATCCCTCAGACAAAAGTTCTTCCCTGAAGTGGGCTGAATTATTTCCTTTAAATCAAAACAATTTTAGAGGAACAAGGAAGTGAAACATGCTGGATCCTCTAGATATATACAGATGCAGTCGTAATAGAAATTAGCATGATAGTTCTCTTACCATTCAAATTGTTTCCTTTATTTAAGTTGGAGGCCAGTGTCCAGGATAACAAATTAGTAGACTTGGAAGAAAATTAGAAGTTTCAGGAGAAAAGAAAATGGCATGAAGAGATGTTGCTTGTCTTTCCATTCTCCTTACATGTCTGGGCTGGGTTGAACTTCCCTTTGGCAGACTGTGGGTGTGCCAATCTCTGGCATCAGATTTATGCAGTTGAGGTGGGTGGAACAGAGTAGCTTCCCTTTATCTCTAAGGGAGTACTTCCCTTTATCTCTAAGGGAGTACTTCCCTTTATCTCTATGGGAGGCCCCTGAGTTCTTTTTCCTTGAGAAAAATTTGTCAGTGAGACTTCTTTTTCTTATTACAGGTTGGGATACATTCCTGAAATGTGTCAAGTGTTTGGGTCTTTACGTCAGATCCCTTGCTTAAGAAAAATGTCCTCTGTTCCAACTTTTTCCTCTTGCCTTGAGCAAAATAGCCACCATAGATGGGTACATACTTCATCAGTGCCTTCTGTTCCTGAGACTCTATGAGCAGAGGATGGAGTGGAGAACTCCCAATAGGTTCATTTAAAGAGGGTGCCCAGGTCAACCATTTCTTCATTTCCCAGCAAACTGCTCTTCTGAACTTCATCACCCCTTCACCCCACATACATTCCTTTGTTCCCCTTCCCTTGCTTTCAGCTTCCTTTTGTGCATTGTTTCACCTCATTGGGTTGTAAGCTCTTTAAGGGCAAGAACTATCTTTCTTTTTCTTATTTGTATCCTCAGATATTCTAAGAGCTTAGTACTTAGTAGGTGCCTAATAAATATTTATTGACTGACTGACTTTTTTGTTAGAGACACAGGTTCTTTTGCCATATCCCTGGACAGAAAATCTGATAATCTCCACTCTGATAATTTTAATATTTTACTTGAAAGACATTATTCATTTTAACTCCAGCTCCTGAGACATCAACATCTTCCTGAACACCCTAGCAAACAAAACATTTCCTGTTTTTTCTCTTCAATCACATTTGAGTTCTCTATCAACTCTTAATAAACTTCTCTTCCAAAAACTGATTCTGCCTGTTACTATGAGCAAAGGACATCGTTTGGACATATAGGTGAATTCTAATAATTTTGTTTATTTCTTTGGGTCTGGACTTGTTTTCTCATCTGAGTGGGGAAGTCCCTAGGAGGAGATCCCCAACCCCAAAGCAGACCAACAAATACTCTGTAAATTAATGTCTTAGGGTGATGCCTGGAGCATGGAACCCAGTGTCTATAATAATAAATGAGTGGGCAGTAGTTGCCTTATGACTTGACTATGTTTACATAGTTAGTATGTGTATCAGGTGTAGGCCTAGAACTCAAAACTTCCTGATCTCAGGACTGGCTTTTTTTCAATTCCACCATGATCCCTCTGCACTAGTTTTAACTGAATTTTCTGTAATTTTGATCAGACTGGTCTAGAGAACTGGAAATGAGAACCTCAATAATTTCCTATTCCTTTATTTATATCACAGTTACTCATCTGTGTAGCCCAACAGGTACTGTCCAGATTTGTTCTCTATGGGCAGGATACAACCACAAGTCCAAAATGTGAATTTTGTTCCAAATTTCTCATGCCTGAGTTAAACACCACAAGTCTGAATTTCCTGAATCCATTTATATGAATTATAAGAATAAGGCAACAGAATATAGGGAAAAATAGTGATACAGCAACCAGGGAGTGTTTGAATACTATGATAAAATACTCCTGTGGTTTATTATCAAAACATCTCATTATTTAAATGACTTTTAAATGGATACTACTTCTATTGTCCTGCAATGATTCAGAAACCAACACATTCTTTGGGTAGGCCATTTCTTTCCCCACTGACCATTCCCAAATCTTGAGGTATGATAAAGGTGAAACAAAGTTTAAGACCTTGTGGCACATTTGCAAAACTGGGCAGGATTATATTACCTTCTGGGAATAAATTCAGGAATTGCCATCACCAAAAAAAAATGAAATCCCAAAACACAGACCTCAGCTATTTCCTCATACTTCTGTGTACAGACCACACTCAATGTTTGCATTAAAAACCATAAGCACTTTCTGAAGGAAGTGGGCCTTTTCCATTTCCCAAGATTTATTTGGTTCAAATGATCACTGTAATGGCTTTCCATAATAATCTTTTATTCCAGGAGACTGCCTTAGATACAAAGCACCTTGTGAATCCAATAAAAATTTGCATTGTTCAGAGCAAAAATTAGTTCAATGGGACATTTTATTTGCATGACACCATCCTTTTGAGGGGGAAGGTGGGGGATGGCGAAGAGGGGCTAAAGTAACTAGTTCCAAGTCATGTAACTACAGTTTTCACCTTGCAGGCATTGAAGTCAACTTCAAGGTGTTCTACCAGTTGTGAGGTCCGTACCCCCTTACTGAATTAATCTAATTTCTGCCATTCCTTTGATTGCATTTTGTAGCAAAGCCAAAAAAAAGTATGCTTATTGTCTCTACCATGTGACTCAGTTTAATTAATTCAATAGAACAATGTGGACTACTGGATGGAGAGCTGGCCTTGGTGTCAGGATGAGCTAGTTCCAAGTACTATCTCTTACACATGCTAGCTGTGTGACTCTGTGTAAGTCACTTACCTTGCTATGTTTCAGGAAGCTCCCCTAAGATTAAAACTTACATTGATACATAGAGTTTCCCTACAGGGGCTCTCCCTACACTGATGAAATCATAGTTCCAGACTGAGCATTTATTAAACACCTATTATGTGTAAGCACACAGTAGACCATGGGGTCTCAAAGACCAAATCAAAAAAACAATTCCTGCCCCCAAAGAGCTTGATATTCCAATGTGGAGATTACATGTACAGAGACATATATAAAATACTACGAAATAATAATAAAATAACTGGGTAGATGAGGAAAGATCTTATGTGGTAAGTGTCACCTGAGTTGTTAAGGTGATGAGAAAATACAATCAAAGAGAAAAGGATGGAGGGGAGGAGGTAACTCTTGAATTTCACTCTCATCTGAACTTGTCAAATGAGAGAAGAATGCATATACCCACAGAGTAGGCTACAGAAATGCATTTTCCTCAGCAGGGAAATAAGAGGTAAAAGCACTAAGTGTGAAGGAGGGACAAGAGGAAGGGTAGTTTAAGGGAGGGCTTCTTTCTATGCAAAAAGTGACAAAATTCGGCAATGGAATGGCTTTGTGGAGTCAATGGAACCAAGATTGGAAGTTTAATAAATGCTTATGACTGACTGACTGATGGGTGCCCTTGATAGTAACTGCAAGTTGGAAAGAGGGGAGGATTTGGGGAGAGGGGCATAGAGACATAATAAGTTCTATTTTGAATATACTACTTTTGTGATACCTATGGGGTGTCCAATTTGAGATGCCCAAAAGACAATTTATTATACGGGACTAGAGCTCAGGAAAGAGATTTGGAGTTTTAGTCAGTCAATGAGCATTTACTAAGTTCCTACTGTGTGCCAGGCACTTTGCTAAGCACTGGAGATTCAATGAAAAGCAAAAGACAGTTTCTGCTTTCAAGGAGATCACAGTCTAATGGGGAAAAACAACTATGTTACAAACAGGACACACACATAGATATATCCATATATATAGATATATCAATAGTATATATTTACAATAATATATGATAAATTTGAAGTAATCAATAGAGGGAAGGAATAAGTACTAAAGGGGATCAGAAAAACTTTCTCAATGAAAATTCTAGATTTTAGCTGGGACTTAAAGGAAACCAAGGAAGCCAGGAGGCAAGAGTATTCAAGGTAGAGTATTTTAGGCTTGGGGAACAAGAAGAAAGATAGAAAAGAAATGAAGGCAGGATGAAAAAGAGGAAGAAAAAGAAGGAAAGAAACACACATTTATTAAATATCTATTATGTACTATGTGCCAGGCATGGTGTTAAATGCTTTGCAAATATTATTTCCTTTCATTCTCACAGCAATCCTTGGAGGTAGATGGCTTCTATCTCCATTTTACCGCTGAGGAAATAAAAACAGACAGAAATGAAATGACTAGTTTAGGGTCATACAGCTAGTAAGTCTCTGAGGTCAGCTTTGAAGTAGGATCTCTTTGACTCCAGGTCTAGAATTCTATGGTCACCTAATTGCCTCTAAGAAGCCAGTGAAAACCCTTTTACAGTCAGTGAGAAGGACCTGGGTCTTTAGATGAAGCATCTTTTAAAGAGAAACAGCATTAGATTTGGGAATTGGCAGTGTACTAATCATAATTGAACTCATGGGAGCTGATGAGATTGCCAAATGAGATAGTTACAGAGTTAGAAAAGTAAAGGAAGCAGAGGAGGACCTTGGGGCCATCCATAATTCCTGGACATGCCCTGGATGAATAATCATTGAAGGAACCTGAGAAGGAGCTGCTGGGCAGTTAGGCAGAGAAACAGAAGAGAACAGTGTCATGAAAACATGATGAGGAAAACACCCCAAAGGAAAAGGTGATCAACACCATTAGAGGCTGCAAGAGGTCAAGAAAGATGAAGACTGAAGCAAAAGTCCGGTAGGTCTGGCAATTAGTGGATCTTTGGTGACGTTGAAAAGGGCAGTTTCAGTTGAAAGATGGAGTCAGAGATCAGAAGACGTAGACGAAAAATAAGGACAATCTTGCTATAACAAGGTTTATATTTAAAAAAAATAGCAGCAATGTATGACAGAACTTCACTGTCTGTACTTGTATATCTGGATACTTGAAACACACGTTGAAATTGTCTTTTTGTATAGTGGGAACAAGCTGGCAGAGGAAAGCATCAGCACCATCCTTTGCTCCTTCTAACAAAAACCCTCAGACACAATGACTTCCTTCTTTTTTTAGAGGCTCACAGATTTGTGTTGGTGTTTTTGAAAACTGCCTTTGTTTTTTTGACCACAATGTCCTCTTTTGGGTAGACATTTCCTCTAGCACAGATGATGACCTACAATCCCAGAATCTTGTAGTTTGAAGGGCCCTCACTGGCTTTTCTAGTAGAATCTACACCTGTAAAAGAATCTTTTCTCCAACATCTCTGACAAGCCGCTGTCCACCCTACAGTGGGGGGAAATTCTCTCCCTCTCAAGGCTGCCCACTTTATGGCCTCTCTAGTTGCTAGGAAAGTTTTCCTATTTATATTGAGCCAAAATCTGTCTTTTTGCAACCTCTATCCATTGTTCTTAATTCAGCTCTTTGGGGACAAGCAGAACAATCTAATCCCCACCTGATGGCTCTATAATAATAATATTAAGAATAGCAGCTAACTTCACAGAGTGCCTGCTGTATGCCAGGCACTGTGCTGAGTGCTTTACAATTGTCTCATTTGATACTCAAAATAACCTGGGAAGTAGGTGCTATCATTGTTGCCATTTGACAGATAAGGAAACTGAGGCAAACAGCATCCAGAAGAGTAACATAGCTAGTAAGTGTCTAAAGTCAGATTTGAATTCAGGTTTATCATGCCCCCCTCAGTCTTCCAAACACCTCTAGTTTCATAATCCAAGTGACAGTGACTGTGGTTGTGATGGCTGGCCAAGTCACCCACAGTTTTCCAAATGCTTGAACAAACTTTCAGATCAGTGCTTGGTTAGTTTATTCTTCTGCATCTGTGCCAAAAGAAACTTAAGCAAACAAGAAATGTGTCTGCTTTGGGGGATCTGCAGGATATTTCCTGGACTGAATAATTGGTTTGTATAGTTTTCATTTGTTTAAATCAAGGCTTGTTTAACATTTTCTGAAAGAGAATAGCTGGCTATATCTAATAAACAAAGCAAGCAAGCAAACAAACAAAAATCTCTGAGTGTAAGTTATGTATCACAATGTAAGGAGAATAAGGCCACACACCTCCTCGAATTAATCAAAGTGACTGTGTGAAACTGAGTCAAATCCTAAACTCTTTGTATGAAATGGAAGCTCTATCGCAGAGGCAGGGAAAAGAGATTCGGAGCAAATCTGAATGGAGCATGTATGGAGAAAAGAGAGGTCTGAACTCTGGGAGAGAAGGGAGATATGGAGGGGAGTCATAGGCTGTAAAGGAGATAAATTCTCTGGGAGGTAGATTCAGGCTGAGAGAAGACACAGTGTGGGTAGGAATATTCTCAACTCCCAGAGCAAATGACAAAACGTTGGGAAACACTGACGGCAACAAAGGAAAAAATTGCATTTACATTTCAGTGGGAAAAATGAGATTTTCCTCAATTTACCTAGTTAATAAGAAGTCATCACTCTGTTGCAAGCTTAAAAATTAGTAACTATCATCTTCTTATACCACTCTCAAGAGTTTGAAACTGACATCCATGAAGGCCACCCATAAGGACTGAATTTAAATTTTATTTATCTCTTCATATTTAGTATCAAATTCAAAAGTTGCAGCTTATTTCATTTAGTTATTTTGCTCAAGAAAATGCTGTGAACTTTGAGAACAGTTACTCCCGAAAGAGCCCCTGTGTGTCGAAGTGAAATTTTGGCTGTCCATACTCAACAGGGCAGGCCAAAGAGAACCCTCAGTATAAAGGCTAACCATTGTCCGTAAGAATTAGAGACCTCAGGTTGGAGATGCATCAATTGATATGAATGTGCATGCACACTTCAATATATACACATCCTGAACTGGTAAACATACTTTGATCTCTCTGTACTTCAACACACACGCCATGGGAATCACCATGACAGAATGTATTATGCATTGATCCACATTAATTCAGTAAAATTATTCAGTCCAAGGTCAAGGTTCATGAACATCATGTTTTGAGTTGGGTCCACTATTTTAATGACATGGTATATGGCAAAATCAGTATGTAGAGTGTGTTTGGCTTTGTACTTGGGTGACGAAAATGAGACTGGCTAAAATATGCTTTGTTTTATGAGGGTTAAATTGCCTTAGCTTTGGTTCCTAAAATTTTGTCACTAGATCCCTAAATAGTTTCATTCTCTTGTTTCCCCCCACTCCTCTTTGGTTCTACTGTTCTTTTACTCAGAAATAGGACAAGTCATCCCATCAAGTGCTTTATTTTATTTATATATAAAATTTGAACAATAAAACCTGTCTTATCAATAAAGATTAAATTCTATGAGAGGATTTTGGAAAATTAAAAAAATATGCACATCTAGATATGCACTATTATTATAGTATAGATCCACAGATTATCAAAATATTCCTATTTAGAAATTATTTGTTAGGCTGCCCCACTCTTGGTTTCATTTTGTCCTTGAGCTAAGATTTCTTTTCCTATCTCTTCTACCAAACAAATATCCAAAGGCATTTATTCAGCATTTATGTGCAGAGAACTGTGATAGAGTTACAAAGATTAAAATGGTGGTCATAGGATCAAAAATTGTGAATCAGGAGAGATTTCAGAACATCATGTACCCAACCCCTTCATTTTACAGATATGAAAATTGTGGCAAAGAAAAGTTAGTAAATGACACATCTGGGATTTGGTCCAAGGTTACTGGGTCTTCAAATTCAGCACTCCTTCCACTGCATCGTAATCCTGTCCCTCAAAAAGTTTGCAGTCAACTAAAGATTCTTGTTAAGATGTTCATATTTCCCCTCTCTGTTTCTTCTCTTGATCTTGTCTAGAATGTTTATGGTGATTTTCTAATATGGTTGTTATTATGGTAGAAATGATTGAATAATGATTTCCTGAATCTTTTAATTGCCAAAAACATTTCCCAAATTAATGCTGGAGATATTTCATAGACGTCAGCTCTCAGAGACAGTTCCTTGCCTAACACTAACCAAGTGCAAAAGGAATAGGTCTTAATCTTTCCTAGGAACCAGACATAGAGAACAGAGAATTTTTTTTCAAATTACTTAAATTACTAAGACATGAGCTCAAAACATATCAGTCATAATAATCTAATGAGAAGGAAAGAATATGGAGAAGTGTTTTCAGAGAAATAAAAAATAGACAAACAATGTAAATCCAGCCCCCTGTGGTCTCACTTCCCAAAATAACCGCAGTAGGAACTGGAAAACCATCAAACCGCTTCTCATGCTCTATAATTTGAGCTTGAAGAGAGCTGTAACATCTGTGCCGTACCTTCACTCAACTGTGTCAAGAGCACATATTTTTTCTTTTCTCTTCTGGGAAACTAAAATTTCTCTAAGAGAATTACAAGTCTTTGTCTAAGAATTGCAAAAAAAAATAGCTTTGAGATTATTTTATTCTTTCCTATGTCAGTTTAACTTACTAAAGTAATTTCAGTAACAAAGACTAATAAATAGAAATGCGGTGGTGCCCCTCACATCATCATCTGTTCTTCTATGTACTTTTGTATATCCCGAGAGAGGAGGATGCCTATGTCCCAGTTGCTATGGAAGTCTCTCTTTTTCTTTTCTTGACAGTTGTCCAGTCAGGCTCCAGGCTGTCAGTGTCCAGTGATGCAGCCAACATAGCCAAAGTTTAGGTAGTAGGGAGAGTTGTAAAGGGAGACAAACTTTTATGCTTATCTAATAAAGTCGATGTGGGTCACCTTGGTGGCATGGGTAGAGAGCTGGTCTTAGAGTCAGCAAGATGAGCTCACACCTTGTACTCATAACACGGGTGGCTCTGAGCAAGTTGCTTAAACTTTCACTGCCACAGGCAACTCTCTAAATTGTAGATGAGTTGTCCTTTATTATCTAGCCCAAGCTACCTTTCTAGGCCTATTTTACATATTCTCCTTCTGGCACTCTGTAGTCTAAGAATTACAGTAAGAACAACAGTAATAGCAGCAGTTATATAGTATAGTTATATAGTATAGGTCTGCAAAGCACTTTAAGAATATTATCTTATTTTATCCTTATGACATCTTTGAGGGGTATTATTATCCCCATTTTACAGATAAGGAAACTGAGGCAAACAGAGGTTAAGTGTCACACAGAGAGTAAGTAGATAAGGCCAGGTTGAACTCAGGTCTTCGTGACTTCAGGTTTAGTGGTCTATGGACTGCTCTACCTAGTTACCTAGTAAAACTGGACTTCTTACTTTTCACCAGTCCATCTCCATCTCCTGTCTCTGTGCCTTTGCTCTGGCTGTCTCCCAGGTCTGAAATGTACTTCCCCTTCACCTCAACCTTACAGGTCTCTTTACTTCCTTCGTGACTCAGATCAAGTTGCTGTATCCAACTCTTCATGATCCCATGGGTCGTAGAACAACATGTTCTTTGATGTGCTGCTATCTCTCAAAATCTGTCTCAAAAGCTTATGATCCTTCATGACACTAACTACCGATCTTATCCTATGACATCATCTTCTCCTTTTGCCTCCCATCTTTCCCAACATCAGAGTCTTTTCCACAATCCTGTCTTCTCATCATGGGTCAAAGAATTTAAGCTTCAGTTTCAGCATTTGTCTTTCCCATGGATAGTTAGAGTTAATTTCTTTAAATATTGATTGATTTGAGTTTCTTGCTGTCCAAGAGATTCTCAAAAGCCCTTCCATGTGAAAAGACTTTTTTGATCCCCTCAACTACTTGTTATCTCTATCTTGTATTCTTTTGTATTTCTTCTATATATAATTATATATGCATTTGTTTTCTTTGATAAAGTGTAGACTCCTTGATAGCAGGAATATCTTATTCTTGTCTTTGTATCCCCATACCTAACTCTATGACTGGTACATAGTAGGTGCTTAATAAATGTTTATTAGTTGATTGCTTGATGATCTCAGTCTATGAAAGGAGTTCCCATGTCAGAAATTCCCCACACCTATGAAATCCCTCGTCCAGACCAGAAAGAAAACAAGAAGGAACAAAAAGAAGTGAGGGAGTGAGGGAGGGAGAAAGAAAGAAAAAGAGAAAGGAGAATGAATGAGAGAGGGAAAGAGAGATGGAGGTTAAAAGGGAGGGAGTGAGAGAGAGAGAGAGAGAGAGAGAGAGAGAGAGAGAGAGAGAGAGAGAGGAATGCCTAGCTATATTTTACAAGCTTAGAAAAAAAGACCTAGTGCATTATCACTCAAGGATGATATGCAAACGTTATTAATTGTAAGTGATGGCAGAGGAAATGTGCTTACCTATCTTGTCTGTGTGGTTAAGAAAGCGACCAACTATGCCCCTAGGCATTATGGCCAGTTATTGGATATGAAGATTAGAATAAACTAAACTTATCGAGGCAATTCTAACAATAACTTTGTACTTTCACAGTTTCTACTGTGTTCTTTCTTTTAATCAATCCTAGGTACTGTCTAACTTCAGTGCCAGGATGTGAGTCATACCACTGTGCCAATAAGACTTTATTTGCCTAGTATAAAGGAATGGGTTAGCCCTGAGACATACCAGATGATAATTGTTTTTTGGTTTTTCAAACATGCAGTGAGCAATGATCTGTTAATGTGCCACCCCCATGTTCAGTCTCTTGGAGAATCATTTTCCGCCCTCATATTTGGTCATCTGGGTGGTACTTCAGAGCATGGTTTTTCTACAGGTTCACTGACAAAGACTGGTCATTTACTAGGCAGACTGATCTAAAGCAGACACTATAGAAACCATAGAATGTAACTGGTTTAGATTGGTTAAAGCTGAAAACATTCATTGAAATGATTCCAGGAGAATCAATGAGGTAGTTGTGTAGATTGAGGCCCTTCCCCTGTCAAGGATCCAGATATTGACCAATGAAAGATTCTTAAAAGAAGTCATAGAAACCTTTCTTCAAAACAAGCCTCCAAGCTTTGTAGTATGACTTGACCAGAAAAGTGGTTTCCATTGCTCTTGTAAATAACATATCTAAAGACATGATCTGGCAGTTTAATAAGCCAAGAGTGTGTTAGCTTTCCTAACACATCACATACATGCAACTATGGAATCATTCAATGTCTCTAAAGTAAAAATTATATAGTGTGGTAAGAGATGAGTGATATATAGAGAACAGAAATATACAATATAAAAAGCCAGGTCAGACTATATTTCCTTCTCTTCTGTTGAAGTTGTCAATTGAAATTCAGAGTGGTGTAGTTGTTTCCAGTAACCTAAGAAAAATGTTATTTTTATCTTGTTTTCCAAAACTGACCCATGTTCTTCAAAATAGAAACAGCGGAATGCCTATATCACTAAGAACATTCTTGTCTTTAAATGAATATGATCTTTTGTTTTTAATCTTTCATTCTGGGAGAAGGAGGGGGTCACTATCTCTTTTTAATTATTATTTCTCCTGGTTGGCTAATTGTTTTGTGATAAGAAAGTATCTTTATTTTGACTGGCAGTTCTTTTTCTTGCCCAGGTTTGAGGAACAATAAATCTCTTAACTGTTTAGGGTAGGTTTACCCTCAGGCTGACTAAAATAATGAGGAAGTATTTCAAAATGCGTCAAAGCAAGATTCATTTTGGTGTCTTTTTTCTGACTTTCAACTGTTCTTTAAGACTTGATCTGTACTAAGAACATATTTCATTTAAGAGATACATAATCCAATTTAACAAGTATTTACTAAACTATTAATATTTGCTAGGTGCTGTATAAGGTTTAAAAGATACAAAGACAAAAATACTAACATCTCCGCCTCCAAGGAACTTCCATTCTCCTCGGGATGTGTAACATTTAAACTGTTATGTAAGTACAAAATATATACCATGTAAATAAAGCAATTCTTGGGGCGTATGAGAGTAATAAAATAATTGTTGGTGTCAGAGCTGAGAAATCCAGATAGTTGAGAGAGTTCACAAAGTGCTTTACTGGAGGCCAAGGGAATAGTTCTGAAGCTGTCTAATAATGCTGTTGGGGCACTACAATTATAGGCACATGAAAGGAAATCACATGACATACATCCTTGTTCAAGGATCTTATCCCCCTTGCTTACCTTAAATGTACCTTAAAAGTCAAGATGTCTCCAGCAATGACAAGGGAAAGTCATGCAGTCATGATTGGAGATGGTTGCCCTTGCTTTGTGAAAGTCTACTTACATAAACCTCTGTGAATACCTAGGACAGTACTTTGCATGTTGTGTTCGCTCTTTGTTGCCTGAAGAAGACCATGCCATCAGAGAAATGAGGACTCAGATGGCTCTAAAGGAGACGTGAGGCTGCTTACCTGATTACTTTGCATATAGGTGATTAGTGAAGAGCTGCTGTCCTAGGTGCTCTGAGTATATCCCACTCCTTCTCCTCTGTACATCCATAAAATGGGGATAATAATAGTAGTTACCTCACAGGGTTGTTTTGGGGTTCAAAAGAGCCTATATATATATATATATATATATATATATATATATATATATATATATATATATATAGTACTTTGTAAACTTTAAAGCACTATAAAAATAATAGATACTATCATCATCCTTATTATAATTGGATTTGACACTAGTTAAAAAGTTTTCTGTTACATCTTGATGCCATATTCCAAGAAAATAGTGAACCTATTGATGGAGATGATGATGATGATATGAACTGCCTTAGTATTGCTTAGCAGGGTATCATCAACTCCTGCTGTTACTTCTCAGTTGTATTCAGTCATGCCTAACTCATCATGTCCCCATTTGGGGTTTTCTTGGCAGAGATACTGGAGTTTGCCATTTCCTTCTCCAGATCATTTTACAGATGAGGAAACTGAGGCAAACAGGGTGAAGTGGCTAGTAAGTGTCTGAGGCTAGATTTGAATTTATGAAGATAAATCTTCCTGACTTCAGAGCTGGCATTCTATTCACTGTGCCACCTACTTGACCCCCCACTAATCAACTTTTTATTGCTCAGACCTTCAGGGGATGACTTCTCACATGATAGCATTTTATGTTACTTATCTTAAAATGTTTTGTCACCCTTCTTCCTCTAAATTATGTTCTTCAGCTCCCCATTTTCTGATATATATCCAAGTTCTCTGCTTCTTTACTAGTCTTTTTCTTCCTTGTTTGTACACTGAAGTTTTGCCAAGAGAAAGGAGCATTCGTTTTGTGTAAAAGGAATTGAGTTAAAATTCTGCTGCTATCACTTTCTGTGTGACCTTGGTTACTTTCCCTGAATCATAAGTTTTTTCATTTGCAAAATGAAGGAATTGCACCATATGGGATCTTAAGCCTAATCTAGATTTAAAATTCTAACATTTTTCTAATTTGCTCATATACTTGTGCATGTTATATTTATTTATGAACTTGTTTTATTCTCCTCCATTAGACTGTGGCCTCTTTGAAAGCTTTTAAAATCTTTAAACCTCTCCTAGCATTTAACTCAGTGAAATGAAAATAAGAAGTATTCTATAAATATTTGTTGAATCAAATGTAATGAAATTTGATAACTAAATTAGAATTCTTTGAAGCAACAGCTACCATAACCATATTTTCTATCAAATGAAGTTATGTAGGTAAAGTGATTTTCAAACCTTAAATTATTACTTAATCACTTATTATTATTACCACAAGTATCCTATACTAATATTTTATGCACAGAAAATACTCAAAAACTATTGATTGACAATGTGAATTTTAAATTTATTAACTTTTAAATTACTTTGTTAACTAACCTTTCCAAAGGAAAAGTATACTTGATAGTCTAGACTATGTATATGATAATCAAGTTATTTATAAAACGTTGAAATTTTTTAAAGATTTATCTTCCTTATATGGCCTTGGAGGAAACAGGTTCTCATTTGTCTACTAACTCTGTCACTATTTTTTTTGCAGGTTGTGGAAAACCCAGTGGTGAATCACACATTCAAATCAATTTCAAAGCATTTACTAAATGTATGATGCCCTCTCTTCCTTTGCCTAAGGGTGTGGTCCAGAAAGACTCCCCATATCACTTATATTTTTATTCATTAGAAGCCACAAATATTGTCTGGTAAGGAGTCTAGAGAATATGACTCACATGGCCTGACTCCTTGAAATTTCAAATCTTATCAATCTACAAGAGATTATGTACAATTACCTCAAACTACAGCCTGAATTATTAAATAATACTATGATAATGTGATGATTATTATTAACATTCTAGCCCAGTGTTAAGTGTTATAACTGAGTTAATCTGGATACAAACCAAGGTTTCCTTTTAAGACGACCAACAACCAGGTGCCTACTGAGTACTGACTCTGCAAAGACAATTTTAGTAGAAGTTATTTATCCCAAGGTAGAACTAAGTTACATTAAAGGTAAATAAACAAGGAAGGTTTTGGAAAACTATAAGGGAATGTACAAGGCATGCACCATTTAACATGGATGCCTGGTTAGTTTTGTTAACAGTTTTTTCTTTAGAGTTCCCAGGTACTAAAAAGTATGTATATCAATAAATAAAATACAAGTAAAGTCAGTCTTTAAAAAATAAAATCTAAATTGATTTGTATTGTTTGTTATTTATTTTGATAGAGGATAAGTCAGTATGACTATAAGGTGAGAAAATTGCTTCTTTTTCTTTTTTTTTGAACAACAATGAAGTCATTTAATTAATTAATTAAGTGATTCTTGGTTTCCTCATTGTAAAATATGGGGTTAGATTAGATGATTTCCAAGGTCCCTTCCTAAGAGAATTGTTTCTTAACCAACATGCTTGTAAGGTGGAGAGAATGCTGAACCTGGAATTAGGAAGACCCTTGAATATTGCTGCTGAGACTTGGGAAAGTCTCTTAAGTTCTCTAAATGTCATCTGTAAAAATGGGAGAAATGAATAATTGTAGCACCTCATAAGGATATTGTGAATCTCAAATGAAATCAAGTATGTATTAGGTAGTGAGGAGATCCTGGGAGTGGAAATTCCCTTATGGGAGATCTGTAGCTCATTTGTAATTAGAGACTTAGAAAATTTGGGTACTAAGAGGTTAAGTTGCCCACTCAGCTAGTATGTCTCCTAGTCAGGAATCTGAATCCAGGTCTTTGTGTCTATAAAGCCAGTCCTCTGTCCAACACACCACAGTGCCTTTCTAAAATATTATTTTAGATAATATATAACACATATAATATTTATATAATAAATATATAATATTTATATAATATTATTATTATATATAAAAGAATTGTCCCTTCAAAGTAGTCACTTTGGTAGTGACTAGGTCTCTTCAAGGCAGCAAGATGTTGTAGTATATAGGGGGTTGGGCTTGGGGTCAGGAAGACTAAAGATCAAATTCAGCTCCTTGATGATACTTTACATTACTTTTTATATATATTTAAAAAAAAGACTTTAAAACTAGGGTAATTCAGTTTAGGGGAAAGAACAATGAGAGAACAATATTATCTTCATGTATGTGAAGAAGGATGATATGTCATCATATGGAGAATGGTGATCTCCATTGATCTTTATTTCTACTGAGTATATTTTTGGCAGATAGAATGGATTTGAATTATAATCAAATTTTATTCAACTCAGCAAACATTTATTAAACAACTATTATGTGCGAGGGACTGACAATAAAAGAAATTTATATTAGCCCCGAGGAAAAATATCCTGACATTGAGATGATTTTACCTTTATAATGATGATTATGCTGTTAATTTTTCAAAAATTACTGAAGATTCTTCCTTGGAGGTTATAAAGGGTGCTTGAGACAGTACATTTGTGGAGACTTTCCTGAGGGCAAGAGTATGCATTAAATGATCATCTGAACTACTTTTGAACTCTCTTATTTGGTAATGAGAGTAAAGCATAATTCATCTTCACAGTCCACATAACCAAACATAACAAAAGGTCTTCCAGAAGGCTGCAGGCATGTTTATATATGAAGAAATCAATTCCATCTATGGAATAAAGTGTCATAACAAGTGTCAGACATGACCTCTCCCTTCCTGCAGGAATGTTGTCACACACCCACTGATAGTTATTTGCTGAAACTTGACCCAATGCCCTATTTAGAATGTATATAACTATTTGCTGTTGTATTATATTAACCTATTATTGCTATGGTGGTTTTCTTATGGATTCTCAAAGTACTTCATAAACAATCATTTGTTTTTATTCATGCCGGAAGAGATTGGTCACTACCTCCATTTTCCCAGAAACCACATGGTGTTACAGAGGGGCTAGATTATTTGTGCAAATCCCAGTTACCTTCTGAAGGATGAAGAAATGCAAAACAAAAAGTAGAAGACTAGGTTGGAGATGGATAAACACTGTGATGGAGTGGGAGAGCTAAAACAAGTGAAAATATGCATAGTGGGTATGCAGAGGGGGTGTTGGAGACATCTTAAGAAGTGTTGTGTGTGATGGAAGAATTGAATGTGATATGGCTGATTTCCCTTTATATCCCCCAACAAAGCCAAATGACCAATTGAGTCACTTTCCCAAGTCACCTAGGCAGCTATCATTTTGGCCTACATTAACTGAATCAAAAAAAATCTAAAATTCTTTTTTTTTTAATATAAATTTATTTATTTAACTTTTTACATTCATTTTCACAAAATTTTGGGTTCCAAATTGTCTCCCCATTTATCCCCTCCCCCACCCCAATGCACCAAGCATTCTAATTTTCCCTATCACCAATCTGCCCTCTCTTCTATCATCCCTCTCTTCTCTTCTCCCCATCTTCTCTTTTGTCCTGTAGGGCCAGATGACTTTCTATTCCCCATTAACTGTATTTCTTATTTCCTAGTAGCAACAACAATACTAAACAGTTGTTCCTAAAACTTTGAGTTCCAAATTCTCCCCATCTCTCCCTCCCCACCCATTCCCTTTGTGAAGGCAGGCAATTCAATATAGGCCCTATTTGTGTAGTTTTGTGAATGACTTTGATAATAGTCATGTTGTGTAAGACTAACTCTATTTCCCTCTGTCCTATCCTGCCCCCCCATTGTTTCTATTCTGCCTTTTGATCCTGTCCCTCCCCGAGTGTTGACTTCAAATTGCTCCCTCCTCCCTTTGCCCTCCCTTCCATCATCCCCCCCAACCTGCTTATCTCCTTCTCCCCCACTTTCCTGTATTGTAAGATAGCTTTTCATACCAAAATGAGTGGGTATTTTATTCCTTCCTTTAGTTGAATGTGATGAGGGTAAACTTCATGTTTTTTTTCTCAGCTCTCCTCTTTTTCCCTCCACTAAAAAGTCTCCTGCTTACCTCTTGAATGAGAGATAATTTACCCCATTCCATTTCACCCTCTTTCCTCCCACTACATTTCTCTCTCACTATTTACCTTAATTTCTTTTAAGATATGGTCCCATCCTATTCAATTCACTCTGTTCTCTCTGTCTCTGTATGTGCATGCATGTGTGTATGTGCACATGTGTACATGTGTGTGTGCATCTGTGTGTGTGTGTGTGTGGTCCCACCAACTACGCAGATAATGAAAAGTTTTAAGAGTTACAAATATTGTCTTTCCATGTAGGAATGTAAACAGTTCACCTTTGGTAAGTCCCTTATGACTGCTCTTTACTGTTTACTTTTTCATGCTTCTTCTCCTTCTTGAGTTTGAAAGTCAAATTTTCTTTTCAACTCTGGTCTTTTCATCAAGAATGCTTGAAAGTCCTCTGTTTCATTGAAAGACCATATTTTCCCCTGTATTATACTCAGTTTTGCTGGGTAGGTGATTCTTGGTTTGAGTCCTAGTTCCTTTGACTTCTGGAATATCCTATTCCATGCCCTTCGATCCCTTAATGTAGAAGCTGCTAGATCTTGTGTTATCCTGATTGTATTTCCACAATACTGGAATTGTTTCTTTCTAGCTGCTTGCAGTATTTTTTCCTTGACCTGGGAATTCTGGAATTTGGCCACAATGTTCCTAGGAGTTTCTCTTTTTGGATCTCTTTCAGGTGGTGATCGGTGGATTCCTTCAAAACTTATTTTGCCCTCTGATTCTAGACTCTCAGGGCAGTTTTCCTTGATAATTTCATGAAAGATGATGTCTAGGCTCTTTTTTTGTTCATAGCTTTCAGGTAGTTCCATAATTTTTAAATTGTCTCTCCTGGATCTATTTTCCATGTCAGTTGTTTTTCCAATGAGATATTTCACATTCTCTTCCATTTGTTCATTCTTTTGGTTTTGTTTTGTGATTTCTTGGTTTCTCAGAAAGTCATTAGCCTCCATCTGTTCCATTCTAATTTTGAGAGAACTATTTTCTTCAGTGAGCTTTTGAACCTCTTTTTCCATTTGGCTAATTCTGCTTTTGAAAGCATTCTTCTCCTCATTGGCTTTTTGAACCTCTTTTGCCAATTGAGTGAGCCTATTTTCAAGGTGTTATTTTCTTCAGCATTTTTTTGGGTCTCTTTTACCAAGGTATTGACCCGTTTTTCATACTTTTCTTGCATCTCTCTCATTTCTCTTCCCAGTTTTTCCTCCACCTGTCTAACTTGATTTTCAAAATCCTTTTTGAGCTCTTCCATGGCCTGAGCCCATCAGACATCCACCTCGGATGTCTGGGATACAGAGGCCCCAACCTCCAAGTCTTTCCCTGATGGTAAGCATTGTTCTTCCTCATCTGAAATGAAAGGAGGAAACATCATCTGTTCCCCAAGAAAGTAGCCTTCTATGGTCTTATTTTTCTTCCCTTTTCTGGGCATTTTCCCAGCCAGTTACTTGACTTCTGAGGTTCCTCTCCACCCTTGCCTAGATCTGCCCAGCTAGTGCTTGGGGTCTCAGATTCAAATGCTGCTCCCCAACCTCAGGGCTCTCAGTGGCGGGAGCGGCTGCTATTCAATGTGAGCTTAAGTTGTGGTGCTCAGGTGGGGGCAGGGCCGCCTCCCAGGCTCAGTTCTCTCAGGGGGTTTATGCAGAAACCTTTGGTAATGGTCCTGAGCTCCTTTCTGCTCCGGGAGTCCTGGGCTGCTGCTGCCTCTGCCACTGATGCCTCTGCTGCTGCCTCCTGAGGGGTCCGAGTCACGGAGACACCCCGCTCTCCTCTTGGCCAGCCTAGACATTTCTCTCACTGACCTGTAGCTCCTGTGGGTGAAGAGACCTTCGCGGCCACTGGAGGTTCCATCCCTGAAGCCTGCACGGATCTGCTCCTCTGGGGCCGCATGGCCAGGGCTGCACAGGGGTGGGCTCTGCTGGCTGGTGCGCGATGGACCTTTGGGGTCAGTTTTTCAGGGCTCTCTGGAACGGAAATCTCTTCCACTGTGTTCCTGCATGGCTTGCACTGTTCCAGAATTTGTGGGGAGTTCTTTTTACAGGAAATTTATGGGCTGTGGGTTCTGAGCTAGCATACAGTGAGTCTTTCTACTCCACCATCTTGGGCTTCCCCCCAAAAATCTAAAATTCTTAGACTGGAATGGCAATTTTACTTACTATTTTTACTTATTAAAATGTCTCTTTTAGTAAAGTCTTTCTTGATTCACCATGGCATGAGATATTCCTAGATTCTTGGTTCTTGATTGAAGGCTGTGTTAGCAGATCACTGGCTTTGGAACCTTAACAGATCACCAACGTGAAAAGACATTGAGTATGGACAATGGTGCCTTGTAACAACTGACTTCCCAAAATAAATAAATGTATGCAGGATATATTTTAAAATTTAATCCACAATATTAATATTTTTTCTTATCACTTTCTTAAGTCTGGACAATCAAAAAAATAATAAGTCCTGATTTACTGATTTCCAAGATATAAATGTTCACACTGAAAATTTCATAATTAACCCTTCATAGCTTCAGGCTGGCTTTCATATACCCATGAGTATGAATCTGGTAAAGGAATGTTTGACTACTACCCATGGACAAAGCATATTATGTCCAAGTATATCATCACCTAGAGCAATTGTTCATATATAGTAGGCATCTAATACAAATTTGTCACTTATTTGATTATTGATTGATGACTAACCTAGCAGAGAGGCTCATCACCAGACTGTCTGTTGGGAGATAATTTTTTTAAGTCACAACAACTCTTTAAAACCATCTACCAAAGGGTTTGAATTTTTATCACTGGAGCAAATATATATACTGAAGAGAGCACATATCCTTGAAATATTGAATTGTGAGTATGCTCAAAGGAAATAAATGGGTCAGGTTAACCACATGTTTCAGGTAGGATTTAATGGGCACTGAATTAATAATAAAAGGTTGTTTGATTAGTGTGGAATTACAATAAGGGGAGTTAGATGATCTTCAGGGATATCTTTATCAGCTATGATATTATAATAAAATGTTACCTTTTTTTCCCCTAGTAGCAATAGCAACCTGAGTCTTATGACAACTCTATGAGGGAGGAAGGGCAAATAATTGTTTCCTCTTTTCACATAAAAGGGACAGTTCAGAGACATGATGTAATGGGCAGATGGGAACACAGGTAGTCACTGGCAAAGCCAAGTTCTGAATCCAGATCTTCTGAATTCAAGTCCATGGCTTTTATATACCAGTCAAGTGGCCAGATAGTCATATTTGAAACACTCCTTCCTCAGTATAATACTGATATTCTTCTTTACAATTTTCCTTTCAGAAAAGCCACACAAATCATCACTTTCCTATTTGCCTTTACCATTATAGCATAATCCTTTTCTATTTCAACATACTGTCATAATATGTTGCATTTCCCATGTTTACATCATAAGTTTAATTGATTAAATTTTCAGTTGACTACTCCCTGATTCCCTTTAAGTAGTTATATATCTCTAGTTCACACTGGCAGGTATATAACTACTGAAAATCTTCCTGATATATCAAATCCTATATGTGGTATATGGATTCTTATAAGCTCTAGACTCAGATATTGGCATTTTCTGACCTTGTCTCCAGGTTTAGGGTATGTGTCATTATCTTGTGAGTCTAAAGACCTTTTCTCAATGACTATGGCCTATAATAAGACAGTGACAAATGGAAAAACATTAAAAATTCACTCATTCAACTTGGATATGACAAATGTCCTGAGAGCAAAAGAAGCTTTGGGATGACCATTTCATTTTTCATTGGTTATTCAATCTACTTGCCTTTTCAAGTTGTATTCTGTTTGACCCAAAACAGGTGAAGGATTTTTTCAAGATGTGATGAATGTTAGTCATTGGATCATATTACGTATTTGTAAATTAGCTTGAAATTCCCCAGTTCCACTGTCATTGGCACATCTAGACAAGTAAATAAAGACTCAGCTTCATGATTTCGATTTGCCAATGTTTTTGAAACTCTGGAAAAATTTTCCTTGAGGAAAAAAATAGTTAACACACATCCTCAGTTACCACTTATTTGGAAAGTCATTCGGAAAGTCCTTCCCCAGCATCTGGATTGTATCATGCTTGCTTCATATTTGAGCTGTGTAATTAAAAAAAGCCCTGGCAGAAAAAATAGTTAGGCCTCCTTAGGTGAGATGAACTTGTAGACAGACTCCTAGGAGATGATCTAGCTTGCAGATACCTCTCTTTCTCTTATGGACCACATGGAATATTTATGTTTTTCACTGGGCCAAACTCCCTCATAAAGTTTGACTCTAGAAATGTTCCACCTCAGTCAGTCAAAAAATGGGGAGAATCAGAGGGTACATTGTTTTGCTATTGCTGTGTCCTTCAAGGAGATGGAACCACATTTGAGTGGAACCCCAAACAGATTCTACTTGATGGTCATGCTTGAGAAAGGATACAGATCTGTTTTTGTTTACCTAATCTGAATGTGCTGTAGATGTTCTTGGTTTTGAATAAGTAGGAGCACAAGCATCATAGGGCTAAGATAAGAAAAACATGCTAACTATTTTACGGTTTGGCTTTTAACTCTATAAAACTCTATAAAAGAGAGTTAATGAGATAAAGGATCATCTGTTATTTCCTCTCTCTATACCCCTTGCCACTCCCTCCCTCACAATAAAGGATTAGATACTCACCAGGACTGGATAGAACCCACAATGTTTGTTTCTCTGCGCTTTTCTTTCATGGACTTCCATCCTCTGCTCTGTTGATCCCCGCCTTTACATCTCCAGAACTAAGCTTCTTCACAGACAATGAATTACTCCTTGCAGTAGTGTTTTACTGGTAGTGTTTTACTGTTTTCCTAGTTTGTTTCTCTACCTTGCTTCCATTAACAAAAAGTCAATGCTTGTTCTGCCTTTAGAAGTATCTGAATGCCTTCTGTCACCTGCCCCAGAGTTCAGGACATCTAGAAAAGGAACTCAGACATGCTAGGGAAGAGACTCCAGAATATGCAGTGTTTCTTTGGATTGGCATCAACTGGCCAACTCAACAGAGAAACTTTAGATCTAATGAAGCAGTCAAGGTTGGAGTCCCTGATGTGGTGTGGTATAGTTTTTCCCAAAGAAAATGAAATGACTGACTCACAGTTTGATGTACAGGTAAAATAACTCTTTCTTACATTTTTTGTTTGTTTTTCTATAGAAAACCTATAGCATTATGGTAGCCAGTACAGTATGCACTCTTAGGTTTTAAGAGGCTATCTGGTGGAGAAGAAAGAAGAGTAAACTTCAAGCCATAAGGTCTAGTTCTGACTCTACTACTAACCAGCTATGTGCCTTTGGACAAATAATTTACACTCTCTGTGATTTAGTTGTCTTATTTGTAAAATTCAAGGGACTGAACTCAATGATTTGCAAGGATTTTTCAACTTCAAATTCTTATTTAATATTTTATTTTTCCCAATTACACGTAAAAACAATTTTAACTTTTTTTCAAATTTTCAATTTTCAATTCTTTCCCTTCCTCCCTTCCCCCACCATTTAGAAAGCAAACAATTTAATGTAGGTTATATCTCTGTAGTCATGCAAAACACATTTCCACGTAAGGTATTCCATGAATGAAAATGCAAACCAAAAAAGCCCCCAACCCCACACCCCCGAAAAGAACCTTAATAAAAATAAGGTAGAGAAAAAGTATCTTTGACCCATGTTCAGGCTCTACCAGTTCATTTTCTGAAGATGGACAGCACCTTTCATCCTTAATCCTACAAAATTGTCTTGATTCATTGTATTACTGAGAATAATTAAGTTATTCATAGTAGATCGTCATACAACATTGCTATTACTGTGTACAATGTTCTCCTGGTTCTGCTCATTTCATTTTGCAACAGTTCATGCAAGTCTCTCCATGTTTTTCTGAGAGCATCCTGCTCATCGTTTCTTAAAGCATAATAGTATTACATCACAATCATATACCACAACTTGTTCACCCACTCCCCAATTGATGGAAATCCCCTTGATTTCCAATTCTTTGCCACCACTAAGAGAGTTATTATATTTTTGTACACATAAGTCTTTTTCTTTTTTGTTTTTTTATATCTTTGGGATACAGACCTAGTAGTGGTATTTCTTGGTCAAAGGGTATGCATGATTTTATAGCCCTTTCGGTATAGTTCCAAATTGCTCTCCAGAAAGGTTGAATCAGTATACAACTTCACCAAATGTGCATTAGTGTCTCATCTTTACCACATCTCTTCCAGCATTTCTCATTTTCCTTTTCTTTAATATTAGCCAATCTGACAAGTGTGAGGTAGTAGCTCAGAGTTTGAATTTGCATTTCTCTCATCAACCATGACTTAGATCATTTTTTAAATTTGACGATAGATAGCTTTGATTACTTCAGAAACTGTTCATATCCTTTGACTCTTTATCAGTTGATGAAGGGCTTTTTTTTTTTATAAATTTGACTTAATTTTCTTTGTGCTTGAGAAATGAAGTCTTTGTCAGAGAAATTCACTGTAAATTTTTACAGCAATGATTACCAACTATATATTTCCCTCCAGCCTACTTCTCCCCTGTTTATCCTACTCTCTCTCTCCTTTTACCCTATCCATTCTCAAAAGTGTTTTGCTTCTGACTTAACTTTCCCAAATTTTTCTCCTTCCTATCAGCTCCTCCCCCTTCTTTTATCTCCTTCCCTTTCTACTTTCTTGCATGATAAGATATATCCAACTGATTGTGTATATTATTCCCTCTTTGAGTCAATTCTGATGAGAATAAAATTCGTGTGCTTCCCTCTCCACTTCCCTCATTTCTCCCTCCACTGTAAAATCTCTTTCAGGTCTCTTTTATGTCAAATAATTAATCCCATTCTACCTCTCCCTTTCCCCTTCTCTCAGTGCATATATCTTTCTCATCCCTAAATTTTACTTTTTTTTAGATAATCATGACTTCACATCAGCTCACTCCTCTGTTTTCTCTCTCTCTGTATATTCGTTCTAATCACCCTAATAACGAGAAAGTTATTAGGAGATATAATAATACTTTTCCATGTAGGAATATAAACAGTTTAACCTTATTGAATCCCTTATGATTTCTCTTTCCTGTTTAACTTTTTATGTTTCTTTTTCATCTTGTAATTGAAAGATAAATTTTCTATTCAACTCTGGTCTCTTCATCAGGAGTGTTTGAACGTCCTCTAATTTCAATGATTTTTTTTCCCCTGAAGGGTTATACTTAGTTCTTCTGATTCTTGGTGGGTGATCCTTGGTTGCAGTCCTAGCTCTTTTACCCTCCATAATATCATATTCCAAGCCTTCTGAACTTTTCATGTAGAAGCTGCTAACTTTTGTGTTATCCTGACTATGACTCCATGATATTTGAATTGTTTCTTTTTGGATGCTTGCAGTGTTTTCTTCATGATGTGAGAGGACTTGAATTTGCCTATAATATTTCTGTTTTCATTTTGAGATCTCTTTTAGGAGGTGATAAGTGGATTCTTTCCATTTCTGTTTTATTCTCTGGTTCTAGAATATCAGAGCAGTTTTCCATGTTAATTTCTTGAAAAATGTCTAGGCTTTTTTTGTCATGACTTTCAGGTAGTACAACAATTCTTAAATCATATCTCCTAAATCTTTTTTTCCAGATCAGTTGTTTTGCCTATAAAATATTTAATATTTTTCTTTATTTTTTCATTCTTTTGATTTTGTTTGATTGTTTCTTGATATCTCATAAAGTCATTAGCTTCCACTTGCCCCATTCTAACTTTTAAGCAATTATTTTCTTCAGTGATATTTTATACCTTCTTTTGCATTTGGCCAATTCTACTTTTTCTGAGTTCTTTTTTTTTCAGTTTATTTTTGTATATCTTTTTCCATTTGACCAATTCTGCTTTTCAAGGCATTCTTTTCTCCATTGAATTTTTGTGCCTCTTTTACCATTTGGACTATTCTGTATTTTTAAGATGTTATTTTCTTCATTATTTTTTGTGCCTCCAAGCTGCTGAACCTTTTTCATGATTTTCTTGCATCATTTTCATTTCTCTTCCAAAATTTTTCTTTACCTCTCTTACTTGATTTTTAAAATTCTTTTTGAGCTCTTCCATGGCCTGAGATCAATTCATATTTTTCTTTGAGGCTTTGGAAGCAGAAATATTGACTTTGTTGTCTTCTTCTGAGTGTGTGTTTTGATCTTCCTTATTATAATTTTTCTGGTTTTTTTTCTGCTTGCTCATTTTCCAGTCTATTTCTTGACTTTTAACTCTACGCTAGAGTTGGACTCTGCTTTCTAAATGGAGGGGGCACTCTTCCAAGCTTCAGGTTTTTTGTGCAGCTGCTCCCAGAGATAATTCTAGAGACCTGTAAGTGTTTGACTCTTCCAAGGTGGTATGATCTAGGGAGAGATGTGTTTACTACTCTCCTGACCTATGCTCTGGTCTGTAAGTGACCACAGCACTTCATTCAACCTTGAAACTATGACCAGTGTCCCTGCTCCTCCATGGCTGCAAGCTCTGCTGTACTAGTGCTCGTCCTCACCCTGGGACTAAGGCCCAGGACTGTGACCCAGATCCAAGTATGGGTAATGTGACAGAGTCCTGCCCCTAGTTCCAGCAAAGGGACCCCTGTAAATCTCCTTCTGACCCATTTTCCAATCCCTTTAATGTCTGTGGACTGAGAAATCTGGAAATCCCTACTGCTGCCACTGATTCAATTACCCTGAGGCCTTCTGGGGCCCAGTCTGAACTAGTGCAGCCTGCTCTGGGCTGTGCTCCTTTTTCACCCCAGTGCAGACCTTTCCTGCTGATCTTCTCAACTGAGTTGAGTTAGGAAATTGTTTCACCTACTTTTTGTGGGTCTTGCTTCTCTAGAATTTGTTTAGAGTCATTATTCAAAGATATTTGGAAGGGTTGGGGGAGAGCTCAGGTGAGTCCCTCCCTTTATTTCATCCCCCAGCTTCAAATTTGATAATTTTATTTCTCCAAACTGCTTTTTTCAAATTTCATTTGCTCTCTTTCTATAAATTGTGTCTCTGATTAAAAATTCAGCTAAAATAATTTTCAGCTTTCCTAAAATAAGAAAAGATTTAAAAAAGCCTTCCTAAGAGGTGGAGAAGCATTACAGAGAACCAGTTATTTTATTTATTTATCTTTCCCCTTCAATAACAGTCACCCAAAATTTGGTTTGTTGAAAGGCACATTGTATTAGTAATATTTCAATCAGCTTTAGCCTAATTTAATTTCCCTGTCAACATTAGAAATTTGGGAAAAATAAATATTTTCCTCCTGTAATGGGGAAAAATGTTCTTTATTATCTAAAAATTCTAAGTATTCTGCCTCAACATTCAAGGAGTATGATCTCATGGGATGTGAAGTGCATGGTTGTAGCTTGAATAAGACAGGCAGGAAATCTGTGGAAAATTGATTGCTTCAGGGCTTTGCTTCATTATGATATGGAAAATATCCTTAGGGGTTTATCTACATTGATGAGCTTCATTCACAAGTTATTTAATAATTAATCTGAAACCCACGAATTCACAATTTGTCATAATGTAGTTATGGCTTATGTAATTCAACAAATATTTGGATACATTTGCCCTGTAATTTTTAAAAAGAGTCTACCACATAATACATAATGAAGACTCTAGTCTGAAGTGAATAGTCTTTTCAGTGGAAAGAGCACTGAATCTAGACTCTGGGTTTGAATCTCATACTACCTAAGTGAACACAGGCAAGCCACCAAACCTCTATTGGCCCAGAAAGTCATTAAGTTCCTATCTTGCTTTGGACATAGGATCATGTGGTCTTATATATATTTTGATAGTGTATCTTCAACTTCTGGTTTCCACAATAAATTCTCTTCCGTTTGTTTTGTTATGAATTATGATTGCTTTTCTTATTTAGGACTAATTTATCTTTTAGTTTATAATATATGCTGTACATAGAAGTAATGAAATGGTTTCTTTAAAATATTTTATGATTCAGACTTTTCATGTAGTGAGACTAGTTTTTGCCCCAATTACCCTAAATTTGATGATTTTGCCATAATTTCATAGAGATAACAATGACTAGTGAATGGAGAGCTGACCTTAATGCCATACATTTACTAGCTATGAAATCCTGCACATGTCATTCAGCTTCTACATGTACTAAGCAATTCCCAGTGATATATAACATGCATTTATGGAAATATTTCCCCCAGCTGATCAAATCACAGATTCTTTCTATGTGTGTGAAGTATCAAGAGAATATGGTGTTTTCTGCCCAGGTAGGTTTGGCATATTTTTGTAAAAAGTATTTTATTCTACAGTACTTGAAAATATCTCATATTGCTTTATAGAAAGAACATTATTACATATATTTATTTTATTAGTGGGGGAATAACCAAAGTAAAGCATAAAACAGAGACAAAAATAGCATTTTTTGAAAGATTACATTTTTCATATTAACTTAACTGTTTGTGAATATCGATATTAGGCAAAATAGTGAATCATATTCAGACTTGCCTTGTGAAACTTCAGACCAGGCAATCCAAACAGCATTCCAAGTTTGGAGGAAGGAGAACTTATTTGACTTCCCCAGTCTTCCTCAGGGCACTATGGATATCATGATCTTCTTTGGAAGCAAAGTTAACAAAGAAGAAGAGTGATTCTTTTTTTCTAATTTCCCAGATTTCTACCTGATATGGAGTTTTCTTTTTTTTTTTCTGATCCTTTGCTGGGCCCTTTGAACAACTGACTCATGCTTTTCTTCCTAGTGAAGACCTTGGAGGTGATGCCCATTTTGACGATGAACTCCAGATGAGTGATTTTTAAAGGTAAAGGTGCCTATTCTGTGGTCAAGGAAAGTTTGGTCAGGTCAATATAATCATGAATCTGGAAAACTGGCAAAAGTCATCAAGTAAAATTTCCCCCATTGTGAAGAAAATTGTTTTGTGAACTTTATAGGCCTATGTGGTTATGGCCTTGTGCTTTCCATTCTGTTCTCCAAACAGCAATTAAGGCAACAGAATGATTTCAACCAGACTACTTTCTGAGGTCTTAGTAACTAAAAGCCTGTACCACAGAAATTATGTGGTAACTGGAAGTCTAAATTTTGGCTTGACCCAATTTTTAGCCTGGAGGTAAAAGACACATAACAGAGTTTACCATTTGTATGCCATTAAAATGATAATTTCATTCTATTACTGATGCCTCATTGTGTCATGAAGGTGACTCCGGGTTATTGAACCCAGATGAGAACAAGCCTGGTGGATGCTAACAGCTTGGAAAGATTTTGAGTAAGGGACACATGATGAATTAATTGTCTGTTTTCTATTTGTTGTTCAGTTATTTTTCAGTCATGCCTGACTCTGTTACCCCATTTGGAGTTTTCTTGGCAAAGATAGTGGAGAGGTTTGCCATCTCCTTCTCCAGCATATTTGACAGATGAATAAACTGACGCCAATAGGGTTGAGTGACTTGTCTGTGGTCTTACAGCTAGTAAGTGTCTGAGACTGGATTTGAACTCAGGTCTTCCTGACTCCATTCCCAGCACTCTATCCACTATGTACCCTAGATGTTATCTAAGGGAGCTATTAATTGGTTGGTCTCAGAGCACTTAATTGTTCCACTGCAGAAACTTTTAAATCTATATACTAAATGGAAGAAGGGTTGTTTGGTAAGGTTTCCACACCAAGAGAACTACAAATCCTTGAATGGGAATTTAAAAAAAAGTTTTTCTTTAAACTTAAACATTTTTAAAAATAACTTATAATTTTTAATAATTTTAAAATAATTTACTAATTTTTAAAATGTCCTTCTCCAGCTCATTTCACAAATAAGGAAACTAAGGTAAAGAGGATTAAGTGACTTGCCCAGGGTCACACAGCTACTAAGTGTCTAAGATAGGGTTTGAACTCAACTCTCTCTTGACTCCAACCCATCACCCTATCCATTGTACCTGATCTCTTAGATCGAACATTTCTTATTCTTTGCATTACTGCATTAGAGCAAAGATCAGCTATGAGTCAGTTTAGTTCTAAATTTATAGGTTTCAAATTAACAAGATTTGACTAGAACTGCACATGCCTTCCTTAGCAGTTTTCCTCAGGGAAGTCTATTTTTTTCCCTCAAAAACAAGGTGGCCATAAATTTTCTTCTATTTAAGACTATGACAACTTAGTTTACAGGCAACAGAATTAATCACTACATTGTGACCTGATTGACTTTTACTGGGATCCAAGTAGGTCTCTGATCATAGCTTGGGTGTGTAAGCTTTACCATCATTTCCTTTTTTCAATTGTGGAAGGAGAAGAGAGGAACCCCCAAATTCTATGTAGTTCTTTAATAAAGTTTTGACTCAGTTATTAGCAAAGAATAAACCTTAGAGAAGAGACATAACAAGAAAATAATTTTTTTTCAAAGGAAGTCTTATTTTGATTTTTACATGGCATGGATTATTTCGAACCAACTGTACTTTCTTTCAGACTTTACTCTGCTTGCTGTAGCTGCCCATGAACTTGGCTGCTCCTCGGGACTGCATCTCACTGGTGACCCTGAACCTATGATCTTTCCTATTTACAAACGATGCCATGAGAAAGGAGACTCTGTAGATGATATCAAAGACATGTAGGCCCTCTATGGTACATTGAAGATTTCTCTTTTTCTTCCTTCTGCAAATATTCACATGGAGACAGAAGATAATTTGACAATCCCCCAAGATTTGTAATACTGTGAAAGTATCTCTACCCTGATTGTCACTGGCTTAGATCTCAAACCATAGGTTAGAGAGCTGGGCACATAGATGTCCTCTGATTCTCTTTTTATCTTTCCAACTTCCAGGTGTATGTAGGCCACCAGCCAGCCTGTTGTTAAATTTTTAGTGTGAAGATTTACACTTCCAGAATCACAAATGATACAAATCAGAGTTTGGTTGTTTTGTTTCTAGATTTCAAGTGATGGTTATTTTGGTTTGGTAAAGTTTGGTTGTTTTGTCTGTAGACTTAAAGTGATGGAGGAAATTTTAATAATGCAGATCAAACCTACAAGTGTGTTGGGTGCATATTTCTTTTTCAGAGAGCTGGTTTTGAAACATTTACCAGCATATTACTGCTAACCTTACTTCATGGTTTATATGTTATCCTATCAGTCATCTTCATGTCTCTACTTTGAAATGTGTCAAGCTATTTGGAGGCAGACAACCTAGCTGGCTTAGATATCTGTGTGACTACTAGCTGTGTGAGCTGGGACAAGTCATTCAATCTCATTTGGCATCAGTTTCCTCATCTGTAAAATAAGGTTAGACTTTTTGATTTTGAAAGTCCCTTTTCCCTCTAAATCTATGCTCTTATAATCATTTAATCTTTGAAGCTCTTGACAAGAGGAGCTTGGCTTGGGAGTTAGTTCTCTAAGAAGTCTGACTAATGCTGATGTCACAGGGATAATGGGGGGCTCCTCTGATCCGCTGCCATAGGGCACTTTCCTTTGGGCTGGGCATGTGGTCTGTTCCGTTCCTATGAGACATATACTCTGATTCTTTGCTATAGAATTTCTTTAAGTGAAATTTCATTCCATTTAAAGTAATATAGTTGTACTGGGTTCCCTTTAATTCTATATGTAAGGACAGTAAAACAATACTTTTGATATTACTTTTTACTGAAGCTGTTATTATTTGGGATGAGGTAAGATTAATTAGATTTCCAAGAGGGTCTATAGAACACATCATCAAAATTTGTAGAGGCCCAGAAAAAGATAGTGATCCTGGCTCCTACTTGAGTCCCTTGCGATAATGAGTTCCATAGTTTTTTACTAAGAATTAAGACATTTTCTTTTTTGGTTTAAATGGACTTAGTGTGTGGAAACTCCCTCCACCAATGCAGATTGCAACTCATTTGTAACTCATGTGTCTTAGAGAGTTACCTGGCACCCTGAGAAATGAAACTATTGACCCATAGTCATACAGGAAGTAGGTATCAGATATGGAACTTGACAAACACACTTCTTCCTACATCCAAAGGTGAAAGACTACTGCTACTATTAATAATTGCGTAATCGACACTTATATAGTGCTTTAAAGAGTGCAAGGAATTTTCCATGTATCACAGACCACACTCTCTCTCTGACTAAGAATACGTTAATAATAATTTGTATACTGATTGCTTTTACTTCCAGAATAACAAAGTTGCTTTCATATTGTTAGCATATTTTCTCTGGACAACTCATTTGAGAGGTGACTTGTTAAAGGAGATGTTAAGTCAGTGACTGAGCTGGCACTAGAAAATATATGCATTTTGTTACTTCCAGCTGAATGCTCCTCTCCTCAGACTATAGTCCTCATCATCTTCTCTTTATTTTTTTTAGTGAAAAGTTTCATATTTAATTTTTCAATTACATGAAATAACCATTTTGAATTTTTTTAAAAAAATTCAAGTTCCAAATTCTCTCCTTTTTCTTCCTCTCTCCTCTCCTTGAGAAGGCAAGCTATTTGATATAATTATACATGTGCAGTCAAGCAAAACATTTTAAACATGTTATAAAAGAAAATGTAAACCCAAAACAAAAGAAAACAAGAAAAATAAAGTTTTTTTTTTAAAAAATATGCTTTAATCTGCAGTCAAACCGCATATATTTTTTCTCTGGGGAAGGAGAGCATTTTTCATCCTAAATCCTTCTGAATTGTCTGGGATGATTGTATTGCTGAGAATAGCTAAATTGTTCATTGTTCACATTCTCTTTAAAGCCCTTCCTTCCAAAGTATAAGGTGCATGCTTTTCTACCACGTTTTAGTTTATGACTATTTTCTAACATTTAGAGAGAACAGCGATAAGTATAAAACAAATCAAAGGAGAATGCTAGATTGTTCTCTTATTTCCCATCCAGGTAAGGGACCATTAGATGACCAGATTCCAGAGACATGTGATGCAAAGTTTGCAGTTGATACCATTACTGAGCTACATGGTGGAAAAATTGTATTTAAGAAAATGTAAATTGCACAAATACGTTTTATTCCAGCAGCTTACTTTTTTTTGGTCACATAAAGTTCCTATTACACAATGGCATTGGAGCCCTATCATTACTTTGAGGTACCAAGAGTTCTAAACTGCCAGACAAATCCTTGGGTATCTTTTGTACTGTTTAATATACCTTGTAGAAACTGTATTCTAGGGCTGGAAGGGAGCATTATTTGATGTAATGATATTGATATAATGTCCACTTGCAGCCCTAGAATTTTTTGATATGGCATTGGTGTGAGTGGAACATGGGAGCTGTCCATCACACCTACGCCCTCTCCAAAGGACTAGTTCCTGCCCCCATCACCATTCCTTTTTAAGATATATATCACCTTAGGTACATTCTTTTTGTAGCTTGCTGTTGAACTTACTTTAATGCTTGAATTTACTTTAATACTTCAATTTACTTGAAATGCTTTAAATGTTTGATTACTATTTTTAAAAAAAAATTAAATCTTTATATATGAAATATGTAAAAAATTATAAATAACTATAAAATATAAATATTTATATTTGTAAATACATATAAATAAACAATATATTTATAAATAAATTTATAAATATTTATAAAATATATAAATATATAAAATTGTATTTATATATTTATTTATATTTTTTAAAAAATCTATGAATCTATAGGCTGAAATAATTTCACTTAAACTGAGATGTATTCATGTCACTTCACTCAGGCTTACTTCAAGTGTATTCTCTCAACATTGCTATGAAGTAAAAGCTGTTTTATTTTTTAATCAATGCTTTATACAGGACAAAGAGTTGTACAGGATCTCATTCTACAGATGGGATAGTTGAGATTCTGAAAGACTAAGTGGATGGTCTAAGGTCACACAGAAATCTAGTTGTAGATCCTGGACTCAGGCCTCCTGATTCCCAGTCTCATATTTTTTCCATTGAACTACATCCCTGGTTCCCAGTCCTCTTTTCCTACTATATAGACTATATCCAATGAGTCATCAATCTTCTCCCTTCTTCCTTTGAAACATTGCTCATATTGGTCATAAACTCCAGGAAGGATGGAGGTCAGAGACGATGCTGTAATCATCTTTGCATTTCCCCCAGAACTAGCACATATAAACATTTCATAAGTGGTGCAGGATATATGCCAGTTTCAGTTAAAGTTTTACAAACCACAATCTACTTTGTAATGGTCAAGGGCCAGATGTTCACCAAATCATGGGACCATAGATCCTTTGCTTTCCTCTATTACAAAAAAGATTGTTCCTATGCAATCCTTAGGAATTTTGGGGTGACAGTAAGCCCATTTTGTTTATGATCTAAGTGTTCATCTCTTGTGAATTGTTTTAGCATATTTTCACTGGTTTTTTATTAAAATGTATTTTTCATTTGTACACTCCTCAATTATCCTCACTATAGTCTGGTGATGAGACTGTATGACAACATAGTAGGAAGATAGCCATTTAGTGTTACCTACCTATCTCATTTCACTTTCTAAAATCAGATTCTTCCAGAGGCATCATCCACAGATGGCTGAAGAAAACCACTGCTCATCTATTCATTTTGGCCAGATCTTTCCAACCAGATTGATGAAGCATATGAAGACCCTGAAAGGATCTCATAGTTTTATTCAGAGGTAAAGGATTTGTCCTACTTCCTTCATAGTCTAAATGCATTTGATACGTACAGCACATGCACGATCACACAGACAGGAGCACACAATACATGTGTGTCCATATATATATGCTCATATATACTGTACATGCATGTGTATATCTATATGTGTACACATGCTTATTGCACTGTGTACATGCTTATATGCATATAGATAAAATGTTATTTATACATTACAATTATACATTATATATATACATATACACACATATGTGTATGTATGCATATACTCTTTGTATTAATTATTTCATGTGGTTAGAATTGACCTGGGTAGCTGAACAGTGTGATTGAAGGATAGTCGCAGTGTGTGAAATGTTACTAAAAAAGAGTCATTCCTTCAGATGTTGAAGGGTTTTTATTTGGGGATTTTTTGGGGATTTTTTGTCTTCAAAGTCTGCTATTAATATGCAAATATCTAGGAGTGGTAGTCTTTCTTAAGAATTTTATAACTAATACTTTGGGAGGGGATTAGGGAAGTTTAGAACAAAGACTCGTGGGATTGGTCACAGAGTAGTGCTTGGGGAGGCATGGCCTTGAAGAGGAGAAAAGGAATCTTTGAGAGGAAAGATGAAAGGGATGTGGGAGGCACGGAAGATGAAACTGAATACTTCATCATTTCATTTAGGACTGACTCTGCATAGAGTATTCTTCCAGCAGTAGCTGGTACCATGTTTTCAAAATATTTATTGAACACATACTTTTGATGGTTTGTTCAGTCTCTGACCTCCTTGATGTAGCCATCTCCTCCCCTGGTGCAGATCATAAACGATCCCCACTTTCTTGTCATATGTCTTCCTTAAGGGCAACCACCCCAAATTCTCAAAGCTTTCATTTAGACCCCTTGACATGGTGTGGGGGTCTGGATCATGGGGGATGTCCATCATGCCGACCCTCCTTAAATGACTAGTTCCTTCCCCCCATTCTTTTTTTTTTAAAGGCACATATCTCCTTAGGTGCATTCTTTTTATAGTTTGCTGTTGAATTTATCATTGAAACGCTTTAAAGGTTTGAGTGCTATTTAAAAAAATGTAAGTATATAGGCTGAAATGATTCATTTAAATTGAAATGTACTCATGCTACTTCACTCAGGTATATCTCAAGTGTATTCTCTCAATGTCACTATGAAGTAAAAGTAATTTTTTTGAATCAATGACAAAAATACAGGACAAAAGTTGTGGGACCTCCAAGACATGTAATCCTGGATGACTATCCCAAGGATCTTAATGAACTTGGATTTCCTAAAAACATTAAAAGAGGTTGCCATTCATGAGCCTAAAACTGGACTGACAACATTTTTCACTGGAGACAAGATCTGGAGATATGGAATTAGTGGTTGCTGTCTGTTGTTTTTGAAGAAGAACAAAATGACATCACCATGATAAAGTGAAGTTTCAGTGTGTCTGCTTATGGTTGATCAGACCAATCCAAGCTTGGAATGTCTATCATAGGTTGGGCACAGATAGTCTGTATGAATTTTTGGGGTGGATACTCCAAATTTATACATCCTACGTTTACTTTGTGCTGTCTCAATTCTGCTTTGCTCATATAGCACAGCACCCTTTCTGATGTGGGCACACCATGCTGAGTGGTCCTGTGCCAGTGTCTCCTATGGTGCACAATTCAATCCAAAGTTCTTGAGAGAGACCTTGAGAGTGTCCTTGTATCGCTTCTTCTGACCACCAGATGATCACCTGCTCCATGTGAATTCTCCATAAAATAGTCTTTTTGGCAAGCAAATATTTTGCATTAGAACAATGTGGCCAGCCCTTCAGAGTTGTGCTCTCTGAAGCATAGTTTGAATACTTGGAAGTTCAGCTTGAGCAAGGACTTCAGTGTCTGGTAGCTTATCCTGCCAGGTGATCCTCAGAATCTTCCTAAGACAGTTCAAATGGAAGCAATTCAGTTTCCCAGCATGGCGCTGGGAGACTGTCCATGTTTCACAAGCATACAATGAGGTCAATACAACAGGAGGAATATAGAGGTGGATATCTAATACTAGAAGACATACTGATCCATTTGAGACAATTATTTTTTGTTATATCATAAATGACCTTTTATATTTTCCTAAAATTAACTAGAGCCCTTATATTTCAACAAGCATTTTTTTTTACTTTTTAAAAATTTTATTTTTAATTTACAACATTCAGCTCCATAAGCTTTGGCATTCCAAATTTCCTAGCCCTCCCCACTCCCCAAGACAGCATGCAATCTGATATGGGCTTTACATATCCATTTACATTAAACATATTTTCACATTTGTCATGTTACAAAGAAAAATTGTAATCAATGGAATGAACCACAAGAAAGAAGAAACAAAACAAAATAGAGAGAAAGCAAATAGGATACTTCCATCTGCTTTCAGACTCCGTGATACTTTCTCTGGATGTGAATAGCATTTTCATCATGAGCCCTTTGAAGTTCAACAAGCAATTATTAAAAAATTAAAAAAAAAGTACAGTCCTAGTCTCAGGGAGCTCACAATCTAAGAAGGGGAGACAAGATGCAAACAGCCATGTATAAAGCAGATATATATACATTACACACATACATACACACACACATATATAATATAGGTTAAATTGGAGATAATCAGTTATATTAAAAGTAAAGTTTTTTATCTTAATAGTACCTGAAACAACTATTAACACTATTCAGAAATAAATTTTAAACATTTTCTTGTTTTGCTTTATTTTTGAACAGATTCAATGAAGTAAGGTCAACTATAGAAGGTACCCCAAATCTCTTTAGGATTGCTTTCCAGGAGGTGGGCAAAAAGTAGATTCAGCCTATCAGCTAAATGACACTCTGTGTTATTTTCATATTTCCAAATCTTTAAGACTGAGTGCAAGTTGTCCCTCAAAATACACTAACTTCCAATGATGTGAATTAAGAATTGCAAGGTAAAACTACATGGTTTTAAAATTAGATATGTCTCAGTGTCAAAATATGAAGGATTTTTTAAAATAGCAAAACCATGTGTTAAAAACAATTAAGAAAGGATTACATAGAAATCATTTTTTGTTCTCTCATTCCTCTGGCTTTTCTTGTCCTGTTATTTCCTGCCAAATAGCCCAGATTATTCCCAGTTAAAAGCAGGGCAGAAAACCATGGGCTAGACTGATGGCATATTCTATGCTTGGCTGTTTTCCCGGCTACTGTATTTGAGTAAGAGGGTAGGGTTTTGAGCAACAAATAACTACTTATTCTAGCCAAGCACAATCATAATGGAAAAGGATTGTGGGCAAAGGGAAATAACCTTTACTCTTCGGAGATTGTAGTTCAGTGAAAGTTAAAAAAGATTTCCTTTTGTTGTACAGATTTCACCTACTTCTTCAGTTGATCCATCCAGTAAGAATATAGTCTCTGAAAAATAGGTTGTCCAGACTAGAAGCAAATGTCATCCTGGGCTGTTGACTTTCTGCTATGGAGATGCAGCATCTGAGGCAAAGCCTGCTATCTAATTTGGGCAGCTAGGTGGTGCAGTGGATAGAGCACCAGTGCAGGAGTCAGGAGGACCTGAGTTCAAATCTCATCTCAGACACTTGACACTCACTAGCTCTGTGACCTTGGGCAAGTCACTTAACCCCAATTGCCTCATCCTGGGTCATCTCTAGTTGTCTGATGAATGAAAGGTCACTGGATTCAGATGGCTCTGGAGGAGAAGTGAGGCTGGTAACCTGCACAGCCCTCCCTCACTCAACAAAGTCAAGTGCAGGTCATATCATTATTTCTCTGATGGCATGGTCTTCTTCAGCAACGAAGGATGAACACACTACTCTCTAATTCATAAAACTATGGATTATTTCATGATTTATTAAGATTGATAGTTTACATAAGCATAGCCTTACTCTAGCATGTCACCATAATCTGTGTTGAAGCATGTCTACTTGAACTCATTTCTCTCATTTTAAGACTGGCAATGATATCATCAGAACCAGAATGTAATGTTGATGGAAACTTTTACAAAACTTTGCTCCAGTCTAGGAAATTAATGAAAGCTGACCTATGTACCCTACAAAGAGAGTGAAGGAAGTACTAGCTTTTTGTTGTCTGTCTCAAAGAAAAATTTTCAAGCTTGATCTCCAGTATTTTAAATTATGCAAACTTATGACACATTTCAAATGGGATAATGAACGTCATGTGCTTTGCAGACCCTAAAGCTCTGTATTTAAGTGTTTGTTGGTGGTGATAATGATGCTTACATTTGAAGAATGACAGGCAGTGGAAACAGGTACAGTGGAAAGTGTGTTGACTTGGGAGCAAAGCTGTGCTGGAAAATGTTTAACAATTGACTTTCTGAAAAAAAAAAGATGCGCATGATACACTTTAAGTTTAATCTGCAATGTTAACATTTTCTCTATTAATTGACAAAATAATAAATTAAGCCCTGATTTGTAATATTTACCAATTTCTGAGGCATAAATGCTCACACTGAAAATCTAATAATCAGATCTTTTAAGGTAGCTTAAACTGGCTCTAAGAAGTCTCTGCTTTGGAGTCCAAGGATGTGGGTTTGAAAGGACTATGTATGTGACCTTGGACTAGTCATTTAACTTTTCTGGGCTTTATTTTCCTCATCTGTAAATTGAAGAGGTTCAACTAAAACCTTAAGATATTTTCTATTTCCATGATCCTATGGAAATATAACCAAGACAGTCAAATAAAATAAACAATGCTACGTCAGACCCACCAGGCTGTTAGCTTCTCGAGGGAGAGCTTATATTGTTTATTAGTGTTTTTGCACACAAAATCATAAAATCATAGACAACTGGGGCTGGAAAAGCTCTCCGATACCATCTACTCCGTCCCACCCTCCATTTGCACAGTTGAAGACTGAAGAAACTGTGGCATAGCTACTTGATAGTAAAACCCCATTCTAGGTTTTTATGTAGTGTTTTTTCCACTACACCACACAAGATAGCCTCATGTATTGTATATACTTAAAGTATGTCTATTGTATTGACTTGAATAGACCTGGGACTTTCCTCTGCTCTAGTGGAAGTGTAAGTCACAGACTTGTTGATGTCTTCCTTAGGTGATGAAGCCTGATGACATGCTTTCAGAAAATTCCCACATTGCTGTTATCTGAGAAAGTTATGATTAATACAGCCTATGCTAAGGTGATATCCACATTCCCACCATAGCCTCAGTCAACTTAGTCAACAGGGCTTCTGCTTTCTAGTGTTTTTGAGGGACAGTTGGAGCCATTTGTGAACTGCAGCTGCAGCTTCTCAGAACTGGCTAGCTCCTGATCCAGAACAAGAAGACACTTTAAACCACAGTCCAGCTACTGGATAGTAAACAGAAGGCCTTTCATTGAAAACAATTAGCAGGTAGAGAGAGAGAGATACGAACTTGTGTTGACAAGCAGATTGCCAGCGCATTATGATGTGGTGACACAGCCACTCATAGCCTGAAATCATTGCAGGTGAACAATGGTCTAAAGCCAAAGAACTGGAGCCTAGGGCCAGGATCCATTTCTATTTTGATTTTCTGGGGAATTTCTGCAGTTTCTATTTGTCATTAGTGGAAAAAATAATTATCTGACTATTAGAAACAGAGTCTAAATAACATTCCTTTCTTCCTCCTTGCTTCCTTCCTTCCTTCCTTCCTTCGGTCCTTCCTTCCTTCCCTTCCTTCTCCTTCCTTATTCCCTTCTTCCTTCCTTTTCCTTCCTTCCTTCTCCTTCCTTCCTTCTTCCTTCCTTCCTTTTCTTTCTTTCCTTCCTTCCTTCCTTCTTTCTTTTAAGGAAATCTAATCAACATAACACTGTCTCAGTTTGGCTTTTGATTCATAGTCATTATTTTAAAATGGAAAACACAATGATATTGATTCCTGCTGATTCTGTTTGGATTTCCAAAAAAAACCCAAACATGTTTATTTCCACTTTTGTAGACTCCTTGTGGACAGGGGCTGTCTTTTTCTTTTTAGCCTTGTGTATAGTAGATACTCAATGAATAAATATCTGTTCATTTGAGATTTAAAAAATATGTTTAGATATTAAGCTAATGTTAAAATAACATCATTTTAAGAAATATATGAAAATCCAAGTATGAATGTTGCTTATTGTATCCTTTCCTCATTTTCATACATCAGATATTGTATCTGTCATGATTTATAAAGCCAAAGATCCTAGGCTATCAGAACTTGGAACTAGAAGGAATCTTAAAGATCATCTATTCCAATCCTTTAATTTATAATTTATATTTATTTTATAGTTTATATTTAATTTATAAATAGGGAAACTGACAACCAAAGAAGGAAAAGTGACCTGATCAAGATAGTAGGAAATCTCTTCTTAGAGATCTGCTAAATGGCTATTTAATGGTGTAATGGTAATTTAAAAGGGAAGATCTTTGCCATTCATTAATAGGTCCATGCGACGTGCTTAAATCACATGAAAGTCTCAGTCACATGTGGTAAGAGAAGCTTGCTGGACAGCTGGAACACGAAGGGTGGAACAGAACTGGAAGTTGGAAATAGTGGTTAGGGTGGAGGGAGGAGAGGACACAGGCAAGCAGACAGTTAGACTTGTGAGTGTTTGTTTGTGGGAAGGTCCCAGCAAGGGAGGGTGTGGGTGGGGAAGACTTAGGAATGGCTTTGTCCCCTGCAGTGATAATGTGTATTGACTTCTTGGTTACTATGACAGATTTGACTTTCTAGTGTTGGGATTTGGCTTTTTTGTGTCTGAATAATGTTTTTCCTCTGTCTCCTGTATGGAGAGTCTGTTATACTTCGAGATTCAGAACTACACTGGCATATTCATAGTCACTGTTGGTGCTGTGAATATTGCCTTGGCAATAAATTTGACATCAAAACAGGATCACAGGGTACAAAATCTCTATTTGGCAGCAGAATATAGAGGAAGAAACAGATATCCCAGGATGGGAGGATTTTACATTATTTCTCCTTAGCAAGGGAAGGGGATAAAAGCACTGAACCCTGTGAAAACTGGGAACTGAAGCTACTGGAAGGAGAACCTAGAGATTTGGAAAGATGTTTGAAAAGAATACCAGGGGATATAATAAATAAATAAATACAATATAAATAACAATAATAAAACCAGGGAAAGAGCTGGTAGGGGTATGTAGAAGAGGCTGGATTTTATTGACAGGCTACCATGTTATGTATGAGATGAGCTGCTGAAGGAAAAAAATTCAGATGGAAAAACTCAGCTAGTTTGCATGGGAATTCTCAGCATTTGGGCTCTTCTTTAAAAGAGCAAGTATGTATGTGGGGTCTCAGGTGGAATAAAAGGCTATTCATTTAGCTCAGGAGAAGCAAAAGCCTGGCAAAAGAAGTGTATGTACATCCTTTGTACTGACCCAGTCAGTTGCCACAGTGATGATTGCCACGAGAGTACATGGGAAGAAAATGTAAGGAAGTCAGAGTTAGAAAATGAAACAATGTTAGAGGGAAAAGCTTCTCAGGTAGAAGCATGCCCAGTATAAGGTGGAAACAGGAGAACCAGATGGGCAACACAGTGTTTAGGGAGATAATTGAGGATTTTACTCAACAGGAGATCACAGGCATTTGGAGTTGGTTCACGCAAAGGATGAGAGAATCTTGATGAAGAGTTCTGGAGGAGTATCGATAAATGGTGTGGATTGTTTGAAATTTATAGGTATTAGTCAGAATCCTTTTGTACAGCAAACTTTTACAGATTACAATATGCATGGAGGTAACAATACAACTAATCTGTTAGCTCTGGCTGCAGAAGGCTGCAGTAAGCAGTATCCTGCTGATTCTATGTGGCCTAGTAGAGACAGACTTTGGTATTCACTTATGGACTGTATAAGAAAGTTAAAGGAGGAAGTAATAAAGACTACCACAATGATCAGAAATGCAGATGAATACTATGATACCCCCTAGACATATAATAGTGAAGACAACTCCTCCTGCTTACAAGTACCTAGTTTTGACCCTAATAATTGGGGAAACAGGGCAACCTCTTTTGGGGGTGCTGGACAAGATTTCATAGTTAAGTGACTTAGGGGACAGGGGAAAAGATAAACTTCCTAAAGAGAGAAGAGTAAATAGCCAGTGGATTCAACATCAGATTAGATTGATAAGAATAGAATTATTTCCTGCTCTGTTGAGAGGAGGGGTAGATTTTGGAAGCATAGATGGCATTCCAACTAATGAACTATACAAAATGTACCAAGAAAAGGGGCTTAATATTAGACTGAGCAGGGCATTAAGAAGATCCTCCTGAAATGTTGTATGCAAGTTTGTCACACCTGCAGGGAGAATAGAAAATTGGCCAGGCCCCAGCTTGGCTTAAAGAAAGTACACCTCTAGCCAGAATGATGATCCCAAATCCACAAATTAAAAGACTACAAACACTTAAGATCCCAAATATTGAGTATAGAACTGTGAGGTCAGGTGTCCTAGCACTGTATCTAGGGACAGGATATGATTCATCAGGATATGATTTATATCATTTAGAAGATGTTGGGTTGGATAGAAAAGAAATAAGAGAAATCTACTGGAATATGTATGAAAATCCCTAAAAATAATTTTGGATGGATATTACCTAAATCAGGTTTAGCAGCTGAAAGAATACATGTATTTCCTGGAGTGATAAGATTCTAATTATCAAGGAGAAATTATTATGACATTCCAAAATTTAGGTGAAGAACACATACAGTTTTATAAAAATGATAAAATAGTTCAAGTGATTATTATTTCTTGTGAAACAATATCCCTTGTGAAAACTGAACCTCCTTCTGAAATAACTAGAAGAGGAACTGAAGGATTGGGTTCTGCTGATAGAATAAAATTGAGAGCTAAAGTATAGATAAAACAGAAGCCAGAAGATCTTCCAAAGACTGAAAATTATAGCACATGGGAAAGATAATATTGTAATTGTTGCTTATTCAGGAGAAGATGATTGCCAAATTGTACCCTTAACTCATATATTTTACTGTGAATGAGTCTATGACAGTGGGTTCATGGACTCTAGAAGCATGGCTGACTCTATGTCTATGCTGTTTCTGGTTATTGTCTCCTGGTTTCTTTTTGTCTGTTAAACTTGTTGCCAACTTTTTTTCCTGCAGGCTTTGTACCCTCCACCTACAGATACCTGATCACTTAAGCCAGATATCACTCCCTGTCCATGACTGTGATGTGTCACCCCTGGACCTCGTGTCAACCAAGCTTCAGATTCTAATTAAAGAACTGATCTCTCAATTGGGACCTCTTAGGGGAAGGATAGCACATCGTTCAATATCAATAGGAAGTAGCTATAGAAGAAGAGACCTTCATCCCTTACCCCAAGATTTTAGGCCCCATTCTTTCAAGGGGGGAATGATGGGGTGCTTGTGTTCAAGTCCCACCCTAAGATATTGTTTTATGTGCTTATTTTGTGTGATTCCTGATATATCATTTTAAAGTTCTGTTGATACCAGTTGTGCCACTGTCCTATGTAATGAATATGAAAGATCTTGGGGCCAAATGTAATGGTAATTTAAATGGGAAGATCTTTTCCATTCATTAAGGATCATAGAGGACTTTCTAAAGCTGAACTGTTTACATTCCTACATGGAAAGATAATATTTGTAACTCTTGAGACCTTTCTCAGTATTTGGGTAGGTGGAGGGATTATACACACACACACACACACACACACACACATACACACACACATACACACATGTATAGACAGAGAGTACAGGTTGAGTTGAATCAGAAGAGATGATATCTATAAAAAAATAAAATAAAATTAAGGTGTGAGAGAGGAAAATATTGGAAGGAGAAAGGGAGAAATGGAATGGGGCAGACTATCATTCATAAGAGAGATAAGAAAAATCTTTTTCAATGGAGGAGAAAAGGGAAGAGGTGAGAGGGGAAAGTGAAGCTTAATCTCTTCATATATGACTTAAAGAGGGAATAGCATGCTCACTAAATTTGGTATGAAAATTCTATCTTACACTACTTATGATCCACACATTAAGCAACCCATGGGGTGTAAGGTGTGTTCAAGGAGGACCAGTACCAGTATCTTTGGTGTGATGGCTGCCAAGCCCTTTTCAGGGTTCTTTCCACCTTTGGTGTCCACCTGTTCCACCTAACTCTTACCTGTGGCTCCAAGAAGTTGTGGTATGCACAGTGGCCACACCCTGATAGACCATTTTGGCAGATGGGCCAAATCATGTTGAGGGTAACCAAGGGCTCTTAAACCCATTAGTGGGTTAGGGGGGGTGTCTATCCCAAGCATGTGAAGACTTCATCTGGTAGAATGGGTGGATGAGAACAATTTGTTCCAATGGTCATGAAGGCAGATGAAGCAGACAACGTGGAGTGCTTAGAGCTTGGTTAGACACTGAAGATGCCAAGATCATCCACTGCATCCTGAGCCATTGCCAGTCATCTTGACTCTGTCCTGCCACTAGACTATGATGACTCTGGAGGAGAAAGTGAGGCTGACAACTTCCTGCAACTCTGCCTCATTTAAATCCAATTTATGCACAAATCAAAAGACATCACCCATACCTCCCCCCACCCCAAAAAAGACATAATTTTTCTCTCTTACCCCTTAATTTAATTTTATTTTTTTATGGAGGTCATCTCTTCTGATTCACCTCAATCTGTACTCTTTGTCTATGTGTGTGTGTGTGTGTGTGTGTGTGTGTGTGTGTGTGTGTGTGTGTAATCCCTCCACCTACCCAAATACTGAGAAAAGTCTCAAGAGTTATAAATATTATCTTTCCATCTAGGAATGTAAATAGTTCAGCTTTAGAAAGTCATTTATGATTCTTTCCTGTTTACCTTTTCATGCTTCTCTTGATTCTTGTGTTTGAAAGTCAGTTTTCTCTTCATTTCTGGTCTTTTCATCAAGAATGCTTGAAAGTCCTCTATATGATTGAATGACCATTTTTCCCCTTTAAGTATTATACTCAGTTTTGATGGGTGGGTGATTCTTGGTTTTAATCCCAGTTCCTTTGAATTCTGGAATATCCTATTCCAAGCCTTTCAGTCCCTTGATGTAGAAGCTGCCAGATTCCCCTTATCCTGATTGTATTTCCACAGTACTCAAGTTGTTTCTTTCTAGCTGCTTGCAATATTTTCTCCTTGACCTGGGAACTCTGGAATTTGGCCACAATATTCCTAGGAGTTTCTCTTTTTGGATCTCTTTCAGGAGGTGGTCAGTGGATTCTTTCAATATTTATTTTGCCCTCTGGTTCTAGAATATCAGGGCAGTTTTCCTTGATAATTTCATGAAAGACAATGTCTAGCTCTTTTTTTCATCATGGCTTTCAGGTAGTCCCATAATTTTTAAATTGTCTCTCCTGGATCCATTTTCCAGGTCAGTTGTTTTTCCAATGAGATGTTTCACATTATCTTCTATTTTTCAATCTTTTGGTTTTGTTTTCTAATTTCTTGGTTTAACCTTAGTTCATTAGCTTCCCTGAATTCCACTTTTCTTTTAAAGAACTGTTTTGTTCAATGAACTTTTGAACCTTCTTTTCCATTTGGCTGATTCTGCTTTTTAAAGCCTCCTTCTCCTTATTAGCTTTTTTAACCTCTTTTTCCAATTGAGGTAGTTTCTGTTTAAAGGTGTTATTTTCCTCAGCATTTTTTTGGTTCTCCTTTAGCAAGCTACTGACTTACTTTTCAAGCTCTTCTATGGCCTGGGTTTATTTCATATTCATTTTGGAGGTACTGGAGGCAGAAGCCTTGACTTTCTCTGCCTTGTTCTTCCTTATCTGAAAGGATGGAAAGAGACACCTGTTCACCAAGAAAGTAACCTTCTATGGTCTTATTTTTTTCTCCTTTTTTGGGCATTTTCACATCCAGTTACTTGACTTCTGAATCCTTTGTCAAGAGGAGAGTCCTAGTGCTCCTCTTCTCCCCAGTACCATGCTCAAGGCTGAGATTCAGATCAGCTGCTCAATTCCCCCAGGGGCTTTGGGTCCTCCCTGAACATACCCTACACCCCATGGGCTGCTTAATGTGTGGATTATAAGTAGTGTAAGATAGATTTTCATACCAAATTTAGTGAGCATGTTATTCCCTCTTTAAGTCATATGTGAAGAGATTAAGCTTCACTTTCCCCCTTTTACTCCGCCCTTTTCTCCATTGAAAAAGATTTTTCTTATCTCTCTTATGAGTGATATTCTGCCCCATTTCATTTCTCCCTTTCTCCTCCCAATATTTTCCTCTCTCACCCCTTAATTTTATCTTATTATATATGTCCCTTGAAAGTTCTAAGCATTGAAGATATAAAGATAAAACCAAAATAGTTTTTCCCCTCAGGGAGTTTACATTCTGATGATGACATGCACATATATAAGGATATACATAATAGATATTAGATTACCGCAAGGTAATTTGGGGAGGGAGCTCAGGAAAGGTTTCATGTAGATGATGGCCTTTGAAATGTTTTTGAAGGTTGTTTCTTGAAGGATTTAGAGTATTCTAAGAAGTGCAGGTGATGAGAGAGTGCATCAAATATGTGGGAGACAGTCAGTGAAAATATACAGAGAGGAGAAGGAAAAGGTATGTATTTAGGACTCCAATTTAGACCAATGTGACTGGATTGCAAAGTAAAAAGAGAGTAATCTATAAGATTGGAAAGGAAGAAAGTGATTAGTATGTGAAGATATTTAAAGGTCAAAAAGAAAAATTTATATTTCAATGTAGAGGAGATGGGGAACACTGGAGTTTTTGGATCAAGGAATTGACATGATCCAGTGTGTCCTTCAGGAAAATCACTTTGGTGGGTGTGGAAGATGAATTTGAGTGTGCAGAAACTTGAGGCAGAGAGACCAAGTCGAAGTTTATTGCCGTAATCTAATGAAAATGAGGATCTGATCTAGGATTGCTACTGTTCTGAAAAGGGCATGTATATGAGAGATATTGTAGAGATAGAAATGACAAGAGTTGTTGAGTGATTGATATGTGGGATGAGTGAGAGTCAAGAGTGAAGGATAATGTCAAAGTTGAGAAGCCAAGAGACTGGAAGGATTTGTAAAAGTTCATTATGGGATTGTTGTAATCATTTTTTTCTTTCAGAAATTCATGTCTACCATTTATGAAATCCTGGAAGGCTTGTAAACTGCCTATATAGAAGAAACATCCAGGTAACCTAATTCTCAAATTCTTGAAATATTGAATAAATTAACATGGTAAATGGCCAAAAATAAAATCACTGTGAAAAGAAAAATTGACTCCCCTGTTTCCCACAAGGTCAATAAATCTGCTTAGTATGTCAATTTTGCAAACTAGGTTTTGAGACCCTGCGGAAACCAGAGCGACCCACATTTTATATTTCCCTCAAATTTTGCCACAAACCACAACTTCTTGGGCAAAACAAAATAGTCAAGTAAGCATGTTTACCTTGTACTAACTGGGAAGTTGAAACTTGTCTATAACAGATGACTCATCAATGTAGGTCTATAAAAGAAAAGGCACTGTTCCTTTGGCAAGGCAGCAGCTTCCAAGTGTAAAAAGCCAAGATGCAGCCAATGGTCATAGCTGCCTTCTTTCTATTAAGCTGGACATATTGTTCAGCTTTCCCTCTATCCTATGATGATGATGATGATGATGACCTGACACAGGAGGACCTCCAGTTTGCAGAGGTAGGATACTGAAGCATTTTTAAATGTCCTATTAGCTTGATCTTTGGGATTATAACACTCACTGTTTCTTTTCTAGAACTATTTGAAGACATACTACAATCTTTATTCTAACCCTGCTGGCATACTGAAGAAGAAGACATCAAGCACTGCAGCAGAAAAACTTAAAGAAATGCAAGCGTTCTTTGGCTTGGAAGTGACTGGCAAACTGGATGATGACACTTTAGATGTGATGAAAAAGCCAAGATGTGGGGTCCCTGATGTGGGAGAATATAATTTTTTCCCCCGAAGTATCAAGTGGCCTAGGCTTGATTTAACCTACAGGTAAAATGCTAGATTGTTCTTCTTTGTCCTTTATGTGCTGTTTTCATATTTAACTGTCTAATTTTAATCATAGGAAACTCGGGTTATAAGAAATGTAAGTGACATGTATAGCCCTGAGAGAATGTTATAATTTTCCAGTTAGTATGTGGGATTCAAGTTCAAAAATATCCTGTGCATTGGTTTTTCTTCCTAGCTCTGTGAAAAGATTGTAAAATGAAATTTCCTTACATTTTGAAGTGACACTATTATGTATGTGAAAAGTCATTTTTTCTGTAAAAAGAAAACAGTCTTTTGAGAATCACTAAAATTCATTATAGACATGGAAGACTAATTAGGAAGATGTGCTTTACAAACACGTGACAGACATTACACCAATTTACTATGATAGTGCAAAGGGTAGGAAAATAAACTATTTCCTTTTTAGAAAACTTGCAGTTATTTAAGTTTCTTTTGTATCAACAGAAAACCCTATACTTCTGGATGCAAAATGAAAAGTTCCATAAATCATCTGGAGGCTTTGTCTACAGATGGCAAACATCTGCCTAATTAGAGGTGTCCAGATGTTGGAATTTTTCACTTTCCACCAACTAGTTTGAAACCATATAGACCAGGGTCCTTTACTCATTCATGGATAAAATCTTGGAAATCATGAGCTATGAGAAACAGAGAGCTCTGTCCAGTGAAATGTCTGGTGATAGCTTTCCAAGGAAGTTCATTCTAAAATAAGTTGAACCCCAAAAGAAATTTAACTTTAGTGTCCTCTGATGAATAGGATCCTGAATTACACCCCAGACATGCCCCAGGCAGAAGTGGACAAGGCAATAAGAAAAGCACTGAAGGTCTGGTCTGATGTGACACCTCTCAACTTTACCAGGCTCCATGATGGTACTGCTGATATCATGGTCTCCTTTGGGACAAAAGGTAAGAGAGCAGAGTCCTTTGCTAGAAATGCCTTTTGGGTTTTTAGAACATTTTAAAAATGAGATTCCTAAATGCTCCTTTGATTTGCAGAGCATGGAGACTTCTATCCCTTTGACGGACCTTCTGGACTTCTGGCCCATGCTTTTCCTCCTGGGCCCAACTATGGAGGGGATGCTCATTTTGATGATGATGAGATCTGGACAAATAGTGCCAAAGGTAATTTCATTCAAATATTTCAAACTGAACAGTTAATTTAGAATGCGTTTGTAATGTGGTAATTCTAGGTTAGGCTAAAGACTTGGTCACTTAAAAATTATAGGCATTTCAAGTGAATTATCATACTTTACATTAATCGTGTGTGTATATGTATATGTATACATATACACACATTTAGGAGGTTCAAGTGATTCATCTTACATGTATGTGTAAAGCATGATGATTCACTTGAAACTTTTATTAGTCTATATATACATATATATATGCACACATACATGTGTATATGTATTATGTATGTGCCTATCTACGTCTTTATATATACCAGTTTCCCTCTAGCTCTCTGTCTCTGTCTGGATGTCTCTCATCTGTCTGCATACTCCAATCCTACAAGAATCTGTGCTTGCATTGTAGATGTGACTATTCCATTCATCCCCACAGAGTACAAACTGACCATTTCCCCACCCTGATAACTTAGTAAGTGACCTTTCATGAGTAGTTGTGGGAGAAAAAAAAAATCACTCCCTGGTTCCATCCTCTGGTGATGTGCCTTTCCTCTTCCAATTGGCGAGGGTGATCCTTTGGTAACTGACATGTTGTCTTTAATGGTACCTGCATGTGAAACCTTTAGCAGGTTTGTAGTCTCTGCCAGGGCTCAAGTTCCCTTGGCATAGCTTTCAAGAATCCCAGAATTTGCTGAAGATTGTACTTCTAGAAATCTAAAATTCCTTAGGCCCAAACAACTCAGCAGTCTTATTAATGTCCTTTTAAGAAATATTGGAAATAAAGAAATTAATTGATCTGCTAACATTATAGAGAAGAATCATTATGTATAGGACCTGCCCTCTATTGTTCTGTTTCTCAGAACAATTATTTCTCTGGTAGGTATCTGTTCAATTATTGTACATCTTTATGTATGTTGTAGGATCAGGAATGAAAACTTGCCATACAAAGCTGGGGATCTTTTTGATGGTGGTTGAATTGTAAATAAAATTGTACTGGGCTATGCTTTCCATGTGTGGTGAGTGTCCTCTCATATTTCAACAGTCCAGTTTTCTGACCTCTTATTTAAAAGAGAGGTAGAAGATCAAACTTTTCACACTGAATTAATATAAACTGGTCTAGTTCAGGTAATTGACATTCAAATTTAGTAGCCAGAAAGCAAGTCAAAATGATTAAAATCAATTGATATTATGCTGCTGAATGGTAACTATAAGAAAATGAATAAAGTGAGATCTATATAGAATCAGATAATAGATACAGTGGGCAGCTAGGTGACTCAATGGGTAGAGTGTTGGGTCTGGAGTCAAGAAGACTCACCTTACCAAGTTCAAATCTGATTTCAGACATTTACTAACTGCATGACCCTGAACAAGTCACTTAACCCTGTCAGTCTCAGTTTCCTCACCTGTAAAATAAACTGGAGAAGGAAATGCCAAACCCAAACCCAAATGGGGTCATGAAGAATTGAATACATATGAGAAAATGACTGAGCAACGCAACAAATATGAGAGAGGATGAGAATACAAAGGTGTCAAGAAAGTAGCACCTAAATTCAATTAAAAAAACTTGTTTTAATTATGTAAACATATATTGGTCAACTATTAGAGTCAAGCCATTGTGCTCTGTGAATAATTCCAAGATTAATAATAGTAACAATAGTAGCTAACATTTATATAAGGCCTTCAGGTTTACAAAACTTTTCTTCAGGTATAATTCTGTGAAATAGAAAATACAAATACCACTGACCCCAGGGATAAGAGAGGGTCACTTTTTTTTGTGGCTAAATCAAAGTAGCAGCTTGATATAGCATAAGACTTTGGAGTCACAATATCTGAGTTTAAATTCCAGTTTTGAATTTGCTAGTTCTATGATTATACACAGTTTACTTATTTTATCTTTAGTTTCCTTATCTGTTAAATGACTACAATAATATTGCAAATAACAATGATAACTTTTATATAGCACTTTAAGGTATGCAAAAAACTTTATAAATATTATTTCATTCTTTTCTTGCCACAGTCTCATGAGGTAGATGCTAATATTATCTTCATTTTACAGCTTAGGAAACTGAGGCAGGGAGTGGTTAAATGACTTTCTTGGGATCATACAGTTGGTAATGTCTGAGATAGTATTTGATCTCAAGTTTTTTTCTGATTTCAGGTCTAGTGCTCTGTCTGCCCTATCACCTGCCTGTGTAATGATATTTATACTACCTGCCTCACGAGGTTGATAAATAATGCTTTGTAATTTTTTTGTGAATTTTTATTAAATGGTTTTGCCTTTTTTTCTTTTAGGATATAACTTATTTCTTGTTGCTGCCCATGAATTTGGCCACTCCTTGGGCCTGGACCACTCCAAGGATCCTGGTGCACTTATGTTTCCTATCTATACCTATACTGGCAAAAGTGGCTTCATGCTTCCTGATGACGATGTACAAGGCATCCAAACTCTCTATGGTATGTTTTAGATAGACAGGATTAATCGGAAAAAGTGCATTCTTAGTTTTCTAAAACTCTGAATAACTTTCTATCCATTCATATTAGCTTATCCATTAAATATGGACAGAATATGGTCACATTTTTCTAAAATGACCCAGAAAGCCTGAATAGAAAACCACACTCTTTGGGCATTTTTTTGATTTTGGTATGTTGATGCTTAACACTAACTATGGATGGTGGATAGAGCAGCAATTTTGGAGTTAGAAAGATGTAGGTTCAAGCTCTGAATCTAACATTGAGTAGTTGTGGCATCATGGGCAAGTCATCTAACTTCTCAGAGCCTTATATAGCACTCCAGGATCATAAGTTCCAGGTGAGTTGTCAATCTGACATCTATGTGGGTCAGCTAGATGGTACAGTGGATAGAGCACCAGCCCTGAAGTAAGGAGGACCTCTGTTCAAATCTGACCTCAGATACTTTACATTTACTAGCTGTGTGGCTGTGAATAAGTTACTTAACTTGAATTACCTTTTTAATCCCCTGCAACCAATGGGAAGGAGTTTTCTTACCAGGAGTTCCCTACACCAAAAAAAATCTCAATTATATGCCAAACAAATATTCTGAAGAGCAACCTAAATTTCTTTCCTACCTTTGTATAATATGTATACATGTATGGTTTGCAATTTATGTTTTTCTGTACACATTAATCTCATCTGATAGTCATGGTGACTATGTGAGCAAGGGTCTATTGTCCAGGAGAGGGAACTGAAGGTTGAGTGTTTTGCACAATGACCTGCAGGTAGTTGATGGTGGAAGTGAGGGGTAGACACAGGTTTCTTGGTTTTCTGTGCAGTGCTTTTTCTACCATCTCATGTTGGGAGAGGAATGAGGGGAAGGACTCATCAAGAGTAGTCCTGTAGCCTACTGCAATAGGATGGTAGCTTTTGCATGAAATGCAGTCATTTCACATATGAGAACCAGAAGCCATCCTTATAATTTAATTCATGGTTTCAGGTCCTGGAGATGAAGACCCAGATCATAAACATCCCAAAACCCCAGACAAATGTGATCCTGCTTTGTCACTGGATGCTGTCACTAGCCTTCGAGGAGAAACAATAATCTTTAAAGATAGGTAAGTGCAATTTTCACCCAAAGAACAAACATTTGTAAAAAAAAGCCCAATTTCCTTTTTTTTTGACTTATTTCATTTTTTCTGATGGGTTGGAAATTATTTTGGATCCTTGAAGGCTTTGCCAGTGAAGCAAACTCTGGCAGATCTTTGTACCTGGAACAGCCTTTGTACCTGGAACAGCCTGGAACAGTCCAGTAGAGACTGGAGACCAATTTTCATCCAAACTTCTGAAATTTAGAAAGGTTTATAAAAAATGTTTAGTCACAAATGGACAAATTTTCTCAACATGATCACCTATAAAAGTAACTGTTAAGGAAGGTGCTGTTATATTAATGAATTCAAGTCAATTTAAGTGATCATGCATTCATTAAACACCTACCATGTATCAGACACTGCGCTGAGCACTGGGAATAAAGACACACACACACACATACACATACACACACACGCACACACACACACACACACACACTCCAGAATGAAGTCAAGGGTAAGTTGGATGACTTTTCACTTTGTGACTGGTTGCTTTGGCATTAAACATCGTTGCTGTTTATATGTCTTTCTTAACAGTATTCCTAGATAAAAGCAGATGCAGTTAAATTTAGAAATTCTTCATGTGTGAATGACAGGAGGTAAATATACTGCATAGACAGCACCTTAAAAAACTAGGTGTTGTGTCTCATTGTTCAAAAGTATTCCCAATATAAAGTTTTTTAATTCAGACAAGAAAAAATTATTCTTGGGATGAAAAACTTAACTAAAAATGTTTTAAAATGTGGTAGTGAAAAGACAACATCACTTTGAAAAGACTTTTCATGAAATGCTTTTGTGGTTGGTACTAGAGGCAGCTGATGCTGTAGTAAATAGAATACTAGGTCTGTAGTCAGGAAAAAATAAATTCAAAACTGACTTCAGAAACTAATTGTTTAACCCTGGGCAAGTCACTTATCCTCTGTCTCAATTTCCATCTGTAAAATGGAAATAATACAAGTGCTTACCTCACAGGGTTGTTGTGAGAATTAAATGAGATAATATATGTAAAAAGCACTTAGTACATACAGTGCCTAGCACATACCATAGGTATGATGGGGTGAATGCTGGATTAAGAGTCTCAGAACTAGGCATCTGAGAGCCCAGGTCTAAATCTTAACTTTGACACTTACCTGGATGACCTTGGCCAAGTTACTTAGCCTCTAGGGACCCTGTTTCGACAACTGTAAAATTAGGGGATTATATTGAATGGACTCTGAGGTCCTTTCCAGCTCTCTTGCTGTGATCTTAAGATCCAATCAAATTCTGAAATACACACTAATCCTGTACTTATGGTACTAATACACTACTTCCATGTCACATTAAAAATAGTTTTTTTCTTAAATAATGGAAAGACCATGTCCATCATGCCAACAACCTAAGCATATTGAAGATGCACAATGACTTGATGTAGATCCTCTGGAATGGCCAATGAGGACCATCAGCCAGTCAGTTAGCATTTATTAAGTGCCCACTGTTTGTATAGCACAGGAAAGAGGCATCATTTCATGCAAAGCAACTCTTTATTCTTGCCTTCTTTAGATTCTTCTGGCGTCTGCATCCTCAGATGATTGAGCCAGATCTGTTTTTAACCAAATCATTTTGGCCAGAGCTTCCAAACAGTATTGATGCTGCCTATGAGAATCCCGTTCATGACCTAATATTCATCTTTAGAGGTAAGTCTTCTGCCAGGGAGCTTTCCCCTGATTTTTCTTCCTTCTGAGTATACATAATCAAATTCAAAACCACTACAATTCTACTCCAGCATCTGTGGAACTTGGGGATGTAAATAACTTTGAATTTCAGAAAGAATAAAGACACTATGAGGACTGAGAGCACTAAATGCAGTCCCACTAGCTTTCTCCAAATTTGATTTGTGGTAGATTGAAATTGCTGTTGACCATTTCTATACCTTGTTGAAAAACAATTAATTTTTTGCCATGATGTCCAATTTTTCAGTTCAATTTAATCAATAAGTCTAATGCTGAGTATTCATTACAAGGGCAAAAGCTTTGTAAATGTTGAAAAACAGAATTTTGAAATCACAGATTAGATGTTGGAGACACCTTACAGACCCTTAGTTCACACCTTCCTTGTGCAGCTGAGGATACTAAAACTCAGGGAAATTAAGTGATTTATCTAATGTCACAAAGCTAATAACCCGTTTTCCATGTACCATGATCTACTTGCTGGTATCAATCTATAATTAAATATTAGTGTTATCTTGCAGATGAATGCAGAATTTTTATATGTTTATTTCCTCCTAAATTTAATATATTTGTATGTAGATATGCATAGTATTCACTAACAATTGGTAAAGCATGGAAACATTTGAGTGGCTGAATCCATGGTTAGGAAATTGGGAGAGTTGGATTTGAATTTGGCTTGAATAACGTTTATAATTTCATACTTTCAGAGATAAGGTGACAAAATTCATGTCTTCAGGTCACCCATAGCTCCTCTTTTGTTAGATAAATGTCTGTATACATTTTAAAAGATTCTCTTGGGATCCTGAAATGCTCTTCTGCCATTTATTCTAGGCAGAAAGTTTTGGGCCCTGAATGGTTATGATATACTGCAGGAGTACCCCAAGAAAATCTCTGAGCTGGGGTTCCCAAAAGAGATTAAGAGGATAGATGCTGCGGTTCACATTGAATCTACAGGAGAGACCCTCTTCTTCACTGGAGATCACTTCTGGAGGTAGGGCAACCAGCCAACAGAATCTTCTTTTCCAAAGTTTGTCTTAGCCAACATACAAGTTAGTTTAGTCTCTCACTAAATGTAAAGTAAAAGGTGCCACATTTTCTTTTAAATGAATCTTAAATAGTCAAATCAATCAGGTAGGGTTGCTAAACTTTAAATTCTTCCCCCAGTAAATGTAGACTTCTGGAGAGTGAGGAGTTTTTCATTTTGTCGTCCTAGCCCCAGTACCTACTCCAGTGTCTTATATGCAGAAGAAACTTAATAAATATTGAATTGATTTAAAATGTTACAAGTCTTTTAAAAAAGGCTCCAGCATAACTACACTTATCTCTTATCCATTCCCATGCACCTTTGATCTTTAACTATTGTCTAATAATTACTTGCCTCAGCTCCAATGCGCTTATGGCTCCCACTTAGGCACTTTCATTCAATGTCAAACCTTCCTTTTTTGTCCCTTTTTTCTTCATTCCTTCTTAATTCACACTTCTCTCCCACTCTTTCCTAGATATGACTAGTCATCACAGCACTTATCTTTGGAATGCCCAAACTTGTCTTCTCTTTACCCATAGCTATCCTTTCTAAGCAACACCATTTGATAGTGCTGGAAAGCAGCAGTTTTTCGAAAGGTCTTCAGTTTAGAAGTGAGTGCTGGTTCCATTGAAGAGTTAGGCAAAGGAAAAAAAATCCAAATGTCGGCCTTCGAAGACATTTGAAAGTCCTTCCTAGCTAGTCTCAGTTTTCCTTTCCTAGTATTATCTCCCAGTAATCTTCTATTTGTTTCCTACACTATAAGTTGGCTTTCTTAATATTTGTTTTCCTGCTCTTCTGCCTTTAGACTTTGATTATCTCAAGTGGAAAAGTCCTTGTCACTCTAACTTTTCCCTGTAAAATCACTCCCTGTTCTTCAGCACTACTGGAGATACCATTTCCTTTACCATGGCTTTCTTTGTCACCCCAGACAGGAGTCTCTCCCTATTCTGACCTTCCGTGACACTTGTAGTCTTTTCTTAGGATACTTAGCATACTGCCTTATATTACATTTAACAACAGTGAACATTTAAATAGCTCTTTAAGGTTTCCCAACGACTTTAAATGCAATAACTGATTTGACTCTCACAGCAATCTTGTGAGATAAGTTCTATTATCATTTCCATCTTAAAGATAAGGAAAACTATATCTGGAGACTTTGTCCACAATCTCACCAAGTTAGTAAAGGTTAGGGAAAAGATTTGAACTTCAGGTCTAATACATTTTCCATGATTCTAAGCTATTATTCATGAATAAGCCTTATCTCCCCTATCACAGTATAAGCTCCTTCAAGACAGAAGCCAGTTCTTTGCATTGTAGTTTTTGCCAAATTTTGCACAGTTCTTTACACATAGTAGGCTTTTAAAAACTTTTTTGAATGAATTAATGAATGAGTATGCATAGCTTGGTAGGTCATTTTCAAGTACATCCTTACAATTTAGAAGTCTATTTAATGGAATCAAGAAAGGTCTCTGAATCAATTTGCACACAGTAGTTTTCAGACAGCCGTCATAAGATCATAGCTTTAGGGCTCACAGATTCATAGATCTAGAACTAGAAGGGACTATAAAGGTCATCTAGTTCATTTTACAGATAAATAAACTGAAACCAGGAGAGCTGAAATGTTGAACCCGAGATTACATGATTTGTTAATTATCAAATCTCCATTGAGCAAACGCTAAGTACCTTTTGGTGTTTTTTAGTCGTTTTCCAGTCAGGCTCTTTATGACCCCATTTAGGGTTTTCTTGGTAAAGATGCTAGACAGGTTGACCATTTTCTTCTCAGGCTTATGAAGAAACTGAGGCAGAGTTAAGTGACTTATCCAAGGTCACATAACTTTTAAGTATCTGAGCCTGGATTTGAGCTCATAAAGATGAGTGTTTCTGACTCCAGGCCCAGCATTCTATCCACCGGGCCATTTAACTGCCTCTATTAACTACCTGGAGCTATATGAATACTTCTGGTAATTTGGATCCAAATAGGGAACTCAGTGTCAAGACTTTCTCTCAGTTTTCTCTCCTAATGCAAAGTAGCTGATAAGAGATTTCCTTTTTCTGATTGCTATAGCTATGATGAAACTAACCACACAATGAACAAAGGCTATCCCAAACGACTGGAAGAAGAATTCCCAGGAATTAGCAACAAAGTAGATGCTGTCTATGAAAAAAATGGTAAGTATTTCTACCCTATTCACTTTTCGAAAACTAGTCCTATTTGTATATATCGTTTATAAAATGGGCCTATAAAATGGGAAGGAATTATGGGTTAGCTCTTCAGGTATCACAATTTACTTAAATTTTAGAAGGTAGAAAACACAGAGTAAAAAAAATTGCTTTGTGTAAAATGAAAATGGTAATACATATTGGATTCAAATCCTATGAGTAAGAAAATTTATAGCAATGTGATATACTAATTATTATGGTAAAATATATATTAATCTCTGCAGCTTACAGATACCTCAGTCATTGTCTTCCTTGAGCCACTAGAATGTTGGGTTCAGAAAGGAAATGTCTTTACAACAGCCACATATTTGATCATTTGAAATTCCCATTCAGTAATTTCTTTCTCTCCATTTTTTTATTAATCTTTCCTTTTCCTCTTCTTCTTTCTCTTCATTCCCCTTCTCTTTTCTCCCTCCTCTTCTCATTTCTTCCCCTTCTCTTTTTTTCTCCTTATCCTTTCCTATGTCTCTTCATCCTCTTTTTTTTTTTTTGCCTTCCTTCCCCCACTCTCTTACCATTTTGGAAATAAAGTTTCAGATCCTAAGATGAATTGGCATCACCAGAATCCAAGTTGAGGAGCAAAGTCCAGGAAATTAGGTTATTTTTCTGCTATAATGAGGACACTCATGGGACACATGCTTATTTTAGAAGCCGAGGTTTGTTCTTGGATGTTAATGAAGACTAGGTAGCTGGGACACTGCCTAGTACATAGCGATATTTAGTACATGCTTTTTGGTTGAATTTATTTTTTAAATAACAAATGAATAAGTATAACCTATTTTAAGGGACATAAAAATTAGAAAGGCACTTTAAAATATTATTTGGGGTGACTCATTTTTCACATTGTCTAAATAGAATTTTTTTCTCCCTAGGTTACATGTACTTCTTTAGTGGAGTCTTACAGTTTGAGTACAGCATCTGGAGTCAACGCATTGTTAGAGTCATGCCAACCAATTCCCTCTTGTGGTGTTAAACATGGCCGTGTTATTTTAAAGTTAAATTCAATTTTCCACCCATGAAGAAATGTGACTACAGATTTTGAGGCCTACCCAGGAAAAAGCCTCATTCTGTCAGCAAATTCCCTGTGAACTTTATTATTGAAAATGCACTGTATGCATGGGGAAGCGGTAAAATTTTATGTCAGGCTGGAACTGCATTATAGTTATTTAAGCAAATGTAATTCTGTATCTCTGTGGTCTACCAGATGTGTTAAGTATGACAAACAGAAGCCCTGTGGAGAAAGGTTAACCATGGCAGGGTGGAATGTCTGGAACGAATATATCCTGGTCAACTTCCCAAAGGACAGAAGAAATAATTTGATATTTTACCAAGAACATTTTCATTTCTAAACCTGTCTCCCAATAGTTACTAGTGGGAAACTTAAGCAATCATCAAAGAAAGGCAATGGGGTAGTCTAATGGTTAGGAAAGAAAAACTGAAAGTCAAGAGTCATGGCTTCTACTTCATTTCAGTCATACAAATGGACCAGAGAATGAATTTCAGCAGGCAAATACTATCTTTTGGAAGAAAGGGCCAATGAACTATTTGTCTTTTCTAAGATACTTTGGGTCTTTATATTTTGTTTTAAATGTTTTATTGATGCTTTTTTATACCACAGTTTTCCCCAAAAATGTTCCTTATTACAAGAACCCTCCCTTATGACAAAGAAAATCAGTTAAGCAAAACAAAACAACATAGTGATTGAATCTGGCATTGTATGCAGCATTCCATACCCATAGGCTTCCACCTTTCTACTCAGTGGAGAGAAGCCTGTTTTATCCTCCAGATAATAGTCCCCTAGATGCAAGATGGGTCGTTGCTTTTGATTTCCGTTAGATCTCTTTAGATCCACAAGATGGAGTAGAGCCTTAGTGGTCACTCTCTGGATAATTTAAGTCAAAAAGAAAAAAAAGAAATCACTGCCTTTCATCATTTGAATGTTTAGGGGAAAGTAGTTGTGGTTTTGTATATTTTAAGTAAGTAATTGCCTCAATTGTCTACTGCATCAGAAATGTGTGGACATAGTTCTTGTTTAGACCTCTTGCTTTGTGGTAAAAGATAGTTTATAGATTGAGAGTGACAACTGGAGATATCCAATATAACAATAAAGATGATGGCAATCTGGGAAAGGTTTGTGAAACTAGAAAATCTGGTGGCTTAAAAAAATGGATAAAGAACAAGAAGTAGCATTACGTTTTTCAAATGTACTTTGAAAAGTTCATAATAAAAATGATTTAACTATAAATAACATTGCTAAACAGTATTTTTTTTGTAGTTATATCTTCAGCCTTTCCCTCCCACAAATGTGGTGTCTATTTTATATACCTGTTACACAGAAAGTTTCCATAGTCAACATGAGGAATATGTGATAATATTTAATTTCTTTAAAAGTAAGATTTCAGTGACAAGTGTGGAGACCAATGTCTATAATCCCTTCTGCCAGAGTGACTGAGGCTAGGGCATAGGGTATCACCCAGGCAATATTCACAGCACCTACAGTGACTATAAATATGCCAGTATAATTCTGAATCACAAAATATAACAGACTCTCCATATAGAAGTCAGAAGAAAAACATTTATTCAGACACCAGAAAGTCGAATTACAACACCAGAAAGCCAAATGCGTCATAGTAACCCAGAAGTCAATGCACCTTAGAACTGCAAGGGGCAAAGCCATTCCCAAGCCTCTCCCCACCTCCTTCCCACAAGCAAACACTTACAAGACTAACTTAGCTGCTTACCTGTGTCCTCTCTCCTCCACCCTAACTACTTTCACTCACTTCTTCTCAGTTCTGCTCCACCTTTCCTATTCCACTCATTCAGCAACCTCCTCCCACCACATATGAATTAGGCTTCCATTGATTTGAGCAGGTCATATGGGCCTATTAATGGGTGGGAAAGATCTTCAAATTAAGCAAAAATCCATTAACCATACAGGGATCTCTTGAGCTTACAGGCTTCAGAGCTGCAGTGGGCTGCACTATTTGGCATTAATTGGTACATTGAGGAAGAAATCAGGTTGTCTAAGGAGGGATGAAGTAACTTAGGTTGTAAATGGATCTGGTCAAATCTCCTGGGAAGATTAGAATGGGGTTGGGCCTCTGAGTGACCTCCCATATCTTTGGTGAGTCAAAAACCCAAAAAGCAAGACAGCAACAAACACAGTAAATGACGTGTACAGGTTTGTGTCGGCTTTCTTGCCAGAGAAGTTTCTGTTAGTAGAATGAACTGTGAGGACCTGGGAAAATAGGAGCTTGGTTGAGGCTGAGAAATAGTCACATGGCTCTCTTCCCTGAGACTTTTCCACTCTGGGTACTTTCTGATGATGGGGCATGAGGGCCCCTAAACTGGGAATCAGGAAACCCATCTCTGTTCCTGAATACCTATGTGACTTTGAGCAGGTTGCTTATTTCTCTTGGCCTCAGTTTTTTTTTTTTAATTTATTTATTCATTTTTAGTTTACAACATTCAGTTCCACAAACTTTTGAGTTTTAAATTTTTCCTTCTCCCTCTTTTCCCCCCTCCCCAAAATGGCACGCAGTCTGATATAGGCTCTACATATACATCCATATTAAATATATTTTCCCATTATTCATGCTGTAAAGGAGAATTATGGCCAATGGAATGAACCATGAGAAAGAAGAAACAAAACAAAACAAAACAAAAAATAGATCAAATGGTATGCTTTGATCTACATACAGACTCTGTAATTCGATCTCTGGATGTGGATAGCATTTTCCATCATGAGTCTTTGGGAGTTGACTTAGAACCTTGATGAGAAGAGCCACATCTATCAAAACTAGTCATCACACAATGTGGCCGTTACTGTATACAATATTTTCCTGGTTCTGCTTGTTTCGTTCAGCATTGGGACGTATAAGTCTTTCCAAGTTTTTCTGAAGTCACCTGCTCATTATTTCTCATAGCACAATAATATCCCATTACATTCATATACCACAACTTGTTTAGCAATTCCCCAATTGATAGGCATCCTCTCAATTTCCAATTCTTTGCCACGATGAAAAGAGTGGATATAAATATTTTTATACATGTGGGTCATTTTCCGGTTGGTATGATCTAAGCTGGCCTCAGTTTCCTCACTTGTAAAATGAAGGAGTTGGACTAGATAACCTCCAAGGTCCCTTCTATCTCAGGCTGTAATGCAAGGATAAGAAATAGAAGAAACAAAGGTCGCTCAAGCCAGTCCCTATAGCCACCTGGTCTAGTTATATTCCCTTTCCCATTGCCACCCAAATGTCCCTCTGCTTGTATTATGTCCTAGATTATCTAAGAGGAAGGAGGAGAGAATAGCTTCACTAAATGACTGGCAAGTACTAATTTGTTGTTTCTCAGGAGTTCAGTGGTGTCTGCCTGTAACTCTGTGGGACACAGTGTGCTAAAGCTATCCTTGAGTATTCTTGGCAAAGATACTGGAATGGTTTGCCATTCCTTATCCAGTAGATTACGGCAAACAGAAGTTAAGTGACTTATTAAGGGTCACACAGCTTTTAAAGTGTCTGAGGCTGCATTTGAACTCAGGTCTTCCTGAGTTCACCTAGTTGAGTCGCCTAGTGGCCTCTGAGATATTAATTATAAATGAAAATAAAGTTGTTCACTTTGAATAGAAATGATTTAAAAAAAGCAAACCAAACCCAAGTGCATTAAGAGCAATTTGATTTGTTGAGAAAGAAAAACGGATAAGGTTAAAATTCCTAATTCCATCAAAGGAGAAATCAGTTATCAATTTTAATCAGGTGATACCTTTCAACATTATATTTGTGTTTCTATCATTAGATTCTAGCGTGGCTTAGCTATTATGCCATTCATTTGGAGGGAGTAATATTTTATGAAAAAGAATCATAGCTTGAAGAGTTGGCCAGTTAATTAGTATAATCCTCTCCCCAAATAATATACTTCATTTCTGATTTTGACATTTTTTAAAAAATCAACCTATATCTTTGAAGAGATACTGTTTCTATTTATTCCTAGAAGCAGCTAGGTGGTGCCATGGATATGGTGCTAGACCATGGATAAGATCCAAAAGACTGTAGTTAAACTCTACCCCTAAGCATTTACCAGATGTGTGACCTTGGGCAAGTCACTTAACCTCTGTCTGTCTCAGTATCCTCAAATGTAAATTGAGCACAATATTAGCACCTACCAAACAAGGATGTTGTGAGAAACAACTGTGATAATATTTGTAAAGCACTTAGCTTAGTTCCTGGCACATAGTAGATACTTAAATATTTGTTTCTTTCCTTCCTTCCCTTTAATAGTGACTAAAATGTGACTAATGACTTAATAACAACTAAGTATATAAAATTAGTTCTTGACCTGCAAAGTTTACCAGGTGTCATACTAGCTGGGAAATACAAGATTGTTGATGGAGACCACATGCTTTAGGACCCAGGACCTTCCAGAGAGTCAGAAGCGGAGCCAATCACAGCTGCTATAGGCACAATCTCTTTTCTCCCTCTCCCTCTTCCTCAGAACCACCTCCCACCTACCCCCAATCAATGCAATGCTATGAGAATATGTGCAGTAAGGTAAAAGTACTTACTGTATAGAATCCAACCTTCTACCCATGCTTCTCTGTATATACAATCAATTGCCAAATCTTATTGATTCTACTTCTTCAATATCTCTCATATCCATTTCCTTTATTCCATCATACTGCAACATCTCAGTTCAGACAGCGTCCCCTGATTCATGTACTACTACAGTAGACTAGTTGGTCTCATTATATCCAGTCCATCTTCCACGTAGGTGTCAAACTGATATTCCTAAAGCACACACCTAATTATTTTAGTAACAGCCAGCATTTGTATAGTGCTCAAATGTTTGCAAAGCACTTTATATATATCTCATTTATTCCTTACAACAATACTGTGGAATAGGTGCTGTTATTATACCCATTTTAGGGATAAGCAAACTGAGACTGAGAGAAGTTAAGGGGTTTATTTGCTCAGGGTCACACAGCTAGCAAGTGTCTGAGGCAAAACTTTAATTCAGGATTTTTTGCCAGCCAATCTAGTTCTCTCCCCACTGTGTCACATAGCTGATTATATTACTCCTCTGTTCAAGAAGCTTCCATGGCTCCCTTTTGTATCTAGAATAAATATAACCCTCCTTTTTGGCATTTAAAGCCCTTGACACTAGGGCTCCGTGTTGGTTCCACATTACTTCTCTTCATGAACTCTATATTTCCGCCAAATTAGTCTACTTATTATTTCCTGTACTTGACATTTCCTTGCCTTTCTGCTTTGCTTTAGCATAGGTTGCCTCACATATCTGGGATTCTCCCCCATCTCTTTCAAGAGCACTTTCCTGATTCTCCCAGTTCTTTGTGTCCTTGCCTCCACTGCTTCTGAAGCAATTTTGTATTTATTTCCTATACATCTTATATTTATTTATTTTTTACCATGTTGTAACCCCACAGTAGAATGTGAGCTCCTTAGGAATTCCTGTGTGAATTTTTGATTCGGTCAAAGGGCTGCCCTTGAGGACCTAGAAGGCCACATGCGGTCTTGAGGCCACAGACTTCCCAACCCTGGTCTAGCACATGGCTAGCACATAGAGGCTTTTCATGAGTATTTGTTGATTGAATGTTGATCAACAGATGGATACCTCAGAAGTCAACAACTATCATTTCCATAGCATTTTAAGGTTTACATAGTATTCTCCTCACATTTATTCTGCAAGGTAAGTATCATTATCTTCATTTTACAGATGATGAAACTAAGATTTGAAGAGGTTAAGAGAATGACCCACAAAGTGAGAAAATAGCTAAGGTGGGATTTGAACTCTTCTCCTGACTCTGAGTCTAGCATCCTCCTCAAGGTCAGGTGACCCCTTTAAGCATGATCCTTCTAAACCACTCTAAGAAGTATAAATGGGTTATATGTACTTGTTAACTCCCCCGTTTAAATGAAAGCTCAGGGTGAGTAGGAATTGTTTCATTAATTTCATATTTATGTCTTTGGGTCTTAGCAACTTCTACCACATAGTTGGTACTTGATGAATGCTTACTGAGTGATGGATTGAAATAAGTGTGCATGATCACCTGAAATATTCTTTGGTTGCTGTTAAGTTTTTGCTGGACAAGGAGAAATGCTTCTTGGTTGAGGTGACTTTTGAGCTCCTTTGGCATCTGTTCAATTTCCCTAAGAAAAGATGAGAGTCAATGTCTGATTCTTTCTCTTTTCCCATTAAAAAATATCAATGATTCTCTAAAATGGATTGGTTTGGAGCACCTGTAACTGCTGGTATTTTTTTTGTCTTTATCCTTTATTTGCTGGTTTGTTTATTCTTCTCCTTTATCCTTTTTTCCCCAAAGGACGAAGTCGACTTTATTCTTTTCTCTAATCAGTCAACAATCTAACTGCATGTGTAGATCTCTTTCTTAAATGACTACTATATCTGTAACCAGTCTTTTCTTATCTGTTAGGATATAGTCAATTTCATTAAAAAAATAGTGTTGATTGGCATGTGCCTTATCCATAGGGTCTTCTGTGAAAAGAAGATAACTCATGATGTGTAAATGTGAGGCTTTTGAGTTTGCCACAAGACTTTGGCCTCTCATTTTTTGATGTCATATTTTTTACTTATGAGTCTGGTTACCAGGAGAAAAAATCGTGAGTGATAAGCATGGCCATCTTCATATTCATACATATTTACAAGAAACAAAACTTCTAAAATAATGATAAAAATACCTTATATTTTATAACACTTTTTAGATTTCAAAGCATTTTTGCACTGACAATTTCCTTTTTTTCTCATAATGATTCCATAAAGTAGGATGGGCAGGTATTATTATCCACATTTTACAGATGAAGAAATGAATTTTCAGAGAGGATGATTCAATAATTCAATTTATTTCAAGTATTTATTAACTGTCCACTTTATGCAAAGCACTGTGGTGGGTGTTGGGGATACAAATAAAAAATAATATAGCCCTTGACCTCAACGAGCTTACATGCTGGGGAGGGAGATGGGATACAATATTCAGTTCAGCCATTTTTTCAGTTGTTTCCAACTCTTCATGACCCCATTTGGGGTTTTCTTGGAAAAAATACTGGAGTGGTTGGTCATTTCCTTCTCCAGCTCATTTTACAGATGAGGAAACTGAGACAAACAGGGTTAAATGACTTGCCCAGGGTCTCATAGCTTGTAAACATCTGGAGTCAGATTTGAACTCAAGAAGATGAGTCTTCCTGGCTCCAGGCCTGATATTCTATCCACTGTATCACCTAGCCTCCCTGGGATACAAACACATGTGAAAAAACAAAAGATGTAGACCAGCCATGCAAAATTATTTTTAAGGAGATTGTGTTAATGATGAGAGGTGAGGGGAGAGGAGATCAAGAAAGGACCATGTGGGAGGTGATGACACTGATCTGTACAAGGTGGAGGGGAGAAAGTTAGGAGACATGCCCAATTCATATAGCTATTAAATCACAGAGCCAGGCAGAACCAGAATCCATCAGTCTAGTGCTTCTTCTACTACTCAGTGCTGACTTTATTATTGTTAATAAGAACAACAATAGTAGCAATAATGGACTTTCATATCTTGCTTCAAAGTTTATAAAACACTGTGCATACTAACAACCCTATGAGTGAAGGTGTGGTTGATGCATTTTTAATGGAATGGGAAGATCTTTCCCATCCATGAATAGGCTCATGTGACCTGCACATGTGACATGGAAGTCTGAGTCATATGACTTTGAGTCACAAGAAGCCTGTGGTTGGAGGAGCTTGCTGAGTGGGTAGAACAGGAAGGGGTGGAGCTGGGGCAGAGCTGAGAGGAAGCTGGTCAGATGAGTCAGATCTGGGAGAGAGAGAGGAAGAAGGCAGCTGGCTATGAGTGAGAGGAGGGTGTTTTGTTTGAGGGTGTTCATTTGCAGGAAGGCTTGATAATATGTACAGATTTCTTGATTATTATGATGGATTTTTTTGTTGTTATGATGGATTTGGCTTTCCGGTGTTTGAATTAATGTTTTGGTTCTGTCTTCCATGTGGTGAGTCTGTTACATTTTACAATTCAGAACTGTGCTGGCATATTCATGGCTGCTATAGGGGTAGGCACTGTGAATATTGCATTGTGCTACACTGGGCACTAAAGGTATTATTGTCCTTTTTTCAAAAATAAGGAAACTGAGGCTCAGAGAAGTTAAATCACTTACCTATGGTAACATTATTTATAATAATCATCTTATGTAATAATTCTTGTACTGCTTAATTTGCAGGATTATGAGGAAAGTACTTCATAGACTTTACAACTCATTTTTAGTTCCAAGGATGGGGTGCCTGGGACTTTGAGACCACATGAATCTAGATTCAGTCAAAGGATCACACTTAAAGACCTAGAGGGTCACATGTGGCCTTGAGGTTGCAGGTTCCCCTCCCCAGGTTTAATCTATTCTACAGATAATAGAATATGATGTTTTCCACATGTAATAAGTCTTAAGGAACTCCCTTGTACAGATAGAGGTCAAATGCCAAGGACTGAGAAACTCAGCAAAAGACCAAGGCATGAAATCCCTCTTCTGACTTTTGTCCAGTTTCACTACTGAGCTTAAAATAGTAAGTTTAAAACAGTGAACTCATTTTTTTCTTCTAGGGAACAAATACAGGTTCCAATATAAGACTCTCTGTGGTTTTTATTTACCCTGCCCCCCTCCAATTAATTACCTTGGAGTGGCTTAAAACTCAATGGGTGCTGCAGAAGAAAGACTTGTTTTCCCAGTCACATTAGCCCCAGGGGCTATCCATTGCACCGATGGCTAAGTGAGTCTCTCCATTCCTTCCAGACCAACTGTTTCTACCACCCCACATCAGATGAGTAACTAGAAGTTCAGAGATTTTAAGTGACAGTGGTTTGCTCACAGGAGTACAACTATGAAATTTCAAAGCAGGGTCTCAAATCTATGGTTTCTGACTCTGTGTACAGGACTTGGTCTGCTATACCACACTGTCTCTCCAACTGGCTTTGTGACTTTCAGCAAATTCAATTCAACCAGCACATTAAATTTCTACTGTGCACAGAGACATTCTTTTTGGTGCTGAGGTTAATTTAAAAACAAAATGAAACTGTCCCTGACTTTAATAAATTTACATTCTGCTGACATTAAGGGAACCCCTTACTTCTCAGAATGTCAGTTTCTTCATCCATAAATGAAAGAAGCGACTGGCAGAGGGTGAGGCACGCAGATTCTCAAGTCAGAGGACAGAAGAATATCAGTTCTACCTCTGCTTCTTGTGTGTGTGATCTTAGTCTTTTAAAATTCTTGGACTTCATTTTCCTCAACTTCAAGATAATGGGGATGGAAGACAAGTACTTTGAAGTCCATTCTACCTACTCATCTAAAATACTTTGAATCTGTATAACTGATCTGCCAACTTGAGGTTTCTGTGTTAATAATCAGTTGGGATTTTGAAATCAAGTTTGGAACTATTTAGTCACTAGGTGGCACTGTCTTTATAGTGAAGACCAGAATTTGAACAGCTCTCCTTAATATGGTTGAGGCAAAGCAAGGGACAATTATTTAGCACAGTATGTCTTAAATGTGGAACTGACAGTAAGAAAAAGTTAAGGAGAAAGAAATGTCTGGAACTGATTGTAGCAAGTAACCCATTTGTATTTCCACATATGAAAGAGAGGCTGGGTAGCATGAGAGACAAAGTACTGGATCAAGAGCCAGGAAGCCCTCAGTTCCAATGTCGATGGACACTTACTTGTTGTATGACCATGGGTTAGTCATCTAATTTTTCAGGGTAACACCAAGATTTGCATGGGTCAAGTTCTTGGTGCACTTACCACACAGGAGAAGGGCTCTAAGCATTCAAACTAGGAATTTATTGGAATTAGCCTGAGTTCGTGTTGTGAATTTCTAGCCTCTACAACATTAGTCTAATAAGCAAGGAATGTGAATGACCATCAGCATCCTGGACCTCTTAATGACTTCATATGCCTTGACCACTGTTCCAAGAAACACTTTAAAACCCTTCATGGAGGTCAGAGTCAGGAGAGGGCCGTTCTGGACACCCAAGACTCATTTGAAATTAAGGGTTTTTTTCAGTGATTATGAAATCCTGTTGGTGACTGGCTCACAAAGTGAATCATAAAGCACAGGACCTAAATAATCAATGTGAATTCAGCTCTCAAATATGAACACAAAATAGTGTTGTCTTATCAGCAAGAATGAACCTAACATTGTTAGCGTTAGATAAACCTGATTCCTCACAATAAAAGAGCAAGAAAATACACAGTGATGCATTTGCAGTGGAATAATAGCTGGTGATGAGATAATGCTTCAAAATTAGATTATACTTTTTTGTACACTGGATCATTTGCCCTCATAAGCTCTTTATCTTTGTGTTGTGTCCCTTAGTACAATATCTGGCATAGAGTAGGTTTTTAATAAATGGTAGTTTAATTGAATGGGACTGATGTAGTTAGAATTATAACTCATAGGGTTGTTATGAGTAAAGTGCTTTGTCAACTTAAAAGCCCTGCGTTATTACTTATTATCGTGCCATTCTTATAAATAAGTAAACTGAGACTTCTGTCATACAAAAGTCACTCAGCTAGATGATGGGGCCGTGACTCAAACTTGAGTCTTTGAACTCAAAATTCTATGCTCTGCTTTAGACTCTTAACTCTATTATACATTTTGGGTTTTCTGTTTTCTTTAAATTCTATCATTTGTCTGGAGTACTTTATGCTAGTTCTGTATGGTATAGGCTCTTTGTGTTCTGACAGTAACGTAGACTCTTGTAGATGCCAATTATGATGAGCTCTGGACAACATAAACTATGTGTGTTAATTGAATACCAAGTTTATTAGTGAAATGATAATTAGTTCCAGTTACTATTAGACCATATGAATGACTTGACTAGGTGGAAAGTAGGGGTGTCAGGGTCAGAACAGCAGTACTCTATTCTGGAACCATCACAGCTTCATTTGATCAGCCAACTTCCAATAGTTCCTATGAAACTTGGTTCAACTGTGCTACAGTGGGCAAGTCATTTGATGGATTTCAGTTTCCTCTTTTGTAAAATGAAGGAGTTAGACTAATTGTTCTCTAAGAGTATTCCTGTAAGAGTATTTCTAGTTTTATCTACCATGATCCTACATAATCCACTTTTGTACATTTCTTTTTGCCAATTTTTTTGACATTTATATACCTTTTTTACATTTATTTTAAAAATTTATTTTTAGTTTTCAACATTGATTTCCACAAGATTTTGAGTTCCAAATTTTTCCCCCATCTCTCCCCTCCACCCATCCCAAGACAGCATGCATTCTGATTATCCCTTCCCCCAATCTACCCTCCTTTCTATCACATCCCTCCCATCTCTTATCCCCATCCCCTCTATTTTCTTGTAGGGCAAGAGAGATTTCTATACCCCATTGCCTGCATATCTTATTAAACTTGTAAAAACAAGTCTAACATTCATTTTTAAAACTTTAAATTCCAACTTTTTTCCCTTCCTCCCTCCTCACCCATCCCCACTGAGAAGGTAGGCAATTCTATATATCTTATACATGTGTAGTTATGCATAAAAGTCATGTTGTGAAAGACTAACTATATTTCCCTGCATTCTATTCTGCGCCCCCATTTATCCTATTTCCTCTATTGACCCTATGCCTCTTCACAAGTATTTACTTCTAATTACACCCTCCTCCCATTTGCCCTCCCTTCTATCATCTTCCCACCCCCTGCTTATCTCTTTCTCCCCTACTTTCCTGTAGTGTAAGATAGATTTTCATAGCAAATTGAGCATGCATGTTATTCCATCCTTAAGTCAAACGTGATGAGAATAATGTTAACTTTTTCCCCTCTCATCTCTCTCCTCTTCCCTTCCATTGAAAAAGGTTTTTCTTGCCTCTTTTATGTGAGAGATAATTTGCCCCATTCAATTTCTCCCTTTCTCCTCCCAGTATTTTCCAACATCATTCCTTAAATTTATTTTTTTAGATGTCATCCCTTCCTTATTCAACTTACGCTGTGCCCTCTGTCTGTACATATATAATCTCTCCAACTACCCAAATACTGAGATACATCTCAAGAGTTACAAACATTATCTTTCCGTGTAGGGATGTAAACAGTTTGACTTTAGTAAGTCCCTTATGGTCTCTCTTTCCTGTTTACCTTTCATATTTCTCTTGATTCTTGTGTTTGATAGTCAAATTTTCTATTCAGCTCTGTTTTTTCATCAAGAGTGGTTAAAAATCCTCTATTTCATTGAATGACCATTTCCCCCCAGTGAAGTATTACACTCAGTTTTGCTGGGTAGGTGATTCATGGTTTTAATGCTAGTTCCTTTGACTTCTGGAACATCATATTCCCCAGTTAATTTTTGAACTTCTTTTTCCATTTGTTCAATTTTTCTTTTCAAGGAGATGTTCTCATCAGTGAATTCTTTCTTAATAATTTTAAAATCATTGGCCAGTTTATCTTCTATTTCCTTCTTCAGCTGTTTCAGGAGAGCTGCTTGTACTTGCGAGTAGTTCATAGTCCCTTCTGAAGTCTCAGATGGAAGTACAGTCTCAGCTGTGACCTCTTTGGGGTTTGTGTTTTGGTCCTTATCCCCATAGAAAGATTCTATGGTTCTTTCGGCCCTCTTCTTTTTCCTGTTCATGATTTTGATTGAGTGTTGTGGTTTCTGGTTCTTTCAGTCAGAAGCTCGAGAACTTTTTGCTGAGCTGATGTGTGAAAAAGCTAAAAGCAGGTTTTTGTTTGGTGTTTCCCTGATCAGCCCTGGGTTTAGCTTGTTAAGTGTGGAGGAGGGGTGGTCTGGTCCCAGGAGATCTCCTCAGCTGAATTGAGGCAAAGGCAAGCTCAGGAGCTGATAATCCCAACTGCCCTATTGTCTTTCTGATTCCCCTGGACAGCTGAGGCACACCTAGATGCTAATGCGTGTTCCCACCCCTCCTGGGGCTCCTCTCCTGGCACTGAGACTTGCCTGGGTCCTAGTGAAAATTTTCTCTGCCCTGGGTCCTCTGTCTTTCAGGTTTGCCTCTGCCACCGTATGAGGAATCCCCCTTAGCTATTTTCCTCGTCTCAGGTGTTATGAGACTATTGGTCTCCTTATTCTAATTCTACTGATCTGGGATTTTTCTGGGGAGATATTTTATGGTTCTTTCACGGTCATCAAGGGGGAAGGAGAGAGCATTTACTGATCACTCCACCATCCTGGCTCCCGGAAGTTCAAGTAGGTTACTTACCGGAGTTTGATCTTCGGGCTGAAGGTCTCAGGAGCTGCTGCGCTGATATCTGGCTCTCACTGACTTGGTTCAGCTTGTCTCCCACCCCGGGTGCCGCTCCTCTGGTTCTGCCTGCCGCTCAGGTTTCTCGGATCTCTTCTGCTCCGCTGCGCTGGCCGTGCTGCGCTGGCCACGCTGCGCTGTGCGCTGTGGGTTCACCCCTGCGGAACAGATCCTTCCCGTGGACCTTCCAGTCCCACCTGAGCTCCGAATCCGTCACCGTCTGTCTCCCACTCAATTCCGCACCTCCAAAACTTGGTCAGATTCTCCTTTCAGAGGTACTTTGGTTCAGTGACACTGGTTTCTGGGTTGATCCATGAACGAGAGAGTGTCAGCTCTACACGTTTCCTCTGACCTTCCTCCACACCTGGAGTACTTCTTCTCCTGGAACATCATATTCCAAGCCCTGCAATCCTTTAATGTAGAAGCTGTTAGATCTTGTGTTATCCTGATTATATTTCCACAATACTTGAATTGTTTCTTTCTGACTGCTTGAAATATTTTTTCCTTCACTTGGGAGCTCTGGTATTTGGCTACAATATTCATAGGAATTTTCCTTTGGGGATCTCTTTCAGGAGGCAATTGATGGATTCTTTCAATATTTATTTTAACCTCTGGTTCTAGAGTACCAGGCAGTTTTCCCTGATGATTTCTTAAAAGACATTGTCTAGGCTCTCTTTTTGATCATGGCTTTCAGGTAGTTCCATAATTTTTAAATTGTTTCTCCTGGATCTATTTTCCAGGTCAGTTGTTTTTCTAATGAGATAGTTCACATTGTCTGCTATTTTTCATTCTTTGGTTTTGTTTTATAATTTTTTGATTTTTCATAAAGAAAAATTTATATGAAAAAAATTATAATGTCATTAGCTTCCATCTGCTCCATTCTAATCTTTAAAGAATTATTTTCTTCAATGAGCTTTTGGACCTCCTTTTCCATCTGGCCAATTATGCTTTTTAGGGCATCCCTCTCTTCACTGGCTTTTTGGATCTCTTTTGTCATTTGAGTTAGTCTATTTTTTACAGTGTTATTTTGTTCAGCAATTTTTTAGGTCTCCTTTAGCAAGTAGTTACCTGTTTTTCATAATTTTCTTGCATCACTCTCATATCTCTTCCCAATTTTTGCTATACTTCTCTTACTTGATTTTTAAAATCATTTTTGAGCTCTTCCTTGGCCTGAGACCAATTCATATTTTTCAGGGAGGCTTTGAATGGAGGAGCTTTGACTTTGTTGTCTTCTGTGTGCATGTTTTGGTCTTTCTTGTCACCAAAGTAAGATTTTATAGTCTGATTCTTTTTCCAGTTTTTGCTCATTTCTTGACTTTTGAGCTTTTTGTCAAGGTACATCTCTGTTTCCAGTGGCGTGGGGGATGTACTGTCAGACACTCGATTGCCCCACAGTTGGTGGGCCTAGAGCTCTACCTCTGCTACTGCTTTGGGTGTTGCAGGCTCCTCTGCCACCTTCCCCCTTTGCTGCCCTGTGACTGGGAATGGACCACTCCACTCTCCCACACTGGTCTCACAGGCTTTTCCCACTGACCTTCCAATTTGTCCTCAGTGTTTTGGGGTAATGAAGTCTGGAACCCCCACAGGTGACTGAGATTCAGTCCCCCTAAGGCCTGCTCAGGTCTTGTCTGTGCCAGGTTGGCCCATGCTGGACTGTGCCCTGTCCTCAGTGTGGCATGATAAACACTTCCCAACAAGCTTCCAGTCTGTCTGGGGTTGGATATTTGCTTCCTTCCATAACTGTGTGGGTTCTGTAGCTCCAGAATTTGTTTAGAGCTATTTTTAACAGATATTTGGCTGGGATTGGGGGCAGTGCTCTAGAATCTCCATGCTGTTACTCTGTCATCTTGGCTCCCCTTCCTCTTACCAGAAGCTCAGGAGACTGGGAACTTGTAAATAATGGGACTTTGTACATGGAAGTGTTTTTGTCATGTAGGAAGCTTGGGATACTACTTTATGGGAAAACATAAATCTCTGATGATAATTTCCAGCCTAGAGAAGCAGGGTGGCAAGGAATTATTTTCATGAGACATGCCTGGATGTGTTTTATGGAATAATGCAGCAATGAGAACATATGTATTGCACAATAAAACACACCCTGGGATTACATGGAATTAGCTATATTATGAATAATCATTTTACTAGAAAAAACTATACTATCTAATGTGTTTATCCAAAGTCTGCATGTTTACATTTAGATTCCTTTTAATTATATTGTATACTTAATATTTAACATAATTTAACATTATAATATATATTTAGCATTCTTTTGTACATGCAATTTTGAATATATCTAAATCATTGCCATTATATTTTAAGAAATTTTCAAGTCTGGTGGAATTTTTCTTGAAAGGCTGATCCAATTTGTGGAGTTTTATCACTTAATGACTTAATTATTAATCATTGAACTTTGAATACTAATTTTATTCTAGTACTACTACTGCCTCCAGACATTCTGCACCTCAAACTTGACTTAAGTGTGTCCAAATAACTAATTGAAGAAGAAAAAAAATTTTCATTATTATTCTGATAATCTAATCCACTCTTATTCAACACAAAAAACATTAAGGGCAAACAACATATAAGACATCATGCTCCCTACTGAGGATAAAAATACAGAATGGAATACAATACCCTTTCTTGGTGAGTTTATATTCCACTGTGGACATATAATCAGTCAGTCAGTTAATATTGCAAACACAGTTCACTTGTGCATGGAGCTCTTATTTTAGAGGGGAAGAGGATAAAACATGCAAATAACTAGGGGTATGACAGTTGTGTACAGGATAGATGGAAGACAGTCGAAGAGGGGAAGGCAGCAGAAGCTCAGGAGACTGGGAAAGTTCTTCTGTAGAAGGAGAGATGAGTTGAATCTTGAAGGACATAGGGGAATCAAGATTTGGAGAACATTCTAGGCGTAGGAGGCAGTCTGTTACGAATAAAACTAAAATTTGCTGAATAGGGGGTGAAATGGTCAGACCTACAAAATAGGAATGGCATCCCCTTTTTGTGGTGACAAAAAACTCCTGGAAACTAAGGAGGAGCCCACCAATTGAGGAGGGACTGAAAAAGTGGTGACTATGAATGGGATAGAATATTATTGAGGTAGAAGAAATGAGAAAATAGATTTCAGAAAGACATAGAAAGACATATGAACTTCTGGCAGAGCTAGAAGAACAATTTGTACTCTCAACAACTATATTATAAAAATGACTTTTACAAACTTTTGAAGATCAATGAACAGAACAATGAGAACAATTTATACAACAATAACCCCTTAAAATACAAACAACTTTGAAAGCTGTAGGAAGTGTAATGAGCACAATGACCATTCATGACTCTGGTGAACCAAGATGAAACCTTCTATTCATTACAGAGAGATGATGTATTTGGGGTGCAAAATGAGCCATATTTTTTTTGTACAGCCATTGAGGAAATTTGGTTTGTCTGATTTTTGTTTTTTTTCTTATCCCCACCTTGAGGTATAAGGGGTTGGGAAGAAGAAGAAATAGATTTTTGCTAATTTTAAATTTTAAAAATGGAGGGGTGTGTGTATGTGTGTGTGTGTGTGTGTGTGTGTGTGTGTGTGTGTGTGTGTGTGTGTAAAGATGTGAAATGTATGCAATTTTAGATAAGGTCTCTATTATTAGTTTTACTTAACTGTTTTACTTTGTTCTAAGAAACTGCTCAAGAAGTGAGAGTAATTTGTAAAATTTTGTAATGTAAAAATAAAACACATCAATAAAATTTTAAAAAGAAAAGTCATCTTGACAGTTGAGTAGAAGAAACTCAAAGTAAGGAGATCAACCAGAAGGCTGTTGTAATAATTCAGGAGAAGGGTTGAAAGCTTGAACTGGGTTAGGAGTTGAGAAAAGGGGAGAGACATATGTGAGAGGTGCTGGGAAGGTAGAATCAACAGGCTTTGGAAATGAATTGGATATGGAGAATGAATGAATGAGGAGCTGAGGATGACATGGGTGACTAATAGGATGATTGTGCCCTTGATAGTAGTAGGAAAGTTTGGAATTGGGGAAGGTTTGAGGAAAAGATAATGAATTCTCTTTAGAACACGCTGAGGTTGTAACATCTATAAGGCATCCAATTAGAGATGTTTGAGAGAGAAGGGGAAGAAAGGAAAGGAAAAGGAATAAGCATTTGTATAGTACCTACTATGTGCTAGGTATTATATTATGTATTTTTTATCTTCACAAATATCTCATTTGACCCTCATAACAACTCTTCAAGGTAAAATCCAGGATTATTTTCATTTTATAGTTGAGGAAACTGAAGGAAACAGGCAAAGTGACTTGCCCATGGTAGTATATCTAAGTTTCTGAGGCCCAGTTACTCTATCCACTGTACCACAGCTACATGTTAGAAGCAATGATTGATTCTTGACACGTGGCTCAGAAGACAGAATAGGGCTACATATATGCATCAGAGAGTCATCAACCGGGTCATTGAACCCACGGGGGCAGAAGAGATCACCAAACTGAGGCAATATAGAATGGAAAAAAGAAGAGGATCCAGGACAGAATCTCAGGGGACACTCATGGTGAGTGGAGGCAACAAGGATGAACAAGTAGAGGAGGCAGAGAATGATTGGATGGATTAAAGGAGAACCAGATGAGAGTGATGTCACAAAAAAACCTATCAAGAAGAGTATATGAAGGAGGAGCAGGTGATCAACAATGTCAAATGCTGTAAAGATGTCAAGAAGGATGAGGACTGAGAAAGGGCCATTAGATTTGGCAAGAAATCATTGGCTGCTTTGAGCAGAGTAATTTCAATTGAATGATTTAATTGGAAGCAGAGGGTTTAGAAGACAGCAAGAAAGAAGAAAGTAGAGGCAGTGAGTGTAGACAGCTTTCACAAAGTATTTAATCATGAATAAGAGGAGGATAATAGTTTAAAGAGGTGGTAGTATCAAGTGAGGGTTTACATGTAAACAGATAAATACATACATGATAATTTAAGAAGGGAGAGAGCTCTAACACCTGGGGAATCAGGAAAAGCTATCTCTTAGGAGATGGCCCAAGAACTACTTATTACCTGTATGACCTTAGGTAAGTTACCTGGCATTCTTGAGTCCCAGTTTCCTCCTCAGTGAAATGAACTGTTTGGACTAAGTTCCCTTTCAGCTCTAGATTAATAATTCTATGCTCTGTGATCCTATGAACTTGGCCTTAGGGAAACTAAGGATGTATGTAATGATAGATTCTCAGCAGAAGGTGAATGTCTCTTTAAAAAAAAACTGGAAATTATGGGAGAACCCATCTACTGGCAAATAGCAAAGTAAATTATGATATATGAATATAATGGACATTTGTTACACTGTAATAAATAATGCAAGAGTAGTTTCAGAGAACTCTGGGAAGACTTGTAGGAACGGATGCAGAATGAATTTAGCAGAATCAGAACAACTTACACAATAACTGCATTATAAAATCAACTTGGAAACACTTGAAAACTGATACATTAAATGATCAACCTTTGATTCTACAGGACTGAGGATGAAGTAGGATACCCACCTCTTTAGAGAGAGGTAATAGACTCAAGATGAAGAATAAGACATACATTTGGAGGGCATAGAAAATGTAGGAATTCGTCTTACTTGATGATGAATATTTATTATAAGGGCTTTTCTTTTCTTTTTTCTTTTCCAGTGGAGTATGATGAGGGTAAAGGGGGAAGGACATGATGGGAATAGGTAGCAAAAAAGGAAAAGAGAGACTTTGAAGCATCTTTTTAAAAAATATAGAAAAGAAACCAGAAGGAAGGCTGGAAAGAAGAACAAAGAAGTCGGAGAGCTTTGAAAGCTACAATTTGATCTTATACACTTAAAAAGAAAAGTAAGCTGTGTGTTATAGATATCTTTAAATATGATACTCATTCTTTGTTATATATATATGTGTGTGTGTATATATATATATATATATATACACACACACACACATACGGAAGTTACCATTTTATTTGATGTTTAAGTTTGGAATTAAACTAAAATGTAAAAACAAAAAAACTGATGTGTCACATCTGAAGCCTATGATGCTCCCTCAGTTGCTAGAATTCTTTATCCTGATATTACTTTGTATATATGTTTTATTCATTCCCATATACACTGTTTCCCATCCAGTATAATGGAAACTGTGAGGGCGGGGATCAGTTAATTTTTGTCTTTGTAGCAGACTGCCTGATGTCTAGTGGGAGCTTAATAGATATTTGCTGACTGAATTAATAAATAAATGATTCATTCAAAGGTATTTTATGAAGTTATTCTTTCAGTTTTATAGTTTATTGAGGTTTAGGGGTTTTCTTCTTTTGATTCATGGACATTTACACTATGTTTATAATATAGTGTAACTTCTTATTTTCAGCTTAGCTGTATGACTAATGAAAATGCATCTTATCTTCCTCTTTAGCTTGTTAAGTATTCTAAAATTATCTGATAAAAAATCTTTCATAATACAATACTCTACATCTATTTCAGTACAGATGAAAAAACTAGAGATAATACAGGAATAACCTCTGCCTGGCTTTCTTGTTGGGTTTACGTGGAAATCATTCACTCTTCCTCAAAGTGATAGAACTATGTTTTTGCCCCATCCTACTTCAAGACTCTCCAGTCTTGGAGAACCTCAGCAATACAAGGTTCTAAAACAGCTCCAAATGGCTCTTGATGGAAAATGCTGTCCACATCCAGAGAAAGAATTACAGTCTGAAAACAGATTGAAGCATACTATTTGCTTTCTCTCCTTCTTGTTTTGTTTTGTTTCTTCTTTCTTGTGGTTCATTCCATTGGTTCTAATTCTTTACAACATGATTAATGTGTAAATATGTTCAGTATGAATGTATATGTAGAGTCTATATCAGATTGCACATCGTCTTGGGGAGGAGGCAGAGGAAGAAGGGGGAGAAAATTTAAAACTCAAAAGCTTGTGGAACTGAATGTTGCAAATTAAAAATAAATTAATTAATTTTGAAAAAGAATAGAATGAAACAAAGACTCTCCAATCAGCTCTTGGGTTGTCCAGAGTAAAACAGATTGATGGGTTAGAAAAAAAAATTGTAGGATTCCATAGCTATCATTTGCCTTTGGAATATACTGTGAGTTGAGATGGCCAAGAATGATGGTCAGGAGGCAATTTTACCTTGCTAGATATTTTCTTTGTGGGAGGGGCTCACGTTAATCAAGTGAAAAGCACTTATTATGAATATACTGCCTTTTTTGTGTGTGTTAGGCATCATACTAGGCACTGGAGATGCAAAGACAGAATCATTTATATCCCTTGACTACAGTGGGGTTATTAGGACAATAACTGGGTTACAGGAAATGTCAACCTGAGACCGAGTACTTTAACTTGAACAAGCCAAGGTAGAAACAAGGATGTGGTAACTCAGGCATGAGGCTTGGGTACTGAGCAAAAGAAAAAACACCCATCACAATAACAGCATGGCTGGAAGCAGGCTACTTATTGCCTGGATCACTCTGAGAAATGAGGCACTAAGATTCCATCCCCACACAAAGTTGTCTTGTGCATTTTTTCAGTTTTTTCTTTTTTAATCAATACTCAATTTCTTTCTATGAAACATGACCAAATAAATTGAGCAGGTGCACAGTAGTTTAATTTTTCCCATCTGCATGAGGACAGGATCAACTTAGCAATTTTTACTATTTTCTGTGATACCTGAGGACACTAAATCAAATGTGTTATGAGCTAATGTTTTTCAGAAACATAGATATGGCCCCAGTCTCTCTAGATGGTGTATGCTCAAGCTGCAGTATTACAGTGCTCCACACACTAACGAAGGTTAGATAGAGCCAATCACTGTGACTCTCCCCTGACTCTTTATTCAGCAATTCTCTCTATTTGCTCCCAATTCTAGGGCAATTAAAAGAGATTTCCCTTGAGAAAAGGAAGGAAAACAGTTCTGGGAGCTTGTTCACTCTGTTGTGGAGTCATAGATGATTCCCTCATTAGTTAAGAAGAATTAAAATTCCAGAACTTATGGGGTAATAACACACCCTGTGGAACAGTTTTCTAACAGGTGACCTGCATGTTACCAACAGGAAGCAAGGAGAACAAGTGCCTGAGTCAAACTTGAGAAAGCACTTGGTGCCTGGGGAAATTAATTTCTTCCCACAGTTTTAGTATGATGAAGTCCCCTGAAGTCAATCAGTTGTTCTCCTTACACTGCCCTAGGGTCTGGAAAGGGATAAAATCCACATTTGGACAGTTTTCCAAATTTCCTAGGTTTAGATAAAAAAAAACAACAGTGGAATGTTAGCATCCCTACATCACCTTTTAGTGAGTTAATGTGACTCACCAATGGGCTTAGCATATTTTCAAGTATGTACTCTGAGAAATTATTTGTTTGATTTAACAAGCATTAAGTATAACTGCTTGGTAGAAATCACTAACATGCTATGGGGAAGATATAAAACATTAGTAAAACAGAAATTTGTTCCATTGATCTAGGAGGGAGATATTTGTTTTTTTTTCAGTTATCTCAGTTGTGTCCTATTCTCCATGACCTCATTTGGGGTTTTCTTGGCAACGATACTGGAATGATTTGCCATTTCCTTCTCCAGCTCATTTTACAAATGAGGAACTGAGGCAAACAGGGTTAAACTCCTTGTGCAGGGTCACACCACTAGTAAATGTCTGAGGTCAGATTTGAACTCCAGATGAGTCTTCCTGGTTGCAGACTTCCAAAGTTGAGTGTATTTCTCAGTTCTCCTGAGCATGGACACTGGAGGCCTGGCCTGAAAGGTGCTGCTCCAAGTGGAAAAAGGAGGTTGGGGTACGGCATATGGCAAAATGTCTAGGATATCCAAGAATGACCTAGGGAGGATGACTAAATATAGTTTAGGTGAATGCAATGGGTGAAGTTACAAAGAGACAAATTTAGAATTGATATGAAGAAAAACTCCCTATGCCTATCCAATCATGATTATCCAGCATTGGAATGGATTGCTTTAGAATGTAGGGGATTTGCTCTCATATGTAATTAATAATAATAATAACTAAAATTTATGTAGCATTTACCATGTACCAGGTATTATGCTAAGACCTTTACAATCACTGCTTCATTTGATCCTTATAACAACCCTGGAAAGTAGGTGCTATTACTATCCCTATTACTATTCCCTTTTTACAGATGAAGAAACTGAGGCAACCAAGGCTCAAGTGACTTTCTCTGGATCACATAGCTAATAAGTGTCTGAGGCTAGATTTGAACTTAGATCTTCCTGACTCCATGCCTGGTCCTCTATCTACTGTACCATCTAGCTGTCCCATAAAAGCAGGATAACTACTTGTTAGTGAATTCTTTTTCATGCATGAGTGGGACAAGATGTCCATTGAGGTAGCCTCTAACTCTTAAATTCCATGAGACTGCCAATGGAGAGTAAAGGGAGAAGAAAGCTCACCACTGGATGAGCAATAGACCTCTGAATTGGGTTTGAAATTTTGCTAATTTGGTTAGATCCCTTCTCATTCTTAGAAATGAGGAAATTGAGGTTCTCGGAATTTGAATGGCTTATCTGAAGTCATAGAATTTGTAAAAAGTAGAGCTCGAGCTCAAAGTCAGGTAAGCCCTCTGACTATCCATATTACTTGTTTCTCAAATCACAGGTATCAAGGACTAACTTCTTTTGGTCTTTGTAACACTGTCAGGGTAGGACCTGAAGCTGGCTTCATGGACAAGAGTGCCAAGTTACTGCTGAGTATCCTTCTCCTCCCCCAAGAAAAGTTCAGTTATTTCAGATACTTTGTGACCTTATTTGGAATTTTCTTGGCAAAGACATTGTAGTAGTTTGCCATTTCCTTCTCCAGCTCATTTTTACAAATGAGGAAATTTAGGCAAACAGGATTAAATGACTTGCCCTGGATCACACAGCTAGTACATGTCTGAGAGCACATTTGAATTTAGGTCTTCCTTATTCTATGCCTAGTGTTCTATCTACTGTGCCACCTAGCTGCCCTTAGCTAATAATAGCTAGCATCTATATAATATGTTGAGCTTTGCTAAGTGCTTGACAAATATTATCTCATTTTATCCATCTAATAAACCAGGAGGGAGAGTTATTATCATCCATGATTTACAAATGGGTAAATTGTGTGGAGAGAGTTTGAGGGACTTGACTAGGGTCACATAGCTCGTAAGCATCTCAGATTGGATTTTAATTCTTGCTTCCAGGTCCAAAATTCTATCCTCGCTGCCTTGCCCTCTAGGGCATTAAGGATTAAGGATTGAAGGATTACTGACTCCAGGAAGACAAAAGGACCTCGCTCCAACCCAATCCCATTTTTCATCTCCATAGCTAATAATTTCTGCCTCATGCCCCCTGTCAAAGATATATGACCACAAACTCTTCCCTTTCCTCCCCTCACCCCTGAAAGGAGTTATGTCCTTGATCATTTTATCCACAATGAGAAGATGATTCTGATGACACATTATTCAGAGTCTTATATGTACCCACCCTATAGAAAATTCTAGTCATTCAGCATCTGCGTCAGTCACACTGAATAACAGGCTTCTCTAGATTAGCATTACGTGCATATTTTCACTCCCAAACTGCTGATGTAGCTTTAAAAAAATGACAAAAGTGAGCTTACCCACCATGAATTGTAGATTGCAACGGACTTGGTTAGTGCAAAATACAGACAATCTGTTGTTATGTAGCTTTCCTTGGCACTTAGAATAATGGAATCTTGAGCTCATGGTAGTTTTAGCCAGAAAGAACCACAGAGACCATCTAATTCCATTCCCTGGTTTTATAGTTGAATACATAGGGTATATTAAAAAATACATACACATACACAAACACACACACATCCACATAAACAGAGACCTGAAATATACCAGTTGGCACAAGACAAACAAAATGAAGACAGAAAGCTTTTATATTTCTTATAATTTCCTGTCTTAGATTTGAGTCAGTCAATCAGCAAAAATTTATTAAATTTTCACTATATGCCAGAAACAGTGCTAAGCACTAGGGATACCAAAAAAGAAAAAAAATAACCAAGAGACCAGCCTTCAAAGAATTCACATTCTATTGGGAGAGACAACATGTAAATAGATAGGTCCATAGAAGATATGAGAAGTAGGTGGAAGGAAAATTTAGAGTAGAGGGAGATCAGGAAAGGCTTCCTATAGAAAGTGCGTTTAAGCTGAATCTTGAAGGAAAGGAAGCTAGGGAAACTGAGAGGCAGAGGTGAGGTGTGGATATGTTGTATTACTTAGGTGGCAACAGAAGGTGAGAATGGTTTGGGTCAGGATCAAGTTACATGCATAACAGCTAGACGTAATATTCCCGGCTACTTCTATGAGTTCCATTCCCAAATCCTCCAATACAACTTGATAGATTTGAAGGACCCAGAGATGGCAAGCATAGATGGTAACTATCTTCCAGGACTTCCTTATTATTAATTTGTTGCTGTTATTAAATCATGTCTGACTCTTCAAAACCCATTTGGGGTTTTCTTGGCAAAGATATTAGAGGATTGACCATTTCCCCTTCCAGTTCATTTTACAGAGGAGGAAACTGAAGGAAACAGGGTTAAGTGATTTCACCAGGGTCACACAGCTAGCGTTTGTCTGAGGCTGTATTTGAACTCAGGTTTTCCTGAATACAGTGCTCTATCCATTGCACCAATAACTGTTTCCATTATTAATAGCCTTGCTGTTTAACGTTTAATATGGCTCCTGGGGTATGCCAATGAACTTGCTCAAGAAGTCATTACAAGCCAGAACTTGTAAAGAAGATGAGACATCAACTGCTGTCCTGAAGAACCTCACTCTGGCCTGAAATCACCTAATCTGTCCTTCTGCATGACTGTGGCACCTATTCTGTGTGTAGGTATGTAGGCATGTGACTACAGTGAGGGCCTCGTTGCTATAAAATACTAGGTCAGACTTGCTAGACCATGCTTAAGTAGGAAATAGAAAAATAGAACTGCCTGATCTAATGGTAAACTGGAGGGTGCATCATCCTTCCAGGTCGTACATTCTGTCTGTTCCTTCTGCCTCACATATAACCTCCATTGCTTTCCAAGGGAATGCAAAGGCAGAGAGGCTTTCTAGGGTGAATAATAGGCACCACCACAGAAATATCCAGAAATACTTCATTGTGTGGCAATGGCTTCTTTGTTGCTAACGAAGCTTTGGTTTGTTTATGGAGATACTTTACAACAAAATGTGTTCATGATTTAAGTATTTTTCCTACATGTCAGTCATTATAAAACCCACACAAGCTTCAGCTTGTTTTAGGGTAGTCTTCTTGGGTAGAATGTCTGATGTTTCCTCATCAAGTTTGTATCTGTCTTGATGTCACTTTGGTGGCAGGATTTTATTTCTTTTTCTAATGTCATTTCCATCATGTCCAAGTACGGCCAATGTCATAAAATGGAAGAAACAGTTAAAGGGATATACAATAGAAGAAAACAAATTAGTTTTATACATGCTAAATTCTGAAGACAATTTTCATTTTATAGTAAAGTAAGGTCTAGGTAGCAAATATTTGACATACTGGCAAGCCCATCATGCTTTTGTTTATTATAATTTATAGAATTTTTTCTTTTAATCTCTCTAGACAACACTATGCTCCTTCAGAGCTCTAAAATCTTAAGATTTTCTGATGCTTGAGTTCAAATTTTAGAAATTATAAGTTGATACTTTTAGGGAAACAGAATTAAAATGATATTTGTAGACTTCTTTAGACTTTAGGCTTGTAGGAATATGACAGCTTTCTTTCAAGGACCTGATGACTTATCATGTGAAAGGGGGGTTCCAGAGGCCAGAACTAGGAAAAACGGGTAGAAGTAGGAGAGAGGCAGATTTAGGTTTGATATAAGAAAAAAAATCCAAACAACCTCCTGACAATCATCATTGTTCAGTTGCATTTGTCTCTTTGTGACCTATTTGGGGGTTTTCTTGGCAAAGATACTGGAATGGTTTACCATTTCCTTCTCCAACTCCTTTTACAGATGAGGAACTAAGCAAACAGGGTTGAATGACTTGCCTAGGGTCACACAGTTAGTACATGCCTGAGGTCAGATTTGAACCAAAGAAGATGAGACTTCCTGGCTCCAGTCCCAGCTCTCTATTCACTGTACCACCTAGCTGCCCCTTCCTGACAATTAGAGCTACCTAAAAGTAGAGTGCTTTGCTTTGGGAAAACGTAGTTTCTCTTCTTGTGGTTTTTGAGCAGAAGCTAGATGACTACTTCTTGGGTGTGATAGGAAAGGGATTCTTTCTCTCTGAGTTACAAAGAATGGCCTTGGAACTCCATTCCAAATCCGAGATTCTATGGGATGGGGAACCTGCAGTCTTGAGGTCACATATGACCTTCCAGGTCCTTGGGTGTGGCCATCTGACTGAGTCTAAGTTTTACTGAACAAATTCTTTTATCAAGTGGATTTGTTCTGTGAAGTTCGGATGCAGTCAAAGGGTTGCACTTGAAGACCTAGGTCACATGTGACCTCAAGGCTACAGGTTCCCCGCCCCTATTCTATGGTATGAATGCAAATTCTTAATCCAGGGAAACAATCTGGGAGTTACTGCAGGATTTTTCATGAGCACTTTGGTCTAACGTGTTTCTGTGGCTAAAAAAAAAAAGGTCAGCAGCATGTGGAGAGTTTATGATTTATGGTAGCTCTTTCCAAGGCCATCAAAGATAATTAAATCCAGTGAGCTTCTCTCATTTATTTTCCTTTTCTTCATGGACACAACCTGCTATTTTTGAAAGAATCAAAAAATATTAGAATCATAAGGAACCTCAGAAATCACCTATTTGAACACTCTGATTTTACAAATGAGGCTCAAAGAGAAGTGATTTGCTAAAGTCATACAGTTAATTTGTGGCCGAGCCACGACTACAAGAATCAGGTCTCCCGATTGCCATTCCAGAGATCGTTCTACTGTTTCTCTGTGAAAACTCTATCCTCGCTTGGTTTCTCTGACTTAGTGCTATCCTCTCTCCCTTGTTCTATGATTACTCTTTCTTCCAGTGTGGTGAAGTGGAGTGTTCATTTCAGAGTCAGAGGACCCCAATTCAAATCTGAGTGTTGTCAATGGCTGCCTCTGCTGGAAGCAAGTTGTTTAACCTTTCTGAGACTCAGTTTCCTTATCTATAACATGAAAAAGTAGACTGAATGGTCTTTAAGGTCCCTTCTGGTTCTAATCTATGATCTTTCTGTCTGCTGTATCTAGGAGGCAGAATTCTTTACCACTCTGTCTGTAGCCCATAGCTTTCTTCTCACTGTACTCTCTTTAGATATCTTACCTAATTCCAAGGCGTAATTTGAATCAATAAGAATATATCATGTTTTCTGTAGATAAGGGACTGCCCCAGGCACTGAGAGTTATATAATGATTTATACCTAAAATAACCATTCCTGCCCTCCAGGAACTAGAATTGAGTAGAGGGAAACAAAACATTACTATTAGGCAGATGACATCTCTCTACTGCTGACTTCTTCCAGTCTCCTCTATGGTAGTTCCAATAGTTTGATGGACATCTCTGGTATGGAGATTCTGATTGGCCCTAGGAGGAGGAATTAGGAACAATCTTTGGAAATTACAGGGAAACAGATTTGGTCTCCACATAAGGAAAATCCAGCTATTGCTGTCATATTAAATCCCTAAGTGGGCTGCTTATTTCATAATCTAGGCAAATCTGGTCACCTCAGCATCATTACTTATACCTCTGCCCGTAAGAGCCTTAAGCTGAAATTGCTGATAGGAAATAACTCAGCATAAGAGGCTAATTGAAATCAGAATTATAAACACAGTTCCTGGCACATAGTAAGCATTTAATAAATGTTTACTGATTAATTGATTGAAGATGTTAGATTTAGAAAGGACAATAGGAGTAAAAGGATCATGGCATTTAGAAATGGAGTGGATTGTAAAGGTCACATCATATTCTAACCCTTTCAGTTTTTTCAGATGTGTAACTGAAGTCTACAGAGTAAAAGTTACACATCACACATCAACTTAGTGGCAGAAGAGGTCCTCAGAACCCAGGTCTTCAGACTCCAATACAATCCAATTAGTGTTTATTAAGTGCCTACTGTGTGCAGGAAACTATTGGGTGGTAGGAATGCAAAGACAAAATGAAAAATAATCCTGATCTTGGTCGGTTTACATTTTACTTGGGAGGTAGAGGTGGTATACAATATGCAAAAAAGATAAGTGTATGTATATACATATATATATTTATTTATTTACACATATATACACACCTACATATCTGTATATAATAATTGAAAGAAAGAGAAGGCCAACAAATAGAAGAATCAAGGGAGGCTTCCCATAGGAGGTGGTTTATGATCTGAACTGTAAGGGATGCTAAGGTTTCCGAGAAGTAGATGTGAGGAGGGAATGTATTTTAGGTGGATAACAAATGCTTCCCTTTAATCTAACCCTCCAGTTGTGATTTTAACTACATTTTTAAAGCAGATGAAATGTGCAGATTTTCAGAAAAATCACCACTACATAATAATAACACTACATCTGTCTCAGAGTAGGATTGACTGCCTCAGAAAGTAGTAAGTTCTTCCTTCCTAGAGATCAGATAAAGACTGGGTGATTATTTGTGTATAGATTGGGCCCTAGGACACCACTACATTACAAGGAAACATAAGTTAGGGACGCCATAGGGAAATCACATCCGGCTTTCAAATGGAAAAGACACCACTTGGGACGTGGGAGTGGAAAGGGCCAAGTGGGTAGCTTCTTATTTTAATGAATTATTCCTACTAACTAAGTGCTAGAGTTAGTCCTAAATTTCAGTACTCTAGGGCAAGCCTCTGGTTGCCCCATCCAAACTATGGCTCTGTAAGATGTTTACCAGATAACCTATTTAGGAAAGGTAGTGGTGGTATATAAAGATGGATTTAGAACCTGACTCTTCCTCTCATTATTTGTGTGATCTTGGGCCAGGCTTTGGACCTCAGTTTCTTCATTTGTAAAATAGTGGTATTGAACTAGGTGAGTTCTATGTTACTTTCCTGCTCTAAATCCAATGTTCTATCATCAGACTTCTCTATTACTGTTGCTCTCTTGTCTCCATTTTCTTTTCTGTTCCTATTGATACCACACTGATTTAAAGTCTTTTTACCTCACCATCTGAACCCTCTGAAGTTCCTCCCAGACCTAATCTCTTTGATCAATAATTCTTATTGTAAGCCAGATTGACCTTCCTGAAACACTGCTAAACCTTCCATGACTTTGGAATAATCTGCTGTTCCAAAGTGGAATGGGCTACTTCATGAGGTACTGAGCTTCCTTTGCTGGAGGTGTATAAGCAAAAGCTGAGTTACTACTTAATTATTGTTATAAAAAGTGATTCATTCTTTGGGGAGGATGTGGACTCCCAGATTCTATTCCAAGTCCAGAGAATCCATGTTTGATCCTCTCCTCTAGTGTGTCAACTTCTTGAGAGCAGGTACTCAGTCTTACATGGTTTTCTGTCTTCTACAGCAACTAACAAAGTAGGGGTTTTGTACATAGTAAGTGGTTAACAACTATATGTTAAATAAACAAGTGTAGCTTGTATTTCCTAAGTACAAGCTACATTTGGAAGAAATGTGAGCAGATCCCACAGATCAGCCGGCTTGCTCATAGCTATGATTCATTCAGTGAACATCATCCCTGGCCTTCAAGGGCTCCTCTTGAAGAATAGGAAGCTTTGTTTTGTAAAACCTCATAGATCCTAGATACTGAAATTCACCTCAAATTATGTTGTACCTGTTTGAATGGTCTTAAGGGACTCTTTTTCCTCTTTGTATGTAGTAATAGAAAACTCACATTTCTGTAGTAACTTCAAGTTTGTAAAACACTTTCCTTACAACAAGGTTGGAGAACCTATGATCTTGAGAACACCTGTGACCTTTTAGGTCCTTGAGTGCAGCCCTTTGACAGAATTCAAACTTAAAGTCAAAGGACCACACTTGAAGACCTAGAGGGCTACATGCAGCCTCAAGGGTGTATGTTCCTTACCTCTGCCTTACCATAGCCCTGTGAAATGGGTAGTGAGTGTCATTTATATCTAGTCTACTGAGGACCATCAACCAACTAGTCAACAAATATTATTAAGTACCTACATAATATTTCAGGTATTTTGTAGGTACTAGGGATATGAATACAAAGAATGAAATAATCCTTACTTGAAATGAGCTCACTTCTAATAGGAGAGACAACAAACATATGCATATACATACACACATATGTATGCATAAAATTAAGGTGGTTGGAAGGGAGAACACTAGTATTTGGGGAAATTTGGAAAGATTTCCTGCAGAAAATGATGCTTGAACTACAGGTTAAAGGAAAAGAAGAATTATGTGAGGTAGAAGTAAGAGTGAACTGCATTCTAGGCATAGGGGACAGCCAGTGCAAAGGTAATTTGTAAGGTACCTCTAGTGTGGCAGGAGAAGGAGAAATGTCCATTGATACAAAAATGTGAGGTTGGGGCCAGATTGTATAAAAGATAACTTTTAAAAGAGAAGCAGAGAAATTTACATTTGATCTTAGAGAAAATAGAAAGCCTTTGGTGTTGGCTGAGCCACACAATGAAAATGACTTTGGTAGGAGTATAGAATGGATTATAGTAAGGAGAGATTTAAGGCAAGGAAAACCAATTAGAAGGCTACTGTGATAATCTTGGCTAGAAGTGATAAGGAACCAAACTAATGTGGTCCTTGTGTGACTAGAGAGAAGGGATTAGATATGAGAGATGTTGTGAGGGTAGAAAGCAAGGTCAGACAACTGATTAGACATGTGGGGTGAAGAGAGAGACTGGAGTCCAGAATAATTCCAAGATTATGAATCCAAGACACTTGAAGGATGGTGGTGGCAACTCTGACAGAGATCGGGAAGTTAGGAAAAGATGAACTCAGTTTTAGACATGGTGACTTTAAGGTATTCCAGGATATAAAATTTGAAATGTTGTATAAATAGGCAATTGGCTATACAACATAGGTAATTACAAAGAGAGAAGAGAAAAAAGCCTAGGACAGAAGCTTGGAGAAAAACATTAAGGGACAAAATATGGATGATGAACCAAGAAAGGAGACAATTAGAAATCAGGGGAAAAAACAACAGCCAGGAGTTACTAAGGTATTAAGAGGTTAAATGACTCGTAAATTGGTAAATGTCTGAGGCAGGATTTCAAACCAGATCTCCAAATGCCACAGTCAGTGCTCTTTTCACTATGATGTTCTGCCTCCCGATGGATTGTGATTCCATCTTCCCAATTAGATTATACAGTACTTGTTATCAAAAGCTATATCTCATTTCTTTTGTGCCCTCACACTGCCTAGAAAGGTATTCTGGACACAGTGAGTGCTTTCTATTATGATAAAGAGTAATGGAGATTAAAAACATAAACAAAAAGCCAACAAACATATTCAAGAAGACAGTATGGGCTTGAATGGGAAGGATCTATCTTCCTGTTTTGTTTTAAAAACAACTACTACAAGATGAGGAAGCTATGTCAGCTTTTATGTGATGACTCACCCTCCCCTCAGCCCATTTCTTCCTTTAAAAAGATTATGATATTTTAGCTACTGTCCTAGAAAACATTTAAAAACCCTTAGCTTGTCTGAGGTTGATAGCCACGAAAATCTGCGACATTTCCTTATTCTAATAATTTTTTGTGGAAAACCAAACTGTTGGAATTACTCAATTGAGATATTTGTTTTTCTGAAATCTGTATTCCAATGATGATCAATATAGTTATGATAATTCTACTTGTTTATGTATGAGTAACACAAATGTTGTATTTATGTCAAAATTATAGCTCTGGTCTTCCAAAGGCCAGTTTTTTATCCAGGTTTGGGAGAGGAAGAATAAGAACTTCGCCAGGTCAGAGAGGGACCCTGGACAGAGGTACAACACAGCACTCAAGCAACTCAGGGATAAATGAGCTTAATAGCACTTTCTACCCAAGGGGAGATAAAGAAATTCTCTCAGAGGAAAGACTATTCCAAGTCCCCAGTTCGAGTCTTCCACCTGTCCAAGTATCTCTACTTTTAGGGTATTAAAACTCCTGGTAGCCACAGGGTGAGCAGTGGGCTGCGAAGCAGTCACCCAGGCCACAACCATGTCTAATTCCAATTGCATTTGCCCCAGGCATTGGAATTCCTAATTATGACTCTGATTTCAGCAACACCAAAGCAAGCACAGGGTTTACTGTATGAAAACTAACCAAACACTAAAATAACGTGATATTTGACAGGAAACATAGTCCATAGTCTATAAAACAGTGAGGAATAGTGGAGAGCAGGAATAGCATCAGATTTGGAGTCAGAAGTCCTGAGTTTGAATGTAGTCTCTGCTTTTTACAACTCATTCAACCTTGGGCATGCTTCTTCTTCTCTCTGTAATATTTCCTCATCTATAGAATTAGGATGTTGGACTAGACGGTTTTTAATGTCCCATCTGGTTCTAAGTGCTACAATCCCATGAAACAAAGCAAGGGCAAGGGAGCAGTCAAGGAGAAGACCGACTTGTCTCAAACAGAGAATATTTGGGGAACTACCTGGTTCCTTCTTCCCAGTCTGGAGGTCATGACTATGCTCCTTCAACCAAAATGCCATGTGATAGCAAGAAAAAAGCCCAAAACAGCTTAACCTGAAACCAGAGCTCTAGAAATCCTTCCTTACCCTCCAAATTCCCCTGTTCTCAACTTGCCTATAACTGTTGAGAATACCACCACTCTCCCAGTCATATGGACAAGTTCATAGCTTTGGAATCATCCTTGATTCACCCCACAAAACCAATCTGTTTTCAAATTTTGTCATATCTTCCTTTATGGAAACTCCTTTATAATATCCTCTTCTCCGTACTAGTTTAGCTCCTGCTTGAACTATTGTGATAGCCTTCAACTGGTCTCCCTTCCTCAAGTATTTCCCTTCCTCAAGTCTCTCCCCACTCCAGTCACCTCTCCATTAGGTTGCCAAAGTGGTTTTCCTAAAATAAATGTTAGGTCTCTACTCAATAATTTCCAATGGTTCTCATGGGGTGCAAACTGGGAGTATACTCTCTGGTTCACAGGGAGGGAATAATAGATTCCTCTAGTACTCCCCTCTCCCTTTCTTCCAGGGAGAATTTAATTCCTACCAGGAGTGGAACCAGAAGTTGACTGCTCTGCTTTTTAGAGAGAGGGGAAAGTGGTCTAGAATTATATATCCTCTCTTAAAACTGTTAGTCTAGGAGATATAATTTTAAAATTCAAGCTAAACTCTTGATCACTATTTTTTAATAGGAAAGCAGAGCCTCAAACTTTGTTTATAATGCTTGACTCCCTTTCCACAAAATACCAGTTCTATGATGAACACCCATAACAATAGACAATAAATCTACTTATCCAAGTTAATAGCAAAACAGAAACCAGAGAAAATATACATCTGAGAATATTTACTAGGAAATAGAAAGTGAATGAGCTGTCCCTTGGAGAGTAAGATAAATAGAGAGAGAGAAAGGAGGGGGGAGAAGATGGAGATAGAGGGAGAGAGGGAGAGAGAGAGAGAGAAAGAGAGAGAGAGAGAGAGAGAGAGAGAGAGAGAGAGAGGGAGAGAGAGAGAGAGAGAGAGAGAGTGTTCCAGACATTCTCCAAAGGAAAATTCCTTAGTCAAGTGGAACAAGCTGGAGATAGGAACATGATGGTGATTGCCAGGTACTCTTATCTAGGCTTCTTCCCAGTCTTTCTCTCCCTTCAGCAACACGAAGAAGGTGGCGTTATGCATCTTCTCTCTGAAAGCTAGAAGCTGGAAGAACCCAAAGACACAGATCTTCCTTCTCTTCTGATCTTGCCAACTTCCTGACTCACATATAGGTGTGAGATATTGCTCTCCACCAAGGAGGAGAGCATCCCATGCCAATGGGCTTTGGGGCTTGCATGGCACTCCATTACTATCAAGATTTTCCCCTTCCAATATTTTCTCCTACCATTCTAGTTTCCTTATGTTATTCCCTTCCCCACATTCTTCAATTCAGCTCCTTTGGTCCACTTATGTTCCTTTCATATAGGCCTTTATCCTCTGATTCTGTAGCTTGTCAGTCTTTGACCCCTATGTTTTTCTCCCTCATCTCTGCCTCCTGGCTTCCCTTGTTTTCTTAAGGACTCAGTTCAAATGCTATCTCTTTCAAAAGGCCCTCCTAAGTGCTACCTTCCACTCCTAACAAAGTGATTTTCCTAAAACACAGATTACCTCTTTACTCAATAATTTCCAATGGTTTCCATGTAGTGATGGGGTTGGAGGGGTGTCCTTTGTGGCTCACAGAGAGGGAATAATGGTTCCATCTAGTATCTCCTCCCCACTTCTCTGCAAGGGAGACTGATTCCTACCAGAAGTTGGCTACTCTGCTCTCTTTGGGGGGGGGCAGTAATTGGTCTTGAATTATATTTACTCACTCATATTTTATTTATTATATTTATTTTACATATATATATTTGCTCACTCATAGCCAAAGTGGATAATAGTTTTATTAACTCTGAGGAAAAGAGTGAAACACACACTTATGCTACAAACATACAGTCTTGTATCGTGATACCTTTCTTCCAAAGTCCTCTAAAGAAAAATAGTCCCAGATTTTAGGAGACCAGACCAAAGTGTTCATATAGTCTTTCTCATGTTTCCCCTGAGAACCAAGAGCTTCTCTGTCTGCTTCCTGCCCATTCTCAAAACCACAAATAACCTGCTTCCTCATTGAATCTTTCTTACTGGGCCTAATTGCTTTACCCACAAACTTCCATGAGATGACTACAATTGATTGCAACCTCTCTCCAACCTGGAGGGCATCATGGAGTCATATGTATGATCCATGCCAGTCATTAAACAGTCAATCAACAAACTGATTAAATGCCTGTTATGTGGCAAGCACTGTGCTGGGCACTAGCGATTCTAAGACAAAAATTTGAAATTGTCCCTGCTCTCGAGGACCTTCCCTTCTGTTGGTGGAAGCAACGTGTACGCATATGAGAAAATATAAAATGTTTACAAAGGCAAAATATTGTAAAGGTAATTTGGCATTACAGGGGAGGCATGAGCTTCTGGGAGGATTCAATCAGGCCTCATCATGAAGGGTTTGTTTCTTAAAATCAAATTTTAATGGAAGCTAGAGACTCTAAGAGCCAATCAGCTAATCAATAAACATTTATTAAGTGCCTACTATATGCAGGACAACTAAGTGGTACAGTGGATAGAACTCCAGACCTGGAGTCCAGAAAACCTGAATTGAAATCAGGCCTCAGACACTTACTAGCTGTGTGACCTGGGGCAAGTCACTTAACCTATTTACCTCAGTTTCCTCATCTGTAAAATAAACTGAAGAAGGAAATGGCAAACCACTCCAGTATCTTTGTCAAGAAAATCCCAAATGGGGTCATGAAGAGTTGGACATGACTGAAATGGCTGAATGGCAGCAATAACAATGTGTAAGACTCTGTGCTAAACACGGAATATAAAAGGGAGGCAAATGTAAACAAAACAAACTGACAGGATAAACGGGTTATAATGATGAAATTAAGAGGGGTTGGGAAGTTAGATTTTAGTTGGAATTAAAGGAAACAAGGGAGATCAGTGGGTGGAAGTGAGTAAGAAGAGTGTTCCAGACATGGGGGACAGCCAGAGAAAATGTCCAGATCTGCTGAGTGCTGCAGGTGAGGAGATTATTATATATATATATATATGTATATATGTATATATATATATACATATATATATACATATATACATATATATATATACATATTTATATATATCTCATAAAGCCTCTAAGAAGGGTAATTTTATTCCTGAAGGCCTAGAGGAAGGAATCCTACTGACATACTTTTCCTTGGACAAGGTACATCAAAGGGGTTTATTGTTGTCATTAGGTTGCCAATGTCTACTTCTACCATGCTATGGTGGGCTCCAACCCTTAGAGGAAACCCACAGGCTCCTTTGCTTGGCCATAACAACTGGGGATTGACTTCCCTCCTTATGGCTAGCTGCTTTTTCCCCCAGGGAAGTCACCCTAAAAATACTTAATTCAGTTGTCTTGCTTAATTGGGTAGACCTAATGAGATTTCAGGGACTCCTAGCCTAAATAATATCCTCACTTGCTAGCTGACAAAGGAACAAGTCTTCTACAATTAAAGATAATAGTAGAATACTTTATGAGACAGTGAGTTACTGAAGGTGTTTAAGCAAAGGCAATGTTTTTGTTTAAAGACATTGAAAAGGGTCAGATCTCCTCCAAGATGCTTTGTAGGATTCGATGATTGCCCTACTAAATTGTAAACTCCTTGAGGGCAAGGTCTACATCTTACACATCTTTCTACCTGCCCTAGCACTGATGAAAGCATCTTGTAAGCAGCAATATTAAAATATAATTTGTGGGGGAGATGGCCCTTAGTTTCAATCTAAAAGTCAAGCCATCAACAACTGAAAACAAGTCTTCTTTTGATTAGAAGAGTCTGTAGGTGAGCTCAGAAAGGTATTGCTCAGGAATGTCTGGGTAAGAACAAAAAGACTTAGGGGGTGAACAGGGTAAACTTGGGAGATTTAACTACTTTCCTACATAATTTTATGACTGAGTAAGATTAAATAGAAGTTGGTAATTAAAATAATCTTATCATGAAGTTGGAAAAGTAGTCAGCTTCTCATCCTGTGATTTATGAAGATTAAAAAAATCCCTACAAGATAACAGTATCATAGATTTATTAACTATAGAAAGGACCTGAGATGCTACCTAAATTACATTTGAATATTTCTGCTTACAAGATACTTTGATAAGTGCTAGAGCAGGTATAAAGATATTTAAGATGTAGTCCTTGTTCTCAAAGAGGTTATGATCTAGGAGGGAAATCTTAGAATCTTACAAATAGTATCTGGGGGAGATCTGATCCTTTTCTTTTTTCTTTTTTAATATAGCTTATTTATTTTCAGTTTTCAACATTCACTTCCACAAGATTTTGAATTCCAAATTTTCTACCCACCCCAGGACAGCATGCACCCCAACCACCCCTTTCCCCAATCTGTCCTCCCTTCTATCATCTGTCCCCCTTCTCCCATCCCCCTCCCTTCTATTTTGCTGTAGGGCAAGACAGATTTCTATAACCCACTGCCTGTACAACTTATTTCCCAGTTGCATGCAAAGACAATTTTTAACACTCATTTTTAAAGTTTTGAGTTCCACATTCTCCTCCTTTCTCCCTCTCCACCCACTCTCATTGAGAAAGCAAGTGATTTGATATGTCATACAAGGGTAAGTAACCATGCAAAACACTTCCATAACAGTCATGTTGCAAAAGAATAACCATATTTCCCTCTATCCTGTCCTGCCCTTCATTTTTTCCATTCTCTTCTTTGACCTGTCCCCCCACAATAGTGCTTGCTTCTGATTACCCCTTCCCCCAATCTGCCATCCCTTCTATTATCTTCCCTCTCCTATCTGCTTCCCCCCTGCCTTCCTGCAGGGTAAGATAGATTTCTGTACCCAATTGAATGTGTATTATTCCCTCCTTAAGCCAAATCCAATGAGAGTAGGGCTCATTTTTTCCCTCTCACACCTCCATTGTAAAGGCTCTTTATTGCCTCTTTTATACCTCTCCCTTTCTCTTTCTCATTACATTCTTCTCAACACTTAATTTTATTTTTAGATATCCTCCCTTCATATTCAGCTTACTTTCTGCCCTCTCTCTTTAAATATATACATGCAAACACAGATATTTATACACATATACATATATACACATATAGCTACACATATCTAATATACACATACATACACACATTTTATATTTATATATATATATATATGTATGTATGTATGTATGTATATATTCTCTCTAACTACCCTAATACTGAGAAAGGTCTCATGAGTTACTTTTCATGAAGGAATGTAAACAGTTCAACTTTAATGAGTCCCTTATAGCTTCTCTTTCTGGTTTACCTTTCCATGCTTCTCTTGATTCTTCTATTTGAAAGTCAAATTTTCTATTCAACTCTGGTCTTTTCAACAAGAATGCTTGGAAGTCTTCTATGGCATTTAAATTCCATTTTTCCCCCTGAAGTATTATACTCAGTTTTGTTGGGTAGCTGATTCTTGGTTTTAATCTTAGCTCCTGTGACCTCTGGAATATCATATTCCAAGCCCTCTAATCCCTTAGTGTAGATGCTGCTAAATCCTGCATTATCCTGATTGTATTTCCATGATACTTGAATTGTTTCCTTGTGGCTGCTTGTAATATTTTCTCCTTGACCTGGGACCTCTGGAATTTGGCTACAATATTCCTAGGAGTTTCCCTTTTAGGATCTCTTTCATGGTAAATGGTAAATTCTTTCCATTTCTATTTTACTCTCTGGTTCTAAAATATCAGGACATTTTTCCTTGATACTTTCTTGAAAGATGATGTCTGGGCTCTTTTTTTTTATCATGATTTTCAGGGAAACCAATGATTTTTAAATTATCTCTCTTGGATATATTTTCTAAGTCAGTTGTTTTTCCAACAAGATATTTCATTTTGACTTCTATTTTTTTCATTCTTCTGGTTTTGTTTTATAATTTTCTTTGTCTCTTTTAGCAAGTTATTGACTCATTTTTCATGATTTTCTTGCATCACTCATTTCTCTTCTCAATTTTACAGTACTTCTTTTACTTGATTTTCAAAATCCCTTTTGAGATCTTCCATGGATAGACACTATTTCATATTGTTCTTGGATGCTTTGGATGCAGGAGCCTTGACCTTGCTGCCTTAATCTGGCTATATGTTTTGCTCTTTTTCCTCGAAAGAAAATACATTTTCATCAAGAAAGTAACCTTCTATAGTCTTATTTTCCCCCATTTTTATCTTTTTCTCAGACAGTTTCTTGACCTCTGAGCTCTCTGTTAAATGTAGGGTGCAATGCCCCAAGTTCAGGAGCTTTGTGCAGCTGCTTTCAGACATAGCTCCAGGTACCTGTAAATTCTCAGTTCCTCCAAAGCAGTATGATCAAAAAAGAGGTGTTTACTCCTCTCCTGGTCTGCACTCTGGTCTGTGAGCAACCACAAGCATTCCTTTATGCCCTGCTTCTGTGAGTAGGATTCCTTTTCTACAGTTGCCACCAGCTCTGCACACCAGCTCTCCTCCTTTGCCCTAGGACTACCACCTAGGACTGCGACCCAGATCAGCCACTTAATTGCCCCACTCCCTGTATGTTGAAAGCTCCAGAAGCAGCTGCTTCTGTGGCAGTGACTGCTGCTGCCCTGAGGCTGGGGCTGGGGTTGATTCTTCTCTCATCCAGGTGAGAGAACTTTCCCACTGACCTTTGAAGTTGTCTTGGTTGTTTGTGGATTGAGAAGTCTGGAAACCAAGGCTTGATGATTCAGTGCCCTGAGGTCTGCTTCAGTGCAGTCTGTACTGGTGAGCTCCATGTCACTTCTGCTGCTCCTAGAATTTGTTCAGTCATTTTTTACAGGTATTTTGAGGGTTTTGGGTGGAGAGGTCCCTGCTTCTACTCTGCCATCTTGGCTCTTCATACCCACCCCCCCGCCATCTGATCCTTTTTGATGTTATTAAATGAAAGCATAGCCTTTGTTTGAATACCTTCAGCAGAATGTGACTCACTGTCTCACAAAGAAGTCCATTGTTATCTCTAATTGTAGAAGCAAAGACTTTCTCCCTTGTTAAAAGTATATAGGTGCCAACTTGCAGGTGGGTAATATTTGAGCTAGGAAATGCTCGGTAGACATGAAAAAACTGAAGCCTGGGAAGAAGTGACTTGTGCAAGGATATTTACCCATTCATTGCTAACATTAGAATTCAAACTCAGGTCCACTGACTCCAAATTCATTGCTCTCTTCAATATATCATCTCTTTCACAGAATATTTTTCAATTTTTTGGGGGAGGAGGAATTAAGGTAGGAGTGGGGTCTGTACTTGTAATTTCATTATAATAAGTAAGTCCTAATTTGTAGAACCCCACCAGCCTCTAGAGATACAAATCAGCAATTATTCCGTAATTTATGGTCTTAGAAAGTTGCCTGGGGAAACTGAAAAGTTAAGCAACTTCTTAGGGTCATGGGTATGTGTCAGAGATACTAAGATGACAGAATTTTAGAGTTGGAAAAAAGATTATCTCATCCAACTTCATGATTTTAGAGATGAGGAAATCAACTTGGGAGAAGTCTCCAATTATTTAGTGAAAGACTCAAGTCCTTGACTTTTAAGGTGGTTCAGTGCTTTTGGTTCTTCAGCAGCTCATTTGATCCTTAAAACAATACTTTGAGATCAGTTGGAGGTATTCTGATCCCTATTTTGTAGGTGAGCAAATTGAGAATTGGAGAGGGTTAGCCACAGGACAGAATCTCAGAATTGAAAGGGAACCCAGAGGCCAACTGGTAACAGAAATGAGAACCTGTTGTCTCTAAAACTTAGTCTAAAATTCCCCATTCATCACTGAATGCTTCCATCCCATTATCCTATATTCTTCTAACACAATTGTAGATCTACAGGATTATCCTCCAAAAGCCATCAGCTGAGAGGATGGGACTTTCTGTAAGGTGTAGTTAAACTTACCTGCTCCATCAGGATAACATATAAAATAAACACACACACACACACACACACACACACACACACACACACACAGAATAGTTAGCCTCAGGTACATTACAGTTGACTGTATTTTTCAGAAGCCTGTAGTGGCTTTATTTTTATGAAAATTTACTCTATGATAGGGTTTTAAATATATATATACATATATATGTGTGTGTGTGCATGTGTGTATATACATATATATATATATATAATATTTTCTTTTTCTCCAATTACATGTTAAAACAATTATTTAACATTTATTTTTTAAGTATTGAGTTCCAAATTCCATCCTTCTCTCCCCTAATTCCTTCCTGAGGCCAAGCAATAAGATATATGTTATATATATGCAATTATGCAAAGTATTTCCATATTAATCATTTTATATAAGAAAAATAAAAAGAATAAAAGTAAAAAAGATCATGCTTCAGTCTGTATTCAGACAATATATGTTGTCTGTAGTCAGATAGTATGTTTCATCATGATTCCTTTGAGGCTGCTTTGGACCATTATGTGGTTGAGATAGCTGTCATTCACATTACTTCATCATATAATATTGATGTTATGGTGTACAATGTTCTGGTTCTGCTCAATTTACTTTGCATCAGTTCATGTAAGTCTTTCCAGGTTTTTCTGAAATCATCTTGCTTGTCACTTCTTATAGAACAATAACTTTCCATCAAAATCATATACAACAACTTGTCTAGCCATTCCCCAAATGGGCATCTCTTCAATTTCCAGTTTTTAGCTGCCACGAAAAGAGCTGCTATATATATATATATATATATTTTTACAAATAGGTCCTCCCCCGCTTCTTTAATGCCTTTGGGATGTAGACCTACCAGTAGTATTGCTGAATCAAAGGATATATGATAGGGCTTTTTAATCTGCATTCCTAAATATGTCCTTTTAAACTTAAATGTATTTTATACAATTACATAATTTACATTTACATTAACTGATTTCCTTTGTAATATTATGTATTTTATTTTCTTTATTTAAAAGCGTTATTCTTAGAGAGGAACGAAAGGCTTCCCCAGACTGCCAAAGGGGCCCATGGCACACAAAACAAGGTTAAACACCCCTGTTCTTTGACTTCCTTCTTAAACTGCTATCTCACGAAGCTGGGAAGGAGTTTTCATTTCTCCCCTGAATTCTGCATAGCGACTGTCACTGTTAAGTTAAAGATCTATTGATGCAGTTGTCAAATTGATATTTCTATATTCTGAAATGCCCAAGAAGTTTTAGGGGTTCCACACCATATATCTAGGTTAAATATACTTTTCTCTGCATGTCATTTAAAACTCTTACTAGCTGGTTGCAGTCTATCTTTCTAAACTGTTTTCACTTTACACCCTATCATATACTCAAAGTGTTAAGTAGGCCCAACTGGCCTTAACTACTTATCTAACTTTCATGGATGATCTTATAGTCCACCTTCCACTTCTATTTCTTTGCATAAACTGTGTGTCATGACTCGAATGCTCTTCCTCCCTTTGCCTCTTAGAATCCCTAATGCTTTTGATGCCTTAAGATTTCCTGATCTCCCATTACTTTTGGTAGTGCTCACTCCTGGTAGTTAATTACTTTATATTTTCTTGGCATATATTTTATATTTTCTTTTCTGTGTCTATGTTCTTTCCCTCAAGAAGAAGGCAAGCCCTTTGTATCTTCTTATTATCACTGTGTCAGGCACATGGTAGGCTCTTGTTAAATGCTTAACTTTTTGTACTTCTTTTTTAAAAAAAATAATATTTATTTATTTTTAGTTTTCAACATGCATTTGTATAAGATTTTAAGTTTAGATTTTCTCCCTGTTCCCCCTTCCCCTCCCCAAGACAGAGTGCAATCTGATACAGACTATACATGTATAATCATATTAAATATGATTCCACATCAGTCATGTTGTAAAAAAAGAATTAGAAACAAAGGGAAAAACCACAAGAAATAAGAAACCAAAGCATGCGAGAGAAAGAGATGGGGTGGGGGGAGAGAGAGAAAAAGAGAGAGACAGGGAGGGAGGAAGGGAGGGAGAGAATAGTGTGCTCTGATCTGCATTCAGACCTCATAGTTCTCTCTCTGGATATGGATAGCATTTTCCAAATGTTGCTGTTGCTATGTACAATGTTCTTCTGGTTCTCTTCACCTCACTCAGCATCTGTTCATGCAAGTCTTTCCAGGTTTTTCTGAAGTTCACCTGCTCATCATTTTTTCTTTTTTTAAAAAAGTTTTAAATTTTAATAAAACTCAGTTGTTTTTAAAAAATAATCATTTGATACTACTGTTGGGTTTCAATTTATTCATCAATAAGATCAGTGATATCAGACTTTGCAAAAAAAGATCTGTATTTACTTCCTTTAATCAGTAAAAATGCATGATTCTGGGACATAGCTTTTGGTTAAAAAAATACCACCATAGGAGACAAACATTATTTCAGTCAAGCTTAAATATAATGTACCAGCAATTGAGCATTTTTTCCCCAAAGTACTACCTAATGTCCAAAGCTAAATGACCCTGTCCTCATGATTGTGAGTTAATCTCTCTTTACAAAACTCAGGATTCTCATCTGCACGGGGCTATTCCCCGGCCTTCACCTGGATACTAGGCCAGGCAGTATCTCTCCCACGGGGCTCCTTCCCAGCCTTCGCCTGGATAAGGCGGTATCCCACCAGGCTCCAGTTGGGCTACCCCGTGACCATCCTGCTCCGGCTACCCCTGGACCTCGCTTGCTTATACTTACCCTTTTCTGGGTCTTCGGACATCTCCGGCCCCTGCTGTGTGGCTTACTGCGTGGCAGGGCTATCCCCTCCTCCATGGAGGGGAAAATGACTACACAGTACACCCGAGGTTACCAGTCCACTTCACTTTATTGCTTACATCTCCTACATCTCTTCTTCCGTCCCTCCCCGACAGCTCCTTATATCCCCAGGCAGAGCCCCTTCCATGTTCCTCCTTCAGGGCAGAGCCACCTCCCCAAGGGCAGTCCTAGCACCCGAAGGTGGTCCAGAGCTTGACCCTTAACAGCTCCCCCTTTTTGTTTAGACAGGAGCAGTATCATAAGGGGTAGGGAGTTTGGGGGAGGACAGGAGGGTACACAAATTTGCTTTGGCATCTAGTATCGCCTGCCTTATCATAGCACAAAGGCATTTAATGCAACATGGGAGAAGGAGGCAAAAAAGAATACAATATATAGCAATTCTACCCAAAACCAGGACTGCCCAGGGCGGACATGTAGCCTCAAGAAAGAAAAACATTTTGGCTTCCTTGATCTCAGTAAAGCCCGGGTAAAGAGCCTTGAGCAAAACAGGGGCGGAACCCTTCCTGCCATCTTGTTCATGCCTTACCGGTCTCCCCTCAGTTTACCTGAGCCGTGAGCAGCAAATGCCGTCCAAGAGGCTGGGGGTTGGCAATTCCCTTACAATTCCCTTTTGTTGTTTTGACTCAATCTTTCCCTCAGGACGATGATGTTCTGTCTACCGGGTATTAGGGAGTCCTGGACACTACACAAAGCAAGGTTGATACTTATTGGCACAAGCAGCAGTACTAACAATACTACAACAAAACCTATCAGTAAAGGTGAAAACCAGGACTTTACATGACCCCATGAGCTTAAGCTGTTGAAGAACTGAGGTATTTTTGAAGCCATTTGTTCAGGTGCAAAATCAACATCTGCCTCCTCACGTAAGTCTTCTATTAATTCAATTAATCTCTGAATTTCCAAAGTGACGTTACCCAGAATTAGCACACACAATTGAGCTCTAATTTCTTCCCATTGGACTTGTGACCCATTATATAATTTCGTAGTTAAACAAAAGGCATTATATCTATAATTACATTGCAATTTGTGTTGTAACTGCAATATAAACACTTCTCCACCAATGACTTCAGCTACCTTTTGGAGTGTAGGAATGGCTTCATAAAATTCATTGTCTATTTTTCTTGTTCCTTAAAGCCTGCAGATACATTTTTCATAAGGGCATGCAATTCAGAAGCTTGAACTATCATGTGTTGTGTATTAGAGATAGATACAGCTAATGCAGTGGATGCTAAAATAGCTTCTACTAATAACATGATTCCTAACACAAGAAACACATCCACGTACTTTAGTAGTTATAGGGGTTAATTGCTTGTCCAAAATATGTAGAACTTATCACGAGGTGTTCCATACCATCCTTTAGCCTTAATTACTGTCATGGCATATCGAGGTCTTGTTAGAATAAACACTCTCCCTACTGTCTTTGGTCCTATACATTCTTGCGCAGAACAATTCTGGCATGTAACATTGAAAATTCCTGTCATGTTCTGATATGCCTCTAATTTAGATCTGTTGTCTCTATCCCATAGAAATATATGTTTGTTCCCTAGACATACTTTGCCCATTAAAGTAACATTGTTAGATTTACTTAGTGATGCTACAGCAAGCATTCCCTGCACTGTTTGTCCTCCCATTACTAAGATAACTTTATTGATTCCCTGAACAGGCCTTCCAACCTCAGGATACCTCTTATAATTAATACACATTTGTCTAGGAAAATTTGGTGCATATTTTTCATCAGGCAAGTATGCAAGATTGTGACATGAATACAACATTTCTGCGTGGTTTCCCATAATCAATTCTATCTCCTGACAAGTATGTGTGTGACAATTCTCAAATGGTAAAAACCCTGTATACAAATGCCAAAGGGTTACATTTCTCTTCTTTTGTAAGTTACAAAATGGTCTATATATCATCCCACGAGCAAGTCCCACAAAGTCCTTGTTTGACCAAACTACTATAGTCCCATTTATTCTCCATGTGAATAGATTGTAAGCAGGCCCTTAACCATGGTGGATTTGTGACGAATGCCCATCTCTGTTGTTCCTTTGGTGTTGGGTTGAAAGACGCAGTGTTGTTGAGTGTCATGATAAGTATGAGAAGAATGAGAAGAGTCATCGTGACCTAGTTGAGTGAATTTCTCCAGAATCTTTTTCATTTGCCGCTGATAGTGCCTCCTTGCTCCCTGTGACCGCTTCACCTTTGTGGTTGTCCTCTATCACTCTTATCCTTTTCACTGGAACCCAAACTTCTTTATTATCATCAGTTAAAACACAAACATACCCTTTTCCCCACATTAACACTGTATGAGGACCAAACCAGTTTTTATTCTCATCGTGCCACATTACTTTACTGGCTGCTTTCAGGGCACTTGTTATTGCTTATTCATTCTTTGCAGACCCCTCATTAGGAAATGTTGAGAATTTCATAGCAGCTGATAAGCCATCATTATCGAATTTTAAATAATTTAGAGTATAAACAGTCAATTGTAATTTATCATCAACTCCTTGTCCAACTCCCCCTTTTTGTTTGTGCAAGTAGGTGTCCAGGGAGCGCTTTGCTCATTCCACTATAGCTTGACCAGTGGGATTATGGGGGATTCCAGTGACATGTAAAATGGAAAATTCCACCGTGAACTGTTCAATGACTTTGTTGATATAAGCTGGACCATTGTCTGGTTTAATGCTTTTCGGTACTCCATGATTTAGAATGTGACCGAATGTGTATGATATAAAATATTGTTGTTCTGGCCCTTATTGCTGGTTGAACTTCCATATTTATCTGTGTAATACTATCTGCCCTATCAGGGATATAAGCTGAGTCTAATCTAGGTAGCAATAGTGCTGTACATTTACTATCTGTGATGATATTGGAAGGTTCTTTAACATACAATAATGCTTGCAACACTGCATATAATTCATGTTGTTGTGTAGAATTAAATGTTGTTTTTAATTTATGCATCTCCTTTGTGGATGGAATATACATAGGTGCCCTAAAATTTTGTTGCATCTGTAAAAACATTAACTCCCTCTACTGGTGAAGAAGAGCATGTTTCAGCCCAAGACCATGGCCATGTGGGAAATTGCTGGCTGAAAGGAATTGGGAGGCCATGTTGAATATTTTGATTGATCAATATCTGCCATTCCACAAACTCTTGTATGCAGTTCTCTATTTGTTGACTTGTAAACATAGTATATATCGTGTGAAGTTCCTGTCTTATTAACATCTTCACTCTTTCAACTGCCTTATGTATTACTTGGGCTACTAGCACAGCATAAGGCACACAAGCTCTGTTCTTTATGTGGGCTAAATGTACCCACTCAATAATTCCTTGTTTCTGATGAAAAACTCCAGTGGATTTTTTCCCAGTGAATAAGATTGTGACTTCCAAGTCCTGTAATTCTAATATCCTGCTAGTAGTGCACTTCATAATCTTTTTCTGCACTAATTTCAAACATTCCAAAGCTTCATCTGTCCATCCTCTGCATGAATTTAATTGAGAAGGACCTTTCAATAAATCACATAATGGTTTCATTCGATCTGTTGTGATCCCCAATTGTGGCCCACACCACTGAATTTCTCCTATCAATTTTGTTTGAAAGTCATTTAAAGTTGTAACCTTTGTAGAATCTAAGATAGGGGATTTCAAACTTAGACCTTACCACTGAATACATGTACATCATTGTTTCATAGGCTAGTTTCTCCTTTTCTGATTACATATACTCTGGAAGAATAATCCCTTAAAAATTAGGTTGTTAATAAGTTCAAACGCTGAAGTTAACTTTTGCTTGGAACTAGCTTCAGGAACGTGATAACCTGATGTTCCTGCAGATAGTGATGTTCTCTGCAGAAAAGTTGCAGTTGGGTCTGGGAACTCAGGAACTATGATCCTGGAACCTGATGTTCCTGCAGATACTGATGTTCTTTGCAGGAAAGTTGCAACTGGGTCTGGGAATGAGTACAAGTTCAGATTAAAAGAGCAAGATTTTTTTCTGCGCTATAGAGCATTACATATCAACTTATCAATACATTGTCTTGAAAAGGAAAATTTAAAACTGTTTTAAAATTTTTTCTGTTGTTAACAGTCACCAAACTTTTATAAACATTTTTTGCAAACCTTCAAAATGATGGTTCTTTTCCCTAGATCTAATCTGGAATGATAAGAGGTACAATTCACTGCAGACCCAGCTGAATGATGAGTCGGGACTGCAGGGCAAAAATCTTAATGGTTCTAACCTTTACTCAAGTAAATTTTACTTCTGTGTCCACTCCTTAAGAATGTCTTTGAACAAGAAAACTTTTGAAATTCATCAGCTGAAGGGGGGGACTTCTGGACAACTTCCCAGGGGCACCAAGTCTATTCTGTTCTGCTGGAGAGTTTCAAAAGCTTTATTTCTGCTGACTTGTCTCTTTAATATGCATTTTTCCAATTTGCCTTAGTGCCAAATGATATAACAAATCCTGATCTGTTTTAAGCATCCAACTAGGAGTGACACGTTTCACTTAAAATATGACCAGAATTACTACTTTTGGTTATTTCTCATTATACAAAAAACTTCTCTTGTAGGTGAGGCATGAGATAATGAAAATGCTAATCAGCCTGCCTCTGATGTGAGGGGAAAAGTTTTCCCGATTTTTTTCTTGCCTTTCTCTCCACTTTCACAACCTGGCCAGGGTTAGAAAGTAGAAAGAGAGAGAGAATTTTACCAACAACTTTCCAATAATTTCCAAAACTTTTATGCTTTCCCTAAACTTCATATCCATGTTGTTCTCCTAATGGGCTTTGATTAAAGCCCCTTAAAAACTGCACTTATATATTCCCTTGAATTTTTTTTATCTAAAACTGCATTTTCGCAGTCATATAAACTAAATAATATAAGAGTAGTTCCTCTCTTTCTCTCTCCCATGCTTCTCCCCGATGCTGCAGCCATCAGAGAGAAGGGAGGAGGAGGAGGAAGAGATAACATTCCAAGGTCCAGCTACCATGGAGCTGACCGTAATAACTCATAAACACACGCACACAGAACATATAAATACAGAACACATATACAGACAATAAAAAGGAGTTCAAAAACTGATAAAAATTGTCAAAAATTCTCTGCACAAATTATAACTTTGGCTTACTTTCTAGCGCTGTGTAACAAACATCCTTTTTGAGAAGGGCCTAACGAGCAACGTTGTTTCTTTAGCATTTTGTAAATAAACCTAGTATTAGATTCCTATTCTGGACTTACTCCGATAATCCTTTTCTTCTGGGCTACTGAAGTTGCAACTGTGCCACAGATCCAGGCCTTGGACCAACTCTGGATATATTTCCTGGTTGAATTTCTGACTGCACCACATCCCTCATTTCCCTCTGTCCTATCTGATCATGAGTGTCTCCTGAGCTCCCTGACCACCAACGCCCCAAAGATGAGAAAGAGGGGGTGGTAAGCGGGGGCCTCGTGGGAAATCTCCACTAGGGAGTCTCCCATTTGTATCACACAAGCGGCCAAGCGAGTCATATGCGGGGTGCCCACAAGGGCTGCTTTTTCCACCATGTACAAGACAAAATCAGTCTCAATGAGGAACCCGGGGGTGGTGTCCTGATCAGAGGCCATCTGCTGGCCCACCAGCAGTAAGTGTTTATATGAGGCTGCATCCCTTCCTTTTTGCATAATTTGTAGAGATGACATGCTAGCACTGCCTTATCCTTGGGCCGGATCAACAGAATGCTACTTCCGTGACCCATAATTTCACCTGGACTCCTCACTGCCCAGCAGCGAGGCTGTGGAGTCCTTCTCCCATAAAGGGAGGGAAACCCAGCAGTACCCTTAGCTTCACCCCTTGTTGGGCTCCAGTTGCACGGGGCTATTCCCCAGCCTTCGCCTGGATACTAGGCCAGATGGTATCTATCGGGGGCCTTTGCCTGGACACTAGGCCAGGTGGTATTTCTCCCACGGGGCTCCTTCCCAGCCTTCGCCTGGATAAAGCAGTATCCCACCAGGCTCCAGTCAGGCTATCCCCTGACTATCCTGCTCCAGCTACCCCCAGACCTCGATTGGTTATACATACCCTTTCCTGGGTCTTCGGACATCTCCGGCCCCTGCCGTGTGGTCTACTGTGTGGCAGGGCTATCCCCTCCTCCACAGAGGGGAAAATGACTACACAGTACACCCGAGGTTGCCAGTGCACTTCACTTTATTGCTTACATCTCCTACATCTCTTCTTCCGATCCCTCCCCGACAGCTCTTTATATCCCCAGCCAGAGGCCCTCCCATGTTCCTCCCTCAGGGCAGAGCCACCTCCCAAAGGGCAGTCCCAGCACTCAAAGGCAGTTCAGAGCTTGGCCCCTAACACTCATCTCTCTGTTTTCAAGGCAATACTAAATGCTGGTTGGTGGTTTGTTTTTCAAACAAAACTTTTGTGGAAAAGTTTTCCGCAACTCTAGCTTCTGATTCCCATAAAATGCCATCTCATAAAGATTTTTCAAATGATTATGTGAAATAAGCAGTTTAAAATGATCTTTTACAAGATTTATTCTAATCACTTTGCTACACATAATCCTAAGACCATACATTGTGGAAAAACAGGTTTTATTGATGTTACAGAACAGTTGTACACAAGTTAAATAGAAACATGTGTGTTCATCCTTTGTTGCCAAAGAAGACCATGACATCAGAGAAATGATGACATGCCTTGCACTTGACTTTTTTTTGAGTGAGGACGGGCTGTGCAGGTCACCAGCCTCACTTCTCCTCCAGAGCCATCTGAATCCAGTGACCAGTTATTCGTCAGGATGACTGGAGATGACCCAGGATGAGGCAATTGGGGTTAAGAGACTTGTCCAAGGTCACACAGCTAGTGAGTGTCAAGTGTCTGAGATGAGATTTGAACTTAGGTCCTCCTGACTCCTGCACTGGTGGTCTATCTACTTCACCCCCTAGCTGCTCCAGAATACAAACATATTTCCTAATTGTATAGATGCTAATTTTACAAACACAACTTCAAAACATTTATAAAAATAAAAAAAGTGCAAATATCTCCCTTAATTAACCTGAAGGTTCCTACTGACAATTACAAAAATAATAACTGGTAAATCATCTCACAAAATACTGAACTAATGCTAAGTGACAAAAATAGTTCTAGTATTTTTTTTTTTAAAAGAGGCTTCTAGCATTTAGGCTTTTTGGTACATGTACTATCTTTGTATTCTACACAGAGTTCCAAGGCAAAGATTGCCCTTGTTTTTATGAAAGACCAAAGATGTTGCTCATCATTTCTTATGGAACAATAGTATTTCATTACATTCAGATACCACAACTAGTTCAGCCATTCCCCAGCTGATGAGCATCTTCACAATTTCTAATTCTTGACCATAACAAAAAAGAGCTGTTATAAATATTTTTGAACATGTGGGTCCTTTCCCCATTTTTATGATTTGTTTGGGATACGGACCTAGAAGTGGTATTGCTAGGTCAAAGGGAATGCACAGTTTTACAGCCCTTTGAGCATAGTTCCAAATTATTCTCCAGAGTGGCTGGTTCAGTTCACAACTCCACCAACAATACATTAGTGATTCAATTTTCCCACATTTTCAACATTTACTATTTTTCTATTTTGTCATGTTAAGCAACCTCAGAGTTGTTTTGATATATATTTATCTAATCAGTGGTGATTTAGAGCATTTTTTCATATGACTATAGATAGTTTTAATTTCTCCATCTGAAAACTGCCTCTTCATATCCTTTAACTATCAATTGGGGAAAGACATGTATTATTATAAAATTGACTCAGTTCTCTATATATTTTGGAAATGAGGCCTTTATTAGAGACACCGGCTGTTGCTTCCCAGTTTTCTTCTTCCCTTCTAATCTTGGTTGCATTGACTTTGTTAGTGCAGAACCTTGTTAATTTAATGTAATCAAAATTACACACTTCACATTTCATAATATTTGGTCAAAAATTCTTCTCTTCTCCATAGATCTGACAGGTTTCTTCCTTGCTCTCCTAATTTATTTATAGTATCACCCTTTATGTCTAAATCATGTACCCATTTTGACTTTACCTTGGTACGCTATAAGGTATTGGTCCATACCTAGTTTCTGCCATACTATTTTCTAGTTTTCCCAGTAGTTTTGGTCAAGTAATCCGTTCTTATTCCAGAAGTTAGAGTCCTTGGGTGTATGTACTTTGGGTAGATTATTATAGTCATTGTCTCCTGTGTCTTGTTTACCTTACCTATTTCACTGATCCACCACTCCATTTCATAGCCAGAACCAAGTAATTTTGATGATTGCTACTTTGTAATACAATTTAAGATATGGCATGGCTAGGCTACCTTCCCTTTCATTTCTTTTCATTAATTCCCTTGGTATTCTGTACCTTTTGTTCTTCCAGATGAATTTTGTTATTTTTTTTTAGTTTTTTTCTAGTTCTATATTGTATTATTTTTTTCTAATTCTATAAACTTTTTTTTGTGGTTTGGTATAGCACTAAATAAGTAAATTAATTTAGGTAGAATTGTCATTTTTATTATATTAGCTTGGCTTAACCATGTTGCCAAATGCTTGTTAAATTGAATTAATTTTGTGGGCAAGTCACAAAATCAAGTGTCAAGGTGATTCAAACTACCAAATTAACCATTTTTCAGCTGCTAATGCCTTCCTCTTCCAGATCACCTTTCATCATTTCTCTCTCTCTATTGTATGTATCTAATTATTTCCATGTTGTCTCCCCCATTAGAATGTAAGTTTCTTGAGGGCACAGACAATGGTTTTACTTGTCTTTTTATCCTTTGCATTGGCATAGTTTAAGCCCAGACTAAGTGCTTAGTAAATGCTTTTTGACTGATTGGTTGTTAGACAAAGTCAACATCTAATATTCTATTTTCTTCCTTGTTTAAATGTTGCTGTAGCTTAAAAATTTTTTTTTCACTCAGTTGTACCTTTATAGGTGAGAGGAAATACTATAGGATAAGGAAAAGCATTGCACTGGCATAGGGAGTCAGGAAACCTTGATTCTAGAGTGGTGGTATCAAAACTTACATAGAAATTGGAGACCATTAATGCACACATAAGAGGGCCCCACACAGACTATGTTTTAAAATGTGATGTTATCTATGTTTTATTATATTTTCATTTATTTGGTTATACATTTCCCCAATTCATTTTAATCTGGTTAGGGTAATGAAAGATAGGTAATATGAGACTTTTGGGCTCTGGTCTCTGGCAGGGTCACTCTTGATCTGGTCATCCAAAAGGATAGTAGTGGAGACATGATAGGAGTTAATTTCTTTATTCTTCTTAAGAGGGTTTCTGATAATGGGAACACCAGTTCCTATTACCCTAATTATTCTTCTTGCAGGGGTTGGTGAGAGTAAAAGTAAGAGCACCCAGCTCCTACATACCAACTTCTACAACATTTCCCTAAGTTTCGATGGGAGCCAGTCAGGACAAGCGCACACATCCTCCTAAACCTTGGATAGGGGCCAATTGAGACAAGCACAGCATTCACATTCCCCACTTAGTGACCAGTGCTCACTTGATTTATAGAGAAGCACACATAAAAGGCAATTTGCCAGTGATAGTGTTATAGGTTTACATTAACTTTGCAACATCATGATGATTCAACGTAACACAGGCACAGTACACTGCTTTCAAGTTAAAGTCAAATGTTTATACTATCCATCATTATATCTCACTATGCAATTACAATAGAATTGTTTACAGGTTGTGAACCTGGGAACTGGTAGATTGTTTAGGGCCATGGATCCTGGGAACTAGTGTCTTAAAAAAAAAAACAGGAGCCAATATGGTGGAGTAGAAGGACGCACGTTTACGAACTCCAAAACCAAAAGCCCATAGAATTAATGTAAAAAGAGTCCCCCATAACTTCTGGGTCAATACAAGGTGTGCAGAAACAGAGTGGAAGAGATTTCCGTTCCAGGGAGCCCTGGAGACCCGTACCCAGGGTCCGGTGCGCCCCAGAAAGTGGACGCCACCCCCAGCGCTGCCCTGGCCTCGGCCCCAGAGAAGCTGATCCGAACAGGCTTCAGAGACGGAAGCTCTGGCAGCCGGGAAAGTCCCTCCACCCACAGAAGCTACAGGTCAGTGAGAGAGAAGGCCAGACTGAGGAGAGGGGGAGCAGGGTGTCTCCGTGACTCGGGTCCCCTTGGGAGGAAGCGGCGTCGGCAAGGATGGGGGCAGGAAGCAGCGGAGGCAGAGGGATGGGTGGCGGCTGAGGCGGCAGAGGACCGGGACTCAGGAATCCCCCAGCAGCAGGCAGGATCTTCATTACAGAAGATTCCCGCATAAAACCTGAGGGAGCTGAGCCTGGGAGACGGCCCTGCCCCCACCCCGCTCTATTACTGAAGACTTCTGCTTAAAGCCCCCCGAGGGAACTGAGCTTGGGAGGTGGGCCCCCCACCACGCCCCCACCCGCTCCATTCCTGAAAGTCTCTACATAAAGCCCCTGAGGGATCTGAGCCTGGGAGACGGACCTGCCCCCACCCCAGCACCTGAACTAAAGCTCACTGATTGACAGCCAGCAGGAGGAAAGCCCATTTAAATCTCAGAGGCCAAGCACTAGCTGGGCGGATCCAGGCGGGGGTGGAAAGGAATCTCAGAAGTCAAGTAACTGGCTGGGAAAATGCCTAGAAAAGGGAAGAAAAATAAGACTTTTGAGAGTTTTTTCCAACAAATGCAAATGATCCTGACCTTCGGATCTGATGATGAGGACGTATTCTTGCCATCAGGGAAAGACGTGGAGGGCGGGGCCTCAGTACCCCAGACACCCCAGGGGGTGGCGGGTGGGCTCAGGCCCTGGAAGAGCTCAAAAAGGATTTTGAAAAGCAAGTTAGACAGGTGGAGGAAAAACTGGGGAGAGAAATGTCAGAGATGCAAGAAAAGTATGAAAAATGGGTCAATACCTTGGTAAAGGAGACCCAAAAAAATGCTGAGGAAATTAACACCTTGAAAAATAGGCTCACTCAATTGGCAAAGGAGGTTCAAAAAGCCAATGAGGAGAAGAATGCTTTCAAAAGCAGAATGAGCCAAATGGAAAAAGAGACTCAAAAGCTCACTGAATTTAATAGTTCTCTCAAAATTAGAATGGAACAGATGGAGTCTAATGACTTTACGAGAAACCAAGAAATCACCAAACAAAACCAAAAGAACGAAAAAATGGAAGAGAATGTGAAATATCTCATGGGAAAAACAACTGACCTGGAAAATAGATCCAGGAGAGACAATTTAAAAATTATGGGACTACCTGAAAGTCATGATCAAAAAAAGAGCCTAGACATCATCTTCCATGAAATTATCAAGGAAAACTGCCCTGACATTCTAGAACCAGAGGACAAAATAAGTATTGAAAGCATCCATCGATGACCACCTGAAAGGATCCAAAAAGAGAAACTCCTAGGAACATTGTGGCCAAATTCCAGAACTCCCAGCTCAAGGAAAAAATCTTGCAAGCAGCTAGAAAGAAACAATTCCAGTACTGTGGAAATACAATCAGGATAACCCAAGATCTAGCAGCTTCTACATTAAGGGATCGAAGGGCGTGGAATAGGATATTCCAGAAGGCAAAGGAACTAGGACTCAAACCAAGAATCACCTACCCAGCTAAACTGAGTATAATACTTCAAGGGAAAATATGGTCTTTCAATGAAACAGAGGACTTTCAAGCATTCTTAATGAAAAAACCAGAGCTGAAAAGAAAATTTGACTTTCAAACACAAGAATGAGAAGAAGCATGAAAAAGGAAACAGCAAAGAGAAGTCTTAAGGGACTTACCAGAAGTGAACTGTTTACATTCATACAGGGAAAGACAATATTTCTAACTCTTAAAACTTTTCAGTATCTGGGTAGTTGGTGGGACCACACATACACATGTACACGCATGCACACACATACACACATGCACACACATACAGAGATAGAGAGCACAGATTGAACTGAATAGGATGGGACCATACCTTAAAAGAAACTAAGGTAAATGGTGAGAGAGAAATGTAGGGGGAGGAAAGAGAGGGAAAGGGAAGGGGGTAACTATATGTCATTTAAGAGGCAGGTAGGAGTTTTTCTTAGTGGAGGGAAAAAGAGGAGAGCTGAGAAAAAAAAAAAACCAAGAAGTTTACCCTCATCACATTTGACTAAACGAAGGAGTGAAATGCACACTCATTTTGGTATGAAAACCTATCTTACAGTATAAGATAGTGGGGGAGAAGGAGATATTGCAAGGGAGGGGATGATGGAGGGGAGGGTAAAGGGAGGAGGGAGCAATTTGAAGTCAACACTCGGGGAGGGACAGGATCAAGAGACAGAAGAGAAACAATGAGGGGCAGGTTAGGAGGGATGGCAATCCAGTTAGTCTTACACAACACGACTATCAGGGAGGTCATTTGCAAAACTACACAAATAGGGCCTATATTGAATTGCCTGCCGTCCCAAAGGGAATGGGTGGGGAGGGAGGGATGAGGAGAATTTGGAACTCAAAGTTTTAGGAACAACTGTTTAATATTGTTGTTGTAACTAGGAAAGAAGACATACAGTTAATGAGGAACAGAAAGTCGTCTGGCCCTACAGGAGAAAATAGAAGATGGAGACAAGAGAAGGGAGGGATGACAGAAGAGAGGGCAGATTGGAGATAGGTAAAATTAGATTGCTTGGGGTATTGGGGTGGGGGAGGGGATAAAAGGGGAGAAAATTTGGAACCCAAAAATTTGTGAAAATGAATGTAAAAAATTAAATAAATAAATAAAATTAAAAAGTAAAAGAAAAAAAAAGAAAACAAATTCACCTTACATACAGAAAAGGAAAGGGGTCTAGGAGTCATGTGCTTTACACCTCTGATTCTGAGCACTGGAAATGGATCAAGGCTCCTGGGTTTGAATTTTACCTTAGAAATTCACTAGCTGTGTGACCTTGTCCAAGCTACTTTCTCTTCTGGACCTTAGCTTTCTCATCTGTGGACTAAATGAGCTCCAATGACTGCTATTGACTTGTCCTAGCAGGGGCAAAAGTAAGACTTTCTAAAAGGAAATGATGTATATTTCTGCCTTTTCCACTAACTAACTAGGTGACTCGGGTAAGAGTTTCCTCAACTATGAAGTGGTGGGATTGCTTTGTAAATCTCTAAGGTCCATTAGCAATGAGTCCTGCAGTGGCCCTACCTCAAGCTTGGGGACATAGAGAATGTACATTCCCGGGATTCTTTCCAGGTGTTTTCTTGGGGTCTCTGTACCAATCTTCTTCCACAAAATGTATACATTTGTCCAGACATATTGTCTCTTAGCTAGGGGTTTCAAGTTAAGTTGCTGCTTCAATATTCTTATGTGTTCTGAAGAATGCAAATGCATTCATTCCAGGCAATGCAAAGGGGATGATCTAGTTAAAAGATAGGTATTTACTGTGCACTATTTTTCTATCCCATTACCTTCCCAAAGTTATGAGTTTAGGATGAAGTGAGTACAGTGGGAAGACCACTAGCTTGGGAATTATAAGTTGTGGATTTGCATCCTACCTCTGATGAATACCACCTGTGTCACCCTGGGGAAATTACATAATTTACATAAATTACATAACTTTGCTGGCCCTCAATTTCCTTATTTATAAAATGAGACTTTTGAAGTACCTTTCATTTCTAGGTGCAGGGTTCTTTGTTATACTGAATGCTTGGGCATATTTATGCTTCCTCTATCCCTTCTATGCTGAAGTTACATTAATGATGTAAGATCATGTTTACCACCATCCCCAAACATGCCACTTACCATCCTAAGACCTTCCCTCTCCCCCTAGGAAAATCACCTTTTATCTTCTCTTACCCAAGAGATCCTTTCTTGTGATTGCCTTTCCTTTTCTTCCCCTTGGGGACTAGACATCCAAAAGGCCTGTTGCCTAGCTCTGCAATAACAGAAACAGTATATTTTGCAAAAGATGACAAATCAAATCTTGTTCTAAGATAGCCAGTGTTGAACTTGTGCATTGCCCAAAGTATTAAAATCAGGCATGGAGTTTAGCACGTCTATATGATTTCAAGGTAAAAGATCTTTGTCTCATTTAAAGGTCCTCCATTTGTCAAAAGAAAAAAAAACTTTCCTAGGGTTCAAAGTCTAATTTAGGTTAATTAGGGGGAAAGGTCAATATGACCTATTGAAAAATAAAGACTACAGAATTTTTTAAGTGTATTATTTCAACAAATGAATCTAGGTCAACAAAATATTTCATAGTGAAGGCCCTAAGAGGATCTGTTTCTGTGCCTGGCTACCTACATGGTAGGTACTCAGTAAATGTTTATTTAATAGAATTGTTATCATTATTATAAACATCATCATCATCATCCTCACCATCTTCAGCAATGGTTTCTGAATCAGAGGCTCAAAGTACCTCAGAGCTGGGAGGGTTCCCAGACTCCACCTAGTCCAACTTATACCAAAAGATATGGAGAGATGTTGTGCTCTAACATCTCTACAAATTGTCATCTAGCCTCTACTTGTATCCTTTAGTAAGGGGGAACCTATTACTTTCTGAGTCAGCCAATTGCATTTCTGGAGAACTCTAATTCTCAGAGTTTTTCTCTCAAAACAAGCCTAAATTTATCTCTTTGAAAATTTCACTTATCGATGCCAGTAATACACCTCAGGTCAAACAAAATGTTTACAGAGCACTTTACATTTTTAAAATGCTTTCACATCAATGATATAATTCGACTCTTGCAACAGCGCTATGAGGTAGGCTATGACATCATGACATCCATTTTACAGATGGAGAAACTGAGACTCAGAGAAACTGACTCCTCATGCTTAAAAGGTTAGCAATGATATTTTTGGAAACATTCTAAGCTATTGAGGGAAATTTAAAATTCTTTTCATTAACTACTAAAGTTTCCTCTTCCATGTCTAATTTATATTATGAATTTCCTGAGGAAGAAAAAAAAATCACTAATCCAAAATTAACTTCGGGTCAGCTCCTGTGGCAAATTATCACCAATTCTGCTTTCATGAGTACTAGGTGGATCATAGAAGGTGCCTCAGAGGTTATAAATCCAATATCTCTATTTTAGAAATGAGGAAATTGAGACCCAGGGAAGGTATGTGACTTATCCAGTGTCAGAAAAGTAGTAAGCATAAGCGGTAACATTTGAACCCTAACCTTCTACCCACACAGCCCATCTTCCACTGTACCAAACTGCCTTCATAGGATTTTATTCCTGTGTGAAACAAATCAAAACCTAAACCTTTGTTTTTCTATTGTTTTCTTTATGAGTGTAGAAATGTTGGTTTTGTGGAATATTTTTACCTTTAGATTATATGAAAGATTACTAAGACTCTTGATAAGGTATATTTGGCCCTCAGTGACTTCTAGGATCATTTAGAACTGGATTTAGAACTGAAAAGAGAGAATAGGAGTGGGGACATATTCTCTTGTTTTCATACCAAGTGATTTGTGACCTCAAAACTTTAAAAGAGATCAATTTTTCCATTCATTGATACAATCTATGATCTTACTGGAAATACAGATGTTTCTTATTTTTTGCAGATTTCTACCCCATGCAATGTTTCTGTTGAGAAGCCACCAATCATTCCCTTTAGCAAAATAAATCTAGTTTTCCTATGGTTTCTTCTTTCAAATCTATTTATTGTCTGTTAGCAGAGTAATTCAAAAAGGTGTCATCTATTTCCCAGGAAATGAGTTGGCTGGCATTGAAGGGAATCAGGAGCCATCTTCCATGGTGTCAGATAACACATAAGCCCACAGCAAAACTTTCAACAATGTTAAGTAGTTTTTTTCTGCTACTGCCATTGGACAGTTCTTCACTGACTTACGGAATCTTGGAAGTCATTTAGCCCAAACCTTTACTCCTATGCTAATCCCTTTCACCACATATCTGTCATCCTGTCTCAAGTGATGGGAAACTTAGAACTTCCCAGGCTTATCTGTTTCATTCCTCGACATCTCTAGTTTTTGGACATTTTTCTCTAGGTTGAGCCCAGATCTGACTCCCTTTCAGGCCTGGTTCTGCTCTCTGGAGCTACACAAAATAAGTCTAAACTCCTTTTTACTCAGCATTCCTTAAGATTTTTGAGGTCAGCTACCATGATTCTCCTAACTCTTCTCTTAGATGAGAGAATGTAGCTAAAGTACCTTACAAACACTAAAATATCATATGAATGTCAACTTCAGATTAAATAAACTCACTTATTTCCATGTTTCACCTATGACATATTGTTTGCCCTCCAGATGCTCAGCTTATCAAGTACTCTCCCAAGCCATAGTGCTCAGAACTGAATACAATGGCATAGATAGAGTTGAATTAGACACAAGTCCAATAAGAATCTTACTTCCCTTGTATTGCCATCCTCCCTTCTATTCCCCTCTCTGGCCCTAAGTTTCATGAACTATAAAATGATAAGGGAATTTATTAAATTTATTAAGGTATTTATTAAATATCTTCTCTATGCTAGGTACAAGGGTCACAAATAGAAAAGGGGGGCAATTCTTGATCACATTTTAATAGGAGAAGGCAATACATATAGGAAGGCATGGGTGAAATGGTCCAGTGGTCCTTACGGGGCAGCGGAAGGGCAAATGGCAGAGGATCTACATCTTTTGGGTGAAAAGACAGGTCAGATTGCAATACTTTGGGTGCAGAGGGCATAGATGCAGAGCAAATGACAGCCCAGTGAACCTTAGGAAGGGTGGATAGTAAAGCCCAATGGTTTATTATACTGGAAAGATTTTAATTGATAATGCTGTCAGTGCAAATATGTGATGGCAAATCCTTGACCAACATATATTGGTTAGATCCATCTCTGACTTTTTATGTTCTATTGTGGGGCACAATGGAAGGAACAATGGACTTGAAGTCAGAAGACTGGAGGATGTCAGAGTTCTGCCACTGTCTAGCTATGTGACAGTGAGTCAGTTATTTCCCTTCCTCTGAGTATTAATTACCTCATTTGTAAAATTATCAACATAATTGCACTACCTACCTTACCAAGCTAGAATTTTGTAAACCTTAAAGTATAATATAAATGAATTATTATTATTGATTACTGCTTTGAACACCAGTGGAGGTAAGCCACTAGAAGCTCAATACCCAGTTGGCCATAGAGTGGGGAAATTTTTGGTGATAGTGACTTTTTTTTTTCATAGGGACAGGCTATCCATGTACACTGGCAAAATTATAGTCCTTGAAGTGTTGCAATATTGGAATATTATTAGTAGTAAAAATATTCATGGAACCTAAAATTGTATTAGTTTTTGTTTAGCTGCCACATCACATTGATGACTGATACTGATCTTACAGCCCAGTGAAAGTCCTGTTGTCTTTTTCACATGAATTCCTGTTAAATTATTTCTCCCACAGTTCATACTTGTGTCAATTATTCTTTATTCTAAGTGCAGGACTTTACTATCTACATTATATTTTATTAAGCTTAATGTTCCTGCTTGTTGAGATTTTTATGAGGCCTGTTTCTTTTTGTCAGAAAATAGTTATATCATGCAATTTTGTGTAATCTACAAGTTTGCTAAGAATGTCTTCAAAACATGAATAAAACATGGCAAAATTGAGGAGAGAGTAGGGGTCCTGCATTAAAAAGGTAATGGTCCATCAATCCACAGATTTTTGTACTCATTCAATATAATAGGATCACTTAACCTTTCCTATCATTATAGCCCATATTTTTCTATCATCATTATGAATATTATAAGAGATAGTCAAATGCTTTGCTAAATTCCAGTTACGTTTGTCTATAATGCTTTCCTGAGAGTCTACTAAGTCTTTCAAAAAAACAATAAAAGTAAATAAAATTAGCTTAGCATGACTTTTAGTAAACCTATGTTCTCCTTGTAATCATCATTTTTTCTTCTAACTGCTCACAAATTATTAATTTGATAATTTATTCTAGAGTTTTGCCAGGTATTCATATTCTATCATCTATTGTTTATGGAAGTCACTCTTTTTCCTTTATGAAAGCTGGGATGAAATTTGTCCTGTTGATGCTGAGTCTACTTTATCATTAAATCACATTTAAAAATGTCTTGAAATGGCAAAACTCTCCGATATATTATGCTTAGTTCTTCACTATATTAATCCCGTTATCAAGGTAAAGTATCTTTACTTGTCAATGGTATTTGTAAAGTAGAACAGTTTCATCATGCCCTCTTAGATGCGTTTTCATAACTCATTTGTACCATACAGTTTAAGAGAGTTATTTGATTGACTCTATTTAGAGTATACCATGTGTGAAGGGCAAGACTTGAACCTAGACAAGGCTGACCATTTATCCTCTATGCCATGCATTATCAAAGCGATTTTAAAACCAGCTATTGACTAGGCTCTTCCCATTGCCTGGGTCTAAATATAGTTAGAAAAAAATGACATTTTGAGAGTGTGTCAGTTCACTTTTTCTCAGAAATCTTAGATGTACAATGTTAAACCATCACTAAAGTGGTGAAAGGACAGACAAATCAACAATTCATTTCAACTCAAATCTGTTCAATAAATGTTTATTTTTAAATTAATTAATGGAATAAAGCATTTCCATAACACAGTATAATAAAAACAATGATTGCACATAAAACTGCAAATCTATTTATGCATAATTTGCTGTTCCTTTCAAATATATAATAAAGTTATCGGACAAGTTTATTTTTTTCTTTTTCCCTTTTTCTCTCCCCCCCAGATGGCTACCATTAGACACAAACAGGTATGTGCATGTGTATACATATACCCATATATATGTATATATATATGCATACATATATGTATGAAATTATTCTATACATGTTTCTATTTCACCAAATAGTTCTTAAGCCTGCACCATGAAAAAGGCACATAGGTTTTAAGAATACAATGATTAAAAATGCTACTCTCATCCCTCAAGGAACTAATTTAGTTCCACCAATCCAAGATATTTTATTCTTCAGTCATCTAGCAAATATCCTCTGTATACTTTCTATGGCATATTTACTCTATGGTCCTTATAAACCTTGGGTAAATCATTTAATGTTTCTCAGCCCAAGTTTTCCCATCCATAAGATAAGGTGATTGGACTAAATCTTTAAGGTAGCAACCAGTTCCTATATTCTGAGTGAATTTTTCAAGTAATTTTTCTCAATTTAAACAATTTATTGATCAGTTTGATTTTAAGGAACAAAATTTTTTTTCCTTAACACAATAGACAAAGTCCCATCTTTTTCCCTCTTTCTATGCTTATCTAACTGCTATAGTGGAGTAATAAAAGCATCCTCTACTAGCCAAACTCAAGTCTTTATGTTATTCTTTTAAACAATTCCTTTAAGAAATTTACTAACTCAATTCAATAAAATTAAACTCCATTCTGTCTCTGGGTAAGAGGTGATCAGACTCTCAGAAATGGGTAGAGGGAAGGATGTCAGATCCCATAACATAGCTACAATCATTCACTTCAAATACTAGCTCCTTTCCAAAATTCTTATGAATAAACCTTTTGATAATTTTTGGAATTAGTTCTAAATAAGCAGGATTTGTAGATATTGACAACATAGTGTGTCCCACAAATATCCTGAATCTAATAGTGACTCCAGGGCTCTACCTTCAGACTGACATAAATGAAGGTATGATGAATCTGAGGGAGTCATTGCTAGCATGTTCTGTATGCTGTCAGACTCAGATTGATGTAAACACAAGAAAAACAGGACCAACTCACGTAAACCATATCCGCATTTAGTAGGGCTGACCAAAGAAGAAGGTTTAATGTTTCTAGCCTTTTGATAATTACATTTAAATTCTTCTCCTTCCCTTTCAAGACAGGAAAAGAAAAAGTAAGGTAGAGAAGGTAAATGTGCTATTTAATTGAGTATTAACACCTTAGGACAGGGGTGGGGAACCTGTGGTCTCCAGGCCATGTGTGACCTTCTAGGTTCTCAAGTATGGCCCTGTTACTGAATCCAAACTTCACAGAATAAATCCCCTAAGGCTGCAGGTTCCATAACCCTACCTAGGACCACCAACCATATACAGTAGAGGTCCATTAAGCAGGGATCAGGGTCAAGTGTGGAAAGGCTATCAGTAGACTGGACACTAATTAGGCAATAAGGTTGTCACCAGACCCATACCTCCAATTCTGTCCCCAAATCCTCATCCTAGACTTGTGTATACCGTGAAATCTGGCACCAAGCAAGGCTGGCTTGGTCACCACACAAAGGTAGGTTCCTGCTGACGCAGGAAATGTGCTATAAGCAAAGCCTGAGGATAAGGTAGCCACAGAAATGGGCAGATGAGAAGTAACTCAGACTCCACTACAACGCTGCCAAAGTCCAGAGTCCAGAAGACTGATGCTGACTAATTGCTTCAATGTTTGAGAGAGGGAGGAACAAAGGAAGTTTTCCTGGTAAGCCAGACCTGAGCAATTACTCTTTCTTCTCCTATGCAAAAGAATCAAAATGTATTCAGAGATAAAGAAGAAAAAGTTTCTTTTGACCAATTGTATTTTAAGCAAAACAGATAAAAAGAAAAAATATACTGACCTTCTTTTTCAAAGTAGAAACTTCTCAGACTAGTGTACCAGAAGTTTTAGTACAGCTTTAAGTTATTAAAGTTCAGAAGTCTTAGTGCTGTTTTAAACTGTAAAAATTTAAAACAGCGCTAAGACTTTTGGGACAAGCTATATTAGAATAACACAAAGGAGTGATTATGAGTGATTGCATAGGCAAATGTACACTTTTGTCATTTGACATTTGTTAAAAGAAAGAAAAGCTGAATACTTTGATCATAACAAGACAATGCCAATGTTGTGCATGGGCCTCACCTTGAATTTTGTTGCTGTTTTATGTTATCTTTATTTTCAATACTATAGTTCCTGTTCTGCATCATGGCTTATGTCTTTCTGTATTTCTCTGAATTCTTCATACTTGTCAGTCTTTATTGTAGAATAATATTGTTACATTCTCATACCATTATTTGTTCAGCCATTTGCTAAATCACTGGTTAATGACTTGTTTCCACTCTCTGCTGTAAAAAATCATCCTACAACGAATATTTTTCCATAATCCAGTCTTTTCTTCCTATTAATAGCCTCCTTGATGTATGACTCCAATGGTGGGATTGCAGCACCATAGGTTATAAACAATTTAACAGTTTTTTTGTACACCCACACTTGCTCTTGTCCAGCTAAAAACTTTCAAGGACTAAAGTAATATATTTGTTCCCCAACTAATATAATTTATTGATTTTATAGCAATAAGATTTTAGGCAAAATAATTTTTTGTTTTGTTTTGGAAGGAGGAAAGGAGATAGTCAGTTCCTTTTCAACACTGTATAAATAAATGATGGCAAACCAAGGACTTTCCCTAAAGTGTGAAATACACACACACAAACACCTATGAACACACACATATATACAGGTGAATATGTACACACATATTCATATGTATGCATATATTCTTCTGTAATAATCTCCTTTTATTTAACATTCATTTTTTTAAAATGTGGAATCCAGGTGGTCAGAGTCAAGATGTCAAAGTAGAAAGACACACCTACTCTAACTCTCCCCCAATAGCCCATAGAATACCTGTAAAAAATGACCTTAAACAAATTCTAGAGCAGCAGAAGCCACAAAATGACAGAGTAAAAGAGATTTCCAGCCCAAGGCAGCCTGGAAGGCAGACAGGAATCACACCAGGCTCAGACTGGAGTGCAGTGCAGCACGATAAGGCCTCAGTGGTGGAATCCCCTGAAGCAGCTGGAGTTTCCAGATTACTCAACCCACAAATGCCAAAGACAATTTCAAAGGTCAGTGAGAAAGTACTTTCTTTCTTTTTTTTTTTTAATATAAATTTATTTATTTAACTTTTTACATTCATTTTCACAAAATTTTGGGTTCCAAATTTTCTCCCCTTTTATCCCCTCCCCCCACCCCAATACACCGAGCATTCTAATTTTCCCTATCGCCAATCTGCCCTCTCTTCTATCATCCCTCCCTTATCTTGTCCCCATCTTCTCTTTTGTCCTGTAGGGCCAGATGACTTTCTATTCCCCATTAACTGCATTTCTTATTTCCTAGTAGCAAGAATAATACTAAACAGTTGTTCCTAAAACTTTGAGTTCCAACTTCTCCCCATCCCTCCCTCCCCACCCGTTCCCTTTGGGAAGGCAGGCAATTCAATAGAGGCCATATCTGTGTAGTTTTGCAAATGACTTCAATAACAGTCGTGTTGTGTAAGACTAACTGTATTTCCCTCCATCCTATCCTGCCCTCCATTCTTTCTATTCTGTCTTTTGATCCTGTCCCTCCTCGAGTGTTGACTTCAAATTCCTCCCTCCCCCCATTTCCCTCCCTTCCATCATCCCTCCCTCCTTGCTTATCTCCTTCTCCCCCACTTTCCTGTATTGTAAGATAGGTTTTCATACCAAAATGAGTGTGCATTTTACTCCTTCCTTAGTCGAATGTGATGAGGGTAAACTTCATGTTTTTTTCTCTGCTCTCCTCTTTTTCCCTCCACTCCTTTTTTCCCTCCTGCTTGCCTCTTGAATGAGGGATAATTTACCCCATTCCATTTCCCTTTCTCCTCCCACTACATTCCTCTCTCACCATTTACCTTAATTTCTTTTAAGATATGGTCCCATCCTATTCAATTCACTCTGTGCTCTCTGTCTCTGTATGTGCATGCATGTGTGCATGTGTGTGTGCACGCATGCATGTACATGTGTGTGTGCATGCGTGTGTGTGTGTATGTCTGTGTATGGTCCCACCAACTACCCAGATACTGAAAAGTTTTAAGAGTTACAAATATTGTCTTTCCATGTAGGAATGTAAACAGTTCACCTTTGGTAAGTCCCCTTATGACATCTCTTTGCTGTTTACTTTTTCATGCTTCTTCTCATTCTTGTGTTTGAAAATCAAATTTTCTTTTCAGCTCTGGTCTTTTCATCAAGAATGCTTGAAAGTCCTCTGTTTCATTGAAAGACCATATTTTCCCCTGAAGTATTATACTCAGTTTTGCTGGGTAAGTGATTCTTGGTTTGAGTCCTAGTTCCTTTGACTTCTGGAATATCATATTCCACACCCTTCAATCCCTTAATGTAGAAGCTGCTAGATCTTGTGTTATCCTTATTGTATTTCCACAATACTGGAATTGTTTCTTTCTAGCTGCTTGCAGTATTTTCTCCTTGACCTGGGAATTCTGGAATTTGGCCACAATGTTCCTAGAAGTTTCTCTTTTTGGATCTCTTTCAGGTGGTGATCGATGGATTCCTTGAATACTTATTTTGCCCTCTGATTCTAGAATCTCAGGGCAGTTTTCCTTGATAATTTCATGGAAGATGATGTCTGGGCTCTTTTTTTGATCATGGGTTTCAAGTAGTCCCATAATTTTAAAATTGTCTCTCGTGGATCTGTTTTCCAGGTCAGTTGTTTTTCCAAAGAGATATTTCACATTCTCTTCCATTTTTTCATTCTTTTGGTTTTGTTTGGTGATTTCTTGGTTTCTCAGAAAGTCATTAGACTCCATCTGTTCCATTCTAATCTTGAGAGAACTATTTTCTTCAGTGAGCTTTTGAACCTCTTTTTCCATTTGGCTAATTCTGCTTTTGAAAGCATTCTTCTCCTCATTGGTTTTTTGAACCTCTTTTGCCAATTGAGTGAGCCTACTTTTCAAGGTGTTATTTTCTTCAGCATTTTTTTGGGTCTCCTTTAGCAGGGTATTGACCTGTTTTTCATGCTTTTCTTGTATCTCTCTCATTTTTCTTCCCAGTTTTTCCTCCACCTGTCTAACTTGATTTTCAAAATCCTTTTTGAGCTCTTCCATGACCTGAGCCCACCGGACATCCACCTCGGATGTCTGGGATAGAGAGGCCCTGACCTCCAAGTCTTTCCCTGATGGCAAGCATTGTACTTCCTCATCAGAAATGAAAAGAGGAAGAAACATCTCTTCCCCAAGAAAGTAGCTTTCTATGGTCTTATTTTTCTTCCCTTTTCTAGGCATTTTCCCAGCCAGTTACTTGACTTCTGAGATTCCTCTGCACCCCAGCCTAGATCTGCCCAGCTAGTGCTTGGGGTCTGAGATTCAAATGCTGCTTCCCAGCCTCAGGGCTTTCAGTGGTGGGTGTGGCTGCTATTCAATGTGAGCTTAAGTTCTGGTGCTCAGGTGGGGGCAGGGCCACCTCCCAGGCTCAGTTCCCTCATGGGGTTATGCAGAGAACTTCGGTAATGGCCCTGAGCTCCTGCCTGCTTGGGGAGTTCTGGGCCACCGCTATCTCTGCTGCTCCCTCTGCTGCTCTCTCTGCCGCTGCTTCCTGAGGGGGCCCGAGTCATGGAGACACCCTGCTCCCCTCTTGGCCAGCCCAGATGTTTCTCTCACTGACCTGGAGCACCTGTGGGCGGAGGGATCTTCGCGGCCGCTGGAGGTTCCGTCCCTGAAGCCTGCTCAGATCTGTTCCTCTGGGGCCACGCCACCAGGGCAGCACAGGTCTGGGCTCCGCTGTCCAGTGCATGACAGACCCCTGGGGACGGCTTTCCAGGGCTCTCTGGAATGGAAATCTCTTCCACTGTGTTTCTGCGCAGCTTGCTCTGCTCCAGAATTTGTGGGGAGTTCTTTTTATGGGAAATTTATGGGCTGTGTATTCGGAGCTAGCATACGTGAGTCTTTCTAGTCCACCATCTTGGCTCCTCCCCAAGAAAGTACTTTCACCTGGGGGAGAAGGGAATGCAGTACAGCCCCAGAGGCCTCATGGTAGCAGCAGTAACTGCAGCACACTTTCCATTTTAGGAGTCTTCTGCCTAAAGTCCCTGGGGGAATCAAGCAGCTGATCTGAATCTCAGCCCTGAATGGCTGCATGGTGGCACTGGAGTGAGGAGGAGCATGCTGGCATGGAGGAGCTGGAGGTGGTTGTGGAGAGGGAACTGCACTTGCAGATTCTTGGCAGAAAAACTCTATCACATTGGTTTCAGAGCAGAGAGCAGCCCAGCCTTGGTGCAAGCAGGCCTCAGGGACAGAATCTCCAGCAGAGAGAGTAGCTACAATTCCCAGATTGCTTAACCCACAAATGCCACAGACAGCTTAAAAAGATCTTGGGCAGAAAAGTCTGCAGTATCTCCAGACCAGAGTGCAAGCCAGGAGAGGAGTTAACTTCTCTCCCTTGATTGTGCCACCTTGGAGGAACTGAGAACTTACAGGTCCCCAGAGTATACCCTCCTCTTGAGAAAGGACTCAAAAGTCAAGTAACTGACTGGGAAAATACTCAAAAAAGGGGAAAAAATAAGACTATTGAAGGCTATTTTCTTGGTGAACAGGTATTTTCTTCTGTCCTTTTGGATGAGAAAGAACAATGCTTACCATCAAAGGAAAATCTAAAAGTCATGACTTCTGCATCCAAAATCTCCAAAATAAATATGTAATGGTCTCAAGTCACAGAAGAACTCAAAAAGAATTTTGAAAATCAAGTAAGAGAGGTGGAGGAAAAATTGGGAAGAGAAATTAGAGTGATGCAAGAAAATCATGAAAAGCAAATCAACAGCTTTCCAAAGGAGAACTAAAAAAATACTGAAGAAAATAGCACCTTTAAAAATAGGCTAACTCAATTGGCAAAAGAAGTCCAAAAAGAATGGTTTAAAAGAATGTTTTAAAAAGCAGAATAAGCTAAATGGAAAAGGAGGTTCAAAAAGCTCACTGAAGAAAATAATTTTTTAAAAGTTAGTATGGAGGAGATGGAAGCTAATGACTTTATGACAAACCAAAAAATTACAAAACAAAACAAAAAGAATGAAAAAACAGAAGACAATGTGAAATATCTCTTTGGAAAAACAAGTTACCTGGAAAATAGATCCAGGAGAGACAATTTAAAAATTATGGGACCATCTGAAAGCCATGATCAAAAAAGAGCCTAAACATCATCTTTCATGAAATTATCAACGAAAACTTCTCTGATATTCTAAAACCAGAGGGTAAAATAACTATTGATAGAATCCACCAATCACCTCCTGAAAGAGAAACTCCTAGAAATATTGTAGCCAAATTCCAGAGTTCCCAGGTGAAGGAGAAAATATTGCAAGCAGCTAGAAAGAAATAATTCAAGTATTGTGGAAATACAATCAGAATAAAACAAGATCTAGCAGCTTCTACATTAAGAGATCAAAGGGCTTGGAATTTATTCCAGAAGTCAAAGGAGCTAGGATTAAAATCAAGAATCAGCTACCCAGTAAAACTGAGTACAATACTTCAGAGTAAAAAAATGGTTATTCAATGAAATAGAGGACTTTCAAGCATTCTTGATGAAAAGACCAGAGCTGAATAGAAAATTTGACTTTAAAACACAAGAATCAAGAGAAGCATGAAAAAGTAAACAGGAAAGAGAAAGCATAAGGGACTTACTAATAATTGTTTTAATTTCATCTTCATTGGTGATGCATTCATTCTTTTCATTTTTGATACTGATAATTTGATTGTCTTTCTTTTTTGAATCAAATTAGGCAGCGATTTATCTATTTTATTGCTTTTCCCATAAAATCAGCTGCTACTTTTATTAGTTCAATTTTTTTTACTTTCAATTTTATGAATCTTTCCTTTAATTGTAATGATTTTCATTTTGATGTTTAATTAAGGATATTTAATTATTTGTTCATTTTCTAATTTTTTTTTTGCATTGCATGCCCAATTCATTGATCTGTTCTTTCTCTCTTTTATTGATGAACATACTATGAGACATAAATTTTCCCCTTAAGTATGCCTTTGGCTGCATCTCATAAATTTTGGCATGTTGATTTAATATTGTCATTACCCTTAATGAAATTATTGATGCTTTTCTATGATTTGTTCTTTTTTACCCACTGATTCTTCAGGATTAGATTATTTAGTTTTCAATTAATTTTAAAACTTTGCTTCCATGGCTTTTTATAGAATGCAAATTTTTATTGTATTATGTTTTGAAATGGGTTCATTTAATATTTCTGTTTTTCTGCATTTATTTTTGATGTTTTTATTCCCTGATATATTTTTAGATTTTGTAAAGGTGCCATTTATAACTAAGAAAGGGGTACAGTCCTTTCAATTCTGATTCTATTATTTAGTATTTCTAAAATTATATATAACTCTTTTGTTATTTATTTTATGGATAGATTTATCTAGCTCTGAGAGGGTAAAGTTCATTGCCCCTATTAGTGTAGCTTTAACATTTCCTCCTCTAGATCATTTAACTTTTCCTTTAAGAATTTGAGTGCTAAGTCATTTGGTGCACATTTGTTTAACATGCCAAGAAGAGCCTTTAAGTACCAGCTATTCTTTATGTAATTGTATTGACGTTACCATTTTGGAGAAGAGACTAACATAAGACAACATAGAAAGACTCATTTAATTTTTATTGAAATTGAATAGGAATGGAGGTATAGTTAATTGGAGCCCATATCTCATAGTTTCACAGATTGTTAATCTGGAAAAAATACCTTAGGTGCCACCTTATTTTCAAGCCAACAAGCATTTATTTAATTATTTGCCAGTGACTGTGTTAAGCACTGTGAAAGGCAAAATAGTCTTTTTCCTCCAAGAGCCTGCAATCTAATTGTAGAGGCAACTTGCATACAGTTCTGTACAAATATACATACATGTAAATATATATATATATATACACATACACACATACATACATAGTATACACACACACATATATATGTGTATATATATACCACACACACATACATATGTACAGAATAATTTGGAGATAATCTCAGAGGGAAGGAACTAGCATTTAGTGGGATTGGGAAAGACTTCTTATAGAAGGTAGAATTTTATCTGAGGCTTGAAGAAAGCCAGGGAAACTGGGAGGCAGAGAAGAGGAGAGAGAGAATTTTAGACCTTCATTGACAATGCATAGTGTTCAAGGAATAACAAATTGGCAAATGTCACTGGATTGCAGAGTTCATGGAGGAAAGTAATGTCCAAGAAGACTGAAAAGATAGAGGAGGGTCAAGTTATAAAGGGCTTTAAAAGGCAGAGGATTTTATATTTGTACCTGGAAGTAATAGATCACCATTGGAGTTTATTGAATAGAGGGTGATATAGTCACTTTAAGAAGATCACTTGGATAGTTGAGTGAAGGATGGGCTTGTCCAACTTGTTTTATTTTGTGGAAATACAAGGTTGTCAATTGCCCTTTAAATTGCCTACCCCAGGGCAAATCTTCCTTGACTTTGCCCAAGTTACTGCTATATGCATTAATCCAGCTTGGATCATCTGATTTCAGAGCACTTTCCACTGCTTCTACTCTTAGGCTATTTGCTCCCTTAAGCAGGACCTCAAACTTGGAGAATACAATTATTCCATATTACTAGAATGCCTCTTTTCTCCTGTTCCAAAAAGGAAGCTTGAGTGAGTGAGTGACCAGTGTCAGGAATGGTAAGAGGGAGAGGGTTGCGGCAGGGCTGTGGTGGTGTTTATTTGGCACCAAACTCACAATTTCATTGGTGTTGGGAACTTTATGAGGAAACTCCTTCTAACAATGCAGACTCATACTTGTTCTGAAATTTCCATACTTACAGAATTGTTTAGAGTTGAGATGACTGAGAAATGACTTGTCCAGAGTCACAGAGTATATGTCAGAATTGAGACTTGAACATAGATCTTCCTGGCTCCGAGACAAACTCTCGACCCACCCTCTCTGCTTTGCTGCGCCTCAATTAAGGATTAGAGTAGATGAAATCTATCTATAATTGACCCAGTAAGTCTTTTCTACTCCAGGCGAAACATTTCATATTAACTTTAATCAATATTCATGGGACCTGATCTTGAGATTCATGGAAGACAGAAATCCAGGGCTGATACTGTCCAAGAATAAAAGAGGCCGTTCAGCTACCCCTTCCTCTAGCTATATTTCTTGGGAATCTGCATGTGATGCAAAAGGTTGAAGAACCCCAATTCCCACTACGCAGTATGATGTACTACTTACTAAATCAATGAGAGAAATCCTAACTTCTGTAGCTGTTGAGAGCATGAGCACAGTCATCGAGGAAGGTTTCGTGGAGGGCAGAGAACTTGTACTGAACTTTGTAGGATTTAGATAGGAGGAAAGAGGGAATTCTAGATAGGGGAAACTGTGCCAAAAACCTATTTGGGAGAAAAAGGAGTAGGTCAGTTTTACTTCATTAGAGGGTTCAGTAAGGAAACACAAGGTTGGAGATATAAATTGAGATCATACCAAGTCATACATTGACAGCCACTATAATGGTGGTGGGATTGATACTAGAAGCTGAAAGGAACATTCTGAGTCGTATAACCCAACCCCTCATTTTCAGATTGGGATAGAGACTCACTGATACAACTAAGTAATGACAGAATCAGGAATAATAAGTATTAATTTTGTCTGAGCAACAGTCTTTATCATTTAGGTCACAGAAAGCAATTAAAGATTTGTGAGCAGAGAGATGATATATGCAAGGCAGCATTTTGAGGCAATGAATCTGAGAGCATCATGTAAGATAGCCTGGAGAGGAGGAAGAGAGATGAGAGTAAGCCAGACCAGTGAGACTCGGGGTCAGTAAAATCACAATTGGAAGGAATCACAAAGATCTAAGTCTGATACCACCATTTTTATAGGTGATAAAACGGAAACTAAGAGAAATGAAGTGACTTACTAGAGATTACTTAATAGTGACAAAGCCAGGAAGAAAATCCAACTTTGCCAGCTTCCAGCCCAGTACTCTTTTCAGAATTTCCATACAGGCCCTTCATGTAGAGGACATTGCAATAGTTCAGGAGTGAATTGATGAAGGGTTATGCTAGGGTGGTAGTGCTGGAAAAGGAAAGAAGTGAGAAATACAGGAAGTGATAGAAAAGAAGACTAGTCAATACTTGATGACTATATGTTGGAGGAGACAGAAAGAAAAGGACAGAGCCTTATGCAGTTTTTCATGTCCTAGTGCCTACCAAAGGGTTTTGCATATAACAAATGCTTAATAAATGTGAACTTTTAATTTATTGAATGACTCCTGGGTTGAACTCAACTGTAAATCTATTGTACAGTGGAAAAAATATTGGATTTTGAATCAGAGGATTTGGATTCAAAACCAAAATCTGCCATCTTCTACTTGTGTGACGTTCAGCAAGTCACATCACTTCTCTGGGATTCTGATTCCTCTGATTCTTCATCTGTAAAATGAGAAGGTTAGAGCAAATGATCACTAAGGTTCCTTCTGGTTCAAAATCTATGATCCTGTGATAATTCTTCCTTGAAAGTTCCTTATGTGATTGAAATAATGGTATCACAAAGAGAAACAGAGAAGTTTGGTGTATGTAGAAAACTCTGCAACAGAAACACTAGAAGATCCGTCACTTGAACTAGTCTTATTAATGGAAAATATCTAGCATTTTTATATTACTTTAATGTTTGCAAAGTGTTTTACATCTAATAAGTCATTCAAACCTCACAATAACCCTATGAGGTAGAGACTATTACAATCCTCATTTTCCTTTTTTCAAACCCACTGTTCTATTCACTGCAATATATTTTATTCTTCACCACCCTTCCCCATAATTGACAAATGTAGATCATGAGATCTAAGTGTCATGCTACAATTAATCCCAGATGTGGAAGGCTATAGAATTTCCTCTTGACTAAACCTGGAAATTATTTTTTTTTGCCCCCAAATCACACAGTTCCTTATGTCATTTTGGAGAGTAGGCAAGAACAAGACAGAAACCAAAAGAAATTGTTGAAACTCTTAGAACAAAGAGTGGCGCCACAGTGGCAAACATTGCTTCGCTTTGGTTTTATCATTCCGGAAAGCTGTTGCCAACCCTTGTCTTTGGGCCATGGTTACTATTCCTGGAATGGCTTCCCAGAAGAGCTCCCTTTGATATTCATGGTTTTTTCCCCCTTTCAGGATGCTCAATCCCCATTAGGAGCAAAAGGTAATGTCAGGCAAGAAAGAAATGCTGAAAAAGGATGAGAATTTGTGTTCTGTGAATCCTGCTTGGCAGATGATGTGGGTTACAGAAGTTGGCCAAACCAATGGACATGTTGAACCTCTATTGAGTAACAGGGAAAATGTGACACGTACTGTGTCAGAGTGGGAACCTAACCAAGTAGCACTCTTCAAGTGCCAATGATAATAAAGAACTTGAATATGTAATTTTATTTTCTGACTGTGACTCTTCCCCATAAGAAAACACTGGAGTAATTAAAATGTACAGAAACATGAAACACCAACATAGTGGGCTTTCCCCTGGGAGGGTTGGAGTGGGAAGTTCATTTTACTTCTTGGTACCAACCTTACAGGAATTTTTGGATTGATTCACTAAAGACCAGTCAATTTGGATACCTTCACATTTTCTCCAGAGTGGCTAAGATCTAATCTAATAAGGTGGGAGAATTTGTCTCTTCCTTCACCCTGGGTGGAATCTGGGGGATTCTCCTACTTCCCACAAGTCATAGCCTCTATGTGAGACCCCTCACACACCTGGAATTTCCCAGGAACTGAAATGATGGTCAATAAATTCTTTTCTATGAGGAGAAATAAGTAGGATAGCTGTGGAATCAGCTTTTTCCTTGGAACCAAAATAACATCACTTAGAATATTAGAAGGAAAAAGGAGATTGTTTTCCTTTCTATGCTCTCTGGTACACAAAAGGAAGACTGGGTAGATAATTAATCCTAAAAGGAGAACCAATATCTTCATTGAAAAAAATTATTCTTCCTACCCATATGAATAGCTCTTGGATACTTGAGAGATGAATCAATGGTTTTAGCTACTTAAACAGTCAGAAGGCAGGGGTTCAAATCCTCCCTCTGGCACTTTAATAATAATAGCTAACATTTACATTGCACATATTATGTGCCAGGCATTGTGCTAACCACTTTACAATGATTATCTCTTTTGTTCCTCACTACAACCCTGGGAAGTAGGTGCTATTACTTATTATCGCCATTTTACTGATGAGGAAACTGAGACAAACTGGGATTAATTGACTTGCCCAGGGTCGCAGAGCTAGTAAGTGTTGGATACCCAGCCTAGTGCTCTGTCCATCTAACACTTGTCTAACATAACTCATCAATCCAATACTTATCCATGTGCCCTTTGGAAAGATACTTTGGGCTTCATCTGTAAAATGAGGAGGTTGAACTGGACAGACTCTGAGCTCCCTTCCAGCGTTAGGACTGAGATCTTACTTAGGAATAACACACCCCAGAAGCTGGTCTCTCTTCTGCCAGATACTTGTAGGAATTTTTCCCCCCTTTATTCAACGCAGAATCACAGGTGATCAGAAGCCTATGTACCCATGTAGCTTCCATGTTAGGGGAGATGAGCAGAGGAGAGGTCATCAGATGGTCACTTATACCTTTAGGGAAGTTTGAGGACCTTAAGGGAAACTACACTAATTATGCGAGGCAGTCTTAGTCATTTATCTGTCCCTTTGTTCTATTATCTGCCTTCCCTTAGGAAGTCTGGTTTCACTTAGCTCTGAAAAGTCCGTTTACTTCTTAATAAATGACGGCTGTTCATTTTGAATGATAATTGTTATTGTGGTTCAGAAGGTTGAGATTGCAAAACACACATTTAGATGAACACAGATAAAAAGTTCAATCATCTAGATATTTATGCGATCCAGATGTTTGGCATTGTTCAAATCAGTCATTCTCAACCTCTTTTGGTCTATAGATTCACTTCCAGTATTACCCCAAACCTGCACAGACTCACCAATTGCACTGACCCATTCTTACCTAAAAAGAATCTTTTACAGAATTGAAGTTCTGAACTCAACTCTGATGTTTTGATGGAGGTGCCAGTGTCCCCTTCTTGTCCCATGTAGGAATATGGCAAGTAAAGGTGAACCAATAATTTCTTGGAGTCATTCAAATTAGTATTATTGATTTCTATAATTAGTCAATTTCAATATTTCGTCTGAATAAGGCAAAATATATTAGAAATCAACTTAATACAATTGTCAAAGGATCCAGACAAAAGGAATTCTTTAAAAAAATTTGCAAACTATTAACGACCATAGTAAAAAATGTTCCAAATCAATAATAATAAAGGAAATACAAAATCAAAACAATCCATAAGTTTCACTTTATACCTTGAAAATTGATGAACATGACAAAAGATAGGTATAGTCAATATTGGAGGGGTTGTGGGAAGAGACATACACTGGTACGTTGTTGGTGGAGTTGTAAATCAGTCTACTCATTTTGGAGAGCCACTTGGAATTATGTGAATAAAGTAACTAAAATATCCATATCATTAGACCCAGGGTTTTCATTACTAGGTTTACACCCCAAGAAGACCATTGATTTAAAAAAAAGGCCCTCATGTGCATAAAAATATTTATCACATCATTTTTCTGTGATGACAAAGAATTGGAAAGAAAGTAGTTGACCACAGACAGGGAAATAAATAATTAAACAAATTTTGGTACTTGAACATAATGGAATATTAGTGTGATATAAAAAAACGGTGCATATGATGAGAGCAGCATAAAAAGATCTATTTGAACTGATGCATAATAAAGTAAGTAGAGCCAAGAAAACAAGACACATAATAACTATAATAATGGATGCAAATAATAGGAATTATAATTATAATATCATAAGGACTCATAAAAAATCTAAAGGGAATGTTACAAAATTATAAAAGATAAGCATGTCTTGAAAGGAAAATTATGAGAAGACTCTCCAACCCCAGTGTACAAGTGGGAAGCCTACAAATGTATTTTCACAGATATTTTCAGATGTTTGTCTATGTGTTGATAAATTATTCTGACTTTTTCTCTTTCTTTTAAAAATACTATTTGTTATATATATGACTCTCTCAGGAAAGGAAGGAGAAAAATACTGGGAAAAACTATGGTGATATAAAAATATATTAATAAGTCCTTTTAAAACGAAACTGAATTTTCCAGTTTATCTTGTTCATAGGATAAATTTAGGCAACTAAACACAAGGGAAGTGTATATCATATCATGAAACCAGACATCAAGGCTATGCGCTAAACATCTGAACTAAAATTGAAAAATATGAACCAGTTTTATCTAAAGGAGCAGTTGTAAAAATGTGGCTAAGGTCGATTGATGTCTGTGAAAAGCATTCAGTATTCCATGGATCATTCATACTGCTTTCCTTCTCACTGCTGTTGAACTGTATTTGTTTTTTTTTGTTTTGCCAGTGCTAGTGAGGATTTTCATTTATTTTGGTTTTTTTTACTGTACCTGTGATTTTATCAGTGTAGGGAGCTCCTAGTGCAACTTCCTCTATTATCCGTAGGAGCACTTGCCCATTACAGAGAATCATAAGTTATATAATAGTCTGAGAGAATCATACAGGACAAAATGGTTAAGTGACACAGTCAAGATATATGAAAATCAAAATTTGAAATCAGGTCCTCCTGACTCCCAGATTAGTCCTTTATCTATTACACCAGGCTGTCTCACTTTAATTATTAATTTAAGGAGATTAAAAATGAAATATTATTTGAAAATATTGAAATATAAAATCTAGAGCATTTCCTCTCCCCACACCGTGGATTTCCTCTCTTAATCAAAACATCATCACAATTAGTGGACACAGTCCCTCAACACAGTGTTGCCACATAGTTTATGAAGAAATGGAGAAGAAATAAATCAAATGTTCTTACCTTGAACACACCCAACCACATCTCCAAACTTCTCTTGCATCCACAGTAATGGAAAGCAGATGGGCAGCTAGGTGGTGCAGTGGATAGAGCACCAGTGCAAGAGTCAGGAGGACCTGAGTTCAAATCTCACCTCAGACACTTGGCACTAGCTGTGTGACCTTGGGCAATTAACCCCAATTGCCTCATCCTGGGTCATCTCCAGTCATTCTGATGAATATCTGGTCACTGGATTCAGATAGTTCTGGAGGAGAAGTGAGGCTGGTGACCTGAACAGCCCTCCCTCACTCAAAACAAAGTCAAGTGCAAGTCATGTCATTATTTTCTGATGGCCTGGTCTTCTTTGGCAACAAAGGATGAACACACCAAAGGAAAGCAGATAAGGAGAGAAGAAGAAGAGAAAGTTATCATTCTCTACCCCATCAACCAATGAGGTTTTTAGAAGTTGCTAATTAATGCCCACTGGTCTGATCTGGCCTTCACCTACTAGTGTTCAGCATGATTTCTGGGCTGTGGAATATATGGAAATAACAACTCCAAGATATCTTTGCAAGTCAACAGATTTTTAAAAAAAATTTCAATGCAAAGGAGTTGCACAGAGAGAAGATATCTATAAATACAAACTCAGATTTTTTTCTATAGAATTTCTTTTGTACAGAAAGGCAAAAATGTAAAAGGAAATAATTACTACATTAATAAGGTACAGGAATACATAGAAATACAGAAAAATAAATTCACATTAACAAATTCACATTCATTTTAACAAAATATAGGTGACATATGGTAAAGACAATTAAAGTAAGATAAAGATGACATGGTACAAGTAATTAAATACAGTTAAGAAGCATCTGTTCAAACAGAATACAGGCTATAGGGAATTGTTCTTTTTTTTTTAAAGAAGTACATTATTATACATTTCCCTTAACAAAATGATAGTAGTTCTGCAAATGATTAGAATAAAAATGGAGTGGCTCAGCTTCAAAGCTAATTAAACTCATTTCAGCTATGTCTCTTTAACTCTTTATACCCTTTCTCCTCTAAAAAGGCAGATGAGAAGTATCTCTCAATGGTACAGGAAAACTCAGTCTTTGAATCTTGATCCCTACTCAGAGATTGTACTACTTCCTGGCATCTCACCAATCTGTTCTCCTTGCAGGGGTTTCCAAGACCTCCACTATGGTCCCTGTAGGAGCACACTACTCTAGAAATATCAATAGAGAATGGATTTACCATTTTGGAGCTCATCTGTCGCTCATGAATCTTTGGGGTCCACTTGGATGCCTAAACATCCTATCCTGCCTTACCATTTAGGAGCCCTGGAGATTACTGAACCTGTAGATCATGAGGTGAAGTAGAAAAGGCAAGGAATATAGGCATTAGACTTGGGTTTGAATCTCTGCACTGTTATTTTTTATTATTGTTATCATAATATGACTATATGAAAGACATTTTACTGAAGTCTTAGTTTCCCTATCAATGATGGGGAACGATAACATTTGGGCTGTGAGGCAGTGTGGTGAAATGGAAAAGACTTCAAGCCAGGAAGGCTTGGCTTCACTTCCTGACTCTGGCTATTTGATGTGGGATGACCTCTCAGAGCTCTTGGTAACTCTCTAAGACTATATGTCACAGACAAAGTACCAGCCTCTACTGGTAGAGAGAATTTCCTTACCAGTGTGTATCTCTGTTCCTAACACTTGTGCTACCTATTTTATAGGATGATCATGAGGAAAACTCTTCGTAAGCTGTAAAGGGATATATAAATATGAACCATTATTATTACTTCTAGTAGTAATATTAATAGAAGGTGGCAATGACAGTGACTGCTGTTCCTGGAAACAGCTTACTGATTGGGGCATGAATATTTCTTCTAAGCTATTCACCTTTCCAGGTTATCAAATCCATCCATTTTTATTGTTTGTACTTCATGATTAAAGGAACTAGATATGTTCCCATTTCCTAAAGGCTTCTTCACTTTACAAAATGGCACCTTCATACAGTAGCTCCTCTAATGTGATCACATAGTAGAAAGATCCCTGGGTTCTAGTCCTGGTTTAGCCATTGAAACCAATTAGGTCAGTCAGTCAGGTATTTAAATTCTCAGGCACTGCACTAAACATGCAAAGAAATGCAAAAGACAATCTCTGCTCTAAAGGAGCTCACAGTTTAATGTTCTCTTTGAGAACATGCCAACAACTATGGCTAACCACAGCGTTAGATAATAATAATCTATCTTATTCATAGGATAAATTGGAGATAATCAACAGAGGGAGGGCACCAGCCTTAAGGGGGACCCAGAAAGATTTTTCATAGAACATGAGGTTTTTGGCTGGAACTTGAAGGAAGCTGGGGAAGCCGGTAGGCAGAGAAAGCCGGTAGGCAGAGACGAGGAGGGAGAGCATTGCAGGCATGGGGGGACAGTCAGAGAAAATGCTCAGAGCCAAGAGATGGGAGTGTCTTGTATAAGAAGCAGCAAGAAGACCAGTGTCTCTGGATCCCAGAGGACTGCGGAGGAAAGAGGTGGGAGAAAGATATAAGAAAACTGGAAAGGTGAGAAGGGGACAATTTATAAAGGCCTTTATATATCCAAAAGAGAATTTTATATTTGGTCCTAGAGACGATAAGGAGCCACTGAAGGTGGTTAAGTAGGGAGTCGACACAGTCAGACATTTGCTTTAGGAAAATTAATTTGACAGCTGAGTGGAAGATGGAAGAGAGAGGGAAAGATGAAACAGGAAATTAACCAGAATGCTCCGGCAGAGGTCCAGGAGAGAGGAAATGAGAGCTTGCTCCAAGATGGCGACATTGTCAGAGGAGAGAAAGGGGTATATATGATGGATGTTATGAAGGTAAAATTGACAGGACTTCGAAGCAGATTGGATAGAGTGGGGATAAGAGAGAAGAGTTGAGGGTGACTCCTATTTTGTGAGCCCAGGTGACATCAGATCTTCCTAGCTCTGTGGACCTGGCAGGTTACTTAACCTTTGTCTGCCTCAGTTCCCTCAACTGTAAAATGAGATAACGATAACATTTACCTTCCAAGATTGTTATGAGGGTCAGATGAGATAACATTTGTAAAAAAGTGCTTAGTGCAGTGGTTCGCACTTAGTAGGCATTAACTAAATGCTTGTTCCCTTTCCCTCCACCTACCTTTCCAGTCTGTTTTACATTTTTCTTCTTCCACACAAACTGGAGTTGTTGCCCCTTGGTAACATTCCGTCTCTCCGCCCTGTTGTTAGTATTAAGCAACCTTATTCTCTTCTCATAAATGAGGTAGACCTATCAAGAGCCGAAGTGACATGAATCCTATCTCCTCATTGGAAACACGGATCGATCAAGATTGTCTTTCTGTTATATGAAATTCCTTACTGCTTTCTATAAAAAGCAGCACACAGATCAAATGGAGGCCAGGTCCACCAATTTGTGCTGACTTAATGTGTTAATAGATTCCTTTGTCTTATTTCCCGACTTTGCCTTAACTGATCCGGGCAAGGCCCTAATCTGGATTTCTTTCTTCGTTGATGGGAGATACAACAGCGTGACATTCTATCTGCCACCCTTCTGCCTTTGTGTTAGTGGACAACGTTTTTTGGAATGCTCTACGTTCTGAACTCTAACTCACAGAAGCCTTGGTTCCCTTTCCGCACAGTTCCAATGCCACCACCTACACAAGTCATTCCCTTCTCCCCCTCCACCCCAAATCCTTATCAGTGTTGAAAGAAATCTAGACAGGGCCTCACCCTCATCAATTAAGGGAAACTGGAAGTAAAACAAAAAAAACTAACACACCTTTGTTGTTTCTCAGTCTGATTCTTTAGGGTTTTCTTGGCAAAGACACTGGAGTGGTTTACTATGTCGTTCTCTAGCTCATTTTACAGATGAGGAAACAGAGGCAAACCGGGTTAAGTGACTGGCCCAGGATCACACAGCTAGTAAGTGTCTGAGGCAAGGTTTGAACGCTCCATCCACTGTTCCACCTAAGCTGCCACAAAATGTAAGCTGCTTTTTCCTTTTATATCCCTTGATGCTTAAGCCTAGTCTCTGGCTCAGTGTAGGTATTTAACATATGTCTTTAGGATTCAATTTTTGAATACACAAAAATTGGACATCAATATGGATAAGGACCAAAAATGAAGGCTTTGTTTGGTACATGTGCCATAATATTAGAGAAGGAAGAGATCCTTGTAAGGTATATAGAGGAGCTCAGGAGGTTTTCATGGAAGAAATGGAATGTGAACTAGCCACAGAAAGATAGATGAGATATGGCCAAGAAAGGAGAAAGGGGTAGAGCTGAGTAGATAGGAGTGGGAATCAAAACATGGGCAAAATCAAAGAGGACTTATTTGACTGATAATGAAGTGATATGGTACAATGCAAAGGACAATGAGTGGAGTTAACAGATTTGGTTCCAGTTCCCCTCCAGGGCTCATGACCTGTGTAAATTTAGGGAAATCACCCAACCTCCCTAGCCTTCTATGCCCTTACTGGTAAAATGAAGGCTCCTGAGATCCCTTCTGACTCTTGCACCTATGAACCTTTGAAGTATCCTCAATCTATATACAATTAACATTGTTGTCATATAAATCAAAATATGCAAAATTCTTTCCTTGTAATTTTACTACAGAATATTTTGTGTTTACAAAGACAATTTTAAACAATAAAATTATTACTCACTTATATAGCCAGTGTATAGTTACATGGTTTTTATATATTATTTATACATAGTATAGTATGTACACTGTAGCATTTTTTTCTATAGTAATTACATATTTCTTCATTAATATTCTGCGAGATGGGTAGTATAAGAAATAATATCCCCATTTTACAGAAGAGGAAATAGAGGCTGAGGGAAGTATTTGAATAGACTTTAAGATTTGGAAAAACTTCACATGTGTTATTTCACTTAAGTCTTACCATAATACTGTGAGGTAGTGATTTATAGATAGTAGTATCTCCTTTTTCCAGGTGAAGAAACATACTCAAAGACATGAAATGTTTCACTCCGTATCACATAGTTAATAAATATTAGAGAACAAGTTCAAAACCAGTACTCTTTAGGTCTACGTCCAGTATTCTATCCCGTACTCCACTTGCTATGTCTCATCAGATGATGATTCATGTTTCTTCACAAGGTTTATTCATCCCCTGATAGCCATGGTATTAAAAATAAGGAAGGAAGTCTCCCCTTTCTAAAAAGTAGATATTCTCATTGCTGGCCTATGTTGGAAAATCCCAGCTCTTTTTTTGTTTTCATGAAAGCATGAGTGAGACTTGTAGCTTGTGGGTGGGTGGAGGAGTAGGGGAGGGGTTGTAAATAAAAGGAAGAAATTCCTTTAAATGGTAATACAAAGAATTAACTTCTTGCTTCTCTTGTGTTAGGTGGGGTGACTACACATTGTATACTGAGATATCTTCTGCTTTGATTTCCTGTTTTCCCCATAACTTCCACAGATACCTTTTGCCCCCTCTTTTTCTGTTCTCCTTGGTCTGAAAAAGTAGAACTGATGGAAATTGTCACATGAGGTCAGATTGTGTGATTTTGGAGAAATGTCGTTATAATGGAAGGAAGGGAAAGTGCTTTGCCTTTGGAATAAGAGAAACTGAGTCCACAATCATAGTTCTGTTTCTTTCTTGTTACCTGTGTGACTTGGGTCACATATGCCCTCTGGGTCTTACTTTCCTCTTCTGTAAAATGAGGGGTTAAGACCTGAAGAATTCTGAGGCCCCTTATCTTCTCTGGGCATTGGTTCTTTTATCTGGAGGGTTAGAGTAACTAATCCTCCAACTTTTTTGGTTTATTTGCCAAGACATGGTCCCTGATCTCAAGGGGCATAGATAGAGGTAGGATAATTATCTGAACCTTTTTTTGGTCACTCTCCACTTTTTTTATCTTTCTCCAGCTTGCGCCTTTATCTCTTCTTCCTCTTTCCAGACCCTGAAGTGATTCACTTTATACAATTTACATTTTGGTTTTAGGGAGGGCTGAACTTCCAAGTAAACTGAGTGGGTGGCTGCCTACATGATATGAGTTCCCAGAATCACATGAATGAGGCCATCTAGCAACTTGACCCGCACCTGACAAAGTAATCTCTCTACTGCGCGTCATTGACAAATGGTCATCCAACTTCAAGGAAGACCCCATTGCTAGGGAAACCCACTACCTCCTGAGACAGTCCATTGCACTTTGGGAGGGCTCTAATTAGGAAACTTTTCTTCCATCAAGCATAAATCTACTTCTCTGAAATTTTGCTTAGAGTTCTGTCCTCTGGGGACAAGCGGGAAAGGGAAAAGGAACAAGCATTTATTAGTTGCCTGCTGTGTGCCAGGTGCAGTGCTAAGCACTTTACAAATATTATCTCATTTGATCCTGATAGCAACCCTGTAAGACAGGTGCTATTATGATCCCCATCTTATAGTTAAGGAAATTAAGGCAAATAGTGGTTAAGCGACTTGCTAAGAGTCACAGTTACTAAGTGTTTGATGCTGGATTTGAAATCAAGTTATCCTGACTCCAGGCCATCTAGCTACCTAGCTGACAGGTAGGTTATAAATCTAGTACCGCTACTATAGGACAGGCTTTTAGATAATTGAAGATAGCTACTGCATCTCCCCTGAGCCTTCTCTCCTTCAGGAGTTCCTCAGTAAGGAATGGTCTTCCCAGCCACTAAGCCAGAGCACCTAGAATTCCATCAGTAGAGTCAGGTCTCTTTGCATTTCAAACACCGTTCTCTGGAGTTCCCTGTAATACTGCAACTAGGGGAAATAATTCTAAACAGGATATCACCTAATGAGATGTTATATCAGGTCTGACTGAATTAGTGCTTGCCCTATCTACCATCACCACCATCATCATCATCAGTACCACCACTAATTGTATCAACATTATATAGTTTTGGCATTTACCTGGTCTTGTTGTACACATGAGTGAATACTGCAGGTGTTTACAGGAAATATTTTCAACCAGACACACTGGAAGCCCTGGCCTCTGACTCAGGATGGCAGTTAGTGAGCCCAGACCCAGCATCTGCCTCTAAAGAGGAAGCTCTTATCTATCACCTATGACCTATGAGAATTTGCTGGAAACCCTTATGGGATCCTTTGACTTTGTCTGCTTTCTGTTTTGTCTCTTCCCAGGAGGTATACCCTTTCCAGGGCAAGATGCCTCAAACTTTGGGGTCTCTACCTGACATTCTACCTCAAGGCCCATGAACCAGACTATAGATCAGAGGTCATAAGAACACAGACCTAGAGGTGGAGTCCCCACCTTATTTTACAGATGGGAAAACTGAGGGAGGTTAAACAACTTACCCAAGGTCACACTAATAGTGCTGCTATGGGAGATTCTGTATTGCAGGATGATGTGGGTATGAAGCAGAGACCACTCTATAACGACCCCTTAGTGATGATGGTGCCTGACTGTCTCCTCTGTAATATAAAATGAGGCTGGATGGAGGACAGGTGGTGAGATATGGTATATTGGAGTCAGAAAACTTAAGATAGAATCCGGATTCTGCCTCTTTTTAGTCGTGTGACCTGGGAAAAGTCCTTCAGCTCTCTGAGTTTCCATTCAGGGAAGCTACAAGAATGAAAAGAATTATGTAAGTAAAAGTTTGGCTGGGTTAATAGGAGCCATGATTACTTTTTAAAATGACTATTCTTTCTTGGTTTTTATACCATGTTTATTTATGAATATATTGTCCTCCCCTCTTTCCTCTCTAGCTAGCCTTAAGGGGTGATTCTTACCCAAAGGAGGAGCCTGTAGGAAGGAAATCTAGTAAACGTGTCATGTGGGGTCCCCTTTTGGTGTGTAACGCCCACTTCGGAAATCTTTTGCCCTTTTGATTCTGTGTATTGTGACTAGAGAGGGTATTAAGCAATGCTCCTGTCCCATATCAATGTAAAAACTTTAGAGCTGTTAAGAAACTTCACCTCTATTATTTTTACAATTAAGGAAAGAGAGTCCTAGAGAAAGAGTGAAATACCTTTTCCAAAGTCTTACAGGTAGGAAGTGGAATGGGTGGGATTTGAAATCAGATCCTTCGAATCCTTTTGTACATGTTGGACTGGGTACCTTCCAATTCTCAAATTCTGTGTTTTCCTGTCTCTCCCCAATAACCCTACCTGGTATCCCAATATTATTCCTTTGGAACTTGTATTTTTTTTCCCAGTCTTCAAGAGCCTCATTGGAAAATCAAATAGACCAGGGCAGTATTGAACCTTATGGAGCAAGCCTTGCAAGAACAGGATGGAGGCTGGGTCCCTGGCATGCTAAGAGGGAACGTGGTGGGAAAGAAATCAGAGTCATTTTACTTGTCCTGAACTTTTGCTCAGGGCATCCAACTCCCCTCCCCCTATCCTAATATTGCTGCCACTCAAGCCTGGTTGAGGCTCAGGCTGAGGACCTCTGGACTCACCCATTTCCAAGAGCAGAATTCCGATGGGCCTGAAGCTGTAGAAACAGTTCACTCTATGCACGGTGGCAGAATCAGACTAAAAGAACTTAAAGTGAAAAAAAATGATGGAAATATAGCAATGTACTTAACCTTTCCCTATTGGTTTAGCATGTCCATATTTTCTCCATGATAACCTAACCTTGTCCCAGTGATTCTACTTGTTTCACCATTGATAGAAGGTAGGGTAATGGAAGAAGGGGAGACAACACAGAGTGCCATTTATTAGCTAAGTGATTTGAGGCAAAATATTTGACTCTTTTGGGCCTCAATTTCCTCATTTGAAAAATGAGAGAGTTGGACAAGACATCTTCTAAGGTCCTTTCCAGTTATAGGTGTAGGATTCTAGGTACAGGACAGAGCAGGGCAGACATTTTATCAATAAAGATGCTGAGGTACTGGCAAAATTATAACAGTAGACAGACAGCTATGTCCCTGCAGTGTAAAGTCATAGAAATAAAAGTACTGGATTTCACCTGGTTTAACATCCTAGCTCTGACAACTGGTACCTTGTGGTCTTGAGCAAGGCACAACCCTGAGCTTCAGTAGTTGGACATAATGGATAGAATGCTGGACTGGGAGTCAGGTGGACCTGGGTTCAAATAGGGCCTCAGTCACTTATTATAGGTCTTTAGGTAAGTCACTTAACTTCTCAGACTTGGTGTTTTCCAATTGATGATAGCCTTTAAGGTTTTCCAGTTTGGTATCTACAATCCCATGATCCTTCACTATAAAATAAAGAGGTTAGATTAAGTCATCTCAGAGACTCTTTCTAGCTTTAATTTTTATTCTCCTGAAGCATTATATGGAGACTACAGTTTATTAACCACTTCCTAAAATTCTGAGTTATCCTTATCCATCTGTTAGCACTGCTAACATTGACTTTTTTGTTGTTTTCAGTCATATCTGACTCTTTGTGATGCCTTTTAGAGCTTTCTTGGCAAAGATATTGGAATGGTTTGCCATGTCCTTCTCCAGCTCATTTTGTAGACAAGGAAACTGAGGTAAGCAAGTTTAAATAACATGCCTCTGTTCACACAGCTAGTAAATGTCTGAGGCTGGTTTTGAATTTAGAAAGATGAGTTTTCCTGACTCCACGACCAACACTCCATTCATCCACTGTGCCACTGAGCTGACTTTTCTAGGTAATTCAAATTCAGCAAACATTTATGAAGTGTCCATTCTCAATCAACTAACCAATGCATATTCATTAAGAGCCTACTATGTTCCCAGTATGGTGCTAAGTGCTAGGGATACAAAAAGATGCAAAAGACACGTGCTTAGGGAGTTTATAATCTAATGGGGGAGATAACATGCAAATAAAAACAAAATGAAATTATATATATATATATATACATATATATACACACACGTATATATACATACACATGTATGTATATATACGTGTGTATGTGTATATATACACATACATACATATCGAGCTACATAGAAATAACTGACATAGGGAAAGTACTACAATTGAGATCAGGTAGGGAAAGCTTCCAGTAAAAGAGGGGATTTTTATTGGAATTTAGAGGAAATTACTCTGTACAAGGCACAAGAACATAATAAATGTTTTGCAATTGAACAGATACTGGAATGCTAACATTTTCTAGAGAACTTAATCTGATTGACCAAGGTAAGACTTTGCATGCTCTCTGACTTGAAGGTCTCTTTGGTTTGTCTTAAAGGATACCTGTAGGTCTCTTTTCCTTGTCCTGGAAGAAGATTATACATGTGTTGACATGCTCTGGTGACAAATCAAAGAGTGATATGAACAGGGAATGAGTCACTCTATTCCTGAGGTTAACAAAGTCAGTCCAAGCGCTATATAAAGAGGGACCATTAGGGAACCTTGCATAGAAGAGGAGGAAGGTGAACTGGCTTCAGCTGAAAGGCAGAAAAGATTCTCAGAATGAAGAGCTTTCTGCTGATATTGACTCTGCATGCCTCTATCTCCTACTCTCTTCCAATAACCCATGGCATAACTCCAGAAAAGACGTTCTTGCTTGCAGAGGTAAGTTTTCCCATTGCATTGAATCAACAATTATATGGATTTTAGTGTTTTGGTGGAAAATTGGTCAATGGCTTTATTGTTGAATATAGGTACTTAGTAAATGCGTGCTTACAGTAGATCATCAATCAATGTTTGTTTGTGGAATTGCTGACTTTATTTAGAAAAGTACTGGTTAAAAACCAGCAATAGAAAGCATTAGATAATTCCCATATCTACTTGGGAAATTAGAGGAGACTACTTCAAGTCTGTTTTGTATACATAACTTCCTTTGACAGGAATTTTTTAAAGTAACAATATTGGTTTTGAAGAAGCATTTTGAGCTGGGAATAGAAAGGAAGCTATATTCCTACTTTGGGTGCTTTGAAAAAAGGGGGGAATTGTAAACATAAATTGTGGATGTGATAATAGTTAGAGATATATTTTTCACCTTACAATATTTACATTAATCTGTCATGCCAGTTAATAAGCTGAAACCTGAGCAAGTACTGAGTCAGCCCCCTCAGTACTAGTAACCTTATCTGGATAATCCAGGCCACCAACTATTTCCCTATTGAGGGATAAACTCAACTCTTAACTCTGCTTGTCTTATCACAAGAGGAAATGGATAGATACCAAGCTTAATAGGAATATATATGATATCTAAAAATATTTCTGTATTTTCCTCTTTAAGTCACAAGCTGAGGAACATATTTAGATAATGCCTATCTTTTTAATGTGGATCTGAATTTCTTTGAAGTTCCTGATGAAAATTGATCTAATAGGATGCATAAGTACCAGAAGAAGTACACTAGAAAAAAAATGTAATCACCCAAATTGGAGGAGTAATAATTTTGTACAAGGGAACCTCCACAGTTCAAGCGAGGCCACCGCAGTTGGTACAAGTTTTTCGCCATCTTAATAATGATGGAGAGATAGCTTGACATAGAAGACTGGCCTTAGAGTCAGAAGGAGATATAGTCACATTTCACTTTCTGATGCACACAATCTATGGAATTGTCAGTGCCCCAGACAAGTCTTAAAGGTTACAAATTTTAAAACAATTGCTGAGGTTGAATAAATTCCTACACCAAGAGTTCTGCACCACAGTGAAATCACAGGCTGAGCTCTCATTCTACCCTGCCCCCACTTCTCCCCAAAAGAGAAACCAAGTACCAGTTTATGTCACAGAGTTCACCATTCTGTTATCTTCTTCAGATAGCTGGGATGGATCAGTGAAATCATGATCAGCTTTTCTCAGTCATATGTCCATAGGTGAAAAGGCTTAAAAGGTTTATAGCTTTCTTATTTTTACATCACCTGCATCATCTTCATTTCCTGATACATCTTTTCCTTCTCACTTACCAAGAGAATCATCCCTTGTAAGAAAGAATAAAAAAGAAAGAGAAAGGGGAAAGAAAAACCAATTTCACAAAACTAATCAGCACATCAATGACATCTGAAAGCATATACAATGTTTTAGGGAGGGAAGTACATTTTCTCATCTCTTCTGTACCAAGCTTAGTTAATATAATTACACAAAGTTCAATTTTGTTTTCATTTGCATTGATGTGTTTACATATATTATTTTCTTGGTTCTGCTTATTCATTTGGTGCCAGTTCTTATTCATCCTCCTATGCTGATTAAATGAGACCTGACGGAACTTTACAGGGATAATTTCTTCTGATGTTTATTATTTTCCTTAGTCTTACCTGAAACAGTTTTATGGCCTTCAAATTAAAGACACGCCTGTGAGTAAAGTAAAAGGCAATGACCCTGTAGTGGAGAAGATTGAAGAAATGCAGAAGTTCTTTGGGTTGAATGTAACAGGCACACTGGATTCTGCTACTTTGGAGATGATGCAAAAACCTCGATGTGGAATTCCTGATGTTCAAGAGTTTAGTGTATTTCCAAATCGACCAACATGGAAGAAATATGATATTACCTACAGGTAACATTTTACTCAGGTATTGTTAAGTATAGTAACATTTGCCTTATCTGGAAGTATGGTACCATCAATAATTTAAGACAAAGAGCTCCGAATGCTTAAAGCTTCAAATCTGGAGACTGAAAATGTCCTTTGACCAAACTGATCTCATAAAATCCAAATACTAAAGGTCATGATTTATATTTATGATCCCTGTAGTACAAGATCTTGAGTCTTATTCAGATCCTGTTGACTCCTTTTGTTGTTTTTCAGCCATTTCAGGCTCTTCGCGACTCCATTTGAGGTTTTCTTGGCAAAGATAGTGGAGTGGTTTGCCATTTCCTTTTCAAACTCATTTTACAGAGGAGGAAATTGAGGCAAACAGGGTCAAGTGACTTGCCCAGGGCCAAGTGTCTTCAGGTCAGATTTGAACTCAGGAGGCTTCCTTACTTCAGGTCCAGCACTCTATCCACTGCTCCACTGTACACTGTTCTAATCTTAAATAGTTTATTGCTATATAATAGATTCTAAATAATTGACAGCAATTCCACTTCCTCACTAACCATTTACTCTCCAGCCCTGGGCAATATGGTTTCTGTCTACTGCTCTATTGATACTGTTCTCTGGAAGGTTGGCAGTATCTCCAAATCATTAGATCCAATGGATTTCTTTTCTTTTTTCATCTTCTTTCACCTCTCTGTAATATTTGACATTGTTGTCAAGCCCCCCTCTTCTAGAAATGCAACTTTGTGACATTAATCAGAGCGTCTTTAGATTAAGAACACTTTGCCATTTCCTGAAATTTTAGAAAAGCATTTGATAATATCTCTCCTATTGTACTTGTGGAAAAGATGGAGAAGCATGAGCTGGATGAGAGAATAATTGACTGAGTTCATGGTTGGGTCACAAGGCTCAAAGAATAGTCATTAATGATTTTATGTTGACCTGGAAGGATGGGTACAGTGGAGTGGTCTAGTAATATGTGTTTAGCCCTGTGTTATAAACATTTATTAAACCAATAATTTGGATAAAGGAATAGATATCATGCTTATCAAATGTGCCAATGACACAAGACTGGGAGAGACAAGCTAGTACCATGGATGACAGAATAAATTTCTGAAAGTTCTCGATGGACTAGAAAGTTGGGATAAATCTAGTAAGATGACCTTTATGAGGACACATATGAAGTCTTATAAAATGAAACTTGACAGATAGAAGATGAGAGATTCATGGATAGACAGCACGTTGTCTGAAAAGATCTGGGGATTTTAGTGGAACTGTGAACTGCATATGAGTCAAATGTATGATATGGATGCCAAGAAGGCTTATTCATTCTTAGACTACATTAAGAGACTGAGAGCATCCAGGAATAAGGGAGTGATAATTCCCCTGTATTCTACCTTGGTCAGACAATATTTGGTATATTATATTTAGTTCTTACTGCCACATTTTGAAAAAGGATATTGATATGCTTTAGAAGGCTATCAGAATAATGAAGGAACTCAGCTTCACACCCTATGAAGACGTCTTGAAAGAACTTACAGGCAGCATGATAGTTGTCATCAAGAATTTTCAGGGTTAGCATAAGAAAGAGAGATTAGTCTAGCTATATTTGACCCCATTGGGTAGAAGTTGCAAAAAACAAATTGAAGTTTGATGTAAGGATACCTTTTCTAATAATTGGAGTTCTCCAAAAGTGTATTGGGTTGCCTTTGAAGATAGTGATTTTCCTCTGACTGGAGGCCACCAAGGGGAGACTATATACCACTTCAGGGTCGCACAGCCAGGATGTGTCTAAGATTGAACATGAACTCAATCTTCCTGACTCTGGGTCCAGCACTCTATGGAGCACCTAAATTTTCTCTCCCTTCATTACTGCACCCATTCCTTTTTCTTCAACCTGTCCCTATTCATATCTCCTCCATCAATATGTCTTTCAGTCCACCCTGATCTCTCTCAAAATCGACTTTCTACTATCTTCTGTATATCTTCATCTGGATGTATAATGATATCTTAATGTCTTAACCTGAATTCATCATCTTTGTCTCTCCTTCTAATCTGCTCTTCCAGACTTCTAGATTTCTCTCACCTGTGCCCAAATTTTGTCAGCTGCTTAGGTTCAAAACTTAAGATTCTATTTGTTTTCTTCCTTTGCCTCTGATTTCCAATTAATGACCAGATCATACTGTTCTCTCTCCTGATATTTCATATCTATCCCATTTTATTTATTCCAGCTGTCACCAACTTAGTTCAGGCCTTATGTATATTATTATAATGATGAAAAGGGAAGGGCCCTCCAAACTCCGTTTTGCATTACATATTAGATTGTAAATAATGACTGACTAATCATTAAAGCCAGCCCTTTATCAATGTGTTTTCCAAGGGCTCCTCCTATTCTTAATTTGCCCCTCAGGCCTTTTTCTATTATTGCCCTGGATTATTGAAATAGCCCCTTAACTTGTCTCTTTACCCCTTTCTTTGCCACCTACCATTCTTTCCAGTGAATTGTCCTAAAGCAAATCTCTGATCATGTCACCCTTTTGATCAAATCAGTAGAGGCTTTACATGGTCTTTTAAAACCCTAATCTTGATAGTTAAGGCTCATCATCTGTATAACCTTGGGCAAATCCTTGCATCTCTCTGGGCCACAGCTTCTTAATATGTTAATGAGTGGTTGGATTAGGTAATTTTGCAGGTCCCTTCCTGCTCTAGTATTTGTTTGCTGGCTTTAAAATTATGCTTCAACTTTCCTTGTTATTTATTCATTTTGGGGAGGCAGTTGGGCTTAAGTGACTTACCCAGGGTCACACAAATAGCAAATGTCTGAGGTTGGATTTGAAATCAAGTTCTCTTGACTTCAGGGCCAGCGCTCCATCTGTTGTGCCACCTAGCTGCCCCTTTTCTTTTTAATCATGTCTCCCATTACCCCTACTTTCCACATTCTACACTGGAGTTAAATTGTACCATTTACTGTTCTTGAACATACCCCATAATTTTCCACTTATGCTTTCTCATATGCTTAATATTTAATTTTCCCATTTCTTTTTATCTGACTCCTACACAGTTTTCCAGGCCTTCCTCAACTAATCTTCCTTCCAGTTTTCCTTCATCTCCTAGACAGGAATTTAATTTTTTTTTTGGCATCATGAACCCTTTTGGCAGTCTAATGAAGCTTAAGGACTCTTTTTCAGAATAATTTTTTAATCAAATAAAATAAAATACATAAGATTTGAGAGGAATTATTATTAATAAACAATTATAAGGGAGATCCAGGTTTTTTCCCTGTCCTATTTCCTTGTTCAAAGCCCCATCTCTGAAGGACAGTATTGACCTCTACCAAAAATTTAGCCCACCTAGACCATCTTATCTAAGGTGAATTTCTGCCCATTGTGTTCCATTCAAGCAAGTTTGAGTGGAGGTAGGTCCTTCAACTAAATTGCCCAAGGCTAAGGGTGATTTGAGTGTAGAGATAGCCTTGCACATAGTAGGTGCTTAATCAGTGTTTGCTGAATGAATGGAGGAACCATACCTGAAATCAAGGAAATGAATTGTATAAAGAACTATTCAAGCAGATAGCAAATCAATACTCCTACATATTCAGTAATCCAATATAATGGAGGCATCATGATTATAGTGCCATTTTATACTAATTATGTCTGATTGACCCACAATAGGAAGTTGAGTTATGATACTCTAATTAATTCAATTAAAGTCAGCTATCATTTATTTAGTAGCTACCAGCTGTGTGATTCTAGGCAAGTCACTTAATTCTGTTTGCTAGAGAAGGAAATGACAACCTACTCTGTTATCTTTGACAACAAAACCCTAAATGGTATCATGAACAATGACAACATTATATTACTTGCCTTTTCAATGGCTGGGGAAGGGGCAGAAGGGATATTTAATATAATGTGTCAGACATTGGGTTAGATGGGGGAAATACAAGAGAAAAATGAATCCCTTGCTTAAGAAGCTTACATTTTATTAGGGGGATTAGATGTTTACAAATAAGAATCAATACATACAGAGATATATAGATTAATTTCAAGAGAGACTAAGTGTTAATAATTAAGAATATAAGGAAAGTCCTTGTGCAGCATATTGCATTAAAAAACAATTATTTGTAAAATTGTTGCTATGAAATGCTTTATCCCTCCCCCCTCAAGTGAGATACTCTATTCCAATATCAACCAATAACTTTCATTGTTTTTCTCATTGTTTCTGATAAAGAATAATGAACTATACCCCTGACATGACCATAGCTGATGTGGACTCTGCCATCAAGAAAGCTTTCGAAGTATGGAGCCAAGTAACCCCCCTTACATTCAGAAGGATTTACACAGGAGAAGCAGATATAATGATATCTTTTGCATCTGGAGGTATAATGCCCTTAAGATGTAACACTTACTTTACCCAGATAGTTCTCAGTATAGCTGATAACGTGAAGACAACTCATTCTTTTTCTTCCTAGTTCATGGTGACTTTTATCCTTTTGATGGCCGTAATGGCATCTTGGCTCATGCCTATGCTCCTGGTTCTGGTATTGGAGGAGATGCTCACTTTGATGAGGATGAAAACTGGACAGCAGACTTAAGAGGTAGGCTAAAAAGTGCTCTTCTCTTATTATGTCTATCCTGCAACTGATACCAGAGAACTCAAATTCAAATTATGTCTATCCTACAACTGATACCAGAGAACTTCCTTCCTTCCTTCCTTCCTTCCTTCCTTCCTTCCTTCCTTCCTTCCTTCCTTCCTTCCTTCCTTCCTTCCTCCCTTCCTCCCTTCCTACCTTCCTTCCTTCCTTATTTCCTCTTTCTCTTCCACAATCAATTACTGAGAATCTACTATGGGCCAGGTATTGTGCTAAACTCAGGAGAAAAATGCTAAAAATGAAATAGACTATGCCCTCACTGAAAGAGTGGAGACAGACAAGGAGACCCAGGACAGAGCTCTGGGGCACACCCCCACATAGGAGTCAGGATTATATGACTAGATAATGAGTGGTCAGATATGTAGGAGGAAAATCAGAAGAAAATGGTGTCAAAAAAACAAGCAAACATAGAAGAAAGAGTATCTAGGAGGAAGGCTTGGTCAACACAGCTAAAGTCACAGAGAGGCTGAGAAAGAAAAGGACCAGAAGAGGTCATAGGATTTATTAATTTAAATTATTGATAACCTTAGAGAAAGCAGCCTCAATTGTTTGATGAGATTAGATACCAAATTAGGAGGAGTTGAGAAGTGAATGAAAGGTAAAGAAGTAGAAGCAATGAGTAAAGGCTTTTTAAATTTTCCCCCTTGGAGTTTGGTTTGATTTAATGGAAAAAAAATCATCCATTAAAAACAACTGGTTATAATATTAAAAGAAGAAGATTTTTTTGGATATTGATATTCAAATTTGGATTTGGGATACTTAATGAACATGATTTTTTGATCTAAAGGCTCCCAAATTTATTCAGTGTGGAGATGATCCCTCCTTGTTCTCCTGACTCAACATGAGGACAATGTCCATATCACTCCCATGTTCCATCCCTCTGCTCCTTGGCTTCCTTCAGGGTTCAGGGAATGTGGTGATGTCCTCTAAATCTATTCCCCTAACACTTAGTAATCTTTTTCAAAGAAGTCAAAAAAGTATCAGAGCCAGAGGGTGAGACTAGGTTGTTGGAAATGGGAGAGGATGTTTGAGAAGAAATTATATGTTTTTAGTAACAGATTCCTTTCTTTCTCCTCCATTCTCAGGGAATACATACTTCTAGCAGGGAGAAAGAAGAAAACACAAAACAAATTGTAACTTGGCAGTGCATTTATACTCAAATTTTATGTCTACTTGAATTTGTTAAAATAACTGAAACTAGACTTGATATGAGGAACTGTAGAAGGAGCTGGAATCACTGGGTCTGGAGGAAGAGGAGACTATAAAACAGTCTATAAAACACAAATGCAGGGGTTCTCAAATATATGAAATTAACCAAATATTTTCCATATCCCTTGAGCACTGAAAAAGAGGAAAAAGACAAGTTGAAGCAAGAGACATTTAAAGTTAGGAAGAATTTTGATCCAATTCAATTAAATAAACATTTATCACATTCCTACTGTGTGCAAGGTACTGAATTCAGTGCTGGGGATACAAAGATAACAATGAAACAGTCCCTGATCTCAAGGAGCTTACGTTCTATTGAGAACATGGAATACTGCTACTCATGGGTATAGGTTATCCAGGGAAGCTCTTTTTCTGGCTTTCTTTCCCAAGAAAACATATTTTTAAATTTCTGGCTTAAATATGGTTCTGTTAGAGAGTGAAGGAATGGGCTTGATAAACCCGTCCACTGGCTAGAATATTTTCGTTGTCTAGAAAAGCTTTTATTATCATAGATCTTTCCTTCTTACTATCCATAAAGCTAAATAAAACATAAAAAACTTGGATGCTCCTTCTTGCATGTATTTCTCTCCTCCCAGCTTCCTCCTTCTTGTGGACTTCTGGGCCACGAACTACTAGAAATAGTTGGACAGAGCCTGGAGGGCAGAAAGGTTCAAAGTGGATAATTTAGTTAAATCATTGGTAATTTGCAGCGGGAATAGAAGACCTCCCAGAGTTGTGCTTGATGTGTAGACCCATTTATTTGTATAACTGTATCCTTTATTTAATACTTGTCTATGATTATCACAAATTTTTAACCTAGATTGTTTTCTTTTCAGGATACAACTTGTTCCTTGTTGCTGCTCATGAATTTGGCCATTCACTGGGTCTTGATCACTCTAGGGATCCACAAGCCTTAATGTACCCCAACTACAGGGCTGTTGACCCTAGGCGATTCCAACTTTCTCAGGATGATATCAGAGGCATTCAGACCCTTTATGGTAGGCACCAATGATTTGTCTTTTAACATCATCCAATATCTTTTATGAATATGAGGAAATGAGGCCATGGAATCACAAGATATTGGAGTTAGAAGATGCTTTACAAATCACTTTACAAATTCAGCCCTGATCAAGCTAAGTAAGGCTTAGATGGGTGAATTGATTTTATGAAGGTGACCCTCTCCACCAGTTAGAGAAGCAGGTCTACAACCTAGAACCTAGATAAGCAGGCTCTGAGGGTAGTGCCACTTCTTAATTCCCCCAAATAATTCTCCATTTGAAAAGAATGTCAAATAGATGAGTAACTCCATGGGAAAAGTTGCAAGAGAATCATGAAAGTAAAATGCAGATAAAGTAGATAAAAGCAGAGCTTCCTTTTTCTTAGTCAGGGGAAACTATTATATAAAATCATGCTAAATAGGTTTTTTTTTAAATCACCAATGCGTTAACCTTTTCAGAGACAGAATGCAGAAGGCTCAAGTCATTTCCACTCATTATTGTTCAAGAAAATGTGTCATGTCTTAACAAAATTCCATAGATTCCATAGTACAGTTTTCCTCATATGGTAGCATACAAAGTTTTCCAAATATTTCTGGGACTTTTTTCAGGAGGTCCAATGATTCGTCCTACTAAGTCACCCAAATTACCCTCCAAACCCACCACGAAGCCAGACTTCTGCAGTTCCTCCATGATATTTGATGCTATTACTACACTCCGAGGAGAAATTATTTTCTTTAAAGACAGGTAGGTCAACTTTCAAATTAATCTTGTAGGATTGTAGAATTATAAAGTTTGTATCTGGAAGGGACTTCAGAGGGAACTGGGAGAGAGACAGTATGGCATAATGCTGGGCTTGGAGTCCTAGATTCAAGCCTGCCTCAGAAACCTAGCTATGTTACCCTGGACAAGTCAGTTAATCTCACTCAAACTTAGTTGCCTCTTCTATAAAATCATATATTATATGCACAATTATAGCACCTGCCTCATAGAGTTGTTGTGAGATCAAATGAGATAATGCTGTAATTCCCTTTGCAAACCCTGAAATGCTAGAGAAATGTTAACTGTTATTTATTTAGCCCAACCTCAAACATAGCTTATTCTTACTTATTTAGCATACATAGCACATACTTGACAGCTCTTTGTATCTCCCATTAGATTATAAGCTCTTCAAGGACAAGGACTATTTTTTGGGTATCCCCAGTGCTTAGTACAATACCTGGTACATAGTAGGTGCTTAATAAATTTTATTGACTGGCCCTTTCATTTTACGAATAAGAAAACTGAGACTCTGAGTGGTGAGTCAACTACTATGAATTCAGTGGTAGTAAGTAATAAAGGCTAGATTTCAACCCAAGTCTTCTGACTGGATCAGCAAGCACTCTTTCCATCAAACCTATTCCTTTACCAAGTTGTAACTCATGACCTCACATCTCCATTTTACAGATAAGAAAACAGCTCCAGAAAGATGGAGAAACTTTTAAAAGCTTATATAGCCAGCTACTGACATCTGTGTCAGTGGAATGCCAAGTTCTATCTATATGGTCCCAAATAAACCACTTTTAAAAAAAGTTAATTGGCTGATTATTTCATCTAATGACCATCAGCTTAATTGACTTTTTTTTAGTTAAATGGACTAGAAGTTTTAATATTAGATGACATGAGGTCTGTGTAACATAAGAAGAAAGCTTGTCTTTAAAACGTGAAAAATAATACTCAAAGCTATTCAAAGGAGGTGGTATGGAGGACAGACAGTTCTGGGGCTTGTGTCTCATGGGAACAAAAGCAGATTTATCTTTTGATGCTGGAATATTGGAAACTAGGAAAAACTATTACCACTGGACCCCAGGAACAATACCTTATATGATCCATTATTTCTGGGAACATTGCCATCATCCTCACTATCATTGTCCTCAAATATTTGTCTAGTATGTTTTCTCACATCTATCATTCTGTTTTATCCTTTCAACTCTGTGAACTAGGTGGGATAAGTATTATCTTGTCCTTTTGACAGATGAGGAAACTGAGGCCCATACTTGATTAGCATTACATACGCATCACGTACTCTATGTATGGGCCAATATTAGAATCTGAGCCTCCTATCCTAGGCTTACGTGCTATCCATTATGGTATGCTCCCAATCATCATCGTTGTTGCTGTAGCGCAGTTTCACATGGTGGAAAGAATTCAGGTGCAGCTGAAAGGGTTGTACTAGACCAACCCTTATGGTTCAGAAGATCAGAATCCAAGAGAAATGTGATATGGTCACAAATACACATCATGTAAAGACAGCACAAAAAGACCTTTAACCAGTACATGCATGGAAGGAAATGCACGTGCTTTAATAGTAGGTCAGCAGGAGACACATCTTTGTTTTTCTGAGAGACCTCTGGAGAAGGATTATGGAATTATCTTACAATACATTGTACAACCTCAAAGCATTAAATAAATGAGAGCTGCTGCTACTGATGCTGAGGTCTCTCTGGAAGGAAGTAAAAAACATTTTTCTAGTACTATAATTTTACAAATGGTATCCCATTTGATGCTCACAGCAACCATGGAAAGTGGATGCAATTATTATTTCCAGTTTACAGTTGAGGAGATTGAGACAGACAGAGGTTGTGACTTCCACAGAGTCACACAGTAAGTGCTGAGGTCAAATTTGAACTCAGACCTTCTGGATACCAGACCTCAACCTCTTAAATATAGAATGAATTAATTATTTTGTCTATGCATTGTCTTTCCTATCAGGTTCCTAGGACGGAAACAGCCCCAGAATCCAGAAGTGATCGTTGACTTGCTTTCCTTATTCTGGCCATCCCTACCATCGGGTATTCAGGCTGCCTATGAAGTTGAATCTAAGGACCAAGTTTTCCTTTTCAAAGGTGACTACATATATTTATTTTCTTTTCTCTCAATTATTTTTGGCAGTGAATACACATGAAGGAATTCAAAGTAAGGAACATGAATAGATTTTATATAGTATGGTATTTTTAGCTCATATATCTTTTGTATATACCAAACTTGCAGCTTCTCTGCTGTGAACTGGTACCCAGAATAGCTCTAGTACTTTATTATATTAATACAAAATCATAATCATAGAGTTGCAAAGGACTTTAACAACCACCTAGACCAAGTCATGCAACATCAATCATTCTTTTCCTGCTGGAAGACCTTGAATGAAAGGAATCCTACTACCTAATACAAGATTATTAAAAACAAACACAAATGTAATATATGAAAAAGTAATGTAGTCATATTAATGAAGGAACATATAGGGAGATGGGAAATAGTGTCTTTTCAAGGATAACTTTTGATCAAGAATACTTTTTTGTCAATATAAATAAGTATCTGAATTTTCATTGCTTTTATAGGTCTAAAATGAGTTGAAAGTATGCATATTTCTACTTTCAAATCTTCTCATTAAAAAGACAACTTTAGTTTTAATTTTATTACAAATAATGTACAATATTAATATAGCCCTACAAATACATACAACCTGCATGTATGACTGAAAATTTTAGGCAAGGCCTTAAAAAAAGGAAACTATGTAAGTTGTGACTGAATTTTTTTTTTAGTTGCATATACTGTCCTCCTCACTCTTAAATTTCTTCAGGCTACTCATTATTATGGAAAAGGTGGATACCATTTGGATGAATTTGTGGAATGGATTGTGGGCTAAATGTTGTAGGGTTGTTACTTTTTTTTAATTCATCTGTTAGATTTTATCAATGCTTCCATTACAAACCCCATTTTTGATCTTGTACAAAAAGGAATTTTAAAATTGTTATTTTTCTTCACAGAGAGCAAGTACTGGGTGGTCAGTGGAACGAATGTCCTAACACAATATCCCAAGAGCATCTATTCTCTGGGCTTCCCAAGCTATGTGAAAAAAGTCGATGCGGCGGTCCATAACCCTTTTACTAGAAAAACCTATTTCTTTGCAGAAAATAATTACTGGAGGTGAGGTTCATTGCTTAGTACCTTTGTCTTAAAAATGTAAAGGCAGAAATGAGGTGGGAAGGGTGTCCTGGCCCTGTGGTCAGCTCACCTTCCCTATATTAGGAGGAGTTCACGTTTATATGGTGAATTCTCATTCACAAATGCTTTCCTTGCAATAATTCTATCAAAAACATAGTGCATGAATATTACACCTGGTTCATAAATGAGGAAACTGATGATCAGAGAGGAGGCATGACCAGTCTGTGATCACATAACTTGTAAAAATCCATCTGTGTCAGGATTGAAACCCAGGTCTCTTGATCTTAAAAACACTCTTTTCTTTACGTCATGTTGTTCTTTTATGGAAGAAGTACTGACTGTCAAGATCATGGGACTATAGATTTAGAGTTGAAAGAGACCTCAGAAGTCAGTGAGTCCTGTCACCTCATTTCTACTACAGAAGAAACTGAGGCCCTGGGAGTTTAAGTGACTTTTCCCGTATCACACAACTAGCAAATGGTAGAGCAGGGGACTGGGTTTCAATCCTGAATAATCCCTCACTAAGTAGCTGCGTGACCTCAAGGAAGATGCATGCCTTCCAAGGCATTGTCTTCATTTATGGAATGAGTGAGTTGGACAGAATTATCTCTAAAGTTTCCTCGCTGCCTTCCATATCTGCAACATCTATGCAACAAGGATATTGCTAACTTAAAAAGTTCATAGGTGAAATCTCTTAAAAAAGAAGAGAGTTATTGGATGTGGCTGAGCTCACCAGTAATCCCTGCTAGGGTGGAGGAGAGGCTGAGCCAGGTGGATCTGAGACAAGGAGTTATGGGCACCAGTGGGCTTAAACTGAATGGGCACACATACTGAGTAAACTCCTCAGAGGCGGGAGGAGTGCCTAAAAGGGACTGAATTGACCAAAGTTAGAAACAAAGCAGGGGAAAATAAAGAGCAAAGCAGGTCAAAGTTGCTGCGGCAATCAATGAAGGGTCATGTTCATGGATGCTGCTACATTTCAAACCTGGCTAAGATGGGGAGACCCTATTTCCTCTACCCTACCCCCCAAAACAAAGAAAAAGGAGGGAAGAAAGGAAGGAAGGGAAGGAAAGAAGAAAGGAAAGAAGGAAGGAAGGAGGGAGAAAATGGACCCAAGTACTAGAAATCCTTTGGGGGATGTGGGAATACATAGAAGATTGACTACTATCCAAATTTCTGATAGAGCATTTCTTAATGATTTCTTTGCTCAGATATGATGAGACGAGTCAATCAATGGACAGAGGTTATCCCAGACAGACTGCTACAGCATTTCGAGGAATTGGACCTAAAGTGCAAGCTGCCTTTTATCACAACAGTAAGTGTTTTGAAGTTATTTAAGAAACAAGAAACCATTCTGAGATTCTCCAGTTGAAGCGGCTTCTCTATACTGTTAAGGGATAAACATGGAAATAAACTGGCAAAGAAAACACAAGCCCCCAGTCCTCTTCAGGGTTCCCATAGCCAGACTTTGGTAGGGAGTGGAGATGAGGATGAGCGGAGAACCTATTGTAGCATTCTCTGTCTGAGAGACACTTTAGTGTCTCTCAAATTCCTAAGGAGTTTTCAGTGAGATTGTGTGCTCAGTTCATGACATCTGCTCTCAGCTAAATTCCTGTCTGTACAGTGGCCAAGAGGGTACCTAATTATGTGGGACATTGGTGGAAAGACTTCTACTCCCTGAAAGAGGAACAAGAGAGCATGTCCTGGACAATGCCTAAAGCCCTATCCCTTTCCCTTAAAAGTGTTGGCATTGACTCAAGGATCTGCAAAGCTAGCACTGTTCCTTGAGGACTATGAGTAGACTTAAGATAGGCCAGCCCTAGATAAGATGGAGAAGAGCCAGGGTTGGTGGATGGGGATGTGGTACACATAGGAAGGATGTTTACAATAATAATAAAAGAGGTTCCGCTGATCTTTGGCTGCAAGAGTCCAGATAGAAGTAGAATAACCTTAGATCAAAGTACACCATTGCCCAGGGACCTAAAGCTCCATTTTCCACTGCAAATTGCATGGTAAATAGTAACTACTCATGGGGTGGAGCTCCTAGTTCTCTTATCTAGCAAAGGAACTCTTCCTGCAAAGTTTCCTCCTATCAGCCACTCACCTGACCATTGTGGCTGGGTAACTTTAGGGCTCCACTTAGGCTTTTTTTTTGCTGTTGTTTAAAATTTCCAAACATACACATCAACAAGTCTGATGAGTTTCATACCCATAATTTCCCATCTCTGTAAGAAGGGAGGGAGGCTCATTTTCTCCTTCCTTATCTTCTTCCAAGTCCAAGTTTGATCATTACAATTTCTGTCCTGGCTATTTATAATTATTCTATCCCACCAACAGGGGACTTGCCCTTCCCATGATAAATACTTACAGGGCTAGATGTACCTATGAATATTTTCATTCTGTAGCTTCTACCACCTCCAGCCCAGCAAGAGAAAAAATCATATCCATTCTCATTAAGTAGCCCCAGGACATTAAATGGTCTCCTGAACTCTCAAAAATAGATGGGTCCTATCCTCTTTAAATCTAGGAGAACAGAAAGACATGCTTACTGGATTTACAGATGATACACTAATGAAAAAAGTCAATGACCTGGATAAGATAAAACAATGGAATGAATATAAGAAGATAACATTGAATAGGGATTAAAGTAGAATTGCTGCCTTGCATTTTAAAATATGTCAAAGGTACAGGATAGGGCAGGGAAGGAACACAACATTGGAAAGGTGGTATGGGTTTTGGTGGATGACAAGCTCAATATAAATCAACAGAGAGGCCAAGAAAGCGGATGTAATCTTACAATGCATTCATAGGTGCTTGGGGTTTAACAGAAAGACAGTGAGAGTCTCGATTGTGATCAGTTCTGGCTCTGCCCTTGTCCACCCTATAGTTGTAGCACTGTATTCAAGTCTGTGCACCACCTTTTAGGGAGGTTAGTCATAAATTAAAAATTTCCCAAAGAAGCTTAAGCAGAAAGGAAAGAAGTAGTTTTGGATTTCTAATGCCTTCCTGATTTCCAACTGTAATCCTACCTTCTCCCCACCTGCCTCCTCATCAAAATAGGGATGCATTTGAATCAACAGTTCTGTGAATCAGTTTGAAGGAATGAAAGATATTTGATCTAGAAGAGATAAGATCTTAGAGGGGGAAAGGTGAACTGTCTTCAAGCACTTTAAGACTGTCCCATGAATGAATGAATGAATGAAAAAAAAAAACATATATCAAAGGCTTATTAGGAGCCAGGAGCTGTGCTAAACTGGGGATACCAAAACAAATAATCAAAGCCATTTTTGCCTTCCAAGAACTCATATTCTAAAAAGGAAATATAGCCTATGAAGGGAAGGTTAGAGTTGGAAAAAGTAGGAAGAAAGAAGGGTATGCAGTCTGTGACATGATTTGGAAATGGCTAAGGAATGAGATGGCCTGGTTTGGGGTAAGATAAGGTGACTCCTCAACTTTAAGAACCCAGAATCTCAGAGGTCAGAGTCAAGTTCCTATAGCAGGAGGAGGCACAGAGTATATGCAGCATGGTTTGAAAATTAGAAAACGGTTTTTGTCTGATATATGTATGGAACTTAATAATAATTGATTAATTAACAGATACCTAGAATGAAATGAGTTTGTGGGAGGAGGGGACTGCTGAGTTCCCTACCACTGGCTATAACACTGGTTGGGTCATCCCTGCCTGAAGATGTTATAGATAAACTTCCTGTTTAGCTGTAGACTGAGAGCCCTTCCAACATTTAAGAGTCTATGATTATTCTAAGCATGTAACCATTTAAATTTTGTTTTTCTTTTGTAGGACACTATTACTTTTTCCAAGGAACTAAACAACTTGAATATGATGTCTTTTTGAACCGTGTTACTCAAGTTCTGAAGAGCAACAGCTGGTTTAGTTGTTAGAAACAGAACCCATGGGGCTGATGGCCTGATCTAGTTAATTTACTTCATTAATTTATTGAACATAAACTCTTTGCTCAGAATTGTGCTGGGTTTTTCCTACTTTGATAAATCCATGACTTATGTAATCTATATATGGGGACAAGGAGGGATACATCTACCAATACATCTGATAGGATTCTTATCCTTTTCTTGATGTAAAATGTGGCTTACATTCAGAATAGAGATATATTTATATATTAGTAACTAATACCCAAATAACTTAATGAATACAAAATGAAGATCATTTTAAAAGTTGATTTAGAAAATAACAAATGGAAGCCTATTTTTTTTTTTTGGTACTTTGACCTTTCTAAAAACCTTTATAATAGAATAGAATAGAATTTTCTTGGGTTCCATGTTTTTTCCTCTCTATATTTGTAATTTAGTCATTTTAAGAGGAGAAACCCCTGCAGGCCAGGAGTAACTCCAATCTGCCACTATAGGCTTTTGTTCTGGAACTGTGAATTTTTTTTTTTTTTTTAGTGTGGAGAGGTCTTAATATGGAAATTCCCTCTCCTGATACATACCCCTTCCCTGTAATTTATAGTCCCTAGAGAGTTGTGTGGAGGCACTGAGAGGCTAATCAATTTGTCCAAAATCACAGAGCCAGTAGATGTCATAGATAGACCTTGAACTTGGGTCTTCTTAACGCCAAGGCTGTCCTTTGGCCAGTGTGCTCATTATTCCATGGTACTTCCCTGGCTCACAGTAGAGGACTTAGTTAAACACAACCATTCTACCTTTAATCTCAGAAATGACTTGTTTATATGAAAAATTAAACTTATTTATAGTTGAATCACGTGCATAGCATACTTTGAAAGTCAGGACAATAGAAATTTAGCCTTCCTCTTCAAAGTCAAAATGTCACCCTTGAACGTGTAATTAAAATGAAAAAATTAAGTAATATAATGATGTAACTTATTGCTTATTATAGTACCTACAATACTTTCTTAATTATTTTTGGTGTGCAATAACTTAATTATTTTTGTCTTTTAACTATATTTGCAAAGTGTTATTATTATATATTTTGCTCATAAATAAATTTTTTTAAAGTCATACTTTGTTGGAATGATGTCTGATCTACTTAACTGTGTTTTCAAAATCCTATCTTGCTCTCTCTCTCTGATTTGTCTAAATAAAACAGGCTTCTTTGATTTTAGCCTCAATTGTCTAAGGGTGAAGCTATATGGGACAACCCTTCTAAGGTGGGAGGCTGGGAAAGTTCAGACCTGATTTGGCCCCTGCCTTGAGTTACCAGCTCCCTTGGCCTGCATCAGAACTTCCCCAAGGCTGTTAGAATCCACCAGGGCTTCCAGCTCTCATTCACAGGTCCAGGCAGCAATCGGAGTGAGATGAAATTGTTGCTTCTAATCTGGTTTGTTCTCAAAACTAAGGCCGTAATAATAATGATCACTCACTTATTTATAGTACCGAAGGCTTTCCAACTGTTTTCCTCAGAACAATACTGCAAGGTAGCTACTGCAAATATAATTATATTATCCATTTTATTGGAGAAGAAATTTAGGTTCTCAGGAATAAAATGACTTTCTCATTGTCACACAAAGAATGTGTCTCTGAGCTGAGTCAACCCATGGCAAATCTAGGTTACATGTCTGTCACTGCTATAATGTTGCAGCTAATTAAAGGGTTTAAGAAGAAAACCGACCTTTGGTTCCCAAGGGAACATTGATTTCATCTACAGGAAACCCTCCTTCTCATTTAACTTCACTTCACTTAAAAACACTTATTGAACCCTACAATGTAAAAGGCACAAAGATAAAGGATCACAGCATCCCTGACTTCTAGAAGAATACATTCTACTGGGTGTGGGTGTGTTGGAAGACAGAGGGGGTAAGGATAATACATGTACACAGATACGTAGAATGCAAAAAAGAGTATGGTGGAAGCAAAGGAGAGATGGAATGTTAATACTAATACAGTCTTTGGAGTCTAAGTCATGATAATCCCCCATGATATTCAATATGGGATTCTAACATGATTCTTTGGAGAGCTCACATACGTACAAATAAATATAGCAACCTTATATCTGACAAGTGTAAAGAGTTACAATTTTGGGATAAGAATTCATTATTTGATAAAAATTGTTGGGAAAATTGGAAAGCAGCATGGCAGAAACTGGCCATAGACCAATACCTAATACCATTTACCAAGACAAGGGCAAAATGGACACATGACCTAGATATAGAGACAGTAAGAGAAAATTTGAAGAACATGGAACATATTACTGGTCAGACTTATGAATAAGCAAACAATAAATGAAGAGGTAGAGAGCAAAGTGAGGTATTAAATGGATAATTTTGATTACATCAAATTAAAAAGTTGATGTACAAGTAAAACAAATGCAATCAAGATCAGAAAGAAAAAAGAAAATTGGGAAAAGCATTTTATAGACAGTTTCTCATATAAAGGTCTCATATCTCAAATGCATAAAGAACTTTCTCAGATCTTTAAGAATATGAATCATTTCCCAATTGATAAATGGTCAAAGGATATGAACAGGAAGTTTTTAGGTAAAGAAATCAAAACAGTTTATAGTCATATGGAAAAACGCTCAAAATTATTAATGACTAACAAAATTATTTAATAAATTAAATTAAAACAATCGAGATATCATTTTATACCTATCAGATTGGCCAAAATGATTGAAGGGAAAAGTGACAAATGTTGGAGGGGATGTGGGGAAAATTGAGACACTAATTCATTGTTGGTGGAATGTGTCAACTGATTTTATCATTTTGGAGAGCACTCTGGAATTATGTCTAAAGGGTTATTAAATGCCTATACCTTTGACCCAGCAATGCTAATGTCCATTCCAAAGATTATTAGAGAAAAAGAAAAAAAAATAACACACGCACACGTGCACACATACACACACACGCACACAGACCCACATACCCACACACACTCAGTATGTATACTCAGATGGATATACCTATCTATACTCAGTTGGTTAACTAAATCTATAGATACAGTTTTTCCTTTTTGCACCAATTCCATTAAGTGAGGTTCACATATTGACTGCCACTCCTTTATTTTCCCCTCTACTACAAAAGTTCTTCTTTGGGTGCTTCTTTTATGTGGGAAAATTTTCCTCATTCTACCTACCCCTTCCCTTTCTCCTAGTACATATCTTTCTCACCCCTACATTCTCTTTTTTGGAGATCATCCTAACATAATTGACTCACACTTGTAACGGTACTACTAATAATAAATTTCTTAAGAGTTACATGTGTCATCTTCACATATAGAAACATGAAACGTTTAACTTGATTGAATCCCTTATGATTTCTCTTTCCTGTTTACTATTTTATGCTTCTCTTGAGTTTTGTGTTTGAATGTCAAATTTCCTATTTGATTCTGGTCTTTTCATTAGGAATACTTACAGGTTCTCTATTCCATTAAATATCCATTTCCCCCTGAAGACTTATATTCCATCTTGCTGGGTATATGATTCTTGTTTGTAATCCTAGCTCCTTTGCCTTCTGGTATATCATATTACAAGCTCCCCACTCCTTTAATATAGAAACTGCTGAATCTGGTGTGATCCTGACTGTGTCTCCATGATATTTGAATTGTTTCTTTCTGGATGCTTGCAATATTTTCTCCTTGATCTGGGAACTCTGGAATTTGGCTATAGTATTTCTGAAAGTTTTTATTTTGGGGTCTTTTCAGGAGGTGATCAGTGGATCCTTTCAATTTCTATCTTCCCTCTGGATCTAAGATATCCAGCCAACTTTAAGTGCTAGTGTTTCTCTCTGCCTTGGAATGGATGAGGATCCTTGCTCCATTGTGATTAAGCACAAGTATTCTTCTCAGCCCTGTAACTGTGACCCAAAAACCAATCAGCTCCAGCTGTGCCCAGGGCTAGCAGTCTTTTTTTTGACCAGTTGTTCAACCCCTTATGGTCTGGGCTGAGAGCTCCCAAATGCCTGCTGCCACTGTTGCAGCCACCTCCAAGGTCCACCACTGGTGCTACTGCCATGCTCCAGGATAAGACATACCCCAGTGTGACAGACCTCTCCTGCCAACCTCCTGAGTTGTTTTAGGCTAGAAAAAATGTCTCACTCTGACTTTCTGTTGGCTCTGTCACTTCAAAATTTGATTTAAAGAGTTATTTTAAAGTTGTTTGGAGGGGAATGATGGGAGAGTTCAGTCAGGTTGTTGCCTATAATCCACCAGCTTTGATTTTGAGCCATTAATTAATCATTCTTTATGACCACTGGTCATTTACCGATTTCAGATTCTTTAATTTATTTTACCACTTAGGCCATATAACTATTATTTCTGTAAGAGTAGTACGAGATGTTATTAAATACTTTGCTAAGATCTAGTTATACTATAATTCAAGGATTCCCCTGAAATGCCAGTGTAGTAATCCTTTCAACAAAAGAAATAAAGTTAGATTGAACTGAGATCAAGAGATAAAGCTATGCTATTTCTTTGTAATCTGGGCTTCCTTTCCTCTTTCCCACAATATAGCTAAAAATATTAAACATCTATTATTGTCCTTAACTTCTCTTCCCACTTTCAGTTCATTATGAACTTTCATGCTCCTGACACTATTTGCCTATTATTGTCCATGTTTTTGTATTTATCCTTCATTATTTGTACTGTTTCCATATCTCACTTATCTTCCTCTGAACCTTTTCAGATCTTCCTCTCTAAAATCTAGAATGCATGTCAGACTATGTCTAGCCTTCTCTTTCTCTGTCATAAATACGAGGGAAAATGATAACTTCCTCTCAAAGTTCCCATCATTTTTACCCATGTGAATAGTTCCTGCTTGTTAGTATCAGATCCAGTACAGAGTTTCCCTATGTTAGTTCCTCCACTTTTGGGGGGCTGAATTATTGTTCAGTCAAGTTGAAACATTATTAGGTACTTTGCTTTGGCAGAGAATGTCTGGATAATTGCAGTTTCCTATTATTATAATATCATGCCTCTCTTTCAGGCTTGTGATCTTTTTTCCTAATTCCTTAAATGTTTCTTCTCAAAAGGAATGGCTATTTTAGATGTTTCCTACACACATTATTCAAAGTGTTATAATGAATGACAGGTCCAATGTATAACTTCACCTGTGTTTTTATAAAAGCAGAAATTTAGCCACAATATTTAAGAAGACAGCAGGGCAATGGTTATTTCTGAATGATGAAAGACTGGCTGCAATCTTGTTGCCTTCGGTAATACTTAGCAATAGGGAGAGGAACTGACTGAAGTAAGCCTTAGGGGTGCAGAATTAGATAGATAGATAGATAGATAGACAGACAGACAGACAGACAGATAGATAGATAGATAGATAGAGTGTGTGTGTGTGTGTGTGTGTGTGTGTGTGTTTTGAGACTGAATCTCTTTACCTTGCCTATGCTGCAAGTGCATTGGATACTCATGAGTTTGACCTCACTGCTGATTAGTATGTAAGCTTTGACCAGCTCCCTTTCTGATTTGGGACCTTTAGCTCCTCCTCAGATGACCTGCTCCAGGGGGAGGACCTGGTTTTGATGCAGACATTAATCAGCTTTAGCCCTACTGCCCATCAGAACTCCTAGGCTCAAGTGATCCTGACTCAGTCTCCCTAGTGAAAAGGATTATGGCATGAGCCACCAAGCCTGACTGGGGGACTAGATGGTCTCTTTGTGATGCTCTGGAGTTCTATTAACTTGATGAAAAAGTAGAGGTAGGGGTAGGTAAGACTCAGGAGTTAATTGGTGCGTATCTATGAGCTTTTCCTAGGCTTCTTTTACTATGGCTCTGTTTGGTGCCTCGCCTGGAAATGAGAGAACTCGTCTGAGTGGTGAGTTGGTGACGATTTGGTAATTGAGATACTTGCTGCATAACTGGCAAAGTGAGTTTGACCACTTCCATAAGCTCCTGTGATAAAGAATAGTGAGTGACAGAAAAGGCCCAATTATCTGGGGTTTCCATGGGTCAGATACTGCAGTGGACCTTAAAGATGACTACTTTTTAGTCTGAGAAAATAGTACCACTCTTACATCAAAGCAAATATGGCATTTCATAGGTTGGCACACTTTCTCTGTTGACCTCACTCCCAAATGTCTTCCACGCCTACTTCATGTTCAATCCTTGATGATTCCTAAGATTTATTTAGTATGAAATTAAGTTTTTCATTCATGGCTCAAGATAAAGCTTGAAAGGCTTCAAATGAAAGTTTACCAGAGATGCAATACACTGACTAATATTCAAAGCAGGGTGTAAATGAATGATATAAGGAAGCTTTTCTAAAAGCTATTGGTAATAGCCCAGGAGGGAGCTAGTAAGACAGATAACACAGACAAGGAAATGACGACTAAAGGACAGTGTGAGGAAGTGGGGTACTTCACATTTTTACTCATGGAAGAGTTTGTGAGTTCTCGAAGGCCAGATTTCTTTAGAATTGATCTAACCACTGGATAATAAAGTGTTGATACATCACCAATCTCAGATTAAACAGTCTAGAAATGGGAATCTAGAAAACAAGTCATTTTCCACTGGAGCTCCAGGGGTGAAAATCATTTCTGCTTTGCCTAGTGACAGAACTATTTCCCAGAAGAGAAAATGGTGTTTTTACCCTGTGAAATCTAATTATACTCAGGAGTTTGTCTGATAAGGTGTTACCCAGGGAGCCTTTGGAAGTTTCCTCACATGAAACTCCCAAGTTGGAGGTTGAGAGCAAAGTAATTCTGCCTCCTTGGTTGAGATCCAGCCAGGAATTTGCAACAGAAAGCAAGTGGTTTCCGACCTCTTTAAGGTCTTCCCAGGTGGATGGCAGCCTTCTGTCAGCTAATGAAGCTCTTCATTATGGAGAACTGAAATTATTGCTGGGTCAACTTGAGAAGCTTCTGTTTCTCTTTCTCTCTTTCATCATGGGAGTAGATTCCTAGACACATGTGGTTAGTTACAGACAGGCTTCAGAATGGCTGTCTTTAAAAATGATCACCCTGATCATCTATAGAAAAGGGAAATCAGGATGGAGAAGGGGTGTCTAGTCTGTGTATGATGGCGTACTTCAGTTCTGCAATGAATCTGCAGTCTTGTCTATGTGGATATTTCCTTCAATGGTCAAGATTGTGACCCATCTGTGTCTCTTGCCAATATCCATAAATCCTCCATAGATGAGTCTTCTAACCAATGCACTGGAGTCATTCACTAGGTTTCCTGATTCGATAGGGTGGAAGTGTCAATCCGTTGATTATCCTTTGTTCTCCTTTGACACCAGTCCACTATCTTTTTTGATCATACATCTCTCTGATAGCTTTGACTTTTTTGGGGTGTTTTTAATGGGAATATTACCATATTCACAGATAATATGTTACATGGAGCAGCTACATGGTGTAGTAGATAGAACACCAGATCTGGAGTCAGGAAGCCCTGAGTTCAAATCCAGCCTCAAAAACTTACTAGCTGTGTGACCCTGGGCAAGTCACTTAACTTCATTAGCCTCAATTTCCTCATCTATAAAATGAGTTAGAGAATGTAATAGAAAACCACTCCAGTATCTTTGCCAAGAAAACCTGAAATGGGGTCATGATGAGCTGAACACAACTGAACAACAACAAAAATATGTTCCAGCCTGTCTACGCCCATCATGCTTTTCTCCATTGTGCCTTGGGCAAAGAAATTTTGATTCTTCAGAGATTGTGGTGCTCTGTAATTTGCAGCCATATATTTTCACAGAACATTAGAATGAAAACCTATGTTTAGAAAACATTTGGTAAAGTGATAAACTTAGGGTCATTTATAGCAGAGGTGTTAAACACAAGGTCTGAAGGTCACATGAGGCCCCCAGTATTTCTGAGTATGGATCAAACTAGATTGAGATGTAATTGAGAAATATTTAATAAATTAAGTAAAAGTATAATAAAATATGGATAATATCACTTTTAAAAACTAAATCAATATGTGGCCTACAGGGACACTTATGAATCATTTGGTGTTAATCATTTCTATTTGAGCTTGATAACACTGATTTAAAGCAATGCATAATTTCCTAACCAACTCAGATTTCTCTCTTACTGAATTCTGGATCCAGTTCAATGTCTATCTTTAGTGGCTGTACAAATATAAATATATATGCATGCAGATTGATATATATGTTATATATGTACTATATGCATATATGTCCATATTGATAGAGATAAAACATGTATGCACATATATGTATATGTATGAACACATAGCTACATGTATATATGTAAATATGTATATACACATGTATATACATGCATACATACATACATTTAGATATATTCTGATGGACCAGGGCTATGGGTAATTTATCCATCTGCCTATCATAGTCTGAGTAATTGGTACTCAGTATCCACTTGTTTTCTCTTGGGTAGAAATAATTCTTTTCAAAAAACAGTAAAGTAAGAAATAGATCATAGAGAGAAAGTTAGAATGGATGTCAGAAGTCATCTAGTCAAACTCCTTCTAATTCAAAGTATAAATAAAATGCCCAAGAAAGAGTATTCCACCTCTAATTGAAGAACTAGGTTTACATCCTGACTTTAATTCTCTCTACTGTGTGACTGAGCAAGTCACTTAACCACTCCAAGGTTCCTTCTAGGGTCAAGCGCCCATACCCTCCAGGGAACTCACTGCCAGAGGGAGATTCGCTGCACATTTGGACAGTTTTAGTAGTTTTGGTAGAAACTTTTTCTTTATGTTGAGGTTAATAAGTCTGCTCCCCTTCCATCTACTGATCCTAGTTCTGTCCCTTGGAATAAAACAAGATATTCCATCACAATCCTGAAGCACAACTTGCTCAGTCATTCCCTAATAGATGGGCATCCCTGCAATTTCCAGTTCTTTACTACCATGAGGAAAGCTGCTATAAGCATTTTAGAATGTATCAATTCTTTTCCTTATTCCCTAACCATCTTTGGAAATAGATCTAGTAGTCTAGACTACTAATATTATAGACTAGTATTGCTGGGGATAGTAAATTTTACATAATAGGTTTTAGTTTCACTTGTAATCTTTTAAAAATTATTTTATGTTATGGATATATGTGTTTTATTGCATAAATTTAAAATAAAAACAAATAATTAATGGTGAAGAAAAGGAATAAAACAAGATAACATAGAACTCAGCTCCTTGAAGGCAGTGATTGCTTCATTGGCCCTGTATCCCTGATGTCTAGCATAGTGCTTTGCATTTAGGTGCCTAATAAATGTTTATTGAATTGAACTGAAGTAAACAAAATGAAATCTCAGCTGCTCTCAACTTTGTTAAGACAGAAATTGTGTCTCTTTTTAAGTTTTCTCTTTCCCAGGATGAACCCTCTCTGGCCTCCCCACACCCACACTGGTGTCCACCACACCCATGGCTTCCAAATTCCCTAAATCAATTTTTATACTAAACACCTTGTTTGTGCTTCCTGTATCAAAGGTTCTTAACCTGGTAGTCTATACGTTTACACACACACACACACACACACACACACACACACACACACACACACACACACACTGTATTTTCATATATTAGTTTCCTTAGTATTTTATTATATATTTAATATTAGTATTTTATTTTATATACATAAAAGCATTCTTCTTAGACTGCCAGTGGGTCTGGTGACACAACAAAACTCCAGTTTAGATGTATTCGGGCTTGTCAAAGTTCCTTCTAAAGTGGGGGAACCAAAACTACATTAGATAGTTCTGTTATGACTAGGATTATGACTTCTTTCCTTCTGGATTCTGTGCCTAGATGAATGCAGCTCAAGAAGTAATTCCTTTTTTTGGGGGGAGATGCCAAATCACACAGCTGACTTACACTGAACTTGCAGTCCACTAAGACTTCCAGGTTGTTTTCTCCCACCACATCAAAAAAGAACTGGACTGATTAAGTGTGGTTTCAGTTTGCAGAACAAAGATGCAAAGGCAGAAGTTGCAAGGTAGGGGAAGATTTCAACTTGGCATGAAGAACTTTCGAATAATGAGAACTATCTCAAATTGGAAGCATCTGCTTGAGGAAGTAGTGAATTCCCTGCCACAGGGAGAGTGTCAATGGGTGCTACCCGGGGATATCTTAGTAAGAATTTGTAAGAACTTGTAAGATACTTGTAAGAACACCTTACAAGTATCCTCCAACTCTGGGGCCCCTCCCTCTGAATGGATTTCTCTTCCCAGAACCTCCATTTAAGAAGGGACAGCCTTCTCTTCCAGTTGCATTGCTCTAGCCTCCATCATTCCCTTTCTCCTGGTACCTTCCCTATCCCACCCCAATCCCATCACATCTAATGCTCTATCGATGGCCTTCTTTGTCTTTCTTCTTCCATTTTTCATATTCTCACTCATATCTGTCTCCTTGGTCTCACCCTCCTTGTGCTATACCCTTTTCCAAACTGACTGGTTGGAAATAGAGTCATAGCATCATGGTCTAGCTTAAAGAGGATGGTTCTAGAACCTGAAGGTCTAACAATTTTGAGACTTATCTTCAGTATTTACTAATTGTGTGTCCCTGGAAAAATCTTTGATCCCCTCTGAGGCTCAGTTTCTTTAAAATGAAAAAATAATAAACGCATTATTTTCCTTAGAAGATTGTTAAGATGACCAAACATACCTTGTGAACTTTGAAGTGCTATATAAATGATTCCTCTCATCATTCTTTTATGCCACATTAATTCTGGGGACTTAGTATTTAATTAGTATAAGGAATTTTAATGCAATTTAATTAGTGCAACAGGCCAGTTATTCATCTATAACTTACACTCCTAGAAAGTTTCCTGAAACAAACAAACAAGCAAACAGGAGTTTTGACATGTTACAGTAACACAGATAACAGTATCAGAGGTTCCACTTTGCCTCAGATCTTCCCAGCAACAAGGCTGGCCCTCTACCCATTATGCTGTCCATGCTTCCTCTCATCATACTGTTCATGTGCCCAGATAACATAATTTAGGGATTTTTTGATAAACTAGCAATTTGTCAATCATCAATTCATTATTTTGATGGGCAGAGATGTCCTTAAAATTGTACAATAGTTTTTGCCCATAAATCAAAATGACTAGTCATTTAAAAATTAATCAAGCTCTTTTTTCAAATAAGTTGAACTGAAGCAAGAAGACAGAGATTCTGGGGGAAATGCTGATTAAATATGAGCAAAAAATACATTTTTTTTTCCTCATACACTGACTGATGATTTTTTCTGACCAAAGCTCTACTGAGGCAGATCTAGAGAGGTTATGACCTGTACTAGAAGGTACAGTCACAGATCTTTGAAATGTCAGTTACTGGATTTTAGATGGATAATTTAGTGAAGAATGTTCTCTTGTGACAGTAGAATTAAAATAATGTGGGCTTCCAAAAGAAGAATGTGTTGATGTTTCATATTATTATGAAATAATAAGTATCATGCTGAAGTTATTTCTTAGCCCTGTCAGTAACTGCTCCTATTGGCAAATATAGAAGAATAATGGTTACTCTTCATCACCAAACCTCACGGTTTTATTGTTCCTGAATGATTTCCTCAGTAGTTAGACTGATGACAGTAGTAAATGAGGAATCTCTTCACATCCATACCCTGCTGAATCTTGGCTGAAGGGTGTGACTGCCCATGGTAATTATTTTAATAGATCCAAAAGACACATCTGCAGCTTAAACGGATATGAATGTATGAAAATACAAGTTTTGTCCACCAGATTTTCAACACTGTGAGTTTTAATTGTTCTATTTTGTAATGTCTTATAATGTAGAGGCATTTTGGTGTTATGGAAAGAGCCCTGGATTTGGAGTCGGGGGATTCCAGCTCTTCCCCTCGCTATCTACTGCACATTGTTACGAGCTACTCAGGCAAGTTACTTCAACTCTCTGGGCTTCAGCTTGCTCATATGTAAAATAAGAGTGTTGGACTTGATGATCTCTAAGGTATCTTCCAGTTCAATGATTATGAGAAAAGTAAATAGACCCATCAACTAATATCACCCTGTGATGCCCATGTTAGCCCTATTTTGATACCCAACTCCAAGTATATTTCTTACTGCAACACAAGCTTTCATCCTATCATCACAGTGTCATGATTTATCACAAGCATTGTCTAATAGCAATAAAAGGGTGACTCAAAAGATGATGACGTTTCTTCATGTCCAGAATTACAATACATTTCTTGAGTCAGAAAATTTTCCTGTTCTAGTACAAGGAATCAAATGTGAGGAAAAGACTGACTTGAACTCAGAAGGTGGTGTATCTTTTCTATAAGATGTAGGCAAAACGTTAGACCAGTAGTAACCCAAAAACCCCCACAAAAGGATAACAAGATGTCAATAAATTAATCAATTAGCTAAATAGCAACCATTTATTATTTTTGTCTGGATTTAGCAAGCATCAAAAAAGGACATTTCCATATACAAGACAAAACAAACAGAGGAGTTTATGTAAAAATTCAAATTTCTATTATTGTTTTTAAACAATAATTCTATTAGCTTGGTTTTTAAAAAAGTACATAATAAATTCAACATATTACTTTCAAAGATGTCCTGCTTTATTGTCTGTGCTTTCTTCTGAACTTCTTTCTCCTTAATGCAAATGCTTTCAAGACCTTTTTTGGGGGATGGGGTATACCCTATCACTGGTTCCTCTGTCCCTACTCACTCTTTCTCTCCAATTAAAAAAAAAAGGAAAGAAAAACACAGTCTTTATAATGAATAAACATAGTCAAGGAAAATAAATCCACATTTGCCTTGTCTAAAAATGCATACCTAATTCTGTATCTTGAGTCAACCACACCTCTCTGAAGATAAGGCTAAGGTGCTTCCTCCTCAGTCCTTTGGAGTTATGGTTCACCATCACATTCACCTTGAGTCTTTCCAACTTACTTTTCTTTACAATGCTTTATTACTGTTCAATTCATTCTCCCAGTTCTGTTCACTTTGCTCTACATCATTTCATAGAAGTTTTCCCAAGTTTCTCTGAAATAATCCTGTTTGTCATTTCTTACAGCACAATAATATTCCTTTATAATCATAGAACATAATATATATTCATTTATTCCCCAATAATGAGAATTTTCCCCTTTGTTACCAGAAGTTGAGGTAGTCTGATTTTTAGCCAAGACACATAGAGACTGCCATTGGATCTAAATTTGAATATCTAATAGAACCTGCTATAGCTCACATTTTGGTAGCAAGACCTGTAAGAACTTCCAAAACATCTCTATTTCATGAATGGCCATCAGAAGAACATTTTGGTAGAAGATGGTTGTGGTGATGATATAGCAAGTAGGTGGTACCATGAACAGAGTTCTGGAGTCAGGAAGAACCAAGTTCAGATTCTGCCTCAGATATTTATTAGCTACATGCCCCTGGGCAAGTCATATAGCCTCTTTCAGCCTCAAGTGCTCATTTATAAGGTAAGAATAATAGTAGGGGTGGAGTCAAGATGGAGGAGTAGAAAGACTCACTGTATGCTAGCTCCGAACCCACAGCCCATACATTTAATATAAGAAGAGCTCCCCACAAGTTTTGGATCACTGCAGGGTGTGCAGAAACACAGTGGAAGAGATTTCCGTTCCAGAGAGCCCTGGAGAGTGGTCCCCAGGGTCCGTCGCGCCCCGGAAAGCGGACCCCACCCCAGCGCTGCCCTAGCCACAGCCCCAGAGAAGCTGATCCAAGCAGGCTTCAGGGACGGAAGCTCCGGTGGCCGGGAAGGTCACTCCGCCCACAGAAGCTACAGGTCAGTGAGAGACGCGTCTGAGCTGGCCGAGAGGGGAGCGGGGTGTCTCTGTGGCTCGGGCTCCCTCGGGAGGAAGCTGCGGAGGCAGAGGCAGGGGCAGAAAGCAGCAGAAGGAGAAGCAGGGGCGGGAAGCAGCGGAGGCAGAGGCAGCAGCCCCCGGGACTCCCAAGCAGGCAGGCAGAATCTTCATTACTGAAAGTCTCTGCATAAACAACCTGAAGGAGCTGAGCCTGGGAGACGGCCCTGACCCACCTGCTCCATTACTGGAGGTCTCTGCATAAAGCCCCTGAGGGAACTGAGCCTGGGAGACAGTCCTGCCCCCCCCCGCCCGCTCTATCACTAAAGGTCTCCACATAAAGCCCCTGAGGGAACTGAGCCTGGGAGGTGGCCCTGCCCCCACCCCAGCACCAGAACTAAAGCTCACATTGAATAGCAGCTGCGCCTGCTGCGGAAAGCCCATTTGAATCTCAGATCCCAAGCACTAGCTGGGGAGATCTAGGCGGGGGTGGACAGGAATCTCAGAAGTCAAGTAACTGGCTGAGAAAATACCTAGAAAAGGGAAGAAAAATAAGACTATAGAGAGTTTTTTTGAACAGATGCAAATGATCCCAACTTTCGAATCTGACGACGACGAGGACATATTCTTACCATCAGGGAAAGACGTGGAGGGCGGGGCCTCGGTACCCCAGACATCCCAGGGGGATGTCCGGTGGGCTCAGGCCATGGAAGAGCTCAAAAAGGATTTTGAAAATCAATTTAGACATGTGGAGGAAAAACTGGGAAGAGAAATGAGAGAGATGCAAGAAAAGTATGAAAAACGGGTCAATACCTTGGTAAAGGAGACCCAAAAAAATGCTGTGGAGAATAACACCTTGAAAAATAGGCTCACTCAATTGGCAAAAGAGGTTCAAAAAGCCAATGAGGAGAAGAATGCTTTCAAAAGCAGAATTAGCCAAATGGAAAAAGAGGTTCAAAAGCTCACTGAATTTAATAGTTCTCTCAAAATTAGAATGAAACAGATGGAGTCTAATGACTTTACGAGAAACCAAGAAATCACCAAACAAAACCAAAAGAATGAAAAAATGGAAGAGAATGTGAAATATCTCATGGGAAAAACAACTGACCTGGAAAATAGATCCAGGAGAGACAATTAAAAATTATGGGAATACCTGAAAGCCATGATCAAAAAAAGAGCCTAGATATCATCTTCCATGAAATTATTGAGGAAAACTGCCCTGACATTCTAGAACCAGAGGGCAAAATAAGTATTGAAAGAATCCATCGATCACCACCTGAAAGAGATCCAAAAAGAGAAACTCCTAGGAACATTGTGGCCAAATTCCAGAACTCCCAGGTCAAGGAGAAAATCTTGCAAGCAGCTAGAAAGAAACAATTCCAGTACTGTGGAATACAATCAGGATAACTCAAGATCTAGCAGCTTCTACATTAAGGGATTGAAGGGAGTGGAATAGAATATTCCAGAAGTCAAAGGAACTAGGACTCAAACCAAGAATCACCTACTCAGCTAAACTGAGTATAATACTTCAGGGGAAAATATGGTCTTTCAATGAAACAGAGGACTTTCAATCATTCTTGATGAAAAGACCAGAGCTGAAAGGAAATTTGACTTTCAAACACAAGAATGAGAAGAAGCATGAAAAAGTAAACAGCAAAGAGATGTCATAAGGGACTTACCAAAATTGAACTGTTTACATTCGTACATGGAAAGACAATATTTGTAACTCTTAAAACTTTTCAGTATCTGGGTAGTTGGTGGGATCACACACACACATGTACACATATGCACACACACACACATACACACACGCACGCACATACAGAGACAGAGAGCACAGAGTGAATTGAATAGTATGGGACCATATCTTAAAAGAAATTAAGGTAAATGGTGAGAGAGAAATGTAGTGGGAGGAAAGAGGGTGAAATGGAATGGGGTAAATTATATATGTCATTTAAGAGGCAAGCAGGTGACCTTTTAGTGGAGGGAAAAAGAGGAGAGCTGAGAAAAAAAAACAAAACAAGATTACCCTCATCACATTTGACTAAAGGAAGGAATAAAATGCGCACTCATTTTGGTATGAAAACCTATCTTACAATACAGGAAAGTGGGGGAGAAGGAGATAAGCAAGGGGGGGGATGATGGAAGGGAGGGCAATGGGAGGAGGGAGCAATTTGAAGTCAACACTCAGGGAGGGACAGGATCAAAAGACAGAATAGAAACAACGAGGGACAGGATAGGATGGAGGGTAATTCAGTTAGTCTTACACAACACGACTATTTTGGAAGTCATTTGCAAAACTACACAGATAGGGCCTATATTGAATTTCCTGTCTTCCCAAAGGGAATGGGTGGGGAGGGAGGGATGGGGAAAATTTGGAACTCAAGTTTTAGGAACAACTGTTTAGTACTGGTGTTGCTACTAGGAAATAAGACATACAGTTAATGAGGAATAGAAAGTCATCTGGCCGTACAGGAGAAAAGAGAAGATGGGGATAAAAGAAGGGAGGGATGACAGAAGAGACGGCAGATTGGAGATAGGGAAAATTAGATTGCTCGGTGTATTGGGGTGGGGGGAGGGGAGAAAAAGGGGAGAAAAATTGGAACCTAAAACTTTGTGAAATGAATGTAAAAAGTTAAATAAATAAAAATTAAAATTAAAAAAAAAAAGAATAATAGTAACACCTACCTCATAGGGTGGCTGTGATGTCAATGAGAAAACACAAGTAAAAAACTACAAACTTCAAAATGTTATATAAATAATATTGATAATTCCTTTTTAATTTGAATAGTCAATGCCTAACTGTAAAATATATTAGCATGAGGGCACATATCTAATACATACATCAAGATCATTAAAAAAAACTTAATTTAATTAAAAGTAATAATTTCATTATTGTTTTATTTTTCCAAATTTATGACCTTCCTCAATTTCATCTAGAAATCACAAGGCTAGATTGCTCTTCCAGCAGTAAGTGGTTATGCAGCCTTCTTCGTAGCAGACTACAGAAAGTAGTGCACAAGATCCTTTGATTGTTCAGTCCTTTCAGTTGTGTCTGACTCTTTGTGACCCCATTTGGGGTTTTCTTGGGGAAGGTTCTGGAGTGATTTGCCATTTTCTTCTCCAGCTCAGTTTACAGATGATAAACTGAGGCAAATAGGGTTAAGCGACTTGCCCAGGGTCACACAGCGAGTAAATGTCTGAGACCGAATTTGAACTCAGGAAGATGAGTCTTTCTGACTTCAGGCTCAGCACTCTATCCACTGTTCCACCTAACTTATCAAACACCAGTGCTACCTCTTACCAGTCTCTCAGTTCTAGGTGCCACATACAATTCCAAATCCACATCATGAGGACAAATTATGTTTACATCAGGGGAATAATTCCCCTCTCCCCAAAATTGCAAAAGTATTTGTTTCCAAAATAGAAGTCATTAACTTTCCCCTCAAATCCACTACTCTTTTTAAATTTTCTATTTCCGTTGAAGGTGCTATTAGATTTCATACATGTTAAGTTTGAGATGCCTATGGGACATTCTTATTCAAAAGAATTTCTTCCTTACTTCTCCCACACCATGAAATCCAACCAAACTGATCTTCTCTGTTCCTCATGTACTGCAGTACTCCATCTCTTTTATCTGTCTGTTGAGCTGGCTGCTCCCAGGCCTGCAGTGCAGTTCATCTCCAAGAGTCCCTGTTTTCTTTTAGGAGACATTTCAGACAACATCTTCTGCATGAAGCCTTTCTTGATTCCCCCAGTTGCCAGAGTTCTCCTTCCCAAATTACTTTGCATTTAACTATTTCATGTACATTCTTATTTATCAAATTTGTACTTATACTGTATACACATTTTTATATGGCCTTGTCCCCCATTAGAAAGTAAGTTTATTGCTAAGAAGAATTTTTTCACTCTTTGCACTGATATATTTACCATCTAGCACAGTGCTTAGTACACAGTAGATGCTTCATAAATATTTGAAGGAATGAAAATTAGATTTTAGAAGAGAATATTTCAAAGAGATCAGAGAGAGTCAAGGTAGGATCCCATAGCTTAAAAGTCTGCAGAAGTCAACGTTAGATGGATGGGATGATCTCAATAATTGAATTCTGGCACCTCAAAAAAAAAAAAAGGCAAAGTTGTCGAAAGAGATCGTAGCACAACTCATTGGCATCCAGGGAACGCATGAACCAATTTAAATTTTTAAAAGGTTAAAAATAATAGCTAGCATATGTATGGCACAGCACCAGGTACTATGAAAGAACTTTATAACGATTATCTCATTTGATTTTTATAACCACCCTGGAAGACAAGAGATATTATGTCCATTTTATAGATGAGGAAACTGAAGCAAACAGATTAAGAGACTTGCTCAGAGTAACATAGCCAGTAAATGTCTGAGGCTAGATTTGAACTTAGGTTTTCCCTGACTCCAGACCCAGGGTGCAATTCCATAAGAACAATATTAGAAGACTAAAAACCAGAATGAGTAGAAATTGGTGATAAATGTTAAGGCTAACAAAAAGTTTGTTTTAAATACATACTATATATATATATATATATATATATATATATATATATATATATATATATATATATATAACATATAATTTGTTGCAGGAGGAAGATAAAGAAGGAAAAGGACTGTACCTCAAAGATGAAAAATATGATGGAAAGAAGACGGAACTATTTAGTCTTGATTTTGTTTCTATTTTCTCTATCTTTAGAACAAAAAGAATGAAACAAAAATGGCCATCTTTTAGAAGAAACTTTTTCTAAGGGAAATAATGAAAATCAATGGAAAAAGAAACAAACAAAAAAAACAGAACAAAACAGAAAATAAAAATATAATAAATGCAAATAAATTTTCAGACCAGAGATTCTTTGACTAATATCTAGCTACAGAGTGGCTCACGTTGCCTGGTACATAGTATCCAAGGTGCACACACCCGCTTCTTATTCCTTGCCTCACTTTTATTCTGGAGGTTTCTAGAATTCCAGACTCCTGAAATTCTTGCCTTCAATTTCCTTCCTAGTTGTTCTAACCTCCAATTTAGTCACCTTAGTATCCCCTGTCACACTAGATGCTATGTGACCTTGAAGGCTGGCATCATCCTCCACTCCCAATGTTGGCATTATACTATTTCTTTCGATAGGCAGAAACCAAGTTCTGACTCTTATTATTTAAAAGCTCACCTGTAAAGGGCTGCCCATAATCATCCCTTTCCTTGAAAAATCAAGGAATTTTTGAGGAGTAAGAGATTTCAGAGGCTGCTCTCTGGTGTAATACACATGACAAGGGGTCATCCAGCCTTTCCTTGAGCACCATGAGTCAGGAGAAGCCTATTACCTCCAGAGGCAGTCCATCCTACTTGTGAATGACTTTCATTGTTTAGAAAGTTTGTCTTTATCCATTTAGATCTGTCTGTAGCTTCTCATTACTCCTGGTTTTGCTCACTGGGACTATGAAGAACACATCTCCCCCCTTGTTAATGTCACTTCCCTTTAAATAGTTAAAAACAGCAATCGTGTCTGCGCAAGCTTACTCTTCTTCAGACAAAATATTTCCAGTTCCTTTGGCTGAACCTATATGACATGAACTCAAAGTCCCTCCAATCAAGGTGTCCTGATCTGGACACTCTCCAGCTTATTAATGTACTCCCTAAAATGTGGTACTCAGAATTAAACACAATAATCCAAATTTGGTCTGACCAGGGTAGAGCAAAGTAGGAATACTCCAGAACACTCTGGTTTTCAATGAAGCCATTATAGCCTTAGCTCTTCTGGCCACCATATCCTGTTGGCTTTCAGTCAGCTTGAAATCACTAAGCCTTTTCTCTTTTTAAACAAGGTGCAATTTAGCTCTGCCTGCCACCACCGTGTCCTGTCTGAAGACAATCTGCTCTCAAGTCACTGACAGAGCAAAGATGACTGACATACCCTGAGATCAGTGAATGGCCACACTTTTCTGACTCAGGAGACCAGCTTCACTGACTTCCATAGATTCATTTTGATGGTCACTTAACTGCTTCAGGGCAAATTTTCCAGAATCCTATCCTGAATAGTTTATGACAAAAATTACTCTACACATATAGTCACAATCTATTAATTACATATCCTATAATTTGGAAAATATGTAATTCAAATGTGATCAGTACAATTCATATTAATCCACATTATCCTCAACTTCCCCTCCAAAAAAATAAAGTAATTTCTCTCTGAGAGCAGTTAGGTGGCACATTGGATAGAATGCCAGAACTGCAGTCAAGAAGACTCCTCTTCCTGAGTCCAAATCTGGTCTCAGACACTTACCTTCTAGCTATGTGACCTGAGGTACATCACTTAACCTCACTTTGCCTCAGTTTCCTCATCTGTAAAGTGAACTGGAGAAAGAAATGGTAAGCTACTCTAGTATCTTTGTCAAGAAAATCCCAAAATAGGGGTCATGAAGAGTTGGATATGATTTAATAATAACAATTTCTTTCTCAATGGAGCTGGAGATGTGGGGCTTTGCTGGGGTAAAATTTTTCACCTTTCACATTTCAACTGAACTAGATAACCTCTAAACTAGAGAATCATCCTGACCCTCTCTACACATCCTTCTATATCACTTTGGACTTCAGAGAAAAGGGAAAGAAAATGACTTGGGGAAAGGAGAGGAATGAAAACCAAGAAAAGAAATTGGAAGAAGCACATTTACTCATTTCACATCTGGTTCTCTCACCTTGTCCTCTCCTCTGCCCCAGTGCTACCAGATGCAATTTAAAATTCACAGTAACTTTTTGAAATCCAAGGCTCTATTAATTAGTTGTCCTTCAGAAAAGAAAACCTAGAAAGAAATAAGCACTGTCTTTAAACATTTGAAGGTAGGGTAGGATAGTGGGTAGACTGCTAGAGTCAGGAAAACCTGGGTTCAGATCTTGGCTTTGCCACATGCTGGCTGATGATACAAAAGTTGCTTCTTTTCTCTGGGCTTTGGTTTTTTCAGTCTGCAAAATGCACTGATCTAGATGCTCTCCCAGGTCCTATCCTAATCTAAAGTTATGGCTTACAATCAGGAGTGTGCTGAAGCCAGCCTCTGCCACTTCCAAAGAGCTGGTTGTTAAATTTTTAGTGTGATCATTTATACCTTAGACATGGACAAGAGTTACAAATCAGGACTTAGCTTATTGTTTTGTTGATTAATGACAATGTAATGGAGAAAATGTTAAGAATACAGATTAAACTTACAGTATTTTGTTTTAGAGAGCTGTTCATTAAACATTTACTAACATATCCTGGCTATAGGCTTTTGTTGTAATTCCTTCTGTTTTGCTCCAGAAGGCCAAAATGCAACTAGCACCCAATGACAAATAATTTTGCCTTGGGAGGGGTTTTTGTCTTATGAGACAGACAGATGTGGGAACGAGGGGGACAAAGAGTCAGAGAGTGTAAGACCTTAGGGTCACTGCTGCAGGGAACTACAGATAGACATCTGGATAGAGACACCTGCTGGAGCTAAGGAAAGCTACAAGATGAACTAGGATGGAGAATAGCTCTGATTCTTCTCAGAACCAATTCTCATGATGCCCCAGTGAGCTGAGGAAAGATGCAGAGCATACTTGCCATCAAGCTTGAGCAGTTGCTGGTGACACCTACAGGGAGCAGAAGGGGCCTCTGCAGAGAGAGGGACCCACTTTCCTCCTGTAGCCTGAAACTAAGTGTGAACTTATGAAAATATTCAGAAGAAGAGCAATTTCTTCCTCAACGGAGCTGGAGTTGTGTGGCTTTGTTTGAGGGAATTTTTTCACCTTTCACATTTCAGCTGACTTAGATAACCTCTAAATTAGAGAATCATCCTGACCCTCCCCACACATCCTTCTATATCACTTTCTGGACTTCAGTAAAAAGGGAAAGGAAGTGGCTGGGGAAAGGAGAGTTCTGCTCAGTGGCAGACTTCTGTTTGTTACTCCAGATTTCTGTTTTTAGTCAGTTAAAAAGTATTTATTAAGCACCTAGTATTTGTCTGGTACTGAAACTGGCACTGGAGATATAAAGAAAGGCAAAAACCAATCAAGGATATTACTGTCTAATGGGGGAGACTGAGGAAATACAGTGTAAAAAGGAAGTATTTAGAGGGAAGGCAGTGGGCAATGGGCCAGGGAAGGAGGAAAGGCCAGGAAGGCCTCTTGAAGAAGGTAGAATTTGAATTAAGTCTTGGAGGAAGCTAGAAGGCAAAGTCCAGGAGAGAGAATATTTCTGGCTTGGAGTATAGTGAATATAAAGGAATCAAAGAAGCATAAAGCCAGTATCACTAAATCATACAGTATGCAAACTTGAAGTAAAGTATAAGAAGATTGGAAAGGTCTGAAGGGACCAGGTTGTGAAGGACTTTAAAAATCAGAAGATGTTATACTTAATCCTGGAAGTAACAGGGAACCACTGGAGTTTATTGAGGAGGGGAGTGATATGGTTAGACCTACTTTTGTTTTCCATAGCCTTTTAATTTAAAATAACAAAACAATAACATTTTCCTTTAATATTTATTGTAACCTATAATCTCAGTATATTGAAATTACCAGGTATACATTTCCTCAGGTCTCCTAGGTAGGACTTATAAACAAGAGAAATAAAGAATCCACCCAAATGCATCCAGACTTTATGTACTGGACTCTCACACAAAGGTTCACTTTGAAACAACTTTCTAACAGGCTAACCAGTTCAAAGGCAGAATGGTTTGCCTCATCATGTAATGAGTTCCCTATCCCTGGAAATCTCAAATAATAGTTGAATAACCACATAATGAATATATGATGTAGAATGAAATCATGCCTTGGATAAGAGCCTGGCTAAATTAGTTCAAATGTTCTTTCCAACTCTATGAATGAATGAATTTTGTTAAATTGTTCCAAACTCTTCATGACCCATTTGGAGGGTTTTTTTGGTGGCAAAGATACTAAAATGGTTTGCCATTTCCTTCTCCAGTTCATTCTACAGATAAGGAAACTGAGGCAAACAGGGCTAAGGGACTTGCCCAGGGTCACACAGCTAAATAGTTTTAATGCCCTTTTCAACTCGATGAATGAATGAATTTTGTTCAGTTGTTTCCAACTCTTTGTGACCTCATTTGGAGTTTTCTTGGCAAAGACACTGGAATGGTTTGCCTTTCCTTCTCCGGATCATTTTATAGATGAGAAAATTGATACAAACAGGGTTAAGGGACTTGCCCAGGGTCACATAGCTAGTAAGTGTCTGAGACCAGTTTTGAGCTCGGAAAGATCAATCTTCCTGGCACTCTATCCACTGAGGCACCTAGCTGCCTCAACTCTAAAATTTCATAAAATTAATTATCTAATGTTCATTGTAATGATCATCAGTCAGTTGACCTGCAATTTTACCTCTCCTATTCAATTTAATTTCTACTAATATACTCTATTATGTGCCAAGCACATTGCCAAGAACTGCCCTAAAACGCTAAAAGAATCAAATTTTCATGCCCTCAAGTAACTTATGTTCTGCTGGGGCTTGTGTTCTCCTAATTCGTGTGTACATGCTTGCATTACGAATTAAAATGAACTGGGCAGAAAACTGCCTTGCTTTAAAAAAATCTAGAACATTTTGAATTTTTGCAAAGTCATCTTCCCCACGTGAAATACACGCATGCACATGCACATGCACACACACACACACACACACACACACACACACACACACACACTTCTGTATTAGAGAGCCTAATGTAACTTTCATTTCCAGGTATAGATATTGAAGTTTTCCTTCACGAAAGGACAGGAAACATTTCCTGCATCTTAATCACATTTCAGCATTGCAAAATTGGAAAGCTGAGAGGAATTAGGGGGAAAAACCCTGTGTCACTCTTTTTATTTATTTTGGGGGGGATGATTTCTGCTGCTGCTCAGCTGTGACTCAAGCCAGTGGGTTATGTCAACAAAATACCAGGGAGGATTATAAAAGTGGAACCGTTGAGGTATGCAGAAGAATTGGCAGAACCTGACACGCTTTACTAAAAGACCAGCATTGAAGATCACGATGAAGAGTCTTCCAATTCTCCTTTTATATCTGGCATTTTCTGCAGCCTATCCTCTGAACCCAGCAGCCACAGCTGGAAAGCTGAGTATGGATCGCGTCCAGGTAACAGGAAGATGGGCTTCACTTCTCCAGGGCGGGCAGGCAGGCAAGCAGACAGGAGTGCAGTGAAGCAGTTGGAGAAATGATCTTTGCCTTCTGTTATTTTTGGATGAAATTATTTGAATGAAAGGCATATTTAAGGTTCAAAAAAACCATAGTTTAAAACAAATGAAAAGGAAGCATTTTGTTTATGTTACTCTTGACAAAGGCAAATGTCTTACAGAGACAGTAGTTCATCTTGGTACCCTTCATGGAGAGGTCTATACTAGTAAGGGGATGTGGAAAATTAATGAAATTGTCTAGATAAATTCACCTGAAACTCACACAATTAAATCAAAAGTGTTCTTTTTCTTTATCTATATAATACACTTTTCTTTGTGCAGTAAAACCACTCACTGAAATTTAAAAGTAACTTATGAAGGAAAAGCCAACTATGAAGATGAATAGTTATTTGAAGAATAATGTGAAAATATGTATAGTCAATTTACTTGTATTTTGAAAAGCTAGCAGAATTTCAAAAGGGTTGAGACATGAGCAACAGAATAACATTTCTAACATACAAACATATAATTTTTACTTTTTATTGTTCAGACCTGTGACTTTCTTAATATAAGAATTTCTAGTGTGAAAATTCTCTCCATTGATATAAACTGGCAATTTATCTGTAATTTATAGTTATAGAACAGTACCTGAGGTACCGAGAAATTGAGTGGCTTGTCTTTGGTTAAAGAGCCAGTATGTGTCAGGGGCAGTATTTGAATTCAAGTCTTCCTGACTCTAAAGCCTACCTTTTATCCACTGTACCATAGTATTTCTTAATATTATTACTGATAGTAATAGTATGCAAAAAATCTTAGGAACGACTAAACAATTATGCTTCTTATCCCACTAGAAATACCTGGAAGACTTCTACAACCTTGAAAAAAATACGAAGCAGTTTGTTCGTAGCAAGAACAGCAGCCCTATCGTTGCAAAAATCCAAGAGATGCAAAAGTTCTTAGGCTTGCAGGTGACTGGGAATTTGGATGATGACACCATGGATATGATGAAGAAGCCCAGATGTGGATTTCCTGATGTTTCCTCTTTTGCTTTCTTTGCCTATACGCCTAAATGGAGAAAGAATGAGGTTACATACAGGTAATGCTTGATGATGAGGTTTCTTGGAGTCTTAAGTTTGTCGTTTACTTCTGATATGAAAAATACTGAATGTGAGTTAATTTCCTTCAATTCTTTAATAAAGGATTGTGAACTACACACCTGATATGAAAAAACCTGACGTAGATGCTGCCATAGAGAGAGCTCTGAAAGTCTGGAGTGATGTCACTCCCCTCACATTCACCAGGCTCAGAGAAGGAGAGGCTGACATAATGATCTCTTTTGCTGTCAAAGGTAAAAAAAACACAAAATTCTCCCCCACTCTCTTTCCTTCATTCCCCTGCCCTCTTTTCACAGTGGAAAGGATGTTGCATTTCAAACCAGAAGGTTTAGATTTAAATTCTTGGATCTGCCAATTATTAGGCATCCGATCTGGAGCAAGTCAGTTTCTTCATCTACAAAATGAGGGGGTTGGATTTAATTCGACAACAGGTACACAGCAGAGTAAGATGGGAATAGGTCTGGAGTAAAGCAGACAGAGCTCAAATTCTGCCTGATGCTTCCTGTGTGATCCTGGGCCTTACTTATCCTTGCTGGATATCAATTTCTTCATCTTAATAGATTTTTTAATAGTAAATTTTTCATAAAAGTTGGTAGGGTGGGGTGGGGTTGGACTACATGGTCCCTGAGTTTCTTCCAGTGACAAAATCTAGGACTTTATGATCAATTCAATAAGAACTTATTTAATGCCTACCATGGACTTGACAATGGGGTAGGTGCTGGAGAAGCAAAGTCAAAAACACACCCATAAAACTTTCATTCTACTGAGTGGAATGGAGACGGATAAGTAAATGCAAAATACATCCAATAGGAAAATATTAGGAACTAACAATAGGGGCATTCTATAAATGCCCCTTCTTAGAGGTGGCATATAAACTGAGTTTTGAAGATATGACTTTTAAAATCCTTTTTACCTTTAAATCTATGATCCTATGAAACCCAGACCAGGCTGGAAAATATCCCTACTTTAAAAAAAAGAGGTGGGGCAGGGCAGGGGGATCTGCCAGAGGAGAGTAAGCTAATTAAAAGTAAATAATTATGTGTGCTGACTAATATGATACAATCTTTTCCAAGACTTCTGAAGGCAAAAGCTCCTTCTCAAAAAAAAAAATGATCTTTGTTCTTATTAGATCATGGAGATTTTCTACCCTTTGATGGACCTGGGGGGGTCCTGGGTCATGCCTATCCACCCGGGCCTAATATTAATGGAGATGTTCACCTAGATGATGATGAAAAATGGACAGAAGATAAGAGTGGTAAGTTAAAATTACTTTAAGATGATTTTTTAATAAAATTGATGATTCATTAGAATGCTCTGGAAATGGATGAACATGTTAATTGAATTTTTAGGAGTTGATTAGAAAATTCTTTTTGTTTTGTATCATCATTATTGAAAAGTTTTCTAAAAGGCATTAATTAACCTTTCTACTTTAGTGAAAACAGTATAGAAAGTATAGTCAAAACTTTATCTAATGATTCAGAATCTGGACTTGGTTTTAGATCCAAGATTTGATTCTTATTATCTATGTGACTTTGGACAAGTTTTTTAAAGTCTCTAGGACTCAGTTTTTTCATCTGGAAAATGGGCATATTGGACTAGATGTTCTCTTTCTAGTCCTATATCTATGATCTTATCATCTTGAGGATTATAACTATCAGTGGCAATTTCTACAATATTATATACGTAGAAGGTATAATATAGTAAATTGAATCTTGTTTACCTAAAGGTATAGCTAGGAGCTTATTTTTTTTGGCTAAATCCCTGGTTGGAGAGATTTGGTGAGAATTCCAGCTAGCAGAATTTTTTTAAATTGAGATTTCACTGTATCTAAGCTCAAGCACTCTTTCATGGTATCTTTAGAATATTCCAGTTGCAAAATATGGTATTCATGCTTCAGTGTTCATATTCCTTACTCAGTTAGATATGTTTCAAAGCACTCTTGCAAGATCAAAAATGAACCATATGCTAAGTGTTCACTAATAGAGATAGTTATTATGATAGAAATGAAAAGGGAAATAGACACTTCATTGAGAGAATGACAATGATGTGGATACTTAACAAACTTTTAGACTAGATTGGGCCAACTGCCCCTAGAAAAGACAAAGGGCCATCTAGATTGGAATTGGAGCTTCCATTTTGGCCATGAATAGCAAAAATTCAACAGCTAAACATAAATAAAATTTTACCCCAGTCAAGCTCTCAGTGTAGAAATCATTCCTACTGATTCATTCTTGTTTTTTTAGTTACAACTCTTTCTTCTATAATATCGATTTGTGATTTGGGGTTAACATCCTAGAAAGTTGTGTGGGATTCTAACAGGCTGACTTGCTCAGGGTCATGAGTTGTTTTTCAAGCATTTAAGACCTTTTTACATCCCATTTGGGATTTTCTTGACAAAGACACTGGAGTAGTTTGCTAATTCCTTCTCCAGCTCATTTTACAGATGAGGAAACTGAGACAAACAGGACTAAGTGACTTGTACAGGGTTATACAGCTAGTAACAGTCTGAGGCCAGCTTTGAACTCGGGAAGGGGAATCTTTCTGACTCTAGACCCAGTACTCTATCCACCATACCTCCTACCCCCTCGCTTAGAGTCTCACAGCTAGTATATTTCTGAGATAGGATGTGAAACCAATTCTCTTGAATCCAAGGCTGATCCTTTATCCACTACTTGTTGCTGACTTTGGATATATTATTTAGACTACAAAGACTGAAGAATATGTTTGTGCAATAGTCAACTGCTTTTGAGAAGTGATTGATAAATATGCTTGAAATAATTTATCTTGCCTTTTTTAAATGATATATTGCATTTAGTCCTTACCTGTAATCCCAATAACACCCAGTAGAGTCATAAATCATGATTTCTTCAGCACTGGGAATTCTTTTTAGCCCCATTTTCTCTTTAGCCTAGTGCCTGAGGCATTGCGAGGTAAACTCAGTTGAGTTGTCAGTATCATGTAATCAATAGCTGTCAGAGGGGAAATCTGAAGCCAGGCCTTCCTGAGCTCAAGTCCAATGTTCTATCCATTCCTCCATGTTGCTTTTCAACAAGTGTTTGATAATAATGGTGCAGAGGAAATAGGCAAAACTCCCAGAGCCTAACAAAACACCCTATACATATTTGGCTTTCAAAAAAATTTGTTGGTAGAACAGAAAATAGCAAGAGTTTGCCACCCAAAGACCTTAAAGTAGGATGAAAAAACTGTGATTCATTGTCATTGATACTATAGTTGGTTCATCCACCTTTAAATAGTGTCAATTTATTTTTATTTTAACTCCTATGATAACATATCATTAAAATTCTTCATATATTACTTTCCAAATTAAAAAAAAAAAGAAAAGCACTTTCCTAGAGTAGGGACTGTTCAGTGTGCATCCCAATACCACCAACAAAAAAGGCATTGGTCTTCAACTTCATGTATCATTGGGAGGACATACTGAGTCTCTCTCTTTCACAGGTCATCATTATTCTCTAAGTTAATAAAAAATATTTTCGTTACCCCTGGACATATTGATCAATTTCCTTTAAGGAGATTCTATTAAAATTTTTTTATTAAATTTCCCTACCCTAGGGGTAGGGCTCTATTCAACTTGATGACTGTTATATAATATATATGTTTACTGTTTGGATAATTTAAAGACTAGCGTTTTGGTCACTGAAAACTGATGATTTCCCACCAGGAGTCAACTTATTCCTTACTGCTGCTCATGAATTTGGCCATTCCCTGGGTCTCCTTCATTCTAGTGATAAGAGTGCTCTGATGTACCCAGTGTACAACACAGATACAGACCTCACCAAGTTCCACCTTTCTCGGGATGATATTGATGGCATTCAGACTCTCTATGGTGAGTGCAAAAATGAGTTCAATTCTTTCTAAGGCGTTCTTCAATTTATCTCTCCGTTTATCTGTCTATCAATAAGCATTTATTTAAGACTTATTATGTTCCAGGCATTATGCTAACTACTGGAGTTGCAAAGGAAAAAAATAATCCCTGCTCTCAAAGAGCTTACATTCTAACAGGAAAGACAGCATATATGAATCAGTACATACAAGATAAATATAATAGCATGGTAGTCTTAGAGGGAGAAGCACTACAAGTTGTGGTAAAGACCACATAGCGTAGGTGAGAGTTCATGAGCTGAATCTTAAAGGAAGCTATGTACTCCAAAAAGCAGAGATGAGGACTCCTGGGGAAAATCTAACAATAATGAAATGTGTTTAAACTAAGTATACTGCAAATATATTGAAAGCATATTCCTTCAAGGAGGCCCTGAATGTCTTGCATTTTAGCACCCCCATTCACTTACTCCCCACCCAAATTTTCTCTCTAGGATATCCACTGGATTCCTCTGATGATCCAGTACCACCTAACAAATCTACAGAACAAGAGAAGCCTGAAGAGAACCCAGACACTTGTGACCCCAACATGTCCTTTGATGCAGTGAGCACTCTTCGGGGAGAAATGTTGTTCTTTAAAGATCGGTAAGATCAGATGAAACTTTTCCCTCCACCTCGTTCTTGGAATTGTTGAACTAAGAATAGAAAAACCAAACAAAATCAAATATGAACACTGAATTCTGAACATTAAGTACCAGAGATTTTCCCTTAGGCTGTCAACAAATCCAGATCTGTTCTACATTCCGTAGACAATCTCTGTCTTGCTAAATGATGAACATCATGTTTGCAGACTTGAATGTGATGGATCTTGGCTCAAGATAGCTGCCTCCAGGGGTCATGAATCATAGGACTGATAGGACTTAAAGGAACCCTAGAGGTCTGCTTTGTCCAAACCCTTCATTTAGTAGATGAAAAAACTAAGGCATAGGAGGGTCAAGTGATTTGTCTGAAGTCCCAGGATCATTGAGAAGCAGTGTGGTGCAATTAAGAGTACCATTTTATAAGCAGGAGGATATAGGATCCCAACTCTGCCTCTTATGACTTCATTTTTTAAAAAAATCTCAAATTAGTCACTTATAAAAAATTCTGCCCTATTGTGTCCAACCCAGGATTACTGTCCTAGAAGGCATCATCATATAACATAATGAGTCCCAGCCTCAGAATCAGAAGACTACAAGCTGTGGTCTACAGTAGTGCTAAACTCAAACAGAAACAGATCCCTAAGGATAGCTTGTTGATTTAGAAAACCGCAAATCAATACTATCTATGTTATACTGCATTTTTATGTAATTTGTTAAACATTTCCCAGTCACATTTTAATTTTGTTCAGGCTCAGTTCAGGACTGTTGCCTGCCAGGTTCATAAGTTTGATACCTCTGGTCTAGTAGAAGAGCACTGGATCTGGTGTCAGAAGATTCGAGTTCAAATGCCAGTCTGTTATTTATTGTCATTGTGACTTTGGGAGAGTCAGTTTACTTTTCTTGGCCTCAGTTTCTTTATCTAGATGAAGAGATTTTATTAGATAGTCTCTAAGTTGCTTCTAGTTTTCAATCTTATGAATCTTAGGATTCATGACACTTGGAGGGTCACCTCCAAACCTTTGTGAAGCACTTGGGTAAGATTCTGCTTCTGGTTTTGCCACTAACCATGAGATCTCAGACAGGTCCTAGAAAAATGGGGGGAAATGTCATTTGTTACCAACTGAAGACTCTTAAAGAACAGTGGAGGTAGAGTGTGCCACAGCAGAAAGCTCACTAGGTTTTGCATTTAGAATCAGAAGATCGGGTTTAGTCCTGGGCTCTATGTTTGACCTAGGGTAATTCACTTCACCTGTCTGGGACTTAGTCTTTCCCTTTGTTGGAGCTGCACCAACTGATCCCAGAGGATTCTCCCAGTTCTAAATCCCATGATCCTAAATAGCAGAGCTGGATTTTGAACCTATATCTTCTGACCCCAAGAACAGCTATCTTGCCCCTAGAGTCTTATCCAGAGACATTGATTTATTCTGAGTAATCTATAGACAGGTAGTGACATTTGTATATCTGCCCAAAGGAATGTTATGTGGCTGACATTTTAAAACACATCCTACTAATAAATCAACATGTAGCCATATTTACTTTCCACAGGTCAGACACAAGGCATACACAGCTCCATAACGCTATGGAGGATAGCCCACTGCAGGTTCTTAAGGTAGATTGAGTGGTTTACAGGGAGACGAGAGATTCCACACAGTTTGACCCCCACTTTTCTGGAAACACAAGGCCCTATGTGTTTCTGTAAGATGTCCTAGACAAGCTGTAGCTGTTACTGATCTACACTTCTCTACATTGCTGTAGGAGCAGCATGGATAGTGTGAGGACTGGTCAGGTATGAAGGTCCTCAACAGGAGAGAGAGAGAGAGAATACATGTAAGAAATGGGAGGGAGGAGAAAGTTCTTCTGACCACCTAAGAGAAGAGCCCTCTCTCTCCATATCCTCCTTCTCCACAGCCCCCTTCCCTGGAGAACGTAACTGATGATCTCTCAAATAACTAAAATTAATGAGATGTCTGATGTGTGCAATTCTTTTAAAACTGCTTTCAGGTACTTTTGGCGTAAGTCGATCAACAGTGTAGAACCAGCGCTCTATTTACTGTCTGCCTTTTGGCCCTCTCTTCCATCGGGTTTTGATGCCGCCTATGAACTCACTACCAAGGATATGGTTTTTGTTTTTAAAGGTAATTATTGGACAGTCATTTCTTTAACTAACTGGGATAAATCCTAATAAGAACTGATTATCAAATCATTTTTATCCATCGAAACATAACATGGAAGTTCTAATGCCTAAAGGATGTGGAATATCACAAATTATAGGACTGAGGGCTAGATAGAATCTTTAATCAAACTTCCCTTTTCCAAAGAGGAAACTGAGACCTGGGGTGGTAAGTGACTTGTCCTACTCCAGGTCCTCTGAATCTAGACTCAATGCTTTTTGCCTCTCTATGAAATATATTCTTTCCTGAGAATCATAGGGAAACACAATATCTGCCTGAACATGATTTAGATATTGTTTTTTAAAGTTGCTATTTTTTAAAAAGAATTCCTTACTACTTTAAATCTCAGAATTGCCCTTCTTTGCTTAAGCATGTGATGTAATTGATTACAAATTCATTTAGCAAAATACCCAGTAAGGCAGGTATGTAGTGTAGTGGATAGAGTACTATGTTTGGAGTCAAGAAGACCCAAGTTCAAATCTGACCTCTGAAACTGCTTACTAGTTGTGTGACTTTGGGCAAGTCACTTAACTTCTGTTTGCTTCAGTTTCCTCAACGATCAAATGGAGATAATAATGACACCTGCCTTCCAGAGTGGTGAGAAGGATCAATTTGTAAAACTGGGTCTGGTATATTTTGTGGTCGTTCAGTTGTTTTCCAGTTGTATCCAACTCTTTATGATGACGTTTGGGATTTTCTTGGCAAAGATACTGGAGTAGTTTTCCATTTCCTTCTCCAGTTCATTTTACAGATGAGGAAACGGAGGCAAACAGTATTAAATGACTTGCCCAGGGTCACATAGCTATTAAGTGTCTAAAGCCAGATTTGAACTCAAAAAGATGAGTCTTCCTGCCTTTAACTCTAACCCCTACATATGTAGTAGACTTCATATAAATGTCAGTTATTATTATTAGTATTCAATATTATTTTCAAATTTTATACAAAGGCTTGGTTGTTTTTTAGTCACTGTAAAACCATAACATTCTATGATGCTTAAGACTTCTAAGAAGTCTTTCCTATACATGATTTTATTTGATCTCCAAAACAAGAATAGGGATAAGTATGATTGTCCCTATTTTCACAAAAACTGAGATATAGAGAGATCAAAATGACTCAAGCAAAGTTACCCACTTTGGTTACTCAGGCCAGAAATTAACCCTCAGTTCTCCTGACTCAATTCTTTGCTGCCATATGATATTTCTTCATCAAAATGTACTTCTAAAATGAAAAAAAAATAAAGAACTTTGACCTCTCTCTCACTCAAAGCTCCTACTGAATTTTCTTCATAGAAAGCAAATTCTGGGCTATCAGAGGAAATGACATCCAGCCAGGTTACCCAAGAGATATCTATACTCTGGGCTTTCCAAGAACCGTAAAGAAGATTGATGCAGCATTTTTCCACAGAGAAGAACAGAAAACATATTTCTTTGTGAATGACATTTACTGGAGGTAAGACTCAACTTGAAGCCATTTCTATTAAGTTTAAAGAGGCACATTATTATTTTCCCGCCAGTCCTTCACTGAAGTTCTACCCTGATACCTCATGACTCTAGGTTCCCAAAGGTTGTGACAGTGAAGCCGAACTCTGGCTTACCTTACTGAGCAAGGGCCTCCATTATAAGCCTTTACACTGAGTCTGCTGTCTGAGTACCAATATAGCTAAATTAGAGAGCCCAATTTGGTCAATGGATAATGATTTTTAATCTATATAATCTCTCTCTCTCTCTCTCTCTCTGGCTCCTTCAATTTCAAACTCCAGTAGAGATCCATAGGCAGGTTGCAACAATTGCTTTAAATCTCCATTTAGAAACCTCACTTTTACTGTGTAAATATAATTTTGAGGGATAAACTTGCAAATCTAAGACAGTTACACAGGACAAATACAATATTTGGGGGGCCTCAAAATATTTGACTTTTCTTTTCAAGACTGCTAAACATTTAGCCAGGATGACTCACCAAGCCAGTAGCAGGGCTAAAATGTCAGCCCAATTATTTGTGAACTGAAAGAAAGAAAAGGGCCTTCTCCAGAGGCTACATTAAATACCAATTTAGGAAAAATTAAAGAGTATAGTAAAAGATGGCTAGAAACAGACCTGGGAAAAGCTTCAAATGCTTGACTCCTTACCTGGCAACCTAAATAAATTCAGTAGAATGCACTGGCCTACACTACTGCGATGTGTCTTCAGCTTCAATAGGATAATCAGTCCATCAGTCAATAGATATTGATTAAGCACCTACTATGCAGAAATAAGTGATACGGAAACCAAATCGAACAATTCATTGTTTTCAAGGACCTTGCATTCTAGACTTTGTTCATTTTGTTTTGATTAGGTATGATGAAAAGAGACACTCCATGGATCATGGCTATCCCAGACAGATAGCAACCGACTTTCCAGGAGTTGACCAGAAGATTGATGCTGCTTTTGAATCATATGGTAAGGCATTATAGATTTCAACAATGACAAAGCACACATTATTTTCTACTTGATTCAACTTCTGGCTAGACTGTGACACTTTCTACAAATTTAAAATGTGGTAGAAAATTAAAGCAATTAGGTAATAATTCAGATTCTCTTCTCTAGCTTTTCTCTCCACTTCCCCCCAACAACTTTGGCACAATTAAGTTTCTCTTTGAGACGACAGTATTGGTTGCCGATAATTTTATAATAATTAATAATTTTATAATAATATAATAATTATTGCTGATAATCATAATATATAATCTAAATAACTAAATATTATTTATTATATTTACATATAAAAATAATATATTAAATATATATTCTATATTATAATTATAGTAGTATAATTATTAAAATTATACATTAATATTTAATAAAAATAGCAATTTTAAACTTCATTTTGCATGTAGACAAAAAGTATATTGCTTTCTCACTAACTCACACATTGAGTTACTATATATTATATTCTTTTATGGGCATACAAAAACAGGAAAGTCTTCATTATAGTAACTTTTGGGAAAAAAACCAAAAGGGAACCATGAAAGATCAGCTAGGTGATGCAGTGGATAGAGCGCTGGGCCTGGAACTAGGGAGACCTGATTCCAAACCATTGTCAGACACATGCTAGCTGAGTGACTCTGGGCAAGTCACTGAGCTTCTTTCTGTCTTTCTTCATCTGTAAAATGAGGATATTATAGCAGGACCTACCTCACATGATTGTGGTGATGACCAAATGAAATAATATGTGTAAATTGCTTGGCACCTAGCACATCGTAGGTACTTAAAAAATGCTTTTTGTCTTCCTGTGCATGGAATTTTCTAAGAAAAGAGCAAAATAGACTTGGAGTCAGGAAATTTGAGTTTAAATATAGTTCTGATGATTACCAATTGTGCGATCTTGAGCAAGGGACTTAACATCTCTGAATTTTAGTCTCTTCATTTGTACCATGAGAGAGTATTGGATTAGATTATTTCTGAAATCTCTTCCCGCTCTAATTCCTGGTTTAATAATTCAATTCTACAAAAACTTATCAGAAGGATTGAGAAAAATCTCTTTGAGCATTAGGAGAAAGGGAAGCAAAGAGAGAAAAATTCCAGTTTAAATTCTGAGAAGATAATGTCTCATTCTGGGGTTATGTGTGTTCTCTAAGTTTTTGTTCGTTAGAAAAAAAAAACTGATTGCTTCTCTTGCTTTTACTTCTAGGGTTCTTCTATTTTTTCAATGGATCCTCCCAGACTGAATTTGATCCTAATGCTAAGATGGTGACCAGAACCCTGAAGAGTAACAGCTGGTTTAACTGTTAAGAGAGATGGTCATAAAATGGGGACATCATCAAAGCCAATGGACTAAGTTCTTCACTAAAACCACTGAGAATGAGAATGGTTCATTTTCTGATGAATGTGCAGGGAAGACAGAATACAAGCCTTTTATGTGTGCCTTGAAATTGTGTTAATTTATTGTGTCCCATCAAGTTGGGCTATATTTCTCTCTTTTTTCTCTTTACAAAGTTTCTGCTGATACAGAGGAAAACACTCATGTGAAATAGACAAAAGAATGTGCAATAATAAGTTATTATTTGTTATTCAATAAAGATTTGTGCATATAATTTACTTTCATTGGTTCAAAAATCAATCATTTCATAGAAGTGCGAAATTTCAGATTTGGAAAGGTCTTCTAGGTCAAAACATACCACGAAAGTGATCTGGTCTGCAAGGTACTGTCAAACAGCCATCAAACCTTGCCTTTAAACCTCTAGTCAGGGAGCTTATACTACCTTCCAAAGAAGCCCATTCCATTTTTGGATACCTCTAACTGATAGTATATTGTGAAGGTAGATTATAATTGCTAATAACATTTAATATGTATATGATGGCTTAAGATTTACAAACACTTTATATATGTTGGGCAGATAGGTTCCACATTGGGCTGGCAAGGGGAAAGATCATCTGGCACCTGAGGAGGGGAAGAGGGCAGAGGGAGAGATACCCCAGAGACTGCCATGGGGATGGGGCCTAGGGCCTGAGGCCTGAGCAGGTACCCCCTTGGGGGCCACAAAGGGAGGTACTTCAGCAAGACTGAGGCTGGGGCCTAGGAAGAGAAGGGGGATGAAGCCTTGGGGGCCATAAAAGGGGGGTCATTTAATTGTCCCTTATTCTCCCTTTGTGGGGAGGCTCTAGCTATGAGCATCTTACAATCTTTCCTGAGAACAGGGTTTTAAAAGAGCTAGACAAAGGCTATTATGTAGGAAACTTCTATCCATTTTCCTTCTCTGCAATAGTATAATTCCATCTTCAAGAGAATATTAGTTTATAAAATTCCAAAGATGGGCCACATTTCATGGCCCTTTAGGTGATACTGAGACTAAACAGTGTGGCAAAAGAACACCAACTTTTTCAAGTTTTTTAGAGAACTAAATTTTGCCCAATTTTGTAAAAAACAACCCAAAGGAGAACTCTTAGAAATTGAAAAAGATCGACCTATTATAGGCATGGGAGCTGGAAGTCCCATCCTCCATAAAACACAAAAAGGTACCTGAAGCTTTCCCAATTTCTTAACACTGAGAGAACTGAAAGAATCTGGCATACACTTTTGAATACTGCATCTGTCCCTGCTCTTTGTGCTTCAGAAAGTGTGCCTGGGTCCATGGCCTCCAACATAACCACTGGACTGAAAACCTGTCCAAGACAACCTCCTAGCTGTCTGACCTACTGGGACTGACAGGACAGGCCCAGAAAAATGTTTCCAAGGGAGAGAAAAATGTTGCAGAGGGAGAAGGGGATAAGGAGACGGGAAGACTTACATACCTTCCAGTCTTGACTGGAGAAGAACTTGAGATTAGTAGTTTTTCCTGGTTGGAGAACCATATGTTGAGGTCAGGGAACCATCATGATGAGGTTTGGGTGCTCAGGACTCCAAAATACCAACATGTCAGGTCCTGCTGAATGAATTCAACTCAAGCCTTCTTACATTCAAAGTAAAACAAAGTTTATTAAAGATTCGCCATACTGGGTTGACTCTTAAGGAGCTTGAGCATTTGTGATGCTTGTATTGACAAGCCGGCCAGATAGAATATCAGCTAGACAGAATCTGAGCTCCATCATGGAAGGAGAGATGAAACTTACATACAGGAAGACTGTGGGAGAGATCTGGGGATGGTCTAGTCTTGATGAGACTGGGGTAACTAGTGATGTAATTAAGGGTTGGAACAGCTGGAGGCAATTGGGAGGTATCAGACAATGGAGGGCTTGGGGGGGAAGCAGGTGGGGAAACCCAGAGGTAACAGACAATGGAGGGCCAGGCTAGGTTAAGGGTAACAGATTTGAGTATGAAAGGTCAGATTAAGTAGGATGATTCAAGGAGCATTCAAGGTGATTCCCAGAGTCTGTACCCCATCATTATGACCTTCATTTTGTTCATTTTATAGGCATCTGAGTCCACAAGTTTTATTATTGCCTCTTCTCCTGGTTATTGTGAATGACTGTTTCTCTACTAATACTCCTTTTTCTGTTATAACTGCTACTTTCTCTGACATCTGCCTTGGTAGATACATGTGGGCAATTGTAATCTTTCCTCTTTATTTTCATTTTAAAGCCCTTTTGACTGGATCTGCAAATATCTACACAAACATATACTTTATTGGCCCTTGTTTGATCTATTCCATTCCTGGACAAGGATATGGTAACCCTTTATTTTAAGTCTTGTCTAAAAATCTAATTCTCAGATAAAAAATTCACATGTGTATATTTAAAATCTTTTTGTAAAATCCAAGTGCAATTAAAAATATTTAATGACCAATTCCGTCAAAGATAAAAACCAATAGAGAGGTAATTTATTTAAATTTTTAATGAACAAAGAAATCAATTTATTCTAATATTTTGTTTCTTTCCATATAATTCACCCTACTAGGCTAAGTGACTTTAATAGAAGATAAAGTATATTTTGGTTATTTTAGTTTAAGGCTATAACATTTGTTTGAAGAACATTTTATATATTAATAATATATATTAATTTGAGTAGTAGACATTTGTACTCAAACATCACTCATTGAATGATTTTCATGTTAGTATCATTGATGTGTTCAGCACCTTAACACAGCTTCAGAATTTGTTCATGGAACTAGAAAACTAGGTGATCTTTGTATATGCAATGACTGTGAACATGCTGAAACTTAATGATTTTAAAACTTAACTTTATAAAACTAATAAATTATATATCCTTAGAATTTTATAAATTATTTGATCTCTATAGAATTAAAGTTATTAGTATTTTAACTTACATACATACTTAGAGACACTGATATGCCCTTAATATGCTTCTACAACAGCGTGAAGTCTATACCTGCCTCATACCTCCCTTTCCCAACCAGAAAGGGGAGGGCTAAAAAAACCTCCAGCCTGCTTTCTCTCTCTGTCTCTTTTTCTCTCTCTGTTTCATTTCTCTTTGGAAGCGAGGGCAGAAGAAGGGGAAATGCCTAGGGGACAACCAGGCAGGCTTTTGGGGAGCCACAGAGGTGACCACAACTAATAGAAATGAAAGACAGGCTACCATAATATATTAATTCTAATAAAATGAAATTTAATCAACGTCATAGAGATTCTGGAGTGGTTTGCCATTTCCTTCTCCAGTTCATTTTATAGATGAAGAAACTGAGGCAAATAGGGTTAAGTAACTTGCCCAGGGTCATGCAGCTAGCAACTGTCTGAGGTCAGATTTGAACTCAGGAAGATGTGTCTTCCTGACTCTGGGACTGGCACTCTATCCACTGCGTACACCTAGCTGTAACCCTGGACAACTCATTAAACCTCAGTGAGCATCAGTTTTCTCAGCTGGACTTCAATATCACTGAAATTCCTCCCAGTAGTGACACTCTATGATTCTGTTAAGGAACAACACCTGAACAACCTTTTGTTAACAAGGTTTTTCTGTCCTTTGCTTTACATAGGGACAATCATTTTGCTATTAGCAACAAAACTAAAGGACTTTTTTTCTTTTTGTGTGTGTGAGAATATAGTGTAGCATCTGGATATGGAGTTAGGAAGAACTCAGTTCAAATTCTGCTTCCAATATGGACCAGTTGTGTGACACTAGACAAGTCATTTAATCTCTCTGTTCTTTTTTTTTTTAATCTATGAAAGACGGTTAGACATCTTTCACCAAAAGGTCCCTTTTTGCTTTAAATCTATGATCCTATAATATTTCCTAGCACATATGATTATCATAAAAAGTTTCCTACTAATCATTTGCTTCGAAGACAGTATTAACATTGGTTTCCATTTTGGGGAAATCATTTATATCATTTTTTAATTATCTACATCCATAGATTGACTGAAATTATTATAATTTATCAGAAAAGAGTGTAAATATTGGGAGATAAAAAAAAAAAAAAAACAATCAGCCAACCAGATCAAATCCATTATGATAGGCACTAGCGGCTAGGAATGTATACACATCTATAATTAAATACACACACAACATAAGCACATAACTCAATAAATTATCCATAAAATGAGACATCGTGGGATTAGAAGAGCCATAGGGCCCCTTCTAGTTCTAACCCTGTTATAAAATAAATTCCTGGACATGTTCCACCGTATGTTCTGCTTAAGTGAAATATCTTGAATGATAAGGTGTTTCAAGAGTCTAAAGGGAGCTGATTATATTCATCTTCATCAATCATGAAGTAAACTGGAATAAATAGAAAGAAAAATGAAGTAGGAGCCAGGAGACTGCCTTTAAATCTGTCCATATCACTATCTTTGTGAAAACTTGGGCAAGTCTCATCAGGTCTCTGGACTGGATCTTTTTCATCTGTAAAATGAGGGATTGTATTATATGACCCCCTAAAATGACTTAAATTTTTAAAAATAGTATCAGTCCTCCAGTTATTGCCCATCCCTAGGACTTAGTAATAATCAACATCTGATTGATGATAATTGATTAGTCTGGGGAAACACCTAACGGATTATGCAGATATTGAACAGGACACTTTCTAACTGTCCCTCCATTCTATGAGATATGGAGATATTTCAAGCATTTATAATAATTCCAGAATAATTCTATATATCACTTATATATAAATCTGGTTGGATCACACCTTTCCTCCCCTATGGGTGGTGTCTTTTTGCTTTGCTTGTCTTTGTTCTTGAAAAGGACCATGAAATCAGGGAGATGATGCCATGACATGCAAGTGAATTAGATTTAAGTGAGGGAGACCATGCAAAGTCCATATTTTTTCTAAGATCATCGAGCTCATCATTTCTTGGAGCACAGTAGTATTCTATCACAATCATATACCACAACTTGGTTAGTCATTCCTCAATTAATGGGCATCCCTGTTAAATTTTCTCTCCCTCCCTCCCCTTTCCCCTGCCAAAGATGGCATGCAATCTGATGTAGGTTCTCCATATACATGCCTATTAAACGTATTTTCACATGTCATGCTTTATAGAAGGATTAGAATGAATGGGAGAAACCATGAGAAAGAAAAAAACCCCACCACAACAAAACAGTAAAAAAAGAAAATTTTCTGCTTTGCTGTGTATTCAGACTCCATGGTTCTTTCTCTGGATGTGCGTGGCATTTTCTATCATGAGTCCTTTGGAATTGTTTTAAGTTCTTGTGTTGCTGAGAAGGGCTAAGTCTACCAAACACAGTCATTTCACACTGGCTGTTACCGCATACAGTGTTCTTCTGATTTTGTTCACTGCACTCAGCATCAGCTCATATGAGGCTTTCCAGGTTTTTCTGAAGTTCTCCTGTTCATCATGTCTTATAGCACAATATATTCAATTATAGTCATATACCACAACTTGTTCAGTCATTCCCCAGTTGATGGGTGTGCCCTCAATTTCCAGCTCTTGGCCACCACAAAAAGAACTGCTATAAATATTTTTGCACATGTGGTTCCCTTCCCCATTTTTATGATCTCTTTGGGATAAAGCCCTGGAAGTAGTATTGCTGGGTCAAAAGGTAAACACATTTTCTGTTGCCCTTAGGCATAGTTCCAAATCGCTTTCCAGAATGGTTGGATCAGGTCACAACAGTTTTATAGCTCTTTGGGAATAATTACAGTTTGCTTTTCAAAATGGTTGGATCAGTTCATAGTCCTACTAACAGTGATTTAGTGTCCCAACTTTTCCATACCCTTTTCCTCTTCAATCATTTTAGTCAATCTGATAGGTGTAAAGTGAAGCCTCAAGGTTGTTTTAATACGTATTTCTCTAATCAACTATGATTTAGAGCATTTTTTCACATGATTATAAATTGATTTGATTTTTTCATCAGGAAAACTGTCTGATCATATCCTTTGATCATTAGGGAAATGAGTCGTATTCTTATAGATTTGACAAAGTTCCTTATATATTTTTGAAATGAGACCTTTAGTCTGATAAACTGTCTATAAAATCCACTCCCCCTCAATTTTCTGCTTTTCTTTTGATCTTGGCTACATTTATTTGAAATATTTTAATTTGATATAAATAAATTTATCCTTTTTGCACCTAGCTCTGCTTTCTATCTTTTATAAATTGTCTATCCATAAGTCTGACTAGTCATATATTACATGTCTAATTTTTTTTTGTAATTATCTCTCTTTATCTAGGTCATACATATTCATTTTAACCTTATCTTGGTAAACAGTATAAGAGATTGGTCTATGCCCAGTTTCTGCCACACTTTTTTCCAACAATTTTTACGAAATAATGAATTCTTATTCCAAAATATTGACTTTACACTTCTCTAATACAAAGTTCTGGTGCAAATACAAAATACAAACTTCTCTAATACAAAGTATTTATTTGCTGCTGTAAATTATATGTCTACTCTATTCCATGGATCTACCTTTCTATTTCTTAGTCCATACTGGATAGCTTTGATAATTACCACCTTAAAATATAGTGTAAGATCTGGTATTGCTAACCTTCTTTCTTTTACATTTTCCCCCATTATTTCCTTTGACATTATTTCCTGATTTTTTGTTCTTTCAAATGAATTTTGTTATTCTTTTTCTAATTTGGTAAAATACTTTTGGTCATTTAATTGGGATGGGATTGAATATATAAATTAGTTTAGGTAAAGTTGTCATTTTTAATATTGGCCCTGCCAACCAATAAACAATTAATATTTCTTCAATTTTTAGATCTTGTTTTACTTGTATAAAAAGGTGATTTTTTATAATTTTGTCTTTGTTTTGGCAGACATTTTATAATGTTGAGTTATTTTAAGTGGGGTATCTTTTACTATCTCTTCTTGTTTGTGACATACAGGAATGCTGATATGTAGAATGCTGGCATTCTGGGAAGATAGTGTAGGTCGGAAATGTCCAGGCACTTCAGATTTCTTACAGAAACAGACAGAAAATCACCACCGAGTCAAAAAACAGTAGGCCCTTAGTGAAGCAGATTAGTCCTCAAGAGATTTCACCTCAGAACTTTACCTCACAAACTTTCATCTAGGAAACAGTAGACAGCAGAGTGGGAAAGATTGTTTCAAGAAGGCAGGCATCTGAAGTTCAATCTGAAGTTATCTTAGGTGAAAAAAAGTGGGTGAGGGGGTATGAGCACACATCTGTGAATGCTACACAGGAAGCAAGAACATTTTTGGAACAGTGTGGATGGAGCCCTAACTGTGGTTAAGGGAGGAGGAAATGGGCCTCAGAGGTTGAATCCCAGGACAGACTTCATAAAAAAAAACAGCAAGGAGGACCTGAAGTCTAGGGCAACATTACCCACAACTCAGGACTAAAACTTAATAATAATATTAAACTGCTAAAAATAAATAAGGGAAATTAAAAATAAAAATGAGTAAGCAAAGGAGAAAGAACTTGATCACTAATTTTTTACTCTGCTACGAAAAAGCATCTGGGTTCATATTTAGAGGAAGACAATGAGGTTAAAAAAAATCTATTCCTATCTCAGAGAGTAACATCAAATGGTCACAAACCCAACAAAGAACTCTTGGAAGAATTTAAAAAGGAATTCAAAAATCAAATAAAACAGAACAAGAAAAAGTTAGGAAAAAATAAAAACAATTCAAGAAAAATTGTGAAAAGAAAGTTAACCAATTAGAAAAAGAGATTAAAAAATCTTAAGAAAAGAACTCCTTGAAAACTACAATTGAGCAAGTAGAATTGAATGACATTATTAGACACCAAGAAATAATAAAAATAGAACAAACAGAAGAGAATCTGAAATATTTTATTAGGAAAGCAATTGATGCACAGAACAGGTCAAGAAAAGACAACATAAGATTTTTTGGACCATCTGAAAGTTATGATTAAAAAAGAATCTGGACATAATATTACAAAAAATTGTTAATGAAAAGTTCCCTGAAGTTTTAGAACAAGAAAGTAAAAGAGAAATAGAAAAAAAAATCTACCATTCACCATCTGAAAGAGATTCCAGGGGAAAAAAAAAAACTTACAGGAATGGCATAACCAAATTTCAAAATTCCCAGGTTAAGGAGAAAATATTTCAAGCCTCAAGAAAAAAATATTAAATATTGCAGGGAAACAGTCAGGATTTCACAAGATCTAGCAGTTTCTACATTAAAAAACCATATGTCTTGAAACATTGTATTTCAAAGAGCAAAGGAACTGGGATTGTATCCAAGAATAACTTACCCAGCAAAATTGAATATAATCCTGAATGGAAGAAAAAGTGGACATTTGATGAACTGAAAGACTTTCAGGTATTTGTAAGAAAAAGACCAATTGAGATCCAGAAGTAATGTAAGGAAAACGTTAAAGACTAATTATAAGGTACTCATTAAGGCCAAACTGTTTATTTAGGACATATGCAAATGTTATCAGTATTCTCAAGACTATTACTAAGGTAGTTTGAAATAAAGGTTGGGGTTGAGTTGTGAATGATGCACTGATTCTAAAAAACAAATTTGGGTTGTCTCATCCAAATGGGGCATGAAAGGAAGAACTAGTACAGAAGAAGCAAGTCAGGGTGGAGAGCTGGTGATGTTGGAACATTACTGGGTTGAAGAGGAAACAAAGGATACATCTGAAGAACTTTAGAAGTCTTCTGTATTTATAGAGAGGTGAGAAAACTGGGGGACAGGATGGAGGAGGGATTTTTAGAAGGGTGGATAGACTAAGATTAGGAAGCTGGGGTGGGGAGAAAATGAGAGAGGAACTTTCAGAGAGATGGGTAAAATAAACAGTAAGAGGGTAAGGAAGAAGATAAGGTGACAAGAATAAACAAAGGTTGAGAAGGAAAATGGTGAGTAAAAATAAGATGGAGGGCAATTCACAACTAGTGATTATAACTTTAAATATGAATGGGGTCAACTCACCCATGAAACAGAAACAGGTAGCAGAATGGATTAAAAATCAAAGTCCAACAGTATATTCTTTACAAGAAACACATTTAACAATGAGCGATGCCCACAGAGTTAAAGTGGAGGACTTGAGTAGAATTTATTGTGCTTCAGCTAATATAAAGAGCGTGGGGTGGTAGTTATGATCTCAGACAAAGTTATGGCTAAAATATATTTAATTTAAAAAGATAAACAGGGTGGCTATATTTTATAAAGGGTACCATGGGCAATGAAGCAATAGCAATGCTGAATCTATATGCATCAAATACTATAGCATCTAAATTTTTAAAAGTTAAATGAATTACAGATGGAGCTAGATAATAGTACTATAATAGTCGGGGACTTTCATCTTCCCTTCTCTGAACTAGATGCTTCTAATAAAAAAAGAAAGAGGCAAAGGAAGTGAATAGAATTTTAGATAAGCTAGATATGATAGATATCTGGAGAGAATTGAGTGGAAATAGAAAGAAATATACCTTTATCTCAGAGGTTCATGGTATATTTACAAAGGATGACCATGTATTAGTACATAAAGATTTTATAATTATAAGCAGAAAAGCAGAAATATTAAAAGTATGCCTTTTAGAGCATAATGTAGTAAAATTATACTTAATAAGAAACCAAGGAAATATAGACTAAAAACTGATTAGAGATTAAATAGTCTAATTTTAAAGAATGAATGGGCTAAAGAACAACCAATCATTTCATTAAAGAGAATGGCAGTAATGAGATAACATGTCAAAACCTGTGGGATACAGTAAAAGCAGTGATTATAGGAAAATTTATGTCTCTAAATAAACAATAAAGCAGAGAAAAAACAGACTGATGAATTATGTAATTTTAAAAAACTAGAAAAAGAATAAATTTTAAATCTGCACTTAAACACTAAGAATTAAAAGTTATAGTAATAAAATTGAGAGTTAAAAAGTCCATTGAATTAATAGATAAAACTAGGAGTTGATTTTATGGGAAAAATAAAATAAATAATTAGTTAATTTGATTAAGAAAAGAGAAAGGAAAACCAAATCACTATTATCAAAAATGAAAAGGGTGAATATATCACTAACAAAGATGAAATTAAAAATATCACAAAGAGTTAATTTGCTTAATCATATGCCAATAAATCTAACAATTCAAGTGAAATGGAAAAACATTTACAAAACTATAAACTGCCCAGATTAGCCAAAGAGGGAATAAAATGTCTACATAGACTTATGTTTAGAAAGATAAATTGAACAGGCTTCCTAAGAGAAAACTACCAAGACCAGATGGATTTATAAGTGAATTCTATCAAATATTTAAAGATCAACTAATTCCAATATTAAATAAATTGTTTGAAATAATAAGCAAAGAGGATCCTATCAAACTTCTTTTATGAAACAAATATGATATTGATACCCAAATCAGAAGAGTAAAAACAGAAAAAGAAAGTTATAGACCAATTTCATTAAGTTGTATGGATGCAAAAATCCTAAATAAAACACTAGCTAAAAGGTTACAACAATATATTACAAAGATTATATATTATGATCAATTGGGATTTAAACCAGAATGCAGTGGTTGGTTTAACATGATGGAAACTATTAACATAACTGATTGCATCAATAATAAAAGTAAAAAAATGATTTCATTGATAGATGCAGAAAAGGTTTTTTGATAAATTGCAACATTAATTTCTATTAAAAACACATGAAATTATTGGTATAAATGGATTTTTCCTTAAATTGACAAAAAACATTATCTAAAACGATCATCAAGCATTATTTGTTTTATTTTGTTTTTGAAATGAAGCACTGAAGTGACTGGCTTCCAAAGAGCCCTGTGCCCACATTCAGCCCATAAAGGCAGGAGCAGGCTATTCTCTCCACTAAAAATGTGCATTTTAATTATCATTTAAGTTTGAGGATACATCATTACCAAACAGTGTTAGCTTCTATAAATCCCTCACTTCTAAGCCTGCCTCCCTCCCCCTCTCCAAAACATTATTTGTAATGCGGATAAACTGGAATCCTTCTGAGTAAGATCAGGTGTGAAACAAGGACGCCCACTGTCATCAGTAGTGTTCAGTATTGTACTGGAAATCCTAGCAATATCAAGAGAAGAAAAAGAAATAGAAAAAATCAGAGAGGATGGGGTAATAAAACTATCTCTTTTTGCTGATGATGTTATACTTGGAAAATCCCCAAGTAATTAAAAAGTTAATTGAAACAACTAATAATTTTTGCCAATCCTTATTAACTACAAAGAAGTATATTTTTCTAATATCATAATCAAAGACAGCAGAACTAATGTTCTTCACAGTTGTAGGGAAACCACAGGTATTGTAAGTATCAGCATAGCCTGGTAGTTCATCTGTCCCTTCTAGACTCACCAGTTGCTACCTATAAACCAAGAATCCACAGTGCACTAAATTTGTGATCTATTAAATACTAAGGTAATTCTGAGATAAAATGCTAATTAGTTGTACCTTTCTCTTTTCTTCATGTGAAATTGCTTTTGTTAAAACATAATCATAGGACTTTACATTTGTCTTTGGTCAATTTCATCATAATGTTTGGTCCATTTTTCCACTTTTAAATTTTTGTGTGTTTGTGTGTTTCCTACTTCGCTATTCAATGGAGTAGCTATTTCTCTCAGTTTTGGCTTATTTACAGACTTGATAAGCATTCCCTGCCCCATCTATCTCAGGAACAAAAATATTGGAGAGCACAGGACCAAGGACATATCTTCCATGTGCTCCACTGAGGACATCACTCCACGTTAATTTTCAGTTCTATTAAGAACTGCTCTCTCAGTCTGATCATTATCCAGTTCCAAATCCATCTAATGATACTGCCATCCAGCCCATATTTCTCTACCTTTTCCACAAGATTATTATAAGAGGTTTTGCTAAGAGACAGATTATTTGATCAAGCCTAGGTAAACTATGCCTCCATCAAGCCTCTGATCTATCTGCTGCTCTACATTATTGCAATGGGTAGAGGTTGAATTTTCAAGAGCAGTTTAGTATTGTGCTCCAGTTGTTCACACACAAACTCAAAGTACCTGCGGACCTAACAGCCTCAAAATTACAAAGTCAACATATTTGGATTATAACAGCTGATCTCACAACGTAAAACCAAGGCATGTATGTGTTTGCATGTGCAAGGTGCCAAAAAAAATATATAAAATGCAAAAATAGAGTATAAAATGCAACAAATCCTAACCCATTATGAAAGTAACACAATTGAAAGCTATATGTATATATATATATATATGTTGGATGATATATATATATATATATATATATATATATATATGTTTGAATACCCATGTATCTATATAGGCCAATAATTAGGCTAGTTTCACAAAGTCTCTTTTCTCTCGAAACTGAAGTATTTAATTCATGTTCATAAGATTATCAATCATCTTATTACCTTTTTCTACATGTGCTAAACATCTGGATATCTGCTAGCAGCCAGATGTTTGGCATGATGTGTCACAGCCTGGAATGGAGCATACGTGACTGTGACTGAGTCAGATAGAAGCAAACTCTTTGGTGCTGTTCTGTTCCTGGTAGTTCATTTCCTAACTATATTCTGTTGAGTAGGGGTTTGGGAGGAAACACAAGAATTACCACTAAAGTTGTTACTAGGGAATAGCACTAGTCCATTTCTTGTCAATCTGTCTCCCGTCTCTATTTGTAGGGGTGTATGAGAAAGATTTTTGGTTGTATCGAGGGATCAGATAGCCTAGATCTTTCTTTTTCATGCCTTGTCAATCTGGCTCTAGTGTCTAGATTTTCTGCCTGAGGGTCTGGAATATGTTCCAAACAAACTGTTACAGCATGAAAATTCATGTTTCACAATTCCAGTGACATAAACAGAAAAAGCTACTCACGTAGCCATTTAATTTGGATGAGGCAGAAACACCTTGTGCCATTTCATTAGTGACTATTAACTCGGAATCATTCTGATGATCTGAATCAGATCTTTGGAGAAAATCCCACAGAGGAAAAGGAATCAGATCATTCTGCCTCCATGGCCCAAGTTACTGATTGTATTATTGAGGGAGAAATCAGAAATATCTTTAGAGAACTTAATTAAATCGACTCTTGTTATTTCACAAGTAGCTTTAATCACACTTGTCAGGTTTGTCCAAAAGATAGAAAAATGATTTCTATCCGGTGTTGTGGAGGAAAGACTCAGTAGGATATAGACCCTGATTTGAGAAAGAGGTAATAAATTCAAATATAATTGCAAACAATCATGAACAGATATCCAATCTAGCCCCACTACTTATTACCTATAAACCAAGAATCCACAGTGCGCTAAATTTGTAATCTATTAAAATACTAAGGTAATTCTGAGATAAAATGCTTCTCTAAATTCTAGAATATACCTTGGTTTTGCCCTTTCTCTTATCATACAATAAAATGTACTGAGTTGCCTGTTGGTAAGTTTCTTAAGAAGAAATAAATTAGCAAGTATTCTTCAATATATTCCCCTTTTTATCCCTTTCCATTGGTAATAGTTGATTTGAAATCAGAACATTAGCAAAGGGCTAAGACTGGAAAAGGATTGCTACCATGAAATCTGTGAGTCTTGGCTAGATCATCTAGTCTTTATCACCATATTCAGCAGCTGTAGGGCATCAACTTGCTGTCTTCTCCCATCTCCTATTGTATTTTTCATTTTTTGCTATTTTTTTACCCCTAATATTTGTACTCTGGTGTGTTACCTGTTTCTAAGCTGAAAAACTCACAGGCCCTGGGATCACAATCGCTACTTAAATTTTTTATTAGATTACTAGAAGAGCTCAAACATCTACCAAAACTACAAAAGTGTTTTCTACATTAATGATGCACTTATTTTTGTAAGAAGATAAACTGGATTCTAGTTCTTGGTCCCCTTCTCTTCTCCCTCTATATTGTGTTACTTTGCGTTCTCATTAGTTCCTTGGGTCTAGTAATCATCTCTATGTAGATGATTTCCAGATGTATATATTCTCTAATTTATCTCCTCAGCTAGAGTCCGAGATTATCAATTGATTTTTGGACATCTCAAACTCAGTATGATCAGAAGGAACTAATTATCTTTCCCTTCCAAACCCTCACCTCATCTCAACTTTTCTATTTCTATCAAATGAACCACCATCTTCCCAGCTAGTTTGGTTGCCCACCTTGAAGACATCCTCTACTCCTAACTTGTACTCATAGCATATGTTCAATAATTTGTCAAATCTGATAATTTTTATCTTCATAATTACTTTTCTATAAATTTTCATCTCTTTCCTCACACCACAGTTACTCTAGTACAGGCCTTAATCATCTCTTTCTGGAATACTCTTAAGATGTCTCAAGTCTCTATGCGCTCCAATCCATCCTCCAACTCAGCTACCAATGTAACTCCTAAAGCTCATTTCTGACCATGTCACCTCCCTAAACCCAATCAATAAATTCCTATGGCTCTAGGATCAAATAAAGTCTTTTTGTTTACATTTGTTACCTTTAATAACTTAGTTCCTTCCTAAATTTCTGGCTTCATCACTTTACTCTGTTTCATAACTTCCGGTATCCAGTAATACTGACTTCTTGCTGTTCAAATGTGATATTCCACTTGCAGTCTCCCATGCCTGGAATACTCTGACTCATTGTCTCTCTACCTCTTAGTTCCTCCAGCTTCTTCAATACTAATCTCAAATCCTACATTTTGCAGAGACTGTTCTTTCCTGTCCTCCCTGACTATGCAAGCACCTTCCCTCTGAGGTTATGTTCCACCTACTTTTTATTAGTACATCTACCCTCCTCCCCCAATAAAATGAGAACTCTTTGAGGATTGGGAATTGCATTTTCACTTTTCTTGGTATTCTAAATGCTTTCCAAGGTCTCTGGCATATAGTAAGAATTTAACAAATGTGTGCTGACTAAAAGACTGACTCTGCCACTAACGAGTTTTATAAATGACCTTAGGAAATGTATTTAAAGTCTTTGGACTTAATGGGTCTCCCCACCTGTAAAAGAAGGAGATTGGATTAGAGAGATTCCCGGTTCCCTTCTAGTTATACCATTCTGTGACTCTCTGGAAACTTTTTTTGACCTTCTGAAACATTTAAAAAGATTGTTATTTCCAGTAAATTCTGCCCTGTTAAATATTATATTACCTGCCTGTATATTGAGAAGGTATTATGGAAAAGAATAAAAAATTCAAGATTTGTTTTCAACATGCCATTCTTTCCTCCTTCTCCCTCCCAAACAAGACCACATCTGAGTTTATCTTTCACACTCAACAAAATGTGGAGAGAAGTTTAAAACATTTTGAATTAATGACTACATTTGGAATCAGAAGTCTAGGTTTTAAATCCTGACTCTCCTAAGAAAGGGACTTGCTAAGTCCCAAATCAACCCCTTTGAGTATCATTCTCCTCATCTGTAATAAAAATGAGGATATTAAACAACATGATCTCTAGGGTCACCTCCAGATTGAATTTTTTGGTTATATAATTCAATTGAACAATTTAATTCGATTATTTGACACTTGGTAGTTATGTGACCTAAGATAAGTCATTTAACTCTGCCTTAGGTTTCCTCATCTGTACAGTGAACTGGAGAAGGAAATAGCAAACCACTCCAGTGAGTGCTATTGCTATTTAAATCTTTAAATTTCAAATGGTGTCACAAAGAGTCAGACACAACTGAAATGATTGAATAATACAAACAAAATGAATGAAGTATTATGTTATATGCAGGGGACATAGTGATGAAAAGCAACATGGGCTCTGCCTCAGGGACTTTATACTGCACTGAGTATGGGGTAAGAATCAGCAGGCATGTTTAAGTATATTTGTAGGTATTATTTTATCCACAAAGTATAAATATATATTACTTTGTGTGTGTGTGTGTGTATGTGTGTGTACCTGTACAAGGGAAATGGTGATAGAAACGTAGGAGAGGAACAGACAAAGTGCTTTAGGGAAATCTGGGGTGAGAAAGATGACTATTACCTTGAGATACGTCCAAAACACAATGTGGCTTTGTGAAACATCAACATTTCCTGAATCCAGATTTTCTCTTCTCTGACACTTATTAACTGTGGGATATTTGACGTTTCTGGACTTCATTTAAAATATGTGGGAATTGCACCAGATTGGGAGTTCTAAGCCTGAGGTCCATGAATTTATTTAAAAATTTTTTTTGATAATTTTATTTAACTATAATTGCTTTCCTTTATAACTCTACATATTTTATTTTATTAAAAACAAAACTGAGAGAGAGAGACCATGGCAGACCAGGCTGCCAAAGATGAAGGTTAAAAATCCCTGGACTAGATGATCTCATAGGTCCCTTATATCTCTAGCTCTATGATCATATTCCTAAAATTCCCTCTCTACGTTAAATGCTCTTGTCCCAGGTCCTAAGGGGTTTCTGTGTGTTGGGAGTGTGTGTGGGCAGCACTGTATGTACACACAGGTCTTTTCTTGTTTTCATTCTTAGAGAAACTGAGCATTTGATTTGGTTTCGCAAAATACCCTCCTGAAGAATGTTTACTCATCCTTGCCACTGGGTTATTTAAAAATACACAGTTGTTTTGCTTTCTAGGTTGGACACTAGGTGGAACAAACCCATGGAGAACAGAGTTCTGGGATACTCTTTCTGGAATTGGCCAGTACTGCATATGGCCACTTAGTTCCTGGGTTCCTAGGTGATTTGTAGCATTCATGTTCCCCAGTGGGAGATCTTATATTTTACTGGAAGTTTTTTTAAAAGGCTATGATTTTGTAATGACTTCATTTGTAGAAGGAATTTTTGGAGAGGAAACTTCTTTTACACATGTAGATTGACATCCCCTCTGTAATTTATAGTCTTATAATCATACTCCATGCCAATTCCAGGTGGTCCTAATGGTGATGTCTTACAGGAACAAGTAAAGATAGGTTCTATGCCAGCATACATGTTGGGATAACCTGCCATCCTCTTTGACAGAATACTTCAGCTGAGCTGCGGAGTTAGCCTCTTCCTACTGTGAACATTTCTCCCACAAAGTTGGATTTTGATATGAACTACACATACACAGCAGAAATTGGGGCAATATTCACTGCTGAAAACAAGGACCACTATTGAGGGTCTTCACACTGTCTAATGGGGGCCCTATCACAAATCTGTTGAAGGGTGGGAGGCTGACTCTTATCTTTGTATTGCCCATGTTTGGCATCCCTGTAGGATGTGCGATTGTCCCAGTTCTGGTCTAAATAAATAAATCTCTTCTTTACTTTAGCTCACTAAGGACAAAGGTAATGTTATTTTCCAAAAGGTTTTTTCCCCTAGCATTTAAGGGAAACATAAAACAAAATACAGGCTAGAGAAATTATGAATTTACAGGACATGGAAATGTTCAGTATTCAAAATATAGCACTGGCTGTCTGGTACAACCCTCCAGGCAACTGACCATCTTTAATTACATCAAGGCTTTGCTTCCCAACGCAAGCCAGCAGCAGTGATTACTGGAAAGGTACCGAGGCATGGTGCCATCCAACTAACTCTTAAATAAAACTAACTTCTTTTACAACTTCAGAACTAACCTTCTCCCTACCCAAACTTCCATCCAAAGTCTAACTTGAGGCAGCTTCTCAAAATCCTCAGGTCATCTGAAAAACTAAGAAGACTGATGTTTGTGGAGCTCAATGAACAGTTCAGCCCTTTCAGTCAACAGCAGACATTTTTTATTTTAAACATATAGTGACATTAATATACTATCGTTAAAGATGTTGAAATGGAGTTTAACTAAACTTTGAAACTTAGTAGCTCCATCTTCATTTTAAGCAATTACAGAACTACTTTAGTTTTCTGGGAAAGCAAAAACTGTAACAATGTTGATCTGGGAAAATCCCCTATCCTCTATTGACTATTTGAACAGAAATTTCTTAGCTATATTGTCTGAACTATATATTACTGATATACTCTTCCAATTAGCTGTACCTTTTTGAAGCAGGAGCTTTCTAATGATTAAAATGTTTTTATTCTTATGAATTTTTGTGTCTTGTCAATAAAAAATGTTGTCACCAAATATGTTATTAGTATAGACAATCAGAAGAAAGTATTTCTTTTGATTTTGTTAATTTCTTCATAAAAGAATTTCCAGTGGAAAATCTATTTGAGTTTTTACTGAGCTCTCTCTCTCTCTTTCTCTCTCTCTCTCACTTTCAGTAATTATGGCTTTCATTGACTCTAACAATATCCACCTTTCTAAGAATGATATTAATGTCATTCAAACCATCCTTGGTAAATAGAAATACATCACCAAAAATTAATATTGATCACTATAAAGGTTTCTCATAGATGAATTAGTGATTTCATATTCAAAGAAATACACTTTCAGTCTAAGTATTTTCTTGTCTTGCAGCACACCAAGTTCACATTAAGTTCTTTGTTGTCTTTTAGGAGTTGCCAAAATCTCATCCAGTCCAATAAGACCAATGATGCCACAAGGCTGTGATAGGAAAATAATTTTTAATGCTGTTACCACAATCCAGGAAGAAAATTTTTTCTTCAAAGATAGATGAAAGCCAACTGCAACATTTCCTTCAGGGCTTTAGAATGTTTCCAACAATAATTTTGTCCCTAAAATGGTGAAGAAACCTTGCATAGCTTAGCATTGTCCATTTTTCAAATTAATTTTACAACCTTGTTCATTTTCAGCTTCAAACAACCCAATGAGGTAGACAGAAATGTATTATTCACTCTCCCTCCTCTCCTTTTTTCACAGCTGAAGAAAATAGAGAGAGTTGAACTGGTGTGCCCAAATTCACATCAGAATTATTTGATGACTGAAGAGACCTTTAATAAATAGGTTTCTTGATTCCATGTCCAGAGTTCTTTCTTTTGTTTATTATGATAAAGATTTTGTTCTTTTGTAAGAAGATGGGAGAGGTAGTAGAACATAGCTGATGAAGAGTAGGCCCCAGAGACAAGAAGATTTGACTTCAAGGCCTACCTTAGCTACCTACTTTCTGAGTGATCCAAGCTAAGTACCTAACTGTAAATCCTCAAGGTAGCTCTATCTCAAGGATTTTCCCAGATCAACATTGTTACAGTTTTTGCTTTCCCAGAAAACTAAAGTAGTTCTGTAATTGCTTAAAATGAAGATGGAGCTACTAAGTTTCAAAGTTTAGTTAAACTCCATTTCAACATCTTTAACGATAGTATATTAATGTCACTATATGTTTAAAATAAAAAATGTCTGCTGTTGACTGAAAGGGCTGAACTGTTCATTGAGCTCCACAAACATCAGTCTTCTTAGTTTTTCAGATGACCTGAGGATTTTGAGAAGCTGCCTCAAGTTAGACTTTGGATGGAAGTTTGGGTAGGGAGAAGGTTAGTTCTGAAGTTGTAAAAGAAGTTAGTTTTATTTAAGAGTTAGTTGGATGGCACCATGCCTCGGTACCTTTCCAGTAATCACTGCTGCTGGCTTGCGTTGGGAAGCAAAGCCTTGATGTAATTAAAGATGGTCAGTTGCCTGGAGGGTTGTACCAGACAGCCAGTGCTATATTTTGAATACTGAACATTTCCATGTCCTGTAAATTCATAATTTCTCTAGCCTGTATTTTGTTTTATGTTTCCCTTAAATGCTAGGGGAAAAAACCTTTTGGAAAATAACATTACCTTTGTCCTTAGTGAGCTAAAGTAAAGAAGAGATTTATTTATTTAGACCAGAACTGGGACAATCGCACATCCTACAGGGATGCCAAACATGGGCAATACAAAGATAAGAGTCAGCCTCCCACCCTTCAACAGATTTGTGATAGGGCCCCCATTAGACAGTGTGAAGACCCTCAATAGTGGTCCTTGTTTTCAGCAGTGAATATTGCCCCAATTTCTGCTGTGTATGTGTAGTTCATATCAGAATCCAACTTTGTGGGAGAAATGTTCACAGTAGGAAGAGGCTAACTCCGCAGCTCAGCTGAAGTATTCTGTCAAAGAGGATGGCAGGTTATCCCAACATGTATGCTGGCATAGAACCTATCTTTACTTGTTCCTGTAAGACATCACCATTAGGACCACCTGGAATTGGCATGGAGTATGATTTTGTACCTTACTCCCTTCAAGGTTAAGATCCTAAAATTTTGGAGCTGAAAGAGTTCTTAGAAAGCATCTAGTCTAGCTATCTCATTTTTACAGGGGTTCAAACTGAGACCCAGAACCTGGGATGGACAAATGACTTGCAACCTGGCTACTATACTCTTTCTACTACACTGGATTGCTTGCAGTATTAACAGAATTATAAGGGATGATTTCTTCTCTCAAGTAACTAACAAATTGCCGAATTGAGAGGAGGGGTGATATACATAGTTTCCCTATCCTCACTCCTTTCCTTTACTCCTGTCTTCACCACAAAGGAGGAAATTGACTTCAGTATTCCCTGGCAGGTAGTGCCAGTCCTTTCACTCATGAGAACGGGGATGTCCTGAGGGGCTCCTAGCCTTCTACAGATCTGGCTGAGAGGGAACTGTGTGTTATCTGACAGCATAACGTATAGAATATCTGGGCTATTTTAACTTTGAAGGAAAAAAAATGAAGAAACCTGTAATACAACAATGGAAGTAAAACTCCACCCAAATCCTATTAACCCCATAAATTAACATAGTTTCAATGAATTTCAAAACATATTGCAAAATCCATGTTTTTTTTTTTTCCTGTGTACTCTCTGTCTTCCCATAATTCACTTGTAGATATGGAGTCAGGTGAGGTTTAGTTATTACATGCTCAGATTTTGTGAGATTCGTAGGTATCCCCACCTTAACTTCAATAAACGTTTAAAAGCTCATTAAGCACTGCCTATCCATCTATTAGGTTCTACTCCCTCTCCACTCACTGAGGATCCACAGAGCTTGAAAGTATGATGATTGAACACAAAGGCTCCACCTGGACTGGAGAGATTGCTTCTCTAAAGTCAAGAATAAATGTTCCACTGTCATAAGCTGATTCTTGAAAACATCACCAGAATAAAACATTTTAAATGAACAGCCGGAAGTCTGTTCATGGCCATTTAAGACTGAAGGTATCTCCTTCAAACTTTTTTGTGGATGTGATTAAGTACAATGATCCAAAATGAATTCATACTCCAAATCCAGCTATCTTCCCAGTGTACCATGTTCCAAACTGTTGTGGGACAAATACCTTTTCTACAAAAGCAATATTAACACATCATCTCCTTTTCTTCTCCCTTTATTCATTTTTTATTCTGTTCCAATATGGCTTCTCACTTCATCACTCTAGCTTCTGCCTACAGAGTTATTCAATAATGGATGAATTGCTAAATCCAATGACTCTTTTCGCTGCTAGTACTTCTACTTGTGTTATTCTTTCTCAGTCTTGTTGGCCTATGATTCATAGAGTTTGGTGTATAGCCATGGATGAAACTCCCAAGTCTCTATCTTGAGTCCCCGTTTCTTTCTACACCCATTTTCTTATTGATCTCATTTCCCATGTGTTCAATGATCATTTCTATGTAGATAATTCTTCTATTAATATCCTTCCCTAGTTTTTTTTGTCAGCTTCAATCTCATATCACCAAATGTCCACTGAATATCCCCAACTATGTATCCTTTGATTTTCCAAACTCATCAGGCTCAAAATAAATCTAAAACATTCTCCCACATGTAACTCTCTTCCCATTTTCTTTATTGAAGGCACCACTGCCCTTCTGGTCATTGAAGTTCTCATTTTGGAGGCTGCACTCTTGCACAACCTCCATATTCATTCACTTGCCAAGTCTTTTCAATTTTCCCGCTCCAGAACTTCCCACATCAGTATCTTGTTGTGAGAATCAAATGAGATGTAAAAAGCACTTAGCACAGTGCCTAGCACATAGTAGGAGCTACAGAAATGTTTATTCTGCCCCCTTCCTTTTCTTCCTCTCTATTCATATGGCCCCCACCAGAGGTCAATCCCTCATTGCCTCTTTTGGATTTTTGTAGTAACCTTCTAATTGATGTCCCTGCCTTCAATCTCTCCTCCCTCTAAATGATTACTCATGAATAATCCTTAGCATGCTGCAGCTCCAATAGCTCCCTATTACTTCTAAGATTAAGTACAAATCCATCATTTGGGGCTCTTAAAGCGTTTCACAATATATGCTTCTACCCTGATTCCACATCTCTTACCCTCACATGCTCTATATTCTGGTCAAACTGACCAATTCATTGTTCTTTATATGCAACATACAATCTCCAGCCACCATACTTTTGTACAGGCTGTTCCCCCATACTCAGAGTGTCCTCCCTCCTCATCACTACCTCTTAGAATCTTTAATTTCCTTTGGGGTTCAAGTCATGTATAACCTCCTAAAAAGGTCTTTCATGATTCTCTCCTAGTTCTCTACTTTGTTCACATACAAAACATACAGGTTCCAAAAAAGTCTATTTCATGGAGAACTTATACAGGGAAAGTGTTCATATATGTGGTGATAAGAAGAAATGATACAAATACTCACAAGGTCTCTCTTAAGAACTCTGAAATTGATTGTGTGACATGGAAGACACTGGCACAGGACCACTCAGCATAGCATGCCCTCATCAGAGAAGGTGCTGTGCTCTCTGATCAAAGCAGAATTGAAACAGCTCAAAGGAAATGCAAGCTGTGAAAATTTGGAGAATAGACCCCAAAGGTTTGCACAGACTATTTGTGCCCAACTGATGGTAGAGAATTCCCTTCCCCCAAAAAAATCACTTTACATTTTCTTTACATGTTTTTATATCTAAGTATATGGTCTTATTTATGTGCTATTCATTTCCATCCAATACAATGTAAACACCTTGAAGGCAGGAACATTTTCTTTTTTGTCTTTCCATTATTAGTAAGCAATAGTTTCCAACATATAGTAGGCTCATAACAAATGCCTGTCGATTGTTTTTAAATCAATTTATTTTGTTTAAAATTATTTTAAATCAATTCACTTCTGGATCTTTCACTCTCTTTGAGCTGTGAGATTGAACGCAAAGACCTGTAAGAATAATTAGGATATTCTTATATTATTTTAAACATTAGTTCATGTCCTAGTCTCGAACTGGTATCCAGTAATTGTTTTGGACTCCTTAACATGGTGTCCCAGTAAGGGTTCAAGAGGACCTTGATTCAAATCCTGCCTCTAACACTTACTAATTATGTGACCCTAGGCAAGTCAACTAACCTCTCTCATCTCCAATTTTCTCATCTGTAAAGTGGGGATAATGACACCTACCTCACAGAAGGGTTGTGAGATTCAGTTGAAATAATTAATGTATGTGAATATTCACCGTTATTATTAATCATAACTGATTATTTTATATCTCGAGCCTATGAATCAGGTCTCAGGCTAATTATACTCTGATCAAATTTGTTTCTTCCTGACTTCTATATGACCTTGGGATCTTAGATAATTGTCCAGCTTAATTTATGTTAATCTAAGCATCAACTTCCTCATTTGTTAAATGGAGACAGAGATAACATCCTTATAGGATTGTCCTGAGACTCATTATACAAATATAACAGTTGTAAACCCCTTATAAATGTCAGCTCTCGTCAGCTAATTAAATGCATAGGGATAGAAAGCAAAAATCTGCAACAATATTCTTGAATGGAAACTATTTTTCCACTTTTCCATTTCCAAGTCCTTCTTGAGCTCTTCCAAGAGCTTGAAACCAATTCATATTCCCCTTAAGGTTTCAGATGTGAGTATACTGACAACGTTGTGCTCTCCGGAGTTTGTGTTTTGATCTTCCCTGTCACCAAGATACTTCTCTATAGTGGTTGTTTCTCTTTGTTGCTTTTTGCTCATGTTGTTTACCTTTCTTTCTGGCTTTTAAAGTTGATCTCTGTTTGTGGGGCACAGGGAGTCCCAGGGCCAATTATTTAGGACTAATTTGGATTTATGTGTGTGAGGAAGCAGGGGCCAATTATTTAGGACTAATTTGGATTTATGTGTGTGAGGAAGCTTAGCTTTTGTCCCAACTCTTGCTTCAAGTATAATGTGCATGGACATTTGGGCTCACAGAAATAGCTACTTTCTGGAAGAGCAGGAAATTTTTGCTGAATTGCAATTTCCTCCCTTCTATTTCCTCAGGCAAGAAGCACCGAAAGTTTTTGTGTCCTATTAGTTCAGCATTTATTGATATCAGCTGATGTCTTAGAAATACAGTTTTGAAGGTAAGCTAAATTTGCTTTCTAGACTCTTATAGTTGGGAAAGACCCCAGAAGTCATCCAGCCCAGACCAAACCATAAAAGAGCTCCCCATCACAAGTTTCCTACATGTGGTCATCTATTCTTCCCTTGAGGATTTCCAGGTTCAAGGAACTACCCTTTCTTGAGGCAGTCCACTCAACTCTACATTTGGCTGGTGCTAAGTGTTAGAAGCATTTCATTACAGTGATCTGAAACCTGATCTCTAGGACCAAGAAGAATAAATCTAATCTCTTTCCCACATTACTTGGCCAAAGCTATATTGTCTGTGCTAGCACTGGTCTCTGGCACATACTTAGTGCATGTTAACAGATTGACTAACACCTTCACTCTGGACCCCTGGCTTCTCTCTCTCTTTTTTTTTTTAATATAAATTTATTTATTTGACTTTTTACATTCATTTTCACAAAATTTTGGGTTCCAAATTTTCTCCCCATTTATCCGCTCCCCCCACCCCAATACCTTGAGCATTCTAATTTTCCCTATCACCAATCTGCCCTCTCTTCTATCATCCCTTCCTTCTCTTGTCCCCATCTTCTCTTTTGTCCTGTAGGGGCAGATGGCTTTCTATTCCCCATTAACTGTATTTCTTATTTTCTAGTAGCAAGAACAATACTAAACAGTTGTTCCTAAAACTTTGAGTTCCAAATTATCCCCATCCCTCCCTCCCCACCCATTCCATTTGGGAAGGCAGGAAATTTAATATAGGCCCTATCTGTGTAGTTTTGCAAATGACTTTGATAATAGTCGTGTTGTGTAAGACTAACTGTATTTCCCTCCATCATATCCTGCTCCCCATTGTTTTTATTCTCTCTTTTGATCCTGTCCCTCCCCAAGTGTTGATTTCAAATTGCTCCCTCCTCCCATTTCCCTCCCTTCCATCATCTCCCCCACCCTGCTTATCTCCTTCTCCCCCACTTTCCTGTATTGTAAGATAGGTTTTCATACCAAAACGAGTATGCATTTTATTCCTTCCTTTAGTCGATTGTGATGAGGGTAAACCATGTTTTTTTCTCAGCTCTCCTCTTTTTCCCTCCACTAAAATGTCTCCCACTTGCCTCTTGAATGAGAGATAATTTACCCCATTCCATTTCACCCTCTCTCCTCCCACTACATTTCTCTCTCACCATTTACCTTAATTTCTTTTAAAATATAGTCCCATCCTATTCAATTCACTCTGTGCTCTCTGTCTCTGTATGTGCATGCATATGTGTATGTGTGGGGGCATGCACATGTACATTTGTGTGCATGTGTGTGTATATGTATGTGTGTATGTGGTCCTACCAACTACCCAGATACTGAAAAGTTTTAAGAGTTACAAATATTGTCTTTCCATGTAGGAATGTAAACAGTTCACCTTTGGTAAGTCCCTTATGACATCTCTTTGCTGTTTACTTTTTCATGCTTCTTCTCATTCTTGTGTTTGAAAGTCAGATTTTCTTTTCAGCTCTGGTCTTTTCATCAAGAATGATTGAAAGTCCTCTATTTCATTGAAAGACCATATTTTACCCTGAAGTATTTTACTCAGTTTTGCTGGGTAGGTGATTCTTGGTTTGAGTCCTAGTTCCTTTGACTTCTGGAATATCCTATTCCATGCCCTTCGATCCCTTAATATAGAAGATCTTGTGTTATCCTGATTGTATTTCCACGATACTGGAATTGTTTCTTTCTAGCTGCTTGCAATATTTTCTCCTTGACCTGGGAGTTCTGGAATTTGGCCACAATGTTCCTAGGAGTTTCTCTTTTTGGATCTCTTTCCGGTGGTGATCGATGGATTCTTTCAATACTTATTTTGCCCTCTGGTTCTAGAATATCAGGGCAGTTTTCCTTGATAATTTCATGAAAGATGATGTCTAGGCTCTTTTTTTGATCATGGCTTTCAGGTAGTCCCATAATTTTTAAATTGTCTCTCCTGGATCTATTTTCCATGTCAGTTGTTTTTCCCATGAGATATTTCACATTCTCTTCCATTTTTTCATTCTTTTGGTTTTGTTTGGTGATTTCTTGGTTTCTCAGAAAGTCATTAGCCTCCATCTGTTCCATTCTAATTTTGAGAGAACTATTATCTTCAGTGAGCTTTTGAACCTCTTTTTCCATTTGGCTAATTCTGCTTTTGAAAGCATTCTTCTCCTCATTGACTTTTTGAACCTCTTTTGCCAATTGAGTGAGCCTATTTTTCAAGGTGTTATTTTCTTCAGCATTTTTTTGGGTCTCCTTTAGCAGAGTGTTGATCCATTTTTCATGCTTTTCTTGCATGTCTCTCATTTCTCTTCCCAGTTTTTTCTTCACCTGTCTAACTTGATTTTCAAAATCCTTTCTGAGCTCTTCCATGGCCTGATCCCATTGGATATCTCTTTTGGATGTTTAGAGTACAGAGGCCTTGGCTTCTATGTCTTTCCCTGATGGTAAGCATTGTTCTTCCTTACCAGAAATGAAAGGAGGAAACATCATGTGTTCCCCAAGAAAGTAGCCTTCTATGGTCTTATTTTTCTTCCCTTTTCTGGGCATTTTCCCAGGCAGTTACTTGACTTCTGAGATTCCTGTCCACCCCCTCCTAGATCTGCCCAGCTAGTGCTTGAGGTCTGAGATTCAAATGCTGCTGCCCAGCCTCAGGGCTTTCAGTGGTAGGCGTGGCTGCTATTCAATGTGAGCTTAAGTTCTGGTGCTCAGGTGGGGGCAGGGCCACCTCCCAGGCTCAGTTCCCTCAGGGGATTTATGGAGAGACCTTCAGTAATGGAGCTGAGCTCCTTTCTGCTCCGGGAGCTCCTGGCCGCCGCTGCCTCTGTTGCTGCCTCCCAAGGGGGCCTGAGTTATGGAGACACCCCGCTCCCCTCTCGGCCAGCCCAGAAGTCTCTCTCACTGACCTGTAGCGCCTGTGGGTGGAGGGACCTTCGTGGCCACCAGAGGTTCCGTCCCTGAAGCCTGCTCGGATCTGTTCTTCTCGGGGCCGCGCGGTCAGGGCAGCGCAGGGGTGGGCTCTGCTGTCCGGTGTGGGACGGCCCTTTGGTGCACTGAAAATAGCCTAACCATTTCTGATTCCTCAGAATACCACTGCTATGTATTGTGTTGTATTATGATTCAGCGATGAATTCAAGGATTACTGAGCTGTGTGAGTAGTTAACACAGTGTCCCTGGTATCTTCTCATGGCTGTGAGCTGGCTTGTGTTTCAGCTTCTTCTGACTTCTTTCCTCAGTCCTGCCCTAGTGCTCCTAATATGTTGTTCTAAACTTGCTAATTGGGAGATGTAATGTCCACCAAAATCTCTGTCTCCCTCTAATTATAGGTCGAAGACTATTGCAAGGTGCGGAGCCTTGGTTTTAGGGAAGTTATCTTCTTCAAAGACCTTGCCTTTTCTGGGGTTATGGCTATTGGTTGTATGAGGTTATTTAAAGTCTGATTTCCAAAGTGGTTTCTTCATGTATATTTTCTGGGTCATATGTGCAGTGATGCTATACTTGTATACCTATGTACTTAGAAGTATGTAAATCCTTAAATATATATCCTTTTACTATTCAGTCATGTCCAACTCCTTGTGATCCCATGGACCATAGCAGTCTAATGCTGTTCATGGGGTTTATCTCAGCAAAAATACTAGAGAAGCATCCCATTGGACCTTCTGTCTCCTCCTCCCCTCTCCCCATCCCATCTCCCCCATGGCAGACTATCTCATCAGCAGCACCACTTGTTACATTCCAGACAATGGGCTTAGAGTCCAACAACTCTTCAACTGTGGAGATAGGCTCAAGTACAATGACTTACTCATTCCCCCAGGCTATATAGACTTCACAGCAGACCAACTAGACCTAAATTCGGCACTTACCAAAAAGATAACTCTGAAGACACTCCCTTGTTTCATCCCCAATTAACACAATCACTGAGGCTGGGATGGCTATACAAGAGGCATTGGCTTTATCCATCAGAACTGCACCCCAGAATTCCAGGTCAATGAATTGTGCAAAGTGAATAAATATGAGCAGGGCTTTGTCACTGACCTGTGGTCTTGAGCCCCAAAGATAGAGTCAGAGATGTGTTTGAAGCCAAGGCTTCTGTGGAATCCCAATCATGGACAGTGGCAAGATAGACAGTCACCTAGTGGGCATCATCTTCTCTAGTGACATGGACATTCTCAAGGAGGATCTCTCTCTGGGAGAGATCATGATAAGATAGGAAGATCTAGTGGTGGATCCTGCAGGATTCACATTAAAAGAAACCAATGAAATCTTACAACAGAGCAAGAAAGGAAGTTACTCATTGTGAATCAAGATGATGAACTAGCAGCCATCATTGCCCCCATGGACCTGAAGAAAAATTGGAACTATTCCTTGGAATCTAAGGATACCAAGAAGCAACTTTTGTGTGGGACAGTCATCGGTACCCATGAGGATGGCAAGTATTGCCTTGACTTGCTGGCCCAAGCTGGGGTCAATGTGGTCATGCTAGACTCTTCAAAAGAAAACTCCATTTTCCAAATTAACATGATTAAGTATATCAAGGAGTAATGAAATAACCTCTGGGTTATTGGTGACAATATGGTGACAGCTTCACAGGCAAAAAAACCTCATTGATGCTAGAGTGGATGCCTTGAGGGTTGGCATGGGCAGCTGCTCCGTTTGCTTCACACAGGAAGTACTGGCATGTGAGTAGCCTCAGATGACAGATGTATACAAAGTCTCAGAATATGTACGGCACTTTGGTGTCCCAGTCATTGCAGATGGCTGCATCAAAAACATGGGCCACATTGCCAAAGTGCTTGTGCTGGGAGCTTCCACAGTGATGATGGTGGCCATCACATAGGCCCCAGGCAAGTACTTTTTCTCTGATGGGATCTAGATAAAGAAATACTGGGGGATGGGCTCCCTTGATGCTTTGGACAAGAACCTCCACAGCCAGAACTGTTACTTCAGTGAAGCAGACAAAATCAAAGTGGCTCAGTGGGTGTCTGGGGCCATGTAGGACAAAGGGTCCATCCCCAAATTTGTTCCCTACTTGATTGCTAACATCCAGCATTCCTGCCAAGATATTGATGCCAAGAGTCTAACTTAAGTAAGAGCCATGACTTTAGGGGAGTTGAAATTTGAGAAAAAGATGTTATCTGCCCAGGTGGAAGGGGTTGTCCATGGACTCCATTTGTATGAGAAAGGGCTCTTCTGAGAAGTGGCCTGTTTGCTTTTACTGCCTTTCACCTCTCCCTCTCTAGGTTTTTCAACAAAAACTGGTTATAAAAAAAAATACTGGACAGTTTGCCACTTCCTTCTCCTGTGAACAAAAGCAAACAGAAGTTAAGTGACTAGCCCAGGGTCATCCAGCTAGTATGTGTCTGAGGTCAAATTTGAACTCAGGTCCTCCTCACTCCAGGTTTAGTTTGTGGTTTGTTCTTTGTTCTCTAAAGAGAGAAGAGGAGAGGGGAGCAGAAGCTTAGTTGCCCAACTGTATCTCCAAGGCAATATTCACAGGCCTGATAGTGACTATGAATATGCCAGTGGAGTTCTCAATCGCAAGATATAAAACACTGTATAGAAGGCAGAAGAAAAACATTTATTTAGACACCAGAAAGTCAAATTCCAGAACCAGAAAGTCAGATCTGTGATGGTGACCAAGAAGTTAGTAAACATGATTACCACAGGGAGCAAAGCCATTCCCAAGCCTTCCCTCCTCCCCCACCTTTGAGAACCCAGATGTTGTGCTTTCCTCTCTGGTAATGATGGTCAGACAGCTGTACCTGTCGGTTGAATTATAGTCAGGCAGAGGAAGCCATATCTGTTGATTTTGGGGCTTACTGACTGGAAGTGTTTGTTTGGCTGGATGAGGACTCTGGGAAGTAGCTAAGGAGCCTGCCAGTTTTGAGAACCCAGATGTCATGCTTCCCTCTCTGGTAAATATGGTCAGACAGGTATGGTCCAGTTGAATTCAGGTAGAGGAAGCCAAGTCTGTTGATCTTTTGATTTCTCTGTATTTTCTTTGAAATTCAGGGTGCTGACTCCCTGAACTAACTGAAAGATATGTGTACTTGGTTAAAGGAATGATACATGTGCTTGATTAAAGTAACTGTTAACCCTTCAAAAGTTGCCTTTCCTTTTATGAATGCAGATTTAAGAACCTGTGATAGCCCCCCCACCCCCCACCATTTTGGGTTACTTACTGACGCACCAACTGGAACAGACCCCAGACCTAGCACTCTATCCACTGAGTCACCTAGCTGCCTCTCTCTATGTCCTTCCTCCTCATTTAGATCCTAAAAGTGTTAAGGTACTTAAAAGAGCACTCAGAGAATATTGTTGATAACAAGGAGGGGAACAGGTTTAATGGAGGAACTCCTAGTAGCTATGACTCCATATAACAGACATCCATGGACAACCAAAGTCATATTATAACTCCTTCTCTCCAGGACTATGGGGTTGCTCCCTACTCTGAATAAATCAATTCATCTGGAATGTTGGAATTGATATTCTAACATAATACTGTATTTTATGTATAAGATCATTTCCTCAAACTAATGCCATCATTTGTTTTAACAATAGAGCAACCTATTATGCCCTAAACATAATTGAGAGAAAGTGCTTCTCTCACTCTTATTATTTGAAGAGTTAGTGTATGTGTGAAATCCAGACATACCCTTGACTTCTCTGTAATGTCCTAATATAGAATATTCTGGGGACTGTATTACAACTAGAGACCTATATGTATCCCAGACTTTTTTTCATTAAAACAAATTCATCTAGGTTTTTACCCTCAAAGAATAATGACAATGAAACATCTCAAAATGTGCATTTTGATCATTATCCTTTTTAAATAGTCTGTAGAAATAGTACATAACTATTAAATTAGGTATCAATAAAGATATGCAGCCATTAAGAAAACAATGCATACCAATGTGGTTACAAATCAGAATAGAAGCTAAGGAGTTCAAAGTCAGTAGGTTTTGTGAAATAAAACCCTGTTGTTTTAAGGGAAATACAAATGAGACTATGTGACATTGTAGCAAAAAAAAAAAAAAATGCAATGTTAGCTTTTCTTGGGAGAGGCATAGTTTCCAGTATTGGGAAAGGCAAGCAATAAATATTTATTAAACATGTACTACATGCCAAGCACTGTGCTAAATGGTGGGGATACAAAGACAAAAGTTAAATAGTGCCTGACCTCAGGGAGCTTATATTCCAATAGGAAAAGCAGGTATACACACACACACACACACACACACATGAAGAGAAGGTAGTTTAGGGAAGGAGGCTGTTAGTAGATGGGGGGAGGGATCAAGAAAAGTTTCCAATAGAAAGTGGCATTTGAGCCAAACCTTGTATGCCAAGAAGAGTAATTAGGACAGTTTTATTGATCTAAAGAATAAAGGACAGCAATATGTGAGGAAATGAGATGGGATTGTGAAGAACTTTAATGGCCAAGCAGAGGAGAATACATTTGATCTTAGAAGTAAGAGGGAGCTAGTAGAGTTTATTGAGTAGTGTAGTAACTTGATGAGACCTATGATTTCCAAGTGGAGGATAGATTGAATAAAAGAGACAAATGGGTCAGAGAAAAATCTATCTAAAGAGTTTCAGTGAGAGGAAAAGAGAGTATGAACTACAATGGTAACTTAGTAGAAAAAAGAGGATCTATTCAAGAGAAATTCTAGAGATAGAAATCACAAGTTATATAATGATTTAGCTATATTCTGCTCTGGTTATACCACATTTGGAGTATTCTGTGTAGCTCTGGGTTTGGCTTCTTGGAACACAGATTAATTAAAAAAAGTCCCTATAAGGAAAGCTGAGGGATATAGAATTAACACTTTCAAATTGTGGTATTTTGAGAGTCCCTTGGACAGTAAGGAGTTCAAGTCAGTCAATATTTAAAGAAATTAATTCAGATTATTCACTGGCAGTTCAAATACTGAAGCTTAAATACTTTGGTCACATAATGAGAAGACAGGACTCATTGGGAAAGACCCTGATTTTGGGAGAGATTGAAGGCAAAAGGAGATGAGGATAGCAGAGGGTGAGACAGACATCGTCATAGAAACAATGAACATGAACTTGGACAGACTTTGAGAGATATTGGAGGATAGAAGAGTCTGGCTTGCTATGGTCCATGGAGTCATGAAGAGTTGGATGTGACTGAACACACAAAAGATGGTAAAATGGAGAGCAATTGGAGAATCAAAGCAGTCTGTGAATGGATGTGTTGTTTTGACAGCATTACTCCCAGCTGTACTACTAGCTAGCTATGTAATCCTTCACAATTTTCTTAGGCTCTCTGGATATCTACTTTCTTATTTGTAAAATATAGGGATTGGACTTGATTTCTATAATCACTTTCAATTCTAGAATTCTACATTTTGTTTCTAGAACCTAGGTCTTCTGACTTCTGTTTCAGTGACAGTAAATAAGGTTCATTGTGCAGGAAATGAAATGGTAAATAAACGGGTATGTTTTAAGGAATGGATGATGATCCAAGGAAATCTCCCCAGAGGGATATAAAAAAGATGAATGGTTCTCAAGCCCTTTTAGATATCATAGAAGACCTATATATGAAGAAAGAAAAAAATTCAACTGCCTTATGTAAGAATTTTCAAATTTCACATGTGAAAATCAGACCAACCATGTGACTTACACAATTGTATTGCCTCATGCTAGTGATCCAATCTTTAAGGTTTATTAAAAATGGATCTGTTTCATGTCAGTAATGTTTGAACTTCAATAGATTGTGATCTTATTTCCTATGTCTATAACTATTATTTATTTTGCACAATGACTAGTTAAAACACCCTAAGTACAATGAGCTAAGGAAAAATCAAGGATCAGCCAGAATCTCTAAAAACCAGGGACTAGGACCAGAATGTATCAGGACCACTGACGAGGAGTTTGATCACACTCTGAAGTGAGATTGTACTTTAAAAGTTCCCAAACCTTAAAACACTTAAAGGTAGCACACCCCAGGGTGAACTCGACCACAGCTGAAAACACAAGAAAGACAAATTCTAGTATAGGAATGGAGTTGTGAATAAGGAGCATAAAGAATATATTTTTCATCCTGTAAATCTAATAAAAAAGATACTGAACTAAAAAGAGAGATAAAACTGCCTCTTTCTCATATATATTTCCAAATATATATATATATATACACACACACATATTCACATGCACAAGCATATTTAGCTATAGATAGGAAATATATGCATATACATAAATACATACATTTATATATGTCATACTTTACATATTTATAAAATTACCTCTTTCTTTACCTCTTTCCCTTTCTTTTCCCTAGAAAACATCTGATCAATAACTCATTGTCCAGAGGTTATAGGATCGGGGCAATCTATTCACTTTACTTTTTTTTTTTTTTAACAAATCATTTAAATCCATTCTGCTGCTCTTCAAGGTGGGACATTTTGGGTGAGCATTAGCCTAAGAAACATCGGTGGTTAGATGGCAACCTGTCAGATCCTCCCAAAGAGTCCTGTGTAGTGTCCTTTGCTCTGATCATCTACCCCTGTTCTTTCCATGGCTCATATTATTCAGTCATGTCCCAAAAAGGAGCTAAAAAGTGTCACTTCACATGCTTTCTACTTGTCTTGTATTACTACAAAGCAAACCACTCCGAGATCATCTCTTTGGAATATTTACTATTCTCTCTACCTCATAGCACCAAATGGGTCAATGACTGGAGAACAATGATTATGCATTTCTGAATGATGTTGCAATTTCTTTTATTCTAGTCAAATTACTTTGCTTTTTTTTTTTTTTTTTTTTTTTTACAATTTTAGGGGTGTATAAGCTCTATTAGTTTCCAGATAATTTTTCCACTGGGATGGCTTTAATGTTCTGGTTTTGGAAACCAGTATGGGCAAGGTGCTGATTGTACAATTTGTTACACCTATATTATTTTTAGTTTTTTAAGTAAATATTTTACTGATAAATATATGTATATATGCATACATGCACACATATGTATACATATCTTGGGGGCAGCTGGGTGGCACAATGGCTAGAGCACTGGTACTGGAATCAAAAGGATTTGAGTTTAAATCTTGCCTCAGATACTTACTAGCTATGTGACCCTGAGCAACTCACTTAAAACCGATTTTGCCTCTCTCTCTCTCTCTCTCTCTCTCTCTCTCTCTGCCTCTGTCCTCCATATATACATATGTGTGTGTGTGTTGGAGGGAAATAAACTATATTTCTCAGTATTGTGTTTACTGATCAGATCTATTAGAAATATATATTTATTTACTATATCAAGTAGCTATATGGAAGATTGGTTGTCTTACATTGAAATATCTCTATTAGCTAAGAGTCCTGATTTGCTGGAAGGAATCTATGGTATAAAAAAATACTTTATCAAGGTATTATAAAGACAGCCTTGGGGACATACACACAAGTAGGATCAATTAAAAATGGAATAAGGTGGTTTCATTTTGGATAAGCCAGACCAGATCTTCCTCACCTACTTTTTGGGGGTTGGATTGTCAGACTAATAAATTATATGAATGTAATAAACTTTTTCATATGGTTTTATGATTTACAAAATGCTCCCCTCACAGTTATCCTGCTAAGTGGTAAAAATGTCACCCCCATTTCCAAATAGGAAAGTAGAAGCTCAGAAAGATGAGAGACTTACCCAGGATCACAACAATGTAGCTAAGATTTAAGCTCCAGTCTCCTAATGTCTAAGTCCAGTTTTCTGTCCATTATCTCACATGAATTTCTGCACAGCACTGCGTAAAGGCTATAATGAGATCCTACTAGGCAAGGTATGCCCTGAATGATAGTTCACTTAAGTAGTTTTAGGCTGGATGAGTTACTGGACTCAAAAAAGTGCTGCTTATTAAATCTGTGACATTCTAAATTGAGGTTTCTAGTGGAGTTCCCTAGAAATCATCCTTGGCCTTTTCCTATTTAGGACTTTTTTTCAATGACTTTGATGAAGGCATAAATAAAAAGCTTCTTGATCTGCAGAAAATACAAACCTGTGAAGAATACCTAATAATGATATCCACAAAGATCTGGATGGATTAGAATGATATGCTGGATGCTACTTGGTAAAATTTAATAGATATAAATGTCAAGATCTACATTTGGGTTCAAAAATGCTAGCAGAGAAATACAGCATAGAGAGGATGAGGAAAGAAAGATGTTATGTGCAACATATTTAGAAGTTTGGCTTCCAAGCTCAGTGTGCTAGCAACATGACAGTCCCCAAAACTAAACTTAGATTGTATTAATAGAATTATGGGGTCTTGTATCGTGATCTGAATGTATAGAGGAAATACACAATGAAGAAATCAGAGATTCTGTAAAGCATCCATGTAAAACATTCAGAACAATCATGGAAATTGTTTCCTGGTCACAAATCCTGCACAAATGCAAGATTGTATCTAAATATGAGCACTATACTTCAGAAGGAATTTATATGTAGCATTGCCAATGGAGTGCTCCATAACTTGGATTCACAGGTTGGATCCCCAGTGGATGGCAGCAATCTTGGATTCTAAAAGTAGCCCTGTGGTGGCTACTAGTGAGCCTCTACTTGTGTTTCCCATTAATAATCGCTCAATAGACTTAGAGTTATAAAAAGGCATTAACTAAGATGATATAGAAAGAATAGCTGGTCCAAAACACCCCTGTCTCCCCAAAGCTGGGTACACTCTCTCATAATTAGACACAGTTTTCAGAGGAAGAATTGGCTCCTACTAGAATGAAATGATTATGAAGCACATATAGCCACCATATATTGTAAAGGGTAACTCACAAATACTAGAATTCCAGAGTCCTCATGAAGCATCCCCTTGTGTGTTCTTTTCAGCTGGGTAGGACATACAATGTACATACAACAGTATCTTTGCCAAGAAAACTTCAAATAAAGTCATGAAGAGTCTGATACGGCTAAACCAACTGAATAACACAATCACCATCTTAGTTCAAGTCTTTACTGCAACTCACGCGGACTACTAGAGCAGCCTTCCATCGGTTTGCTTACCACTAGCTTCTATCCCTTCCAATTCATCCTAAATGTCATTGATTCATCTTCCCGATGCATTGATCTAATCTTGTTACCACTCCGTTCAGAAACCTTCAGTGATTTAGAGTGGCACTCACAGTCTTCCTGACGCATAGTAGGTGCTATATAAATGCTTCCTTCCTTATTTCTTTTCTTCCTCCCTATTTCCTTCCTTCCTTTTTCTGTTCTTTTTCTTCCTTTCTTCCTGCAGTTCCTCCTTCCTTCTACAATCTTCCTTCCACAATCCTCCAACATATCTGAGCTACTCATTCATCTTCCAGTTCCTCCATTCTGTTCCTACCTCTTTTCTTTGACTTGGGACTTTCTGATACTTGGGATACCTTTCAACTCATCTCCACTTGCTGAAATTATGCCCATTCTTGAAGGCCCACCCAGCTCACATGCTACCATTTCTGGAGCTATTTCATTGACTCTCAAGATACAAGTGATTTATCTCTCCACAGATTTCACAGAGCAATGTGTTCCTACCTATCCTATGCACTTGTCTTTGCTTTATTTTGTATTATGTCTATGTCTATGTCTACGGCCTAATTCCCCTGTTAGATCTTAGCCACTTTTAGGGCAGGAACCACTTCTAGATTATCTTCATGATGCCTCCCTTCCCACTTCCCCTGCTCTTATATGCATAGTACTTTGCAGATAATAGACATTTAAAAACATTAATTGAATTGAACTAAAACTAAGTTGGGTTAATCCTACAGGGGATTAACACAAGTCTTGTTAAGACCAGAAATGTAATTGGTGATTCATAAAAGAGCCTTGCTGATCACTCCTACAATTCTGGTACAAAACTTGACAGATGACCCAGGATAAGGAGTTTTTTTTTTTAAATGACAAAATCATTGTATGGCCACTTTTAATGGGACATGATGTAAAAACATAGTCAACTTCTATGTTTAAAAATGACAGTGTGATCATTAAATTTTTCTTTCAGGAATAACCTTGCATGCATTGGTTTCTTTGTTTTTATTCATATCCAGTCCTGACATGTTACCTTTTATCCCTGAGGTAAATGAAATAAACATCCTTCTTATGAGATCTTTACTAATATCAGTAACTCCATGATTCACCAAAGATTTCTGAGTGCATCATGAATAATTGGCCTAAAGACAGCTATTCTATACAGTTACAATTGTTCAGACAAAAATCTTCCTGGATCAATTACAGAAAACATTTGGGCATAGAATTGCTTCCTACTCTCTTATAATATGCAAATAAAAAAGATGGCAGCCATGTGGGAGAACATAAGAAGATCTAAGAGTTGAAGAAACAAACCCTTCTACAACTCTTCGTGGCATTTAGGCCCAGTTTTAGGCAAGTCTGAGACTTTCACATTCTTACTGCCCCCCACAGACACTCAGGACCTTCTGAGCACATTGCCCTAAAAGATTTGTTCTCTGTGATAGACCACACACTGATGTCGTAATAGAAAGGGCATTAGACTCAAACCTGAGTTCAAATCCTAGCTCAGATACTTAATAGTTATGGGACTTTGGATATTGTTCAACCTGAGTGTCCTCCCTGGAAGTCCCCCAAAACCTTCTATCTATCTCAGAAAGCATTTATAAGGAAATTCTAGGATTTTGAGCTGGCAGAGGACTTAAGAGGTTATTTAGATCACAGCTGCTCTTACTTTCCAGCTGAAGACACTTAGGCTCAAAGAGCTAAACAATTTATCAATGATCACAGACAGCGTGTAGTAAATAGCAGAGAGGAAGACCTGAACCTGGGTCCTCTGACTTTGGAGCTAACTCTTTACTACACCAAGCTGCCTTTCTAAAACGGTAAAAGGGAAAACAGTAAGTTAAGAAGAAATTATGTCTAAAAAATCACGAACATATTGAAAATTAAGCAGACCACCTTGATCCCATGATTTTTCACCTTATTCAGCAGATTCTTCTTACTCACATCTCACTTCTCAGTAATTTTATCTCTTCCTAGCTCTTGGGTCCTCCCTTGTGACTGACAAATACATCCATCTCTCTTATCCTGGAAAAAAAAAATCCCACTAGATCGTACTATCCTTGCCAGTTGCCGCCCTATATTTTGCCTTCTCTTTCTTGCCTGAAGCAGGCAGCGAGGTGGCATAGTAGATAGAACACCACACCTAGAACCGGGAAGACTCATCTTCCTGATTTCAAATCTGGTCTTAGACACTTACTAGCTGTGTGACCCTGGGCAAATCCCTTCACCCTGTTTGCCTCAGTTCCCTCATCTGGAGAAGGAAATGGCAAACTATTCCAGTATTTCTGTTAAGAAAATCCATCACAAAGAGTCAGATATGTCTAAAATGACTGAACAAGAAAATCTTACCACAAGTAAACTCCCTGAAAAAAATTCCACTCTGTGTTTCCACTTCCTCTCCTTTGTCTCTCTTCTCTATCTTCTGTAATCTGTCTTCCAATTTCACAAACTAAATTTGTTCTCTGCAAGGTTACCAATTATATTCTAATTTCAACTCTAATTGCCTTTTCTAAATCTTGATTCTTTTAAATCTCTTTACAGCATTTGCCATTCTTTTGAATTTTCTTTGGATTTTCATGACACAGCTCTCTCTTCCCCTTCTACCCTCCCCACTCCTCAGTTTCCTTTCATCTTTCTTATTGTAAGTGCCACCCAAGGTCCAGTCTTTGGTCTTCTTTTCTCTATTCTCTCACTTGGCAATCTCATCCACTCCGTAAGTTTAATTATGATTTGGCTAAGCAGCTTGGTGGTACAAAAAATGGAACATTGAACCTGGAATTCAGAAGGAGTGACTATATCCTGCCTCAGATGGTAAGTTCTTAGTAAATGCTTATTGACTGACTGAGAGAGCACTAACAAAGGGCAGGGGAGATCAGGGAAGGCTCTCTGTAAGAGATGACCCAGGAGCTGAGAATTTAAGCAGAGGAAATGAGGAGGGAATACATTCCATATATAATAGAAAGCCTGTGTAAGAGCATGGAGGTGGGTGAAAAAAGGTTGGGTTTGGGAGCAGGCCAGTTTGGATGGAATGCATATTAAGTGAAACGGACTGATTCAGAGACGAGCCTGGAAAGGTAAGTTGTAGCCACATTATTTGTGAAAAGACTTACATGCCAAACTGATAATTTGATTTGATTTTTTTTTAGAAGCCAACAGAAAAAATGTCATGTTAGGAACATTTTAAACAGAAATTTTAAAATGGAAGCTATCCCAACTGAATCATTCTTTCTATTATCTAACAAGATCCTACACTTACAGTAATAAATACATCTTAATCAAGACATCAACATTCCTTTATCAGGGTCATATGACCAGGAAACTTATCATAGCCCCCTAACTATGTCAATGGCAACTATTGCTCAGAGAAAGGAACTCACAGAGCACTAGGAGTATATTTAGGAGTAACTAGAATTTCTTTGTAGTTCTCTCCAGGAATAAATTGAAGTCTGACTTGGGCAGAATTATAGCTATTTTTGAAACAGGTACTTCAAAACAGACTCAATGAAACTGAGGGACCAGGCTTATCCTTTATCTCCTATTCACAAGATTTTCACCCCACAAAAGTTACTAATCTATATCTCACTCTATCCTGTTTTCCCAGATCATCTCTCTGTCTGTCTTCTCTTTCTCTCCCCACTCCACACAATCAAGAGTCTTGTCTCATTTGTACAAGCTGATCCTAAGATATTCATGTTACCCAGTAATACCAATCATACTTGTTCTTTATGTAATCATCTCCCTCCATCCCTCTTCTCCCCTTCTTATTCGTTGTGCTTCTGAAGTTTACCCCCAATCTAATTTCATTTCCCTAGTCGTTGACTAGGGCAGTTAGATCACAGAGTAGATAAAGCACTGTCCTTGGAGTGTGTTCAAATCCGGCCTCAGATACTTACTAGCTATGTAACCCTGGGAAAGTTATTTAACCTTTTTTGCCTCAGTTCCTCATCTGTCAAATAAGTTGGAGAAGAAAATGGCAAAAATCCAATATCTTTGCCAAGAAAACCCCAAATGAGGTCATGGAGAGTCAGACATGACAGATATGACTCAACAACAAGTCACTGACTACAACCAATTGATCAGTGCCACTCACTCACTCCATCAATTCCTCTACTGCAAGGAACCTTACTTCCATGCATATCTGAGCCCATAGAAGTGAGGCCAAGTCATCCTGGCTGGTCAGTGAGGAAAATCCCACATACCCAAACACAAAATGATGAATCTTCACTAACCCTGAAGGTATTCTCAATTGAATTTCAGAATGACTGTTCTCTTCTACTGGCACAGTCAAAAAGCATATGCAAAATTTTTTATCTTTTTTCCTCATCTCATACAATAAACATCTAAATAGAAGAACTACACTAAAGTTTAATTCTGCCTTATTGCCGTGGAGGTGATCCTAAATCTCTAAATGCTATGTCAATAAAGAGCAATGTATTGATAGATCCCATCAAGCTGGAAAGAAGTTTAAAGTAAGTCAACAAACATTTGTTAAGTACCATATGCAATAGGACTCATATGCCAGGCACTAGTCTATGTAGTGGGCATTAAAAGAAGGGCAAGATCATGGTCCCTGTCCTCAAAGCGTTTGCATGCTTTATTCCATCTCGTGGTAAATTCTATGCCCATTGTGCAAAGACCTAACAAGCTTGTTAGATTGGTTACATGATGATAAATTTTTCTGACAAAGGAGACTCAATGACACTTATAAATCTTCAATGTCAGTGTTGGAAACTTTCTTAGCTTGAGTTCCTAGAAAGCCCAGAGAAATGTTTACCCACCAGCTGATCCACCAGTTGGGGGTCAAATAATTTGATTAGTCAAAAAAGAAAACATTTGTTAGTACGCTAACAAAGGCTGCTTATCAATATCAGCTTCAGTTTCCTAGGTACAAATTTTGTTTTCATAACTTGGCTATTTAGCATCAACAGCCCATCAGCAGCATTCTGTAGCAACTTAGTATATAGATAAATAATAGCATTCCACAGGAGAGAGAGGAAGAGAGAAAGGTGGAATCAGTCAATAGCAAAATAGACAAGAGAAAATATTCATAGCACAAATGGCAGAGTTTTTGATTGGAAAGAGAAAACATTCCCTGTGGAATGGCAGTAGAGAAAAAGAGGTGACCAAATGATTTTATGATTAAAGAACAAATCCATTTGATTTAAGGCAGTAAGGTTGACTCAGTCATTTACACAAAGGTATAAATGTCTCTTATTCAAGGACAATGAATAGTTTTTTACAAGTGGATGAAACTATTTGCCTGACTATATCTTTACATAGTTTGTTATGCCTTATTTCTTTTTCATCACCTATCATTATTAAGTCATAATGGAGTTATGAATTATGACCCATGACAAATGTGGAATTACCCAAACCCTTGAAGTCAAAGCCTTTGGAAAAGAGACTTGACTATGCATATTTATTTGTTACAAAAATTTTGTTTTTCTTTTACTTTTTTCTAATGAGGTAAGAGATGAGAGAGAGAAAATAGATTTCTTATTTTTTTTAATAAAGGGGGATATTGTGTAGTATGTACTTTCAGATGAAGTCATATCAGTTTTATTTTACTTTTTCTTTTTGCAAGAGATCTGTAAATGTTTGCAACATAAAAATAAAACATATCAATAAAGTTTTTTAGTGGGGAAAAAAGAAATGAGTCTTGAAGTCAAGATGACACTGGTCCAAGTCCCATCTTGGATCTACACTGCCTGTGTTACCCTTCGTAGGTCCCTAACTGAATAATACTCTAGACAACTGTAACACTGCAGGTCACAGAAAAAGTGCTGACCTACATTGGTTAAGGGAGTTTCCTCTTCTGAGAGTTTCCTATACCAATGAAATCACAGGTCCAGTACCCATCCTTGTGCCCTTTTTAAGGTTCTCCTTGGTAATGAGGGTGGGGCAGATAATTCTGAGTTCACCTAAGATCAGGGTTCAGCCTCTGAACTACCTCATTATATAATAGTGTTTTCCTCCCAATCCTGATCTAATGTTGTGATAAGATTGTCTTAATGTGTATATATTGTGCAATAATTTGCACATTGATTCCTCAAATAACAGAAATTTCTGATAGTCTTTTGAACTTTCTGTTTCATCAGTAGTTATTAGTGATACAACAATTTGATGAAATAAGAACGTCATAATTAGCAAAGATTCAGACAAGGCTTATTCTGTAAGAAAACTTTATTGGGAAGTCTATTATCCAGGTTGGAGTTGGGGGGGAGAAATCTTCAATGGACAGAACAAAACAACTAAGCTATTTGTCACCATAACCTTCTAACATGACACAGCAGCCCCCACATTGCACCTTCCATGCCCCCACAAACTATACCTCACCTACACTCAAGCTGTCTTCCTGAGTGAAATGATAATTTATGAAATTATGAGATGGCGGTAGACATGCCTGGTTCTTTGCATAGTCACTGGAAGAGACCATGATTTACAACGAGAAATGGAGCAGCAAACATACCTTAATAACCACAGAGGATATGGAGACAAGCAGCAACAGAGGGAAATGGCATGGCGCTGGGGGATGTATTGGTGAAGGAAGGCAGGCAGTATGGGGAAATAGATGAGGAGGGGAAGAGACAGAGAATATCACTCACATAACCACATATCAGAGTTGGGAGCACTAGGCAACACGGACCCCATAGAGATGGAAGAGCATTCTGAGTGTGGAGTTTGAAGTCTCATTTTTTTAAAAGGCATTTCTAAGAAACGGACAAATTCCTATCTGGGGCACCTTAAGATTAGTTCATTAGCCTAGCCAAATCATCATCTCAAAGTTATCAGCACTTTTTGATGCTCTGCTGGTCTGGAACTATGGAGGTCTGAAATTTATGTGTCATAGGACCAGAAACTCTGACAAGATTTGATAAGTTGGAGGACTTTTGCTGATTCATCACCTATTACTGAGATGTGAATTTAGATTAGCATATGATACAATTTGTAAATTACGCTGCTTTGGTCTTTGGGGTGGTTAGTATGTGACTTCCAGGTTCCCTTTTGCAATCTTATTTCCTTTTATTGCTCATTTTTTTATTAGCTTATTTATTTGCATTTTTCAACATTCACTTCCGTAAGTTTTAAATTTTGTCCCCCTCCTTTGCTCCTCCCTCCCCAAGACAGTATGCAATCTGATATAGGCTCTACACATACATTCCTTTTAAACACATTTTCACATTAATTATATAGCATAGAAGAATTATACCAAATGGGAGGAACCATGAGAAACAAAACAAAACAAAGAAAATAGTCTGCTTTGCTCTGCATTCCAATTCCATAGTTCTTTCTCTGGATATGGATGGTGTTTTCCATCACGAGTCCTTTGGAATTGTTTTGGGTCCTTGCATTGCTGAGAAGGGCTAAGTCTACCAAAATCAGTCACCCTGCGCGATGGCTGTTACTGTGAACAGCGTTATCCTGGCTCTGCTTGTTTCGCTCAGCATCAGTTCACATTGTCTTTCCAGGTTTTTCTGAAGTCTGCCTGTTCATCATTTCTCATAGCACAATAATATTCCATTACAGTTATGTACCGCAGCTTGTTCAGCCATTTATTGTTCCTTTATACTGATTATTTATAAACTTACTATATTGACTGGGGTTGGCAGAAAAGAGACCAGAACAAGATATAATTTTAATTCAATGAAATATGAACATTTTCCCTAAGTTCATCCTAGTGGGAAAGAAAACAAGCTATACTCTGTTTTAGACTAACATCTGTTAGAGACAATGTATTAATATGCAACTATTTCTGTGTGGAGAGAAGTTCAAATGGGCAGAATCCCTTCTGCTCATCAGAATATCCACTCTCTTCCAGGAAATTCCAAATCACATTTGATAGGAAATATAAAATAATACAAAAGTAAATAATTTTAAAATTGGGGTTTTTGCTTTGCCAAATGGGACAATAATGTAACCCTAGGCTGAAACTCTATTTACACAAAACCTTTTTCTGTGGTGGAGTTTGATTGTTGGATGTTCTAAGCCTGTATGAAAGGCAGAATTGGCAAGAGTTTGGCAGGAGAGAGAGACTGGTTTTCTGGTTTCCAGTTTTGGGAAGGAAGACATGGTTTCACGGTCTCTTCAGGTCCCTGAAAGGACCATTCTCTGGAAAGAAGTGGATATATAGCAGAGCTAGCACTTTGAGCATGTCTCTATTCCCAGATTTTTTATCCTTCAGGGAATTTTTCCTTGAGTGAGAGGTGGGATTCTCTCTCTGTATCTCTCTGTCTCTGTCTGTCTGTCTGTCTCTCTCTCTCTCTCTGTTTTTGTCTGTCTGTCTCTTTTGCTCCTGTTTTGACATTTTGATTTTGTCCTGACCTCAAATCTACTGATATTTAGTGGATTTTAATTATAGTTAATTGCTATGTATAACTATAGACTTAACATGTGAATTTCTATGTGCTTTAGAAACTGTTACTTTATTTTTAAAGTTTTATTAATATCTTTCTCTAACACCAGACATTTCCTCACTTATCTCCCAACTTTTTCTTTTAAGAAAAAAATGTGCAAGACGTATTGATGAATCTACCATATCATCAGCATATATTAACATTCCCATCTGTAGCTTTCATTTCTTTACCAAGATGAGGTGAGAAGTATGTTTCATTATCACTTTTTCCTAGACCAAAATTGACTTTTGCAATTAATCTGTTTTTACAATGTTTTATATTATTTTATTTAGTCATGTATACTTTGTCCTGACTTCTCTCTACACAAGTTCATATACATCTATACCTGTTTCTCTGAATTCCTCATATTCATCATTCAGTGCCATTAGATCCTATCATATTTATATAGTTTATTTAGATATTCCCCAAATGACGAAGCTTCTGCCCCCATTATTTTTGCTGTCAAAAAAGGACTACTATGTCTACTTTGGTACATATAAAGCTTTACTTTCTGTCCAGTGGAAGACAGATAAGAGAAAGCCCTGGTGTATAAAAAGACATTAATAAGACCTTAAAAGATAATAAGACCCAGTAATATTAAAAAGAATTGTGTAGCTGTGACTTTGATCTGTTATTCCTAACCACCGTTGATTCTCTGAGATAAAGTATATATTTAGTATCTCAAAGAGATCAGAATCATTTATTAGATAGAGGCACTGTCCATTTAGTAACTAAAGGAAGTATTCTATATATCATAGTCCAAATCAAGAGGGGTCCTTTTTGTTGATCATGAATCAGAAGGACTATTTGATTTCTTTCAGGAAAGTAACTTCCCCAAGAGTGCACTTTTATTTACATTACTATCGTAGAACAAGGGTAGTGATGGTAGTATGTTTATGTGAGTTTTTGTGTGTGTGTGCATTTCCCTATATAAGTTATGTGAGTGTCCACATATATGGGTCTAGATATGACTCACAGACAGGCATGAGCTGATATATCTATAGTCTTCTTCACCAGCACTTCTCCAAGGGAGAACTTGATTCCTTCCAGGAGAGAAGACAGGAGATTGGCACCAGAGCCTGGCCACTTTGCTTTCCTAAAAAAAAAAAAGAAGAAAAGCTACTGGACTAGAATTTTATCTATCTATCCCTCTCCCCCATAAATATTGTTAGTCTATTGCAAATAAATTTTAGGTTAGAAATGAGCTCCTGATTGATATCCCTTAATAGGGAAGGGGTAACACAAACTATGAAATATATCCAAGATTTGACTCCCTTCCCATCAAATGCCAGCTCTGCAATTAACATATGCAGCAAATTTCAAAGAAATCCAAAGTGACTAAATAGAACAATATTTAAAAATATTGCAAATCATATTAATTGCAAAAGTCAGTTTTGGTCTGGGAAAAAGCAACAATGAAACATACTTCTCACCTCTTCTTAGTAAAGCAATAGGGAACTATAAATGGAAATACTGATATATGCTATTGGATGTAGTAACTTCATCAATCCATTTTGCACATTTTTTTCTTAAAAGGGAAGGTTGAGGGGATAGGTGTGGAAATGTCTGATGTTAGAGAAAGATATTTACAAAATTTTAAAAATAAAATAACAGATTCTAAAATAAGCAGAAATTCACATGTATCTGGGAGACAACTATAGTTAAGAGTCCAAACACATCACTGCATTTGAAGTCAGGACACCTGGGTTGGAGTCCCAACTCTTACACTTGCTAGCTATGTGACCATGGATTTACCACAAAAATTAATTCATGTTTCTATTGCTCCATAAGATTCACAGATATTTGCTTCATAAGCACTCTGTAGGTAAAATGAATTATTCTTCCCATTTTACAAATACCAAAGTGAGGTTTAAGTTTGGTGAGTGAAATGGAGTTTGCCTAACTATGAACTTAAGTCAGTTAGTCAATATACATTTAGTAAGTCAGGCACTGTGGTAACCACTGGGAATGCAAAAAATAGGGAAAAGACAGCCCCTGTCCCCTAGGAGCTTGCAATCTAAATAGGGAGAACTCAGTAACTTCTCAGTTTTACATAATTACAAGACTGTTGTAGTTTGATAAGTAAATGCAATGTATATATATCTGAAGAAACATTCTGTTCCTTGTATCCTTCTGAGTAGCTATTCACAGGCTGCTAGAAATTTTTTTGTATATCACCGGCTTTCTGTTTTTGCAGCTTCTCTTCAGCTGCTTTTAATTTTCTACACTTTGTATCAGTTATATCTTTTTGAAGTATGTGTTTCTTAACAATAAATTTGCTTTTTGGTGTTTCCATTTATTCCTGCACTTGGTTAATGTAGCCATTCAAAATAGAGTGACCATTTCCTTTGTTTTTTTATATTAAAAGAAGCTGTATTGAAAAATCTAATTGAGTTTTTACTCAGCAATATTATCTCCTTGTGTGTATCTCCTTTGCATTGCAAATTAAAACTGTTGACTAGCAACTATCTTGGAGATTTTCTTTCAGTTACCTCAGAATGATATGCTCGGGATCACCCTGCTATAATTATCAGTGAGGATTCAAACTCAGGGCTCACTCCAATTCCAACAGACTTTCCATGATTCTCTACTATCTCTTTAAGTCTCAACATCTCCTTCTATAAAATAAAACTCTTGAAGTTACTACATTGTAGGTAGCTAATGAATTTCAAATAAGAGAACCTAATATCTTTGGAAACTAACATAATTATGTAAATATCAGTGTTCAGTATCATTATTAATGATTATTATTCTTACTGTTAACCTCTCTTGACAAAGGTCCAGCTGTTAGGGCTATTTGATAACCAATCCTTCCTTTCTTATTTCCTTCCTAGAGATGGACACCCCCCCACACCCCCCCCCCATTAATGTGCCTGAATCTCACCACACACAATTAGATGATGGCATTATGGCTTAAGCAGGCTAAGGATGATTGAGGATTTCAAATTCCTTAAGCCATAATGCCATCATCTAATTGTGTGTGGTGAGATTCAGGCACATTAATGGGTGGGGAGGGTATCCATCTCTAGGAAGAAAATAAGAAAGGAAGGATTGGTTATCAAATAAGATCTAAGGACTGAATAGCACTCTGCTCTGGGATGAGTTATTTTTTAGTGTATAACCTGCCCCCACTTCAAGATTGTTAGTGAATTCAATAGAATCATGAATGGGAAAATACTTTGAAAAATGGAAAACATCTGTATACAGGCAAGATAGATTTTTGCATTTTGAACATGGACTTGAATGACACTAAAAACTTAAGCCCAAATCCCAAAGAAACAACTGTACTAACTGCTTCAGCTCCCAACAGCAAGAACAAAACTAAAACATCCAAGTATTATCATTGGTCGTATTGTTTTTTGCTGAAGCATCAACTGAATCAGTCACTTTTAAAAGCAAAATGACAACAACAGTGGAGTCTAGTGTAGAGGAAAGAGTAGTGGGTTTCCTGTTAAGTCTCAGATCTGCACTTAACACACATGTAACTTCTGGGCAAATTTGACCACTTTCTACATATTACAGAAATGAGGCCTTTGTTGGAGATACTTGAAAAAAATTTCCCCTACTTTTCTGCTTTTGTTCTAATTTTAATTGCATTGGTTTTGTTTGTGCAAAATCTTTTTAACTTTGCATAATCAAAATTATCCATTTTACATTTTAAAATGCTATCCTTGTCTTTTTTGGTTCTAAGTTTTTCCCTTAAACTCTTTCATACTCTGCTAATTTGCTTATGGTATCACCCTTTTTCGGTAAATCATGTACCCATTTGACTTTATCTCGGTATAGTTGTGGGATGCAGGTCTATATCTAGCTTCTGCCATATTGTTTTCTAGCTTTCACAGCAGTTCTTGTCCCCAAAATCTTGGATCTTTGAATTTATCATACACTAGATTAATATGATCACTTACTACAATAGTGCTTTGGTTCTTAATGAAAGCTACTTACTTCAATATATTTTTTCACCAGAGCACCCAAAGTTGAATTATATGGTCAAAAATGGTAGTTAGCTCATAACAGTAAAGTTCTTTAAGAACAGGAATTGTTCCTCTTTTGTCTTTGTATCCCTAGCATTTAGAAAAATGCCTGGTATATAGCAGACAGATGATAAATGTTTGTTAAATTGAATCAACTTTGTAAGCATCTGTTTAGTTTTTTATCCTTATTCTTACTTGTTCCATTTGATATTTTAAAAAATATTTTGCAAGCTACTTCATTCTTAAGTGCAATAGAAGAAAGGAAAGAAGGATGAAGGAAGGAAATAAATATATAAATAAATCTATAAATGAAAAGAATCTCAGATTGAGATGGGAAAAGGTTTTCCTAAGTAGGTTACATACCTGATATTTACTGACCTGCTTGTTCCTGAGATTAATCCCTTTGTCATAAAGTACTTTCTTGTACTTGAAAGAGCTGACTGTGTATGCTATTAATAATTTTGTATTGAAGAATATTAAAGGGATTAAGGGGCAAGGTTGTATTCCCAAGGCCAAAGTACAAAGTGGAAACTAATACATTCAGTAACTATAAAGGCACATAGGGAATTTGACTGAAATACAACATCCTTACAACAACCAAAACAAGGAAAACATATAGAGAGAAGAAAATTATACCTTTCTAGGGTGTGTCTGGATCACTACAGATGTTTGACATGCTATTCAGGAATACTTTTACATTCCCTTCTGTTAACTCCTATTATAGATGTTCCTCTGTTTCACCAAAGGTCTCACTTTGCAAGTGTGTGCTATCAATTCAGGAGAGGGAAAAGAAAAAAGGATCCTCATTTTCCTCATTATTTTGTATCTCTTTTTGAATGTATCTCTTAATATTTTCCTGGTTTTAATCCTCTGGTAACTTTTGGTGTTTTCAAGTTCACATTTATTAAATGACTTTTAGTTGGGAAGCATTGTGCTAGATTCTGAGGGAGATGCTAATAACAATGACTTGTCCTCAAAGAATTTGTCATCTCATAGAAGGAATAAGACACAGATATAAAGCAGAATAATAAATGGATAGGAGAAGTATACAATGGGTATAAGAATTACTAATCAGAAAGAGAATTTTGGACAAAGCAGTCAATGAAGATTTCATAGAGAATATGGAATGAGAGGATATTGAATGAGAGGTAGAATATCAATAAGCAGAAATAGAAAAAGAATCTTTGAACAATAAGGAAAGTGTGAACAGAGATAAAAGGTTAAGAAAGTGTGGGACACATTTGTAAAATAAGCACAAAGTCAAGATTGGGTGAAATGTATCATATTTGAAGGTAAATGGTATGAATTTAATGGGGAAAAGAAGCTGGATTCACATTATGAAAAGCACTGAACTTGAAAGGGAAAAATGAGCGATTGAAGATTACTGAGCAAAGAAACAACAGAATCAAATCTATGCACTAGACAATTTAATATGTATGAATGAATGAATGAATTTGAATGAAATGAGACTTTTATGTGGAATAATTTTTTAAACCATTACTACAGTTATTATTCATGATAGTAATGAAAGTATGGACAAAATTAGTGACCAGAGAAATGGAAAGGAAGGGATTGATATGAGCAATAATGAAGCCAACATTGACAAGACTTCATCACTGATGAATGTAGGAAGTAAAGAAGAGTTCAAACACAACACTATAGATAAAAGAGTAATTAATTGAAAAGAACAGTGGGGCCATTTTGTTTTTCAGCTTTCCCTTGAGTCACTGGGGATACTTTCCACTGCATAACATACATAAAGGAAAAGGTAGTGTGGCACCCAAGTAGAGAATACATAAGGCAACATTCTTGGTTATTGAGAATCTTTTTCTTCCATTGTTGAATGCCAATGACATTCCCCTTTAGTTTAACTCTCTGCTGGTCTTCAAGTATTGGTGCTTTTGTAGAATTTATAGCTAAAACTTCTTACAATCATGTCCTGAAGCTACCTCCTCCTTCAGGTGGCTATCTTTCCACATCTATGTTTTTCTTCAGCATGTCCTCAGTGCATCTCTCTGGCATTGTCCAGTACTAGTTCAGTAGCTGACAATGCATTCTTACTTTCTGATAACATGGTCAACAGAGGAGGAGAGAGAACACCAAAGGACAGAGATAGAGACAGAAACAAAGAATCTCTCCTCCTTCTCTTCCTCAAACAATTCTATCTCAGGGGCCTGAGTCTATTATCCTTCACTGTTTCATTGATCCTCCCTTTAACCCAACAGCTGTTGCAATTTAAAGCCCCCCAGCCCCAGGATGTGGTTAGTCAAAACACACTGTGGTCTTTTTCCAAATAAAAGCATGTGAACATTTGCTAAAGGGATCACAAGGTATACACAATCTTGTTCACATTCTTAAAAATTAGTGTCTTTTTATGATTGGTTGATCAAAATTGTGGGATAGTGTTGAGAAAATATTTGGAAGAAGAATAAGCTTAGAATAGAAGCTGAAAATCCTTACCAAAGTAGTGGATGCTCTAAAAGAATAGAATAGAAAAAAACAATAATATAATAAAAATTATTAGAACAAAGTTAACACAGAAAAATAAGAAAGATGTAATTACTACCAAAAATAGCTAACTAATATGAAAAATAGAATGAGAAGACATGATCTAAGAATTCATGGGTTCAGAGAAAATGAAACAGACAAACAAACAAAAAAACCTCATAGAACATATTTTTAGGAGATGATAGAAGTGATCAGATTTTTTTGACCCAAGGGAAAAGCAAGAAAAAAATATCCACTCTATATTTTAAAAATACAAAGACAGTGATTGTCAAAAATCTAGAACTTTCATGTCAAAAAAACCCAAAATACAAAAAACAGTCAGGAATAGACAGATTGTGTATCAAGAAAATGCCAGTTAGGACCATACAGGATTAATATGCTCATAGGATCATTGATTTAGAGTTGGAAGGGACTTCAAAAGCTATTTAATCACATTCCATCATTTTAAAGATGAGGTCACTCAAGTTGAGTGAAATGATATGTCCAAGGCCACAGTAGCAGAGCTTGAATTTTAACCAAGTTCCTTGATTTCAAATCTAGCATTCTTTCCTCTATGCCATGGTACTTCCTAAGGCAAGTAGAAAAAGAACTAAATCCAAGAAAAAGGGATACCTCAAAGCTTAACTGTAGGTTTATTATATACAAGGACAAAATAGTTTTTCAGTAGAATCCATGACTTTCATGGATGCCTTTTGAGAAAGTCAGATGTAAGTAAAATTTTTGAGCCACAAAAACATAGGAAAGCGAAATTTAAAAGTTCTAAGAGTGATCGATTGTTTATATTTTGAAAGGAGCAAAAGGCAAATGTTTTCTTAATGGTCCTTATATGCATTTCATCCTAAGACAAGAACATGCTATTCCTTTACTTTAAATTGTGACAGCCATAAACACAGGAGATAAGACCAAAGGCTATTAAAATTCAGACATTACAAGTGTGAAAGTTTCATTTTTAATTGACCTCAAAGACCAAATTATCACGGTGAGGCAGTACAATGATCTGAGATTTATTATCTGAATTCTGAATTTCACAAGTAAATTTTTGAAAATTCTTACACAATGTAACTGCTTTTCTACTTTGTTCTTCATACTTAGGAATTATTCGGTCTTTAGAAGGGCTTGGGAATTTCCAGGCAAGATGGCTGCCTGAACTAAGGCAATATATATATTATATATCCCATATAATTATTCTAACCAAGGCTTGAAATCAATATGACTGAATCATAATAAAGAAATAAAATGAGGAACTACAATAAATGATCTTTTTCACCCCAGATTTGCATAAAAATTATTGCCCATAGGCAATAAGAATGGTATCACAGCAGATATCCAAGACAGTAGCCTCCTAGCACAACCCAGAGATGAGTCAGAGACATGTATAATCTTCTGGGCTCTATGTCTGAAGGCAGCAAGAGTCATCTCCTTCTTCTCAGCTCCACTCTGAGAAAGCCCCAGGGTAATCTGAGAGTGAGAACCTTGGAAAACATTAGGGATCCAGAACAGTCAGTGCAGCAAGGCAGTAGTGAGACTGAGACAGACTGGACTAGTGCCCTAGGTTCCAAGGTCCTTCCACTCTGTCATGAGATACTGTAGAGTCTGGAAGATACAGTTCTCTTAACCTGTAAGATCCAATGGATCCATGGGATGTGGAAGTCAGTTTAGTAACCCAGATCACCCAGGGCAAAATCAAGCAAAATCAATCCCTCCACCCAAAAGCACATAAAGATCACAGTAAAGATGACTAAGTAAAGACAGAAAGAATTACCAATAACTTCCTAAAATAAACTCCCCAAGGAAAAGTCACAGGAATATTGTAGACAAAAGTCCAGAACTTCCACATTAAAGGACAAATATTATAAGCGTAGTAAAGACCAAAAGTACTAAGGAAGTTTCTGCAGTCAGAAACACATAAGACCTGATATTCTTTACTAGAAAAGAAAGGAGAGCTTGTGATACAGTATTCCAAAAGACAAAAGAAAGAGGTGTACAAACACCTCTGTAACAACCCAAATAGCAGAGAATCATCCTATATGGGGAAAAATGGATTTTTAAACATCCCTGATAAAAAATATCAAAGCTGAGATGGAATTTTGAAATACAAATAAAAGAACCAATAGACATATAGAAAAGTAAAATTATTTGAGCAACTGGGTCTATGTAGTTTTATAGGGCTGACATACTAATAGGAGGAAAGATTCAAGTATCCTTTGAGAAACTTTGCATCATCAAAGAGTATTAAATAATTTAAATTTTAAAAAAATCCAGAGGATCTAGAATTTTATTAGTTATATTCTCAGGGTTTTGAGAGGGAAAAGAGAAAGGATGGTAAAAGTAATATAGTAGTTAAGAAAGGAAAGAGGGAGTAGAATTATTTCTCATAATTGGGGTATTAAAAAAATGACAAACATGAAAGAAGGGATGGATGGTAGGAGGCATCAAGTGAATCTTAATCTTACCTAAAACAGACAAAAGAAAAGCAAAGAATGAGAATTTAAGAAGAACATCCATCAACTAAAAGATGATTGAACAAATTATGACATGAGATAATAGAATATTATTGTACCATTAGAAATGGTGAAAAAAAAAGATTTCAAAGAGTTCTTAGTAATATGAACTGATGCAGAGCAGAATGAACAAAACTAGGAGAGTAATTTATACTGGGATAACAACATTACAAAGGAAAAAAAACTTTGAAAATTTAAAAACTCTGATCAATGACCAGTTATGTCTCCAGGGGAATCAATGATGAAACATGCTACTGACTTTGTAATTGAAAGGAATTTGACTCAAGTTATAGAGTCAAAGTATATTTTAAGTATATATTCAAATGTATAGAGTCAAGATATATTTTTGGAAATAGACATTATGTGGATTTGCTTTGTTTGCTATTTACTATTATTATTATTATTATTATTATATTTGTTACAATGATGTTTTCTTTCTCTATTTTTTAATAAGGGACTTGGAGCATAGAAGGGGAAATTAGGAATATTGATTTTCAAAAAAGAGCACCACTGCTTATTTTTAAAAGTGTACAGAAAGAAATTCAGAAGGAAGCACAGACAAGCAGGACAGTTTTGAAATTTGTCAATCACCAAGCACTTATTAAGTACCTATTACATTCCAGGTATTGTGCTAAGTCTGAAGATAAAAAGAAAGGCAAAACAGTTACTACCCTCAAAGAGTTCATATTCTAATTCAGGAACTTTGGACGTACAAGATTTTATTTGCTGGCAATACAATGAAATCATGACACCTAGGTTCCACCTCAATGATTTAAAAGCATCCCACATGTAAGAAAGAGCCTGTAAGATTTAAGTACTAAGGAACTTTAGGGCCAACATGGCCAGCAGTAGCTCCAGAAGGTGTAGCTTTGTCAACCTGGATACCCTCAGGCTATGATGGCAGCCAATATGTTGTTTCAGCAGCTGTCACAAAACTAACAGTAACTTCACCAGCTTTGATTCCAATTCCACACTTCCTTACATTTTTTTTTAGGTCATTACCCTTTTCTAATTATTATCATACCTAATTTTTATAAATTGGCAGCTAAGTGATGTTCTGGATAGAGTCCTGAAGTCAGAACCTGAGTTTGAATCCAGCCTCAGACACTTACTAACTATGGGACCCTGGGCAAATCATTTAAACCTGTTTGTTTCAGTTTTCTTATTTGTAAAATGAGCTGAGAAGGAAATGGTAAATCATTCCAGTATCTTTGCCAAGAAAACCCTAAATGAAATTACAGAGTTGGACATGACTGAAACAACTGAACAACTGTAGTGCCAATGCAATATTCACAGCACCTACAGTAGTCATGAATATTGAAGCACAATTCTGAATACGAGATACCGCAGACTCCACATGGAAGACAGAACCAAAACATTTATTCAGACACTAGGAAGCCAAATCCATCATAGTAACAAAAATCTATACACAATGACAAAGCAGAGAACAATACCATCCCCGAGCCTTCCCCTGCTAAGCTTCCCACAAACCAGCTTCATTAACCAAAATCACAAACAAGCTCTCTCACTAACCCTAGCCAGCTGCCTGCTTGCCTGCATCCTTCTGAACTCTGACTACTCTCTGACCAAATTTCCTCTCAGCTCTGCTCCAACTCCACATCTTACCATTCCACTTACCATTAAGCAAGCTCCTCCTACCACATGCTCCATATGACTCAGACTTCCATGTGACCCAGGCAGGTCACAGGGGCCTATTAAAGAATGGGAAAGATCTTTCCATTTAAATTATCATTACAACAACAAATTAAAAAGATGATCCAGGAACTGAACATGACTGAAATAACTGAACAACAAATTAAAAAGAAAGTTCAGAGTTAATCATGTATGGATGTATATTTCAGCATATATATACTCTGGGCAATTAATAATTTTAACAAGTACACTCCCCAACCCCAGTGTCCATTAAAGGATGTCTTTTATTTCATTAAGGGATGAAATAACTGGTTTACTATCAACATTAAGTAACAGATTACTATTCATTTAAAGCAAAAAGCTTTCAATTACAGGCTGCACTGGGGAAGAGAGTGTCAGGGAAGGGTCCCTTTTACTCTCCCATCCTATTCAACAACCTCCCCTAGTGCTTGCAGAGGGAAAATGGGAATGAAGTGGCATGATCAATGGGGGGAAAACATATTGATCTCCATGGACTAAGTCACAGTAAGGAACAGAGGGAATTAATTGGGTTTGAGATTGGCTTTCCCTATCTCATCCTGACACAAATTATTGCTTTACCTCACCATTCCTTGATCAGTCACTCCCCTCAGCCCCTTCCTGCTCAGGACCAAAAACAATCAGTCTATAGGAAATACAAAGAAGGAAATAGGCTTCCACTTTTGAAGCAAAGCAAAACAAAATGAAACAAAAATGGCAAGATTGCACATTTTGAAATGTTTGATTTTCAGTGTTCTTTGAAAGTATAACCGCAGGAAGGCAGAGCCAAGATGGCAGAATAACAACATAGGCTTGCTAGACCTCTTCCCCATGCAATATGAATTGGTCTCAAGAAAATAATTCTTTAAAAATTAGAATGGGGCTAATGACTTTATAAAAAAAATCAAGAAATTATAAAACAAAGCCAAAGGAATGAAAAAATAGCAGACAATGTGAAATATGTCATTAGAAAAACCACTGATTTGGAAAATAAATCCTAGAGAGACAATTTTAAAATTGTTGGATTAGGAGACGAGTCTCCTGTCCTTTGCACCCAACAGCCATGGAAGCCTCAGGGTACATGCTCTATACCCAAAAGCAGGGCTACAACTTGACATGGAACCCCTACCTCAACAAGGGAATGGCTTTCACTCTGAAAGAGAGACAACACAGTCGAATATACATGGATTACTGCCATTTTGTTTTCTTGGTCAAGACATTCAAGTCTTTGGAATTGTTAAGAATTTTGACTGGCTAAACTCCAACCTTCTTTTGATGGACCTTCAGGATGAAAATGAAGAGCTTTCCTATGCAGTGCTGACTTCTGACACCAAGAAATTCAGGCCTATTGTTTATACTCCCACAGTGGGACTGACTTGCCAGCAGTATGGCCTAGCATTTCAGAGACCAAGAGGTCTCTTTATCAGTATCCATGACCAAGGTCACATTGTTACATTGCTTAAGTCAAGGTTTGAAGATGTTGTCAAGGCTTTTGTGGTGACTGATGAAGAATGGATCCTTGCTTGGGTGATTTTGGCTACAATGGAACGGGCATTTCTGTTGGGAAACTAGCATTGTATACTGCCTGTGGAGGGATGAATCCTCAAGAGTGTCTGCCTGTCATTCTCAATGTGGGAACTGATAATGACAAGTTCCTAAAAGATCCTTTATATAGTGGACTGAGATAGAAAAGAGTGAGAAGACGTGATTATGACTTTTTGGATGAATTCATGGAGGCAGTTACTTCCAGGTTTGGAATGAATTGTCTTGTTCAGGTGAGGATTTTGACAATGCAAATGCATTTCATCTCTTGGAGAAGTACCAGAACAAATATTGCACGTTCAATAATGACATTCAAAGAACAGCATATGTTGCAGTTTCAGCTCTCCTTGCAGCTTTGCACATTACTCAGAGCAGTCTGTCTGATCATACAATTCTATTCCAAAGAGTTGGAGAAGTTGCCCTGGGGATTGCAAACCTTATCATTATGGCCATGGAAAAAGAAAGGGTATTCAAGAAGAAAACTATTGAAACGATATGGTTGGTTGACTCAAAAAGATTAATAGTTAAAGGAGTTGCTTCTTTAATATGTAAAAAAGAGAAATTTGTCCATGAACATCATGAAATGAATAACCTTAAAGAGATTTTCTGAGAAATAAAGCCAATTGCCCTCATAGGAGTTGCTGCAGTTGGTGGTACTTTCACAGAACAGATTCTCAAAGACATGCCTTCCTTCAATGAGTGACCCATCATTTTTGCTCTAAGTAATCCAACAAGTAAAGAAGAATGCTCTGCAGAGCAGTGCTACTGAGCAACAGAAGGATGTGGCATTTTTGCAAGTGGCAGTTCATTTCACCATGTCACTCTTCCAGATAATTGGACCTTCTATCCTGGCCAAGGCAACAATTCTATGTATTTCCCAGAATAGCACTTGGTGTTGTAGCATGTGGATTGAGGCACATCACTGATAAAATCATTCTTACTACTACTGAGGTTATAGCTCAGGAAGTGTGAAAAAAACACTTGAAAGAGGGTCATCTATATATCTATATCCTCCTTTGAATACCATTCGAGATGTTTCCTTGAAAATTGCAGTGAAGATTGTGGAAGAATCCTACCTTGATAACTCAGCTATTGTCTCCCATGAGCTGCAGGATAAGGAAGCATTCTTCTGCTCTAAGGTTTACAGCACTGATTATGACCAGATTCAACCCAACTCTTACCCTTGGCCTAAGGAGGCAATGAAAACACAGACTGTAAATCAGTTCTGGAAACACAGTATAGCAGTAAATATATGTGGCTCTATCAATGGCATCTTGAAGTTTTTTTTTCTTTGTCTAAGATGAACACTTTTTATAATGATTGAAAAAACTTTCAAATTAAGATGACAAATTTTGTTTATTAACTTTATAGTTTAATTATTTCTTGATTGATTGACAGTCATTAATTCAGGTTAGGATAAACAGTCCTTTGGAAAATAGTCTTGTAATTGCATTCTGTTTGATCAGATTTTCATTATTATTAATCTTTCTGTTTCAAATTCTTTTTAAAAGTTGTTATTCCTACTGAAAATCTCATTATTTTTACATAGTTCATTGATTAGCAATACTAAAACTAGAAATAAATACAGAAACTTTTAACTTTGTGAAAAAAATTATTGGACTACTTGAAAGTCATGATCAAAAAAAGAGCCTAGACACCATCTTTCAAAAAATTATCAAGGAAAACTGTCCTAATATTTTAGAACCAGTAGGTAAAATAGATATTTAAAGAATCCATCGATCATCTCCTAAAAAAGATCCCAAAAGGAAAACTTCTAGGAATATTGTAGCCAAATCCCAGAGCTTCCAGGTCAATGAGAAAATACTGTAAATAGCCAGAAAGAAACAATTCAAGTATTGTGGAAATACAGTCAGGATAACGCAAGATCTAGCAGCTTCTACATTAAGGGATTGTAGGGCTTAGAATATGATATTCCAGAGGTCAAAGGAGCTAGGATTAGAACAAAGAATAACTTATTCAGCAAAACTGAGTATAATACCTCAAAGGAAAAAATAACCATTTAGTGAAATAGAGGACTTTCAAGCATTCCTGTTGAAATGACCAGAGCTGAATAGAAAATTTGATTTTCAAACACAAGAATCAAGAGAAGCATGGAAAGGTAAACAGGAAAGAAAAATCATAAGGGACTTACTAAGGTTGAATTGTTTACATTCCTACATGGAAAGATCATATTTGTAACCCTTGAGACTTTTCTCAATATTAGAGTAGTTGGAGGTATTATATACATATAGACAAAGGGCACAGAAAGAGTTGAATAGGTAGGATGATATCTAAAAAATAAAATAAAATTAAGGGGTGAAAGAGGAATGTATTGGGAGGAGAAAGGGAGAAATAGAATGGAGCAAATTATCTCACTTAAAAGAGGCAAGACAAAGTTTTTTTCAATGGAGGGGAAGAAAGGGGAGGTGAGAGGGAAAGAGTGAATCTTACTCTCATCACATTTGTCTTAAGGAGGGAATAACATGCACACTCAGTTTGGTATGAAACTCTATCTTACACTACAGGGAAATAGTGGGGAAGAGGATAAGTAGGGGGTGGGGAGATGGTAGAAGGGAGAGATAATGGGAGGAGGTGGTAATTAGAAGTAAACATTTTTGATGAGGGATAGAGTCAAAAGAGAATAGAATAAATGGGGGGACAGAATAGGATGGAGGGAAATATAGTTAGTCTTTTACAATACTATTGTTATCAAAGTGTTTTGCATAACTACACATGTATAACCTATATTGAGTTGCTTGCCTTCTCAATGGAGATGGGTGGGGAGGGAGGAAGGGAGAGTAGTTGAAACTCAAAGTTTTAAAAATGAATGTTAAAAATTGTTTTTACATGTAACTGGGAAATAGAAATCTATCTTGCCCTACAAGAAAACAGAGGGGATGGGGATAAGAGAAGGAAGGAGTGTAATAGAAGGGAGAGTAGATTGGGGGAAGGTGTGATCAGAATGTACACTGTCTTGGGGTGGCATAGGGGGAGAGATGGGTAGAAAATTTGGAACTCAAAATCTTGTGAAAGTGTATGTTGAAAACTAAAAATTAAAAAAAATACAACACTGGAAAAAAGTATAAACTCAGTTGAGTTTATTTTAATCAAACTTGTCTAAGTCCATACCTCCACATACAATACTGTCCCTAGATTATCCTGTATTAAGGCACCACAGAAAAGTCAAGCAATGGATTATAAACAGTAATTAAACTCTTCAAACAATAGTAAAAGTGAGGGAAGCACATTCTCTAAATTATCATTAAAGCATAATAAGTCCCACGGCTATAATAATGATTGAGTTAGATTGGGAAATGACCTTTTATATAAAAACAGTATTCTGCTGGAATATCTAGCCTCCAAATGGATTGATTCATTCAATTATTGGGCAACTCTGGTGCACTGTGGGTAAGGGGTCAGAGCATGACTTTGGTTGTCTCTGTGAAGGAAGGATATACAGAAATAACACAAAAGATGAATGCATATGGATATATCTATGTATCTTTAAATATACAGACTCACATACTTTAAAATTAACACACATGACAGTAAATGTACAAGAAAGAGAAACTATGGAAAGCAGGCTTTCGGCAACATCATCTGATCAACAGTTATGGCTCCAACAATATGGAAAAAGTCTTTGACCAATATTACTCCCCCACATGGAATGCACATCACACAATATTTATATAAATAAAAACATCTAGGAGTAATTAGGGAAACAGCATACTGGAGTGGAAAAAGTGACTAACAGGATATTAGGAGATCCATCCTAATGTTGATTAACCTGATATCCCTGGAGAAATAGCTTTATTGTTGTTAAAGAGAATTAGAAAGAAAAACAAAATAAAAAACTTTAAGAAGTAAATCTGAGATTGGATTTTAGGTACTACATGAAAAGGAAAAAACAAGAGTTCTTCCACTAACCTTAATTTGTCACTTTGGAAAGATAAGCCACTTTACTTTTCTGGGGTTCCATTTCCTCATCAGTAACTTACCTTCCAATCCTAAAATTCTGCTATTTTTTAAAGATAAGTAAATTTCAGGAAATCATCTTTGGCACTGGTTCATCTTTCCAGAATTTAACTCATAAGACTGGACATTAAAACTCAAAAAACTACTTTATCCCAGGTCTAGGAGGTTCCCTCTCAGTTCTAGTCCTTTAGATTTGGATTCTGATTTAAGACTTTACTATGTTTTAAAATATTTTTTTCTACTATTTTCTGCTGTTACTTGAAATCCAGTTCATAGCCTGTTCTGTAACCTGGATTTGATGCCCCAAGCCCTGCAATAAGTCCCTCTCTGCAGATCTCTCTTGCTCAGGTCAGTGTCTGAAGAAGCTTCTCACCTCTCTCTTGCCCTGTTCCATCAGGCTTCTGACACTTTTGACCACCTCCCTCATAATGTGATTCAGTGAACATTTCCTCAGATCTCCCTTTTAATAATCACAGAGTTGGAATGGGCTTCAGAAGACCACATCTGGTCCAACCTGTATCTGAACAATAATCCTCTCTGTAATATATGTCTGGAAAAGTGTCATTCAGCCTTTGTGTGGAGACCTCTCCCCAAGGCATTTCGTTGTGCTTTGGGACAGCTCTAGCTGTGAGTAACTTTTATTCTTTTATCAAGGCTAGATATGAATCTTTGAAACTTCTAGGGTCATGCAGAATACATCTGTTTACCTCCTTTTATATGATTTTGTCATCCTTTCTTCCACCTGGAAGTTGTTCCTTGTTCACAATCCTCTCTCCTCATTTTCTGTAATGTCACAGTCATTGTGAGTTATGACATATATTCCACAAGCAGGGTACAATTATATATAATTGCAACGCACATAATTCCTAGACCAGGTTTTGTGGGAGCTTGGGCTGTATCTTAAATTTTGTATTTCCTTCATCATTTCTGTGATCTTGCAATTCATTTCTTCCACTCTTCTGGGAACAAGACATTTTGGTAACAACCTTGTGCATTTTGCACTAGGAAGGGGAGGGGGGCCTAAGTCTAGTCAGAGCCTTATGATTGAGTTGAGAAAAGGAGCTGTCCTTGTGTGACTTCTGGCTATGGGAGAACTCAAGGGCACAACCTGACAACAAAACCCTCTGCTGGTAGAAATTATGTGATCTGAACTGATTCAGAAAGAGGGGAGGGTTAGTCCAACATGTGGAAGAGGGAGGAAGCATGTTCTGTGTGGTCACAGAGGACAGAACTGGGAAGATGGGATTGCATTTTTAGCTCAACATGAGAAAAAATCTTCCTAGCAGTTAGAGCTGTTCACAAGTGGAGTAGACTCCCTTGGGTGGTAACAACTTTCACAAGCTCTGGAAATCTTCAAAGAAGACAGAATAATGACTTGTGTTTGTTGTTTATGGCATTCATGCTCACAATATAGATTAGACCAGATGACCTCTGAAGTCAGGATGTAGGCTGGTGAGTTTGACATTTACTCCTTGAAAAATTGTAGAATATATTATTAAGGGCATGATTTGACCTGTCCCCCCACAATAGTGTTTGTTTCTGATTACTGCTTCCCCCAATCTGCCATCCCTTCTATTATCTTCCTTCTCCTATCCCCTTTCCCACCCTCCCTGCCCACTGCCTTCCTGCAGGGTAAGATAGATGTCCATACCCAATTGAATGTGTGTTATTTCCTCCTTAAGCCAAATATCATGAAAGTAAGGCTCATTTATTCCCTCTCACCTACCCCACTTCCCCTCCATTGTAAAAGCTCTTTCTTCCCTCTTTTATGTGAGATGATTTACTATATTCTACCTCTCCCTTTCTCTTTCTCCCAGTATAATCCTCTCAACACTTAATTTTATTTTTTAGGTATCCTCCCTTCATGTTCAGCTCATCCTGTGCTTTCTGTCCATATATGTATGTATGTATACACATACATACATACACACCTACATATATATAACATGCATACACATACACACACATACACACACTACCTCTAACAACCCTAACACTGAGAAAGGTCTCATGAGTCACACACATCATCTTTCCATACCTCATTTTCTTTTTGATAGACTTACTAGATTGGTAGACCAGGAAAGGTCATGGATATCTGTATTTCAGTAATTTTGCTTAGCAAAGTTTTTCACACTATTTTCAGGGACAAAATAAAAAGTTGTGGAGTAACTAAAAGTACTCTTATATGGATTTTGGCTTAGTTGAAGTGCCAGACTCAGATGGGCTAACCTAAAGTTAGGTCACTAGGACGGTGTTCCATAGCACTTTGCCGATGACCTCATTTGTTGTTTTTATCAATGATTTGGGTGAGGTATGGATGGCTTACTTCTCAAATTTGGGAATGACACAAAGGTGGGAATGATAGCAAAAACATTGGAAAAGAGTGGGAATCTCCAAGGAGTTTTATAGGCTGGAATGATGAGCTAAAATATTCCTAGATAATATTTAATAGGTTTAAATAGGAAGTCATAAACTTGATATCCAAAAATTAATTGTACAGTGACAAGATAGGGAAGGTATAGCTACATAGTTTATGTGAAAAAGATCTGTCATCCTTAGTAGAGCACAAGTTAAAGATGGACCCACCATAGAATAGAGCTACCAAATGAATTAATGTAAATTGGACTGCATTCAGAAAAGCATAGTGTCTAGAATGAATGCAATGTCCTGCTAAACTCCACCCTTGTCAGATCACATCTGGAATATCGTGCTCAGTTATGTACACTACATTTTATGAAGGATATTAACAAGCATGTAAAAATAGATAAACAGGATGATGAGAACACCAGAGGTCATACCTTTGGAAATCATGGCCATGTTATTGCTAAAAGAACTAAAAGACGTTTATCATGAAAATGGAAACCCTTGGGACGTACTTAATAGCCTTAGTCAAATCATGCCCTATTATTTTGTGGGAGAGGGACTAGGCTTCTTTATTTTGGTCCCAAGAGGCACATTTCAATTCAATGTAATAAAGATTTCCTAACACTTCATGCTGTCCAAAAGTAAGATAAACTGCTTTAAGAGCTATTTTCAGTCCATCTTCACCGCACATTCATATGCCCAGGCTTCCACCTCCTACCAAGTACTCCTACTCTGCCTTGAGCTCTAGGAGTTTTAACTGATGAGGTTAATTATAACTTGACTGACACAATGCCATAAACATTTCTATTGCTGAGACAATCAATGTCTTACCACCACACATTTACCACTCCCATGCATCTTTCTCACCCTAGTCTCTGCTTTCCACCTCTAGGTCTGGGAGCAGTAATCAAATCAAATCTATTATTCTCAGACAGTACATATTGATCAGTTTGCCCTATGATTCTGTTTCCTATCCTTATGATTTCCCCGATCAAGATAGATATATCTATAAAAAATTGAAGCGATTCAGTGCTTAATTTAAAATTAGGGTGTATGAATAGCCTAGATGGCTGGAGAAACTTTATAAGGTTCCAGCAATTCTCCCAGTCTGCAGTAGAAGAATGGGCACTATTTTATGCTGCGGTTATGTCCCCCTATTCAAATATAAGCTCCTAAAAGAAAAGAAGAAATGTAAGTTCCTTGAAGGCACGACCTTCTCATTTTTTTCTGTTTGTATCATTACTGTTTAGCACAGTGATTGATACATAATGTTTAATAAATACTTTGTTATTCATTCAATCATTCATTCAGAGACAATGGGTTCCTTGTCCATGCAGGAATTTTAAGGGCAGGCTAGAGGATCACTTGTTGGAGCCCTTGTAACAGAGAGCCTTTTCTGGTTTGCATTGGGTTAGGTGATTTCTGAAGTTCTTCCTGGCCATGAGAATCTAGATTTTGTCCCTCTGAAGTCTGCGTTTACTAACGTTGTTTGATTTTGCCCAAACTCTAAACTGGTTTTCCAAGATCTCAACTAATGTCAATAAATGTTAGTTCATCAGAGTGACTAACTAATGGGTCACAAAGTCTTTAGTCTCCTTGCTTCATAAAGTAGAGAAAAATTATTTGTAATGGTGGTGAATCAGCAGAAGTTTTTTGATGCTCTAGAGGGTGACTTGCTGAGGTCCCTAGAGGCAATAAGTATGGGCATCAAATTTATCCTAAATGAGTATGCTGAAAGTGGTTTGCCTACAAAAAATAAATAACTAATATAGTGAAAAATCAGGAAACTATGTTCTACTCTATTATGCACATTATTTATTTTACTTTTAAATCTCTATTAACTTAATTAGCAAATACAGATGACATTTATACAGGCTTTACACACACCATCTTGTTTAAATCCCATAACAATCCTGTGAGTATACAAACTTTTACCTCCATTTAACAGATGAGGAAATTGGTACTCAGATAGGTTAAGCAGCTTATGTAAAGTCACATACCTGGTTAGTGTAAGAAGTGAGAGGTGAATTCGGGTTTTCCAGACTCCAAAGCCTCTGCTATTTCCACTATGCTCAATTGTCTTCCAAAGCTAAGATCCCCCATCTCCTATTAACTTCTAGTTTTTCACATATTATAGATCTTGTAAATTAAAAACAAGAGATAGACTTAACTGCTTTTTCCACCCTAGATTCAGGGTGAGGCAGATCCTCAGAGACAGTTGCTGCTCAGGGTTGTCTATGGGATGATGCTATGCATCTTTAGCAGTAAGTGGGGAATGAGGTAGGGAAGCGGTACAGTTTCCCAGTCACTCCTGATTGAGCAGATCTTCCACATGGTTTCTTTTTCTGGTGTACAAGGGACACATTTGTGTCTTAGTTCAAGCACAAAAACATACATACTCTAGAAGCAAATATAGATAATCTCTGTATTGGTTACCATTTTAGATAGTCTGGGTTCTTGTTATATGTCTCTACCCATACATTTGATTGGTTGTTGCCTCTATCAAGAACAGTTCACTGTGTGGCTCAAGATTTCTTTTGGCAAGGATACTTGATATGTAAGAATAGTTTTGAAAGTACAAGTAGTACCCATACTTCACAAATTATTCTCAAAAACTGAGAAAGAGCCCTATTTAAATCCTTTTATGAAGCAAATGTAGTCCTAATACTTAAGTCAGGGAAAGATAAAACACAGAAGGAAAACTATAGGTCAACATTATTAATGAATATTGGCTCAAAACTTTCTAAACAAAGTCCTTTCAAGAAGACTTCACAACATTTTATCCAAGAAATCATTCAATCATTATAACCAAGTTGGATTTGGGTCAGGGATTCAAGGATGGGTCAACATTAAGAAAACAATCAATGTAATTAACCATATTAAAATCCAAAGCATCCCAAACAATATGATTATCCCAACAGATACAGAAAAAACCTTTGACAAAGTGCAGCCCTCTTTTAGGCTAAAAACTCTATGAAGTAAAGTCAAAGAGAAATTTTTTAATATAATAAAAAGCATCTATCTGCAGTCAAAAGCAAGCATCTTTTGCAATTGGGATACATTAAAATCTTTTCTAATAAATATGAGAGTGACACAAATGTATTTATTCTCTCTGCTATTATTTGTTATAGTTCTGGAAACGTCAGCAAGAGCAATAAGACAGGGGAAAGAAAATAAAAGAACAAAGATATGTGAAATAGAGATAAAATTTTCCCTACTTGTTGATGACTTGATAGTATATTTGGAAAATCTTAGGGAATCAGCAAATATACTAAATGAGATAATTAATAGCTTCAGCAAAGTTGCAGGCTACAAAATTAACTCAAAAATCAACAATATTTCTTTATAATAATAACAACATTTGAGAAGCAATAATAGAAGGGGAACTCAGATTCCAAATAACTGCAATTTACATAAACTATCTGGGGATCATCCTACCAAAGCACACAAAAGACATATATGTATATATGTATAGGTATATACATATATATTTTTATACACATACATGCACATATATATCCAATTACAAATTTCTGCTTAAGGAAATGAAGAACAACTGAAGCAACTGGAGGAATATTCAGTGATCATGGATAGTCTGTGCCATAATAATGATTTTTAAAAAGATAAAATTAGCAAAGTTAGCTTTGTTACAAAAAAAGTTGGCACTCATATTGCTATGCCAATCAAATTGTCAAGGGAATACTTAATAGAACTTGATAACATAATAACAAAATTCATTTGGAATAATGAAAGATCTAGAATAGTGAATAGAAGAAGAGACAAAGGAGGAAAATCACTTCCAGACCTCAAATTAAATTTTAAAGTGGCAATTGTCAAAAATATTGGATCTGGTTAAAGAATAGATCAATGGAACAGAGTGGTAAGGGAAGAATCAGAAAAAAGGGAACTTAATATTTCTGTGTGGAAAACATAAATTACCTAGGAAAAGCTCTTAATTGGGTAAAAACTGCTGAGAAAACAAGAAAACAGCACCACATACTATATTGCAAAAAAATTCTTGAATGATTACATGGCCTTAATATTAAAGATTATATTATAACAATATTAGAAGAGAAACGGCTCATATCTCGATAGAGTTAATTACAAAAAATTAAATAAAAAACTTTGATTACTTGAAACTGAAGGGCTTCTGTATAATAAAAATGAATGCATCTGCAATAAGAATAGAAGTGGTTGAGTGGGAAAAAAATCTCTGTATAAAATTTCTCTGAGAAGTGTTTGGTGTTCAAGATAGTCAATATATATGTGTGTGTATAAATAATTTTATGCATGTCATACATATGATCAATATCCATTCCATAGTAGAAGAGTGGTCAAAAAACATGAACAAACTGCTCTCAAAAGAATTGCAAAATATTCATAGTCACATGAAAGAATGTTCAAATCATTAATAACAAGAGAAATCCAAACCTAAACAACTCTGCATTTTCACCTCAGACCCTGCAAATTAGCAAAGATGTGAAATGAGCAGAACAAGGAGAATACTGTATACATTAATAGAATTATTATGAGTGATCACCTGTACTCTGATCTCTGATCAACACAATTTATCTTTATGAGAGCCAAGACAATGATCCAAGACATTCCAATGATCCAAGACAATTCCAAAAGATTCACGATGAAAGATGTTATCTAACTCCAGAGAGAGAACTGATGAACTCTGAAAGAGTGAAGCACACTTTTTTCACTTTCTTAATTTCTATTGTTTTATTTTGTTTGTATTTTCTTTCACAATATGGGTAGAAAAAGAAAAGAAAAAGAAATTTTAAAAACCAGAGAATTAAAAAGTCAACCAAACGTGTGCATTCATATAGAACTATTTTTATTGTTCTTAATGCAATGCTCAGGAGAGTTCCTACCATACCACAGAGCTACAGGGAAATTGAGAGGAAACACAGAGGAGTCAGGAAAAAAAAAGTTGACTAAAAAAACATAAATTACTCTTACAACTACCTGGCCTTGGCATTAATTTTGTTTCTTAGCATGACTTCATACCTTATTCCCTCTAAAGTGAAGATCACAAAATTTTGGAGCTAGAAGTTATCTTAGAAAGTATAGGATTTGGGCCCGGTTTTAAAAATTCTGTTCTTGTACTTTAGCCACATTGTGATTACTTATTATTATTATTATTATTATTTCAGAAAAATCTCAAAATTGACATCACCCATACATTTTGCAAATCATGCTGTCAGTTAACATACAACCTAATCCCTGCCAGCTCTATAAAGGCAAAGAGCTTTTCATATTTATATTTTCAATGAGTGAAAGAATGAGTTTCTTTGCAAGGCAACACAGAGATCAATTTCCTCCTTGATGATGGAGGCAGAAGACAGAGAAAGGAAAGCAGACTGTGAGTTCCTTAGGTGGATGACTGGTCCATTATGGCTCTATGAATTTCGCATGTAAATACGATAGTAGAAAGAATATTGGAGTCTGCCTCCAGTCTCATCTTAGCTTGGCCACTTTATTGGTGGGCTGCCTCATTGCTTTGGGCCTGTTTCATCCATTGCAAAAATGAGATCATTTAGACTAGATACTTTCTTCTGGAATTGTTTTGGATCATTATATTACTGTGAAGAGCTAAGTCTATCATAGCTGATCATCACACAGTGTTGCTGTTACTGTGTTCAGTGTTCTCCTGGTCCTGCTTACTTCACTCAGCATCAGTTAATGTAAGTCTTTTCAGGTTTTCCTCTGAGACTATCCTGCTCATCATTTTTTATAGCACAATAGTGTTCAGTCACAACCATATGACACAACTTGTTCAGCCATTCCTTAATTGATGGGCATTGCCTTGATTTCCACTTCCTTGCTACTACAAAAAGAGCTACGATAAATATTTTTGTACGGATTGATTTTGCACTCTTTGGGGTACAGACATAGTAGTGATATTGCTGGGTGAAAGGATGTGCACAGTTTTATAGTCTTTTGGGAATAGTTTCAAATTGTGATTCAAAATGGACTAGTTACAACTCCACCAGCAGTGAATTAGTGATCCAATTTTTTCACATCACTTCAAAATTTGTTATTTTTATTTTGTATAATGTTAGTTAATCTTATAAGTGTGAGGTGGTATCTTAGAGTTGTTTAAATTTTTCTAATCTGTAGTGATTTAGAATATTTTTTTGTGACTATTAATAGTTTTGATTCCTTCTACTGAAAACTGCCTGCTCATATCATTTAACCATTTATTCATTGACTGGGGAATGGATCATGTTTTTATAAATTAGAGTTAATTCCTTAGAGAAACATGCAATTAAGATTCCCCAGTTTCCTGTTTTCCTTACAATTTTGCTACACTAATTTGTATTTGTGCAATTTTTTTGGTGCAATTAGTTTTTAATTTCATGTAATCAAAATTATCTATTTTACTTCCTGTGGTCTCTTGTTTGGTCATAAAGTCTTCCCTTACTCCTCGATCTGACAGGTACATTTTCCCATGCTCCTTTAATTTATTTATTGTATCACCCTTTATGTCTAAAGTATTTGTTCATTTTGATCTTATATTGGCATATGGTATGAGATGTTGATCCTTGACTAGTTTCCACCAAACTGCTTTACAGTTTTTCCAGCAATTTTTGTCAAATAATGAGTTCTTTTCCCCAGAGCTTGGATCTTTGGGTTTATCAAACATAGATCATTATGTTGATTTAGTACTGTCTATTATATACCTACTCTATTCCACTCATCCACCATTCTATTCCTTAGTGAGCTAGATCACTAGATCATTTTGATGATTACCCCTCATATTGTTTGAAATCTCCAGTTTCAAGGCTTCCTTCCTTACCCACTTTTTTCATTGATTCCCTTGAATATTCTTGACCTTTTGTCTTCCAGATGAATTTTATTGCTATTATTTCTAGGTCCATAAAATATTTCTTTTGTAATTTGATTGGTATGATACTGAATAAATAAATTAACTTAGGTAGAATTATCACTTTTCTGATATTGACTAAGTCTGCCTGTGAGCAATTAATATTTCTCCAGTGGTTTAAATCTGTTTTATTTCTGTGAAAAGCATTTTTAAACTAAATTCAAATAATCCCTATGTTTTTCTACACAGAAAGGCACACAGGTATTTTATATAGTCTTCAGTTATTTTCAGTGGAATTTCTCTTTCTCTCTTCCTGCTGAGAAGTCGGTAGTATGTAGTATGTTGTTGGTAGTATGTAGAAATGCTGATAATTTATGTGGGTTTATTTCATATCTTTCAATTTTGCTGAAGTTGTTAATTATTTCAAGTAGTTTTTGTAGTGGATTTTCTAGGGTTTTCTAAGTATTTGTTGTTTTTTAGTCATTTCAGCCATATCTGCTTTTTCATGACCCAGTTTAGATGAGACTTCCTAAGCTCAGGTCTGGCACTTTATCCACTGTGACATCTAGCTGCCATTAAGTATATAATCATATCAGCCACAAAGAGCAATGATTTTCTTTTCTCATTGACTACTTTTAGTCTTCAATGTTTTTTTCTTATATTATTGCTATAGCTAACAATTCTATTACAGAATTAAATAATAATGGTGGTAATGGACATTCTTTTCACTCTTGAGCTTATTGGGAGGCCTTTCAAGTTTATCCCTGTTATAGATAATGCTTGCACTTAGTTTTAGTTAGATAATACTTATTTCAGGAAAGGCTCCATTAATTCCTATGCTTTCTACTGTTTTTTATACAAATGAACGCTTTATTTTGTTGCAGGCCTTTTCTGCATTTATTGATATAATCATTTTTCATTTTTTCGTTATTGATATGGTCAATTATAAGGGGTAGTTAGGTGGCATAGTGGATAGAGTGCTGGGAATAATGTCAGGAAGATATTCTTGAGTTCAAATTCGAACTTATACAATTTTTAGCTGTTTGACTTCGTGGAAATAATTCAATATTGTTTGTCACGGTTTCTTCCTCTGCCAAATGAGTTAGAGAAGGAAATGACAAACCACTCCAGTGTCTTTGCCATGAAAATCACAAATGGGGTCAAAAAGAGTCAGATATTACTAAAACAACTCAGCAACAATAAATATTCATGTATTTCACTTAGTTTGTCAATTTTACTAGCATATAATTGGAGAAAATAGCTTCTAATAATTGTTTTAATTTTATGTTTTTTGGTGGTACATTCACCTTTTTCATTTTGATGCTGGTAATTTGGTTTCTTCTTTTAAATATTAAAATCATCAATGGTTTATCTGTCTCTTTGTTTTCCCCACACACAAAACCAACTCCTAATTTTACTTAATTATTTTCTTGCTTTCAATTTCATTAATGTCTCCTTTGATTTTCAGGATGACATTTAATTGGGAATTTGTAGTTTATCCTTTTTCTAATTTTTGTTGTTCTTGCATACCCAAATTCACTGATTTGCTCTTTCTCTCTTTTATTGATGTAAGAATTTAGAGACAGCAATTTCCCCCAAAAAACTCCTTTGGATGCAACCCACAAATTTTGTAATGTTGTCTGATTTTTGTTATTCATTTTAATGAAATAATTGATTGTTTTTATGATTTTTGACCTACTCATTCCTTAGGATTAGATTATTTAGTTTTCAATTAATTTTTAATCTATACTTCCATTGCCCTTCATTAAATATAATTTTTATTACATTGTGATCTGAAAATGACGCACTTAATTGCTCTACTTTTCTACATTTGGTTGTAAGGTTTTTATCACTGATACATGGTCAATTTTTGTGAAGGTGACATATAGAGCTGAGAAAAAGGTTTGCTCCTTTTTATTCCCATTCAGTTTTCATCAGAGATCTATCAAATCTAAAATTTCCAAGATTCTATTTCTCTCCTAGACTTCTTTCTTATTTATTCTGTGGTTATAGCAATCTTGCTTTAAGAGGGAAAAGTGAAAGTGTCCCAGGAATGTAGTTTTATTATCTATTTCCTTCTATAAATCATCTAACTTTTTCTTTCAGAATTAAGATGCTATACTACTTAGTGCACATATATTTAAGTTATTTAAGTCATTATCAGTGGTTCCTTTTAGCAAGTAGGAGTTTTCCTGATCATCTCTTTTGCTTTGGCTGAGATCATGATTACTACCCTTCCCTTTTTAGCTTCAACTGAAGCATAGTAGTTTCTGCTCCAGACCCTTATTTTAACTCTATGTGTGTCTACTGTTTCAAGTGTGTGTGTTGTTTTTTTTAATCAACAACATACTGTTAGATTCTGATTTCTAATCCATTCTGTTATCCATTTCCATTTTATGGGTGATTTCATCCCATTCACATTAACAATTGTGATTATCAATTTTCTATTTCCCTCCATCTTATCTCCTGTTCATCTTTTTAATTTCTTTTTATCCTGCTTCTCCTCTAAAGTCTATTTTGTTTCTGAACACTACCTTCTTTTATCTGCCCTCCATTTTGTCAACTTCCATTTTTCTTATACCCTTTCCCTCCTTATTCCATTTTAGGTAAGAGAGACTTCTATTACCAATTGAATACTTCTATATTTATTCCCTCTTTGTACCAATTAGGTTGTGAGTGAAGTTGAAGCATTGCACACACCCCCACTCTACCATCTTTTCCTCCATTGTAAAAACTCTTCTACATGCACCTTCTTTTACGTGAGATAATTTTCTTCATTCTTCTACTCTCTTGATCCTTCTTCTAGGGGATCCCTTTTTCTTTCCTATCCTTTTTTAAAACATCATTCTGACATAATTGCTTACTCCTACACCCTCTTTCTATGTAGAATCAGTCTAACTGTCCTAATACTGATTAAGTTCTTAGAAGATATATGTATCATCTTCCCACATGGAAAAGCAAACAGTTTAACCTTATTGAATCTCTTATGACTTCTCTTTCAAGTTTATCTTTTTTTGAGCCTTGTATCCAAAAGTAAAATTTTCCATTTAGCTCTTTTTTCTTTAGAAATGCTTGAAACTCTGCTATTTAATTAAATATCCATTTTTTCCCCTTAAAGGATTATATGCAGCTTTGCTATGTAGGTTATTCTTGGTTGTAATTGCAGTTCTTTTGCTTTCTGGAATATCATATTACAAGTCCTCTGCTCCTTTAAGGTGATACATGGCAGATCTTGTATGATCCTGACAGTGGTTCCACAATACTTGAATTGTTTCTCCCTGGCTACTTGCAATATTTTCTCTTTGATCTGGGAGCTTTTGAATTTGACTGTTATATTCCTGAGAGTTTTCATTTTGGGATCTCTTTCAGGTGGTGATTGAAAGATTCTTTCAATTTCTATTTTGCCCTCTGCTTCAAGTATATCTGAGTAGGTTTTCTTGACAACTTCTTGAAATACAATGTCTAGGCTTTTTCTTTGATGACGGATTTTAGGAAATCCAATAATTCTTACATTATCTCTCTTTGATCTGTTTTCCAAGTCAGTTTTTTCCTATGAGACATTTCACATTTTCTTCAATTTTTTATTCTTTTGTCCTTGCTTTAATGTTTCTTAATATCTCATAGAGTCACTAGCTTCTACTTGCCCAATTTTAAATTTTAAGGAAGTATTTTCTTTAGTAAGCTTTTGTACCTGTTTCTCTATTTGACCAATTCTGTTTTTTTAAAGAGTTATTTTCATCCATATTTTTGTACCTCTTTTACCAAGCTGTTAATTGTCTTTTCATGTTTTTTTCCTTTGCTTTCATTTCTTTGGCTTATTTTTCCTCTACCACTCTTTGATTTTAAAAATCATTTTTTAACTCTTACAGGAATTCTTGTTGGGCTTGTGTTCAATCCACCTTTTCCTTTGGGGATTTGCTTATAGCTGTTTAGACTCCACTGTCTTATGAATTTGTGTCTTGATCTTTCCCATCACATAGTAGCTTTTCATTGTTAACTTTTTTTTTGCTCTTTTTCCCACCATGCATATGGATTTGGTTAATGCTGGACTTTATTCTTGATGTGAGGATCATGAATGGGTGGGTGAAGGAGTACTATCTCAAACTTCAGGCTTTTTCAAAATGGTGTTTTCAATTAGTTCTGAGATTTAGAAGTTTCAGGTAATTCCAAGGTTGAGTGATCTGAACTGAGGTGTGGTCACTGCTTTCCTGAGCTGCACTCTAATTCTTACCCAGGACAGGCCCCTGATCATTTTCTTATCATTCTCTTTGACATAATCTTTCAGCTGGGCTATAGGGAATAGCCTCTTTATACTGTGGATATTTCTCCTAAAGTGGGATATTGATGCAGTAACTTAGTAATAAACTACATATACACAGCAAGAAGTGGGGCAGCATTCAATGTTGGACCCCAGGGACCAGTGTTGAGAGTTTCTACTCTCTCTGCTGGGGAATTTACCACAAATCTGTTGGAGGCTGCTTCTTCTCTTTGTATTGTTGGCAGAAGCCCCACTTTGACCTTTCAGGGATCCTGATCTGGGAAATCAAATGTCTTTGCCTAAATGTGGACACAATTCACTTCTTTACCTTGGCTCACTAGGGGCATTGTTTTCAAAAAGTCTTTTTCTCCCTGTCAGTTAAGAGAGACATTAAACAAAATATAAACTGAGAAATTGTGAATTTACAGAGCATGGAAATGTTAAGTATTCAAAATCTAGCATTGGTTGACTGGCACAGCCTCCCCAAAACAGCTCACCTCCATCCCTAACTTTCCCAGGGCTTGTACTCTCCACTACTTTCAGTGATTATTATCGCTAAAGAAGTTTCTGGGCATGACTAAATTCAGCCAGTTCCCAAACCTAACTTGTTCTCTTTTATAATTTCAAAACTTCCCAATCATTTCTGATTGTAATTGGTTCCCCAAAGTCATAGGCAGAGGCAACAAGACTGACATCTGCTGGAAGTAAAGAATATTTCAGTCTTTCCAGTCAACAGCAGACTATCTAAAGTTCAACTTATTTTTATATTAAATATTTAATCACAATAACATATACTCTTTAAAGATAGCAAGGAAGAGATTCATGGGAAAAGGCATCCAGTGAGACATGTAGTGAAAATAAGAGCTAATTCTCTAAAATAAGAGCTAGTACTCCAATGGTAACCACATAATGTCAAAAAATTCTAGAAAAATTCCTCTAGTGTGTTGACTGAACCACTCCTTCGCTCATACCTGGGAAGGGAAGGAGATAAGTATTTTAGTGCCAGGCACTGTGCTAAATGCTTTAGTAATATTTCCTTATTTGATCCTCACAAATTATAATTACTCCAGTTTGCAGTGGAGGAAACCGAGTCATACAGAAGTTAAATGTTTCGTCCAGGGTCACACAGTTAGTAAAGTGTCTGAGTCATTCTATCTACCTTGCCACATAGCTGCCTCTGAATTAGAATTAGTGATAGGACAGTCACAAAGAAAGACAAGGCATGGAGGATTTGCAATCTACATCCACACTGACAATATCAATTATCCAAATTTTGGAAAGGTCTTTTCAGGAAAGGCTCTGAAAGCATAGCCTGTGCTCAGTAGCAATCGTGCACAGCTCTTTGGATGACTTTTCTTGCCTATGTGGCTTTATTTTCTTGCCACAACTCCCCAGATTCTCTGTCTTCAGGTTCCCTTTTAGAAACTAGAAACTCTACAATAAGGTCATCTTCATCTTGAGGACACAGACCAACTTTCTACTATTTCTTTAAGTCTCCATTGATATAATGTTTTCTTACTAGGATAAATTTATAATTTTTTTTTAGCATTTAAATTTCCCCCACCAGTAGAATATAGAGTTTTTGAGAACCAAAATTATTGCACATACACACACACACACAAACAACATATAACACAAGTGCATATACATTTACATGCCACATGATCATACTTATACATGTGCAATACATACACCTATATGTATTCATTTATGTATATCTATATACATATGCATAATATACATATATGTATATGTGTGTGTATGGATGTATAATGTATCCCAGAATAGTAGTCTGCACATGTAAGTATCAAAGATCTAGAGCGGGAGTTGACTTCAGAGGTCATCCAGATCAAGATCCTCACTTTTACTAGTGAGGAAACTGAGGCCAAGGAAAGTTAAATAGTAACTTAAGGTCATATATTAAATATCAGAGGTAACATTCAAACCCAGATCCACTGACTTCAAAGCTATGGCTCTTCTATTCTACCACGTTTGTTGAGTGCCTGAATGAATAAATGACACAGTTGCCTGAGGGTTTAATTATTGGACAAATCTTCTGCCTTCTGCATAGAATTTGATTTAGATGTAAAGCTGGTGTCTAATGAGACTTCTGCAAAAGCCAAAAGTATAAAAAACCTAAAAGAAAGAGACTGAAAGGTTAAAAGAAAAGCCTTCAGAAATTCCCCACCTTGGAAATAGGTTCCAGTTAGCCAAATTTTTCAAAAAGAAAGGCATGAGTAAAAGGAAATCAAAAAGGTACTTACCTTAACTAAAACACCTTTTATAGTATACTAGCCAAACAGAGTACCTTAAGACTCCAACTGATTGGACTACCCAGTGTGTCTACCATATGACCTCTCTTCCTCCTAGATTCTGGGAATGTTTATAGGAAATAAATACATTTGTCTTGGGGGAAATTATTTGTAATTACTATTCACTGTAAGCTATTTAAGTTAGTCAATATGTTAAAAATCTAACTTATTCTACTGCTTATTGTTAAAGAAAAGCACATTGGTGGAGGCTTGTGAGCTAGTGTTTAGTGGTAGCCACCTGCAGAATTACTCTTAGAATCCTGGGAATAGTAACAGCTACTCCTCTAGAGATCCAACCAACCAGTGGAACTATGAGTTGGATGAGTGAGTCCCAAGGGGAGGTAACATATGTTTTCAAGTATAGAATAGATTTCTTTTTTAAGTAACTAGAAATGACAAAATACCCAAGATAAGTAAGGGTACAGAAAGAGAGCATTTAGCTGCCCTTGATAAATTCAGATCTCTTGACTAAGATGACTTTCTCCTCTGCTCCTGAAAGAACTAGAAAATTTGATGGTTGAGCCTCTTGTAGGTTGTTCAGTCATGTCCAACTCTTCCTGACCCCATTTGGGATTTTCTTGGCAAAGATACTGGAATGAGTTGTCATTTCTTTCTCCTGATCATTTTATAGATAAAAAAAAATTGGAGCAGAGTTAAATGACTTGCCCAGGGTCACACAACTAGAGTTTGAGGCCAGATTTGAATTCAGGTCTTCTTGATTACAGGCAAAGGGCTCTATCCACTGTGCCATGTAGCTGCTCCCGTAAGAGAAGCAGTGATTCCATAAAGCCAGTATGACTTTTTCAAGGAAAGCTCATGCCAGACTCACTCTCATTTCTCTTTGGCAACTTTAATAAAGTAGATGATGAAGGGGAATGCTGTAAATATGGTTTACTACCTTTTACTAAAGCTTTTTGATAAAACTTCTCAAACTGTTCTCATGGAGATGGAGAGATGAGAGCAATAAAATCAGCCACATTCAGGAATGTTTGAATGTTTGAATGACTGGATTCTGATGTAGTTACTAATGGTTCAATGCCAATGTGGCAGGAGGTCACCAGTGAAATACTGAAGCCTATTCTTGACCTTGTGATGTTTAATTTTTTTATCAGTGATTCATGTAAAGGGATAGAGAACATGTTCATAAATTTTGCAGATGATACCAAACTGAGAGAGATGGCTAATGGAATCAGTAAAAGTATCTTGACAAACCAGATCATGGAGCTACTAAAACTAATAAGATGAAATCCAATAGGCATAAACATAATTTTTTGCACCTGGATTAAAAAAAGTCAACTTCACAAATATGAGACAGCGGAGGCAGGGTTGAACAGCAGTTGTTCTGAAGAAAATCTAACTACATACAATAGCAATATGTCATGGCAGCCAAAAAGAGATAATGCAATCTTGAACTGCATTTAGGGGGGGCTGTTTTCCAAGGAAAGGGAGATGACATTTATTATACGCTTTCCTTATCAGAGTTCATGTGGATTGTTCTCTTTGATTCCAGGCATGAGAGTTTAGAGACATTGAAAAGATGCTGAGGGTCCAGAAGAGGGCAACTATGGTGGTTAAAGATGTTGAATCCATATAAAGAGGTAACTGGCATGTTTGACTTGAAGTAGAGAAAAGTCAGGAGGAACTTAATAGCTACTTACAAGAGGTCTGAAGAGCTGCCTTGTGAAGGAAGCCCTCAACCTGTTTTTGGCCCCAGTAGGTAGACCCAGAAGCTCTGAGGTGGAAGCTGCAAAGAGGCAAGTCTAGGCTTGATGTTAGGAAAGCCTCCTAACAGTTAGAGGTATCCAAAGGCATCAAGGGTTAGTTCAAATGGGAATTGATTCCACTTCTTTTTGGGATATATGGAATACAGATAACATGCTGAACTTGGGAGTCAGGAGACAAATCCTGCCCAGACACTTCCTTGCTGTATAACCCTAAGCTAGTCACTTAAGTCCTGTCAGTCTCAGTTTCGTCATCTGTAAAAAGTGGGAATGATAATAGCACCTCTGTCATAGGGTTATTGTGAGGATCAAATGAAATAACCATGTGAAACATTTAGCAGATATTTAAGCACTATAAAAAAGTTAGCTATGAAGAGGAGGAAGATGTTATAGTGGGTATTCTTTTTGTGTATGGTTGATTATTTGGACTCTAAAGTTTCTTCCAATTTTGTGATTCTGTAAAACTTGGAGAACTATAATCTATACTCATTACAAGGCCTGGAGAGTTGTACTTTGGTCTCCTTGTCTAGCTGTGGAAAGGGTGTATTCCATAATTTGGCAATAATTGTTTCCTCTCACCTAGAGAAAATGCATGTGGAAATGCCTACAAGGAGCAAAGTCACAGCTTGAGGCTATTTTCCAAAGTAACAAAGTTCCTTGTAAATATCCAGATAGTTTTACATAAATTACAATATTCACATAATACTTTTAGTAAAAAATAGCACAAATAGTAACAGAAGAAAGGAACTTTGTATGTTTTTGCCTCAACAAACATCCTGTTTTGTATTAATCATAAGATTGCATCATGGAAGTTGACCCTTTAAACCTACTTTGGATTTGTGTCACTGTTTCTGATAAAGTGCTGATCCAGAGGATGTTATGAAATATGACTCAGAGTCTTACTAGTTTTTTGACTCTCCAAATCTGTATATAAAGATCCTTCTCCTTGAAGAGAGAGAGAGTGCATCAGGAGACAGGTAAAGAGCTGCTACATCAGCCTGAGCCACAGAAGGGCAAGAATGAAGAGCCTTCTCCCTCTGCTGGTCCTCTGCTTTGCAGGCGCCCATTGCTTCCCTGCACATTTGGAACTCAAACAGCAAGACCGAGAAATCGTCCAGGTAAATCTTGACTTTTGATTGTAAGAGATGAAAACTCTCTGGGGGAACTGATTTGGAACACATAGGTTAGGCTATGTCAATGATATATTTCATTCAAGAAAAAATTTCTCTGCCAGAAATAACAAAGCAAATTATGTCTCTGTTTTGCTAATTCTCTTGAACTGGAATAGAACAAGCTGAAATCTGGTTAAAGGATACAGAATTCTCACTTTAGCACAGGGATAAAAATTAAGGAGATTTTTCTTGCTGAAATTCTGTGTGTATACCCACCAAACTATTCAAGGTCAGAAGAGACCAATGAACTGAGAATTTATATAAGAATTAAAACCTTTAACTTCAAAGACAAATGAAAGTCTTATTTCACTCTCTACCCCCACCAGTCCCGGTAAAAAATACCATCTCATTATTATCTCACATCAAAGCAGTTGAATTTCTTTAAAGAAAAAATCTAGGAAATATCTCATATTTAATATTTCATTTTTTTAATCTTTCTTCAGAACTATCTTGAGAAATTCTATGACCTAAATCCTGTTGGAGTGAAACTTGCAAAGAAGAAAGACAGTAGCCCAGTCATTGAGAAGCTCAAGAAAATGCAGAAATTCTTTGGGTTGAAAGTTACTGGGAAGCCAGATAATGAAACTCTAAAGATAATGAAACAGCCTAGATGTGGGGTCCCTGATGTGTCTCAGTTTGCTGTCACTGATGGAAATCCTAAGTGGGAAAAGAAAGCCCTTACTTACAGGTAGTGATCCTTAATCATCAAGATGAGAATGGGTTTAAAAAGGAATCATATGTGTAAAAGGGTTTCAGTAAAAATGGAGTTATATATGTATATCTATGTTCATTTCTTTTTCATTTTAAGCATTGAGAACTACACACCAGATTTAGCAAGGGAAGACGTGGACGATGCCATCAGGAAAGCATTTAAAGTCTGGAGTGATGTGTCCCCCTTGACATTCACTAAGACCTCTAAGGGTGAAGCAGACATAAAGATTTCTTTTTACTATGGAGGTAACAAACTGGTCTTTTAGCTTAGTTAAGTTTTTCCCTAACCTGAGAAATGAGGAGGACTTGAATTAAATCTTTTCTTTCAGATCATCGTGATAATTCTCCCTTCGATGGACCCAATGGAATTCTTGCTCATGCCTTCCAACCAGGCCCGGGTATTGGAGGAGATGCTCATTTTGATGAAGATGAAAAGTGGACAAAAGACCATAGAAGTAAGTCAGACAAATATGCCTCCTCTCCTTTCCCCACATTAATGTTAGTTGATTGGATTGAAAAAAATATGCTAAAAATAGACAGTGTTCAATAAGATTTTATAAATCTAAGAGTGATTTAATACTTCATACATGAGCACTACATTGTTTCTATGAATAGCAATATTAATAATAATAATAGTAATGACAAAGGAAGAAAGGAAGGGAATAAATATTTATTAAGTGTCTGCTATTTGCCAAGAACCATGGCTAAGTGCTTTACAAATATTATCTCATTTAGTCCTCACAACCCAGACCATAGTGGTGGTAAGAAAATAAAACAAAACAAAACAAGTAATGGACATTTATGTGATAAACTATGGTTCACAAAGTGCTTTATAGACTTTATTTCATTTGATGTTTACATATGTCATCTGGAAGGCTACAAGGGTGAATTTCTAAAAATATCTATTACAATTTGCTACCTAAGCTCCCTTCCATCTGGGAGCCTTGTAATTTAGACTTCATCCACCTTTTTTTAAAAGAAGAAGAAGAGACAAATTCAGAGAAGTGACTTAATCACTATCTGAAAGTAGCAGAACTGGGTCTTGAGACAGGTTCTTGGACTCCATATTTCATCTCTTCACTGCTCTACTCACAAACATCCTGTTCCTCCTCTCGATTTCTCTGTCTCAGTGGCACCACAATCCCCCAAATGACCCAGACTTAAAACCTTTTGTCTCTTCCTTCAAGAATCCTCTCTTTGACAATGGTTCTCAAGGGAGCATTTTAAAGAACATAATAAGAATCACGCTTTCTTGAAAAACCTCTTAATTTATCAGGGAAGTAACGTTTTCCAACTTGGGCAGTGATCGTACTCATCCATGGTAGGAATTACAGGCAAATAGGTTATTCTCAAGTCACATTAAGGTGCTACTTCTCTGATAGGACTGCTACTGTAAGGAAAACATCTCATTCCTTCAGAGAAATTTTATTCCTTGCAGCAGTGTTAGTAATTGCAGTACAGACTCCTTCAGAAGAATTACATGACTTTAGACACTGTTCATGTCTCAGAAGCAGCTTGACATAGTATATAGAGTGCTAACTTGAGTTCAGGAGGATGATGATGCTTACTAGCTGTAAAACCAAGACCAAATCACTTTACCTAAGCCTCAGTTTCTCCACATATAAAATGGAGCTTAAAGTACCTAAATTACAGAGTTCTTGTGAGACTTGTATGTGAAACACTTTGTAAATTTTAAAACACCATACAAATGTCAGTTATTATTAAACTTAAAAGTACTATATATTTTTCTTATCCTTATGTAGCTAGGTGGAGTTTTGAGTCCTGAGAGGATGCCTTTGAAATAGAGCGTATTTCAATGTCTTACAAATATGTGTTGTTTTATTTTGTTTTAGATTACAACCTGTACCGTGTTGCAGCTCATGAGTTGGGCCATTCTTTGGGTCTTGCCCATTCCTCTGATATTGGGGCCTTGATGTTCCCCAGCTACGCTTTCAGTGACCCTAATGATATCCAGCTTTCTCAGGATGATATTGATGGCATTCAAGCCATCTATGGTAAGGAGAAAGATATGCATCTCTTATGCACACACACATATGTATAAATGTGTGTGTCTGTCCTATCTGTCTGTCTATCTATCTATCTATCTATCTATCTATCTATCTATCTATCTATCTATCTATCTATCTATCCAGTCACAGACAAAAATGACTTATGTTGGTTTTTATGAAGGTTTCCTACAAATTAGTTAGTGGTCTCATATTTCAAAAGTCCTGCCTTCATTCTATGTGTGTCCTTGTCGTTTGATGTTCCAATGCAGCATTAATTTTCCTGTTGTCTTTTAGGGTCCAGCAATAATCCCAGCCCGCCAAAAGGATCAACAACACCACAAGCCTGTGACAGGAAATTAACTTTTGATGCTGTCACCACCCTCCGAGGAGAAAAAATGTTCTTCAAAGACAGGTGAGCTATTAGCAACCTTTCCTTTGGACCTTTGATTCTTTTTTATTATTGACAATTATATTAAAATTATTAGTAAAAATAGTGAAGATACTTTGCATTTGCTTGACAGGGTCTCTTTTCAAATGGATTTCACATCCTTAGGCTCTCTGAGACTTAAATAACTCTCCGAGGTATTTGGAGAGGTATTGTTATTCTAATTTTCATAGTTGAAGAAAGTAAAAGACACAGTATTGAAATATCTTGTCCGAAAGTCACATCTGGATTCTCTGGTGACTAAGCAACCTAGGTCTGACCTCAGGTCTGACTTAGTATGTGGAGAATTTAATTTAAACCCTTATTTTATAGATAAAGAAACTGAATGCCAGAGAGATTGTCCAAATTCACATAGTTAATCGAGGTAGGGAAGAATGAGAAAGCTGGATTCAGAAACTTATAGTATATCTTATGGCAATATTGTTTTCTGGCCATATTTCCCAGCTCAAACTCATCTCTGTCCCATCAGATTTTCTTAGGGCATTTTGTTAGGATCTGTCCAATAGTTCTATCATGGTCCACTTGTAGTGGACCATGCTTAGCAGTGTACATGCTGATCCTGACCCCCTGCCAGGGGGACTAGAATGTCCTTGGGGACAGATCTTACATTGTTTTTCATCTTTATATCTCTGGCTCCTTGGACAGAGCAAGTACTTAATAAGTGTTTGTTGAATTGAGGCATGATATAATAACACTGACAATAAGTAATAACAATAGCATTTACACATGACTTTAAGGTTTGCAAAGTGCTTTGCACATTGTCTTATGTGACCCGTCAGATAACTACTATTGCTGTACTTTTTTTTGGTAGATAAGAAAAACAAGGCTTGAGACAAGTTGTTACTTGCCTAGAGTAACCCAGCTAGTGATCGTCTGAGGTGGAATTTGAACTCAAGTCTTTCTGATTTCAAATCCTATACTATCCATTGTAAACTGCTTTAATCATAGAACTTGAAATTTAGAGCCAGAAGGGACCTTGAGATCATCTAGTCTACCTCATTTTTATTACAAGTGAGGAGACTCAGTCTCCAAAAGGTTGACTTAGGACTTACCTAAAGTCACATAAATAGAAAAGACAGAAGAAAACAGATCGTCTGTCTTCAAATCCAGAGTTATTGGTTGGAAATATTTTAAACTTGTCTCCATATCATATCTGATTATTAAAGAGAAAACTAGACATAAATCTGACAAAGTGGGGGCTATTTAAAACCTAGATTTTATTATTATAGGGAAAAGTCTCTCCATATGTCAGAAATTACCTAAATACTTGTGTTGTTGAAATGTATCCACAGGCAGAAACAGCTCCTAGACAGTCACAGCAGGAATGGTAGAGCTAGAAAGGACTTGAGTCCAGCTAACCCAACCCTCTCTTTTTATAAATGGGAAAACTTAGGTCCTGAGACTTGACTTGAATATTCTAAGGTCATCTAGAAAGTTTGTAGTAGAGCCAGGACTAGAACTCAGATATTTTGAGTCTCAGGCTACTGCCCTTTCCATTTTGCTATTGCCCATGTCCTCAGGCTGTCATTACTTCTTTTCCAAAACAAGTGCTTGCTTTGTGTAGAAAAGAAATGACATTTGTAGTTTGGGGAATAAAACATTCCTTTCTACCTCACCATATTCAAGTAGTGCTTCTCATCGTAGCACCTGTGCGTTTTACAGCTTGGAAACATCCAATGATCTATTTTTGTTGTTTAGTCACTTTTCAGTTGTGTCTGATTCCTCATGACCTCTTTTGGGGTTTTCTTGACAAAGATACTGGATTGGTTTGCCATTTTCATTTCCAGTTCATTTTACAGATAAGGAAATGGGGATGTTTTGCTTAAAGTAAAAGGAACAAATAAAGGAAAGGACAGTGAGAGGAACACTAATAAGGCAAAAAGATAACTCCCTAAAGCTACTCAGTGGTGGCAGTATGGAGTAGACTGATCCAATCAAGGCCCACAAGTATTATGGCAGAGATGCAATTTCACCCCTTGATCCATTGCTAGTGTTATGACTTCAAATATTCTATTACCATAGAAAGAGGTAAAAAAAGAAAAAGGAAGGTAAGAGATTAAAGAACAACCACTCATTTGTTTTTTCAACAAGAACTTCAGCAATCAATCAGAATCTTTTCATTATAACAGAGAATGTGAAATCATATACAAGATTGAGATAACTGGGCATCTGTTTGTAATTGCTTCCAATTAGATTTAATTTTCTTACCTTTCTCTCAATCAGGTTCTATCTCCGTAAGACTCCCTATGATTCACAGGCAGAAGTCAATTTAATTTCTCTGTTCTGGCCAACCCTCCCAAGTGGGATTGAGGCTGCTCATGAAGTTGCAGAAAAGGACATAGTCAGATTCTTCAAGGGTAATGCTTCAGATTTTCCACTCAGTCCTTCCATGTAATGATATTGGGCCAAGGAGGGAGAGTTGCTTCGTTCTTTTTCATCCATGGAACTTTCCCCAAAGATCTAATCCAGACCACTAGAATCATTCTGAATTTACCAGTCATAAATTAAATGGCACGAGGTGTCTGTGACTCATCCATGTATAGTTTTTGTCACTGGAATTGTGTAACAGATTTGCATGCTGTCTCCTTTACTGAAAAACATTTCAAACTGGGGACAGAGAACTCAGGCAGAAAATCTAGAGACTGAAGTCAGATCAACAAGGCATGGAACAAAAAGATGTCAACCATCTAATCCCTTAATGATAGTTCTTGTACTTCCAGTACCCCACTAATTAGCACATAGCCAGGGGATAAACAGCTACAGATTGGACAGGGCCAATGATTTGTTTTTCTCTCACTTGGCCATAGTCATGTACCTAGCCCCAGGCTGTGGAAATGCCAAATTTCTGGCTACTAGTAGCTAGCTAGTCAGATGTATGGCATATGTAAAAAGAGATATGATATTTGATTCTATCTCATTTAGTGTGTTCATCCTTCATTGCCAAAGAAGACTGTGCCATCAGAGAAATAATGACATGACTTGCACTTGACTTTGTTTTGAGTGAGGGAGAGCTGATTCTATGTCATAGTTGTAGTGTTAAGGAACAGCATTGAATAGTTCAGCTTAGACAGGAAAGAGACTGTGAAACTAGTTTATTGGCCGTGTGTGTGTGTACATACTGGATTTTAAGTTGTTTTTAATTGGCATTTTAATTACCGCTTTGATAATAAGAATGAAAGTTTTTGTGTTTCATAGCATGACCCATCTTTAGAGACATTCGGACTTTATAATATAGTTAGTTATCATAACTCATATACATTGACTCCATTATTTTCAGATGTACGTTGAACTAGATGCCCTCTTAAGTGCTTTATACCTTAGAGATTCTGTCATTCTCTTATGTGCATACTCTTTGTGAAGCTGACCTCAGAACAGGTCAGCTTTCTTCTAGCCTTTAGAAGTGAAAAGTGAAAATGATAAGACAAACCACATCTAGCATTATAAATTAGTTAGAAAAAAATCATGATCTTAATGCAAATCAATGTTACATAAGGGCAGTTAGTTTCACAGGAATGATGCTATAAATGAGTAACTGACCAAATTGGTAGGCTTTGGTTATTAGCAATGTTATTGTGAAATGTTGGTAGAGAAAGTGTTTTTTTGGGGGGAGAGGGCTGTACTTATTATCAACTGGATCTCAGGGAAAATTTTCTCACAAAAGATTCTTGGTTTATAGGTGACAAGTATTGGGTCACCCGGGGACAGGATGTGTTGCAAGGTTACCCCAAGAGCATCTACAGCACTTTTGGTTTTCCTACAACTGTGAAGAAAATTGATGCTGCTTTTTCTGATGAACATACTGGAAAAACATATTTCTTTGTAGAGAACAAGTACTGGGGGTAAGAATCCACATTTGGAAATCTTAATGAGTTGGCTCAATCTTAGATTTAATAGAGAGATATCTATTCTTGTCAGTGTAAAATTTAGAAATTTATTCATTCAGTAAACATTAGGTGTTTGCGATCTGCAGAGCACTGTTCTATGGACTGGGAGGAAATAGTTTAGATAAGATATGACTTCTGCCATCACAGAACTTGAAGTTGACACTTTCACTAATAGAGATGATTTATTGCATAATATTATAGATTAACAATAGAAGAGAGATATAAAACAAAGTGCCTTGTGAGTTCTAAGGGAAAAATTCATTAGGTGCCTGGATGAATCAGGGAAGGTTTACGATAGAAGGCAACATTTGAGTTGGACATTTTAAAGTAGATAGGAATTCAATAGGAGTGCAAACATTCCAGGCATAAGAAGAAAGTGCATTTGTTCATAGAGTGGAGCACATTCTAGAGCAAAGAATGTGGACAACGGCTTAACTTACGTACAAAATAAAGCTGTCAAGAAGGAAAACCCCAGAGAGTAGAATGCCTAAATTATGAGCAAAGACAGGAAAGAGACACTGAGAATTTTGAAGCAAAGGAATGACATGACAAGATCCATGTGTAATATCTCTCAGTGAGTGAATGGATTATTAGGAAAAGTGGTCACTCCAACATTTCTCTAGTGTTATCCTAAGTCTGATCAGTTATCAGCAACCAAATGTCTGTCCTGGTTAAGTCCCAGGGGATGATGGAGACAACAGAACTATAAGTCTCTTAGGAGTAGGGACCCTCATTTGTGCCTTTGCATTCCCAGAACCCAGCACAGTGCTCATCTGCCAGCAGGAGATTAATAAATCCTCATTGATCAAGATTTGCAAAAGAATCGTAGAATTTTTAAGCTGATAGGAATTTTAGAGATAACACAGTCCAACCTCCTCCTTTAACAGAGGAAAAAAACAGACCCAGAGATATGAAATAACTTTGTTTTCAAATTCATAGGAGTTAGTAACAGAGTTGGGAAGAGAACCAAGGACTCTTGTCTTCAGTGTTCCTTTTCATGTATTCTATTCTGTCTCTTGAGAGACAAAACCGCATACAATTAGCTTCCTAAAGACATTGCGGAAAAAGTTTCCTTGTTTCTCAAGGCATTTCATTGAGGCAGGCCATGCCATGGAACATACCCAGGGACTTAAGTTCATAGTATCATACCAGGATTGGAGCCAGAAGGGGCCTGATGAATCTAAATGTAGGTCAACTACTTTCATTTGGCACATAATATATTCAGTAACATGTTTTTATAGTGTGTATGTATATATGTGTAGATGTAAATTTAGCTGGTGATGACCACCATTTCTTTGGCTGTTCAGTTTTATCTTCTTATATTTATACGTATAACATTTTTGTGGATCAGATACAATGAACGCAGAAGATCTATGGATGCAGGTTATCCAAAACTGATAATAAATGACTTTCCAGGAATTGGGAGCAAAGTTGATGCTGTTGTCAGTGACAATGGTAAGTGGGGAGTCATTTTTATAATAATCTCAAACTAGAAAACATTGATCCTTATTTTATTGTCGCTAATAGCAAAATAATTCTTCCTTCACTAAACAAAAGACAGAAACATTTGAGTAACAAAGGATTTTTGATTTTAATATCATCATGGTGTTAGAACTGAAAGGAACGTTAGAGATCTCCTAGCCTAGTCCCTTCATTTTACAGTGCAAGTTAAACAGATATTCCAAGTTTACAAAGATAGTGAAAACCCTGGGACTAGATGACCATTTTCTACTCCCTGTTGATAAGTAGTTCAGATAAAAAAATCAAAATTTATCTAATAAATATGTCTTTCAATTTCTAGACTTCTTGTATTTCTTCAGTGGAACGAGGCAATATAAATTTGAACGCAAAACCAAGAGAGTTGTGACTATTTTGAAGAGTAACAGCTGGTTTAACTGTGGAAACTACTGAGCAAGATTACAAGATATTTTGTAGGCACTGGGAAGATGTTTTCTAAAAGAGCCAGATTTTTCAGTATTCAGTACCATTTTTTTTTTTGAACCTGGGAGGTTGTTGCATGCTGGGTGTAAAGGGTGGGTTGTGTGTGTGTGTGTGTGTGTGTGTGTGTGTGTGTGTGTGTGTGTGGAGTGGGAACTTAGAACCACTGTTTGTTAAATGTGTTTTGTATTCCTACTATTGTTATTATCTTAATCTTAGAAAATCCATTATGTCCAAGAGACTGAAATAATATATTGATATATTTAAAGAACTTTTCATTTAAATATTGAGGTTTTGTTCCTATCAGTGTCAAAAACTCATACCTTGGCCACAAGAGAGAATGGGCCAGAGCATGTGAACCGTTTGTTGCTAATACACACCAGTATGAAAAAACAGTTCATACTAGTCGTAGGTCATGGGTCACTGCTGTTATCTCTGGAGCACAATGGATAGCATCTTCATTTGTTTCTGAAAGTGAAGGATTTTGTATTTGGAACAAAAGTAGATCCAATTCCCACATTTAATAAGGATCGAAAGTGGGCAGGTACCGCTTTATTGTTGAAGACATATCTAGCAGTATGTTTCATATGGTAGATGCTCAATAAATGTTGATTAATTGAAATGAAAATCTGTGGAATTTTTTAAGTGGTCAGCTTGTTTTGTATTTTCTTAATAGAACTATGATGAAGCACGATTCTACAAGACAGGGCCCTGTAAGCACTGGTGTTATCATACTCTTAAGACAAAAGGTTGCCTTGGGTTCTCAGGGATATAGTATTAAAACACAGTGACTATTTTTTTGTCTTCCCTGTGCCTACCCCTTAATGGGAATGCGGGATGACAACAGAGTCATAAACAAACATATAGCATCTAAGGGAAACAAATAAAAACCTTTCCTTCATCTTGAGCAAGGCAGACAGAGTGGCAAGGATGATAAAGATTGAGCTTGTGATTTCATTGCTATAGGGGATTCCCATGAGAAGAAACTCCCCCTAGTAAAGCAGGTTGACATTTTCAAGTCTTAGAGAGTTGCATATAGAACCAAGATGCTAGATAGTGACTTATCCAAAGTCACTATGTATGGTGACAAGAAGTCACTATGTATATGAGGTAGGACTTGAATTCAGATATTCTTGACTTCAGGGGGAATTCTTTATCCCCCACAGCAACGTATTTCTCACATGAGGAGGTACACATAAAATGCTCTGGAAAGAGTCCTGTATTCATATTACCTGAATCCAAATCTTGGCTCTGTCATCTGTGAACTTTGAGTGACTTTGGGCAAGTCACTTTACCTCTATGGTACTCATTTTTCTTCCCCATAAAATATGGGGGTTGCAATTTGAAATTATTATTGTGAATAAGAATGGGACGAACTCACATATAAAATAGAAGAGATCAGAATGGATTAGAAAACAAAATCCAGTGATAGACTGTTTACAAGACACAACTTGAAACAGAAAAATTCACACAGTTTTCAAAATCTATTATATAACAGCTGAATTCAAAAATGCTGGGTTAACAATCATGATCTCAAACAAAACAATACAAATACAACTGATTTAAAGAGATGAATGGGAAAACTACTGGAGAAGTAAGGGGAAATTAACATCAATATTTATCGAGACATAAAATAAATCCATATAAGTCATGAGCATTTCTGTATATTGTCAATAAATCCCAGCAAAAATAGCTAGAAAGAGAAATTCCATTTAACATACTTAATATATACATATACACACACATACATGCACATGCACATACACATGCACACATATATACATATATACACATACACATATGTATGAAATGCTTGGAAATTAACTTAGCAAGGCACACACATAGGAACTATATGAATTTATTTATGGACATAAAGATAAACAAATGAAATATTAATTGTGAGTAGGCTGAGCCAATAAAATAAAAGTGACAATATTACATAAAACAACATATTTACTCAGTGCCATATCAATCAAACTACCAAAGGATTATCTACATATTAGAAAAAACAATGATGAAATTGGTTTGGAGGAAGAAAATGTCAAGAATCTCAAGGGAAATAATGAAAAAAAATGGCAAAGAAGAGGGACTAAGTACACCAAATGTCAAACTGTAGTATAAAGCAGTCATCATCAAATCGATTTGAACCTGGTTAAATAAATAGATGGGGATCAGTGGAACATGTTCAGCTCATAATATACAGATGAAAACAAATTCAGTAGTTTTGTGTTTGATTAAACCAAAGATCATCCGGGGGAAGAAGTTTCAACTGTGTACTGGGTACAAGACATTGGGGTAACTCTCTGATCTGCTAGGAAAACTGGCAAGTAGTATGGCAGAATCTAGATATGAATGAATAAATAACCTCCAAATGGATATATAACTTAGACATAGAGACATAATTTTTAAAAAATACAGATGACCAAGGAAGAAATTACCTTTCAGATGTATAGATAGGGTGATAATTCATGAAAAAACACAGTACAAAGAAGATTATGGAAAATAAAATATAAAATTTAGTTGCATAAAATCAAAGTTTTTGCATAAACAAAAACAGTGCTGTGAAAATTAGAAGGAAAGAAAGAAAATCATTGCAGTAAACCTTTCTCATAAAGATCTCATTTTCAAGGTGTTTAAATGGCTGATTCAAATTGATAGAGTAAAAGCCATAGCTCAATTCATAAATAGCCAAAGCCAGTTTTCTAAGGAAGAAATTCAATAGTCATATGAAAAAATGTTTCATATCACTAATAGCTAGAGAAATTCAAATTAAAGCAATTATGAGTCTTCACCTCATACCTATCAGTTTGGAAAAGATGACAAAAATGAAAAATGTTGGAGAAGCTTCAGGAAAATAGGCTCTATTATTCTCTGCTGATACAACTGTGGATTGGTCCAACCGTTATGGAAAAAATAATATGGAATTATTGTTACAAAAGTTACTAAACTACGGATTCTCTTTAACTCAACAGCGACTGGTTCTATGCCCCCCAAAAATAAAAGTTAAAGGATCCATACACATGAAAATATAAATAATAGCATTTTATTGTGGTGGCAAAGAACTGGAAACTATGGGGGTGTCCACAAAATAAGGAAAGGTGGAATAAATTACAGTATATGAATGTAATGGAATATTATTATGCTGTGGGACAGCCAGACCTGGAGTCAGGAAGACTCATCTTCTTGAGTTTAAATCTGACCTGAGACACTTACTAGTCGTGTGATCTTGGGCAAATCTTAACCCTGTTTGCCTCAGTTCATCATCTAGAGAAGGAAATGGCAAACCAGTCCTGTATCTTTGCCAAGAAAATCCCAAACGGAGTCACAAAAAATAGAGCACAGTGGAAAAACTGAACAATTATGCTGTAAGACATGAAACAGTTACAGAGAAACCTAGGAATACTTATATGAGCAGATAGAGAGTAAAGGGAGCAAAACCAGGAAAGTAATCTACATAATAATAACAACATTGCAATGACAAACAACTTTGAAAGATAGAGGAACTCTAAACAATCAGGACTCCACAGGACCTACATGGTGAGAGAGAGGTGATGAACTCAAGATGGAGAAAATAATAACAATATTAATCGTAATTAATAGTAACAGCTAACATTTATATAGAGCTTACCATGTGCCAGGTACTGTGCTAAGGGTTTTACAGTTATTTTCTCATTTGATTCTCATAACAACCCTGGGAGGGGGATGACGTTATTAATGCCCTTTTGCAGATGAGGAACCGAGACAAATAGAAATTAAGTGACTTACCCAGGGTCATACAGCTAGGAAGTGTTCAGAGCCAGATTTGAACTAAGGTCTTCCTGATTCCAGGCCAGGCCCTCTATCCACTCTGCTGCCTTGCTGCCTCAAGCATGTATATCATGGACATGGCCAATGTAAGAATTTGTTTGGCTTGACTTCTCCTATTTGTACCTATTTATTACAAAGACTTTTTCTTTTTATCTCGGTGATTGGATACGATGATGAAAAAGTTCATTTTTGTTAATTTTTTTAAATAGAAAATAATGCAGTCCTTATCATTTGTGACTTCTCTTTATCATCTGACGCTGTTGAAACCCCATCCTACTTCATAATTTCTCCTTCCTGACTTTCATCAAAAGATGCTCCACATTTTATCATGCAGTTTAACCATTATCTTTATCTTTGAGACTATATGAGGTTATTTTAACAATACTTTAAAAAATGCTTGATGAAAACAGGAATGAAAATCCTTGGTGATATACAGGAAAAAATATACTAGGAGAAAATATAAATAGCTCATAGTTTCTGGACCAATATCTTGCTTTGTTTACTATTTCCATGAAGATAATCCAGATGCAGTTATACTATAGAATATAAATGACGTTCTTGGACAGAGAACACATGTCGAGTTTACTCCATTTCTATCTATAGGGGCTATGTAATCCCTGGATAAATGTTACTCATTCCACATATCCAAAAGATGGACCTCACAAGGTTCTTGGAAGACGAATGTGTAGATTGTATTGTCTGATAAAACTCCTTCATGTCTACTGAAAATACATTATGTGAAGCAGTGGTTGGAAGGGCATGACTGGGTAGGAGACATAGGGAGTGGGTGGTTGAAGAGGAAAACTAATTATTCTCTCTATCTGATCTCTACTGTGGTATGAGCAGAGCTAGTGTTTCCCAACCGCTCTCTTCAGAGGAAGACTTTCCTTGAATTTGACCCTGAGATAGAACAATAGGAAAGGGAAGATACCAGAGATTACCATTGATTTAGAGGCCTTAGAGAGAAAGCTTCTCCTTCCTAAGCTTTCTTCCAGCTAAAACTGTTGACTCATCGACACATTCTTTTGTCCCGGGGAGATTAGGAGAGTTTCATTTAATCTTTATTCTGCTTTAGTTGAATTATAATTTCATTATAATTATAGTTTCATTTAATCTTTATTCTGCTTTAGTTGAATTATAATAATATATTATGATATATATTATAATATTATATATAATATAAATAATATTTATTAATAAAAAAGTCTTTGGTTTATTTTAAGCCCCTAGATTGCGAGAAGAGGACCTCAGAGATTAGAAAGTGATGATGAGCTTCTCTTCTACAGCTTCTTTTAATCACTTCCCCCTAAGAATACACCCATATTCCAGAAAGGCTAATGTAGCTTTCATTCCAACTGTCCCAGCAGTTTCTGACTCTAGTAGTTTCTGTTCCTGGATTTATTAAATACTATACGACTGTCCAATTGCTTTTGAGTTTTGTGAATCCAATTTGTTCTACTGGTTTTCCATTTTTTTTTTAAACTAGGGCCAAATTCTTTCGATAGTTGCTACTTTGTAGTAAAATTTGAAATATGGTTCTGTTGATTTGGTCCTAATCATGTTCTCAACATCAGAGTCCTTTGACACTATCAAATGGTTCAACATCGAAAAAGATATGATTTTATTAATGGAAATATCACCGAAGAAAATATGCCACTGTCTGTTTTGCAATGGCACTAGGCCTTTTTCCATTCACCCCAAAGACAACACCTCCTGTATGTGTTGTGTCCCAGCATTAGCAGATGAGCTATTTGAGAACAGGGACTGTCTTGCTTTTCTGGTTGTATTCCCAGTATTTAATAAGTGCTTAATATGTGCATTTTCATTAATTATTCATCCAAACTCCATTAGTGGATGTCTTCCTCCATATGTTCCAAAGCTTTCTACCTTGATCCATGATGTTCCCTTGAAATAAAATGCCCTCTTCTCTCATCTCCATTTTACCCAACTTTTAAAGGCCCAACTCAAAAAATAGTAGCTATAAATAACTGTACACATCGGTTGTTTCTCTCTCTCTCTCTCTTTTCTTTCTTAGATCTATTTGGATTATAGGCATGGTAGTAGTATTGCTGAGCCAAAAAGCATGCACACTTTCATGATTTGAAGGACGTAGCTTCAAATTGCTTTTGAGAGAGGCTGAACCAATTCACAGCTCTACCAACAGTACACTTGAGTTCCCATTTCCCCAAACCCCCTCTAATAATTGTTATTTTCCCTTTTTGTTCTCTTTATCAATATGAGTGTGGAATAGAACCCTAGATTTACATTAATTTGCATTTTTAAATGATTAGTGATTTGGAGTATTTTTCATTCTTGTCAATATCTTAGATTTCTTCCTTTGAGCACTGCCTGTTCACCCAGTGTGGCATGCCAGCATCAAAGAAAATGCTGTTATCTATGACCAAAGCAGAATTATAATAGCTCAAAAGATACTTGAGATGCACAAATTTAGAGATAGCTCCATTCTAAATACTCAAATGAATTATTTGTGTCTGACCTGGGGCAGAGCTTTTGGAGCTTACATTGCTCTGATCAGACACAGTTGGACACACTGTACCTTGACTCTGTCATAGTGATATCATTTTGGCCCTCGAAGTTTAAAAGGACAAAAATCAGAAATAGGAGCTTACAAATATTAGTAAAATCATTGTCATAAAATTCTCTCACAATTTTCTCAGATGTCAAGACTGGCTAAGGTCCTGACCAATTTAGACCAAGGTTTAAATCTCTATCCTATTCAAGTATTGTGAATATCAAGCTGGTCACTGCTGTCTTTCTTCTGCAGTCCCTATACACAATCAATGTACAGATATTCATCACAATGAAACTATGATAGGTCATAGATTTTATGTCAAGGAAAAATGATTTCAAAGAATTAAATTAGAATCTATCAAAATAACAGAAAAATTATTTAGAAATAAATGTTTGTCTTTTCCAGGCAGAGATAGAAGCAGAGAACTTCACAAGATCAAGCAGTCTTTTGGAGAACAGTTTGGCTACTTTTCAGCCTGGAATTTTCTGAGGTTGTCAGTTCAGTTGCTTGGTCTTGGACAATATACATAGCTTTAATTCCCTTTCAAAGTAGTTTCTGGTTACATTGCTTGCTTCCTCCATCCCAGAAACCCTCTATCCTACTCCCTCAGCTCAGTTCATTAAGTTTTAATAGTTTCTCAAGGCAGAAAGAGAGTGTTTCTTTGGAATAACAAATCGCCAAATTCTATTTAGATTGGAGACTTTTACCTTGTCTGTGGAAAGTCTGAGTAATTGAATATACTTCATTAAAATCATCACTTACTATATTTTTATTTAAATATTTTATATATATGTATGTATGTACATGTATATATAATTCTAAGTGATGTAAAAATAAAAATAAAATAAAATCTATATTAAAAACAACATGGATTAGCAAAAGTATAGCTAATTCCTTATACCAAAGTTTGGACAACAGTCCTGGAAACCACTGCCCCATTCTTCTTGTTCAAATATCCTCTTAAATTGGATATTATTCAGGTAGAAGAGAAGAAAATATGGTTTAGGATGGATTTAAATTTAGAACTTTAGAATTTTGAATTTAGGAGATATAGATATAAATCTGAACTCTGCCTCTTATTCCCTATATGATTTTGGATGTCATTTAGCCCTGTCGGACTTCAGTTTTCTCATCTGTGATGTGAAGGGTTTAAATTACATGACCTTTAAAGTCTCTCCCAGACCTAAATTGACATTGCTAGTTCATTGAAATTTTTATCTCTGAGTCTAAATGGTAAATATGAAAAGGACCTGCAGCTCAAGTAATCTCTCTGCACCCTCTGCTGGTTCCACATGGCACAGTATACATTTTTCTGCTAAAATTTGACATTAGAATTACTGAATTAGAGGTGGATGGGACCTTAGAGATCATGAATTTCAATCATTTCATTTTATAAGTAAGTAAAGAAGAAGCCCAGAGAGATAGAGTGACTATCTTATCTTTATTTAGCTAGAGGATAGAAGATCCTAGAAGGGGCTGAGATACATTTGCCATGTATGTAATTTGTAGTTACTTTATGGCTGTTTGTTAAGTTCAGCTTGTTGAAACAAATGCCACATTTTCTAACTACATTGTAAACTTCTTGATGGTCTAGCCCATTTTTGCATTGGTTTGTGTGTGTGTGTGTGTGTGTGTGTCTATGTACATATGACACCTAAGTACTTATCATAACCCATAAATTTGATGAGAATTCAATAAATACCAATTAATTGATTATAAACAATGTTGATCCAATAGTCCTATAACTCAGTGGTCATTTCTAATGGTCACTAATGGTCTAACTCATGTTACTTAATAGTTCACTAGTGCACACTCAATGTTCTTCAAAAATTGCAGGGAGCAAGAATATATTATCTGATCCTAGTGACATATTTCTCCAGAGTACATAAATGAGTCTTACAATGAAATGATGATGTTAGTTACATGGCCTCTTGATATACTTGGAGTGCTAGTCTAGTAAGGAGACAGAACTGGTATGGTGGAGAGAGTGTTGGATTTAGAGTGAGAATGCTTAGGGCTCCAATCTTAGGTCTCTCACTACTTTTTCCCCTTTTATTTATATCATTCTGAATTTAGAAAATAAAACAAGCTTTACCATTGCATAGTAGAAAGAAAAATAAAGATGATTATACACAAAACTGCAAATCTATTATGTACAGCTTGCTCTTCCTTTTAAATATAAACTTGGACTCAGTCAAGAGACCACACCCAAGGACCTAGAAGCTCACATGTGGTCTCGAGGTTACAGGTTCCCTATCTCTGGTCTACAGTATGTATGTGCATATTATCCTATCAGATCTCATGACTGACACCTTTTTTCAGCTGGTTCATAATCTTTGGTGTGTGTGCTTAAATTGATTCACTTTCAAAAGGATGCTTAAAACTTTTATCAGAATAGGGAAAAAAGGAAAGTGAGTATTATAAATATATCCAGTGTGGACAACACTCTTGCACATACTTTCTTGCTTGGACAAGGAAGCAACATCACCCATGACAGGCAGGCAAAAAATAAAAAACAAAAAAGAACTATGGTTTATCAACTAATAAATTGCTGCTCTCTTTAGAGATAGTTTCAGTTAAGTGGTGGGTTGGAAGCCATATTCGGAGGGACCAAGAAGTAAATGACAAGTAAGAAAATGGAGACAACTACAGATGACCTTTTCTAGGATTTTCACTCTGAAAAGGGGAATAGTTTGATGCCCTTTGCTATCAATTTTGGTCAAGTCAACAAGCATTTATTAAAGGTCTACTATATGCTAGGCATTATGCAAAATGTTGGGGATATAAAGGCAAAAACCCTGTCCCTGAAAGAAAAATGGTTGAAAATGTGGTTTGAGATCAAGAAATGAAAGCAGTCAAAACCTTGTACATTACTCAATATCTCACACCTGTATATTATGAACAAACTTTCTTCAAGTAGTGAGTCAAAAGGTAGTGAGTGGTGAAAATACCTAAGGGCATCATAAAATAATGACTAAATCTTCGTAGAAAGGAAATGACTTACTGCAGGTATAGTAGTCATTTAGAAATCACCTATCTATATATACACTTAGATCATCAAATGGTTAGAGCAAAGGTCACTGTAAACACCCCATTATAAGAAAAGAGAAGAGATAAAATAAACACACTGTGTGCAATTGTATTAGATCAAAGCCAACTTTTTAAAGCAGGCTGTCAATTCCAAAAAAAATGAGAAATACATTAAATAAAAGACATTTACTATATCAAAGAGGATGGGGGAAGCAGCATAGAACAGTAGAAAGAACTAGGTCTCTAGAGTCATAGGGACTGGAGCTAAAATTTTACTTATTGACCTTGGTCAAATCATTTAAACCCCCTGGGCTTGGTTTCCATTTCTGTAAAAAGAACACTTTGGATTAAATGTCCTTTAAGACCCCTTCCAGGTGTAGATCTCTGATCCCATACTATATCTTAGAGGTTAACAGATCCAAATGCCCACAAAAATGTTGAAGGAGTCTCTCTCTTTCTCTTTTCTTTTTTCTTTTTTTTGCAAAACCTTGATTAGTGCAATGTAGGGAGACAACTTCATTTAAAACCTGTTGTTTTACCTTGGGAAAATAACTTAATCTCATGGAGTTTCAGTTTCTCTATCAGTAAAATGAATGATAATACTCACAATACCTACTTCACAACTAGGAAAAAGCATTTTGTAAACCTTAAATTGGAGTAGCTAGGTGGTTCAGAGGATAGAGTGCTGGGACTTGAGCCAGAAAAGTCTTATCTTTTTGAATTCAAATCTTATCTCAGATACTTCCTAGCTATGTGACCCTGGACAAGTCACTTAATATTGGTTAAGCCTCTTATCTGTAAAATGAACTGGAAAAGGAAATGACAACCACTGCAGTATCTTTGCCAAGAAAACCACAAATGGGGTCATGAAAAGTCAGATACGACTAAAAATTACTTGTTGATATTTTTGCTGCCAAGCATAGAGATATGCAAATCAGTGATAAGACTGTTTTAAAGTAAAAGTTTGCCACCTATAAGAAACCCTTCTCAGTCCTCTTTTATCTTAATGCCTTTGCTCTAATACTATTTCCAGTTTATCTTGTCTCTGTCTTGTCAGTATGTTGTCTCCTCCATTAGGTTGTGAACTCCTTGGGAGCAGGAACTGTCTTTTGCTTTTCTTCATATCCCCAGAGCATAGTGACTGGCACATAGTACTTACTTAATAAATGCTTGTTGACTTGACTCATTTTTCAAAACACTGTGGAGGATAATGATGGAAGACCATGATTGTAGGGTCAGTGCACTATTCACAGCAACTATGGAGGCCATGAATATCCTGGCACAATTCTGAATCTGAAATACCAGAGATTCTCCACATGGAAGACAGAACCAAAACATTTACTCAGACAGCAGAAAGCCAAAGCCATCACAGTAACAAAAATCTATACATAGTAGGCTTCCCACAAACCAGTTCCCTTAAACAAATAACAAACAGGCTTCCCTTAAACAAAATGCCCTTCTCACACTCACACCAGATGCAGGCTCACCTATATCCTTCAGTTCTGACTGCTCTCCTGACTAACTTCCTCTCAGCTCTGCTCCAGTCCTGTCTCTTCCTGTTCCACCTATTCAGGAAACTCCTCCCACTACAGCCTTCATGTGACTCAGGCTTCCATGTGACCCAGCCAGGTCAAATGGGCTTATTAATGAATAGGAAAGATCTTCCCATTTAAATTACCATTACAATGATCAACACAGCCTCATGGAATAACAAAAGGAAGTTGAGGACAAAACATATCTGTGGAAACCTTTACTTGAGTTAGAGGTAATTCAGAATATTACAAAAGTGCTTGAAGTTGAAATTAAAATAGCAAACATATAAAATTCATCAGATAGTGATATCTTCTCATTGACCCTGATCAGGAAAATGCTATATTTCTAAAACTTTGGTACATAACCTACTCTGTGAAAATGTGGTCACATCACTTAAAAATTACATGCAAGTCAGGAATTGCCCAGACCTGGTCCAGTTACTGGAAGAAAAAGAGTTTTAAAGGATTCAGGAATCCATTTTCTAAATAGTGAAAAGGGGCAAATTCCAAAGGAATAAAAAAATCACCAATGGTATTAAAACATAGAGAATAAGAAGGGGAGAAAGAAAAAGAGGGAGAGAGGGAAAGAGAGAGGACAGCAAGAGACAGAGAGAGAGAGAGAGAAGGACAGCAAGTACTACTGGTCTATAAATCTGTCTCTAGATCCACTTTCTCCTTGCTATAAAATCTTTTTTTTTTTTGAAGGAAGAACAAAGCATTTAGTTAGAACTTCCCACATGTCAGGCATTGTGCTTAGTGTTTTGTAAATATCACATTTGATCCTCACAGCAAGCCTGGGAGGTAGGTGCTATTGTTATCGTCATTTCAGAGTAGATTGTCATAAAATCGTTATGAAAATAATCTGTGTTTCAGACCAAGAACAATATCATAGATAAAATTTCTGTGAACTCATTGAACTCTATTGAAGAATGCTGAATGAAAATTATGTCTCCTGCCTTGATAACTTGGACCCTGAATGTTTTGCTTATATTTTGCATAAAGAGAGAGTCTTGATCTGTGATTTGACTGTTAGCAATAGCTCCAGGAAAAGCAAACTCCTACCAGTGTAGATTGACACATTCTCATAATTTTTAATCTGAAAAAATGGCCTAGAGCACTTAGAGGCTAAATGACTTGCTCAGGATCACATAACTAATATGGTGTCAGAGGCAGGACTTGAACTCAGGTCTCCCTAGTTTCTGAGGATGACTCTTTAGCCACCACACTATGTTGCCCCTTATATTTAAAATGTTACTCAATATTATTTAATGCTTTTAAAGACCTACAACCTCTTCCAATTGATAAAAAATAAAGAAAATGATCTGTGTATACATCAAGGGTACCCTCAATGAAAAATTGGAAAGGAACAATTTTCTTCATGAAAACTATCTCAGGTCACAATCAGAGTTCTGCAAATTAAAAGAGAAGGAGCAGCCAATGGAATTTCAAAGTGACAAATTCCTAAGCTATGGTACAACTAGACGGACAAGCCAGATGACAACTTGAGACTCTCAGTACCTGGTACCAGGAGGCTCTTTCCTCTTCAAGTATGGTAGGTTTACCACTCCACATGGGTTATAATTGCATCCATTTCAGCATCATTTCTGCATCTACTTGTTTTCTTTTTTTAGTACTATTTTATTTTTCCCAATTACATGTAAAAACAATATTTGACATTCATCTTTTAAAATTTTGATTTCCAAATTCTCTCCCTCTGTGCTGTCCTTACCCCCCTCCCCCGGACATGGTAAACAATTTCATATAGGTTATACACATGTAATCATGCAAAACATATTCGATATTAATCATGTTTTCAAAGAAGAAACAGACCAAAAAAGTGAAAAAAAAATAAAGAAAATGAAAAACAGTAGTCTTCAATCTGCATTTAGACTCCATCAGTATTTTTCTGGTAGTAGATAGCATTTTTCCTCATGAATCCTTTGGAATTGAATCACAGTATTGGTAGGAATAGATAAATCATTCATAGTTGATCATTGCACAATGGTGCTATTACTATGTATAATGTTCTTCTGGTTACTTTGCATCAATTCACATAAGTCTTCACAGGTTTTTCTGAAATCATCCTGCTCAACATTTCTTATAGTGTAATAATATTCCATAGTACAACTTCTTCAGGCATTCCTTAACTGATGGACATCCCCTCAATTTCCAGTTCTTTTCTGGATCCATTCTTGCATCTACTTTTAGCACCATTACAATTTGGAAGTCTACATTAAAAAAAATCATGCCTCACTCATTTTGAGGCACTAAATTAATCTCAGTTTTAATACTATAAATCTCTGAACTATCATCTCTTATCTTATCTCCACTTCAACCAAGCAATAATTAGAAAATAAAGAAAGGAATACTTTAAAGGCTTGGAAATTTCCTACTAAGAACTTTCATTTCTTTCTATTTTATGTAAGGAAAGAGAAATCTCCCCTGTTTGCTTTTGGTTGAATGAACTACAGAAAAAATATATTCTACTCTTTTAAATAAAATAATACGTAATGGTAGCTGTCAAAGAACAAATGAATTTAAAAAAAAACCTTCTACTTTATACCATAGGTGATGTATTGAACAATAGACACATAGGGAGAGATAGAGATAACACAATTCTAAACTCTTACTATATGTCCCACATTGCGCCAGTTTCTGGGAATGCAATTATGGGAAAAAAATCCTTGAGTTTACATTCAAATGGGGGGAAGATTTTCTGGGAGATAACTTGGAAAATGCTGTTTGTACTATTTCTAATACTTGGGGAGATAATCTCAACTTTCCAAAAGGCAATCAAATGATTTTATCCCCAAAACCCTGTCTTTGGATGTGAAGTATTCCTCCCCTCTTTTTCTACACCTAAGGTATTGCAAGGCATCCTATCATGTTCCATGGGTAAGCCTTCTCCATCACTGCTCACTGAATAGCATAGCCTAATGTCTGGCCACACCTGAAAGGGAAGGGGAATAGAGATCAAATTTTCTCATTACTCAAAGCAAGGAGTCATTTTCAATAATCTGTCAACTACATCATTTGTCTTAGGAGGGCTGGTAGTAGCCATCATTTACCTCACCATAAGAATGCAAATGACTGATGTGACCAAAAAAAGGATAATAAAAGAAGGTTTATTTAGCTTATAGAGATACAATTGGCAAAAATAGGATAAGCATAAATGCTGATATTCCAAATGAATGCCTATGCATTTTTACTTTCAGTTGAAACAAGACATTTCTTTCACATATATTATTTTGTGTTATTTTTATTTAAAAGGGCAAGATGTATTTTTTTTCTGTAGTTCAATCAACCAAAAGGAAAAAGGGAGATTTCCTCTACATAAATGAAAGTTTTTAGAAGGAAGTTTATAAGCCTGTAAAGTATTTATTTCTTTCCCCATATTCTAATTATTGCTTCCTTGAAGAGGAGAGAGATAGGGTAAGAGATAATAGTACAGAGATTTATAGTACTTGGAAAGTGAAAGAGATTAAACGGATGACTCAAGATGAGTCAGGCATGATTTGTTTTTAATGTGGATTTCCAAATTGTAATGGTGCCAGCTAAGGCAGATAGTTTGTGGGATATGTGTATTAACGCACACAGATGCTTCACTCTCTTTTCCTCAGAGAGGGAAGGAATATTTGTTGTTTTACTATATTTTTGAGTGGAATGCAGTTCTTTTTCAGAGCCTGGAATAGTGCCTTCTACTGAAATATCTCTTATGCCAATGGGGACATTCACAAATCGAGAATTAACAAAGGATAGAAATCATTTCTTGATTTAACTTTTGTAGAATGTCTAATCTTAAGAAAGTGATACAGAAAGCTTAAATAATGCAGATCACATTTAAAAGTGTGCCCCATATATATATATTTTTTTTTCAGAAAGGTAGCTATTAAATATTTACCAGCACACTACTCAGCACACTCTAATATTCTAGTCTAATATACAGTCTGTTCCAGGTAGATGTAGATTGCTGAGAAGGCTGAAAGGATGGTTTTATGAAGGTAATAGCAGGATCCCCTCAGTTTCATTTCCTCATTCTACTATTTTTTCTTGGAATGGGAAAATTCCTCACCTGTTAGACAAGTTAAGTCACCAAGTACTTATTAAGGACCCACTATGTGCCAAGTACTTGGAGGTATAAAAAAAGGCAAAAGGTAGTCCATACTGTCAAGGAGCTTACAGTCTGAGGAGAGAAACAATATGCAGACTACTCTGTATAAACAAGATATGGGCAGGATAAATTGTAGATAATTTTAGAAGGAAGAAACCAGCGTTAAGGAGGATAAAGAAAGGGTTCTTAAAGAAAGTGGGATTTTAGTTGAGACTTTAATGAAGTCAGGAAATCCAGGTGGTGAATATAAAGACACTGAGTGCTAGGCATGGAGAAGGGCCAGTGAAAATGAACAAAATTGGGAAATGAAGTATATAATTTGAGGAACAGACAATGGCCTGGCTATAAATGCCTTGAAATTGAAGAATTCTTATGCCCAAAGGGTTATAAAACTGTGCATACCCTTTGATCAACCAATACCACCACTAGGCCTATATCACAAGGAGATCATAAAAAAGGAAAAATGACCCAAGTGTACAAAAATATTTACAGCAGCTCTTTTTTGTAGTGGAAAAAAATTGGAAATTAAGGGGATGTCCATCCATTGGGGAATGGTTGAACAAGTTGTGGTATATGATTGTTTTGGAATACTATTGATCCATAAGACATGATGAGCAGGTAACTTACAGAAAAACCTAGAGAAACTTAAATGAATTGATGCTGAATGAAGGGAGCAGAACCAGGAGAACATTGTACATAGCAACAACATTGTGCAATGATCCACTATGATAAACTTAGCTCTTCTCCACAATACAATGATCTAAGACAGTTCCAAAAGACTCATAATAGAAAATGCTATCCACATCCAAAGAAAGAGCTATGGACTCTGAATGCAGATCAAAGCATACTATTTTAATTTTTTTTCTTTCTCATGGTTTTTCCCTTTTGCTCTGATTCTTCTTTTACAACATGACTAATGTGGAAATATGTTTAACACAATTGTACATGTATAACCCATATCAGATTGCTTGCACATTTTCATCCTTTGTTGCTGAAGAAGACCATGCCATCAGAGAAATAATGGCATGACTTGCACTTGACTTTGTTTTGAGTAAGGGAAGGCTGTGCAGGTCACCAGCCTTACTTTTCCTCCAGAGCCATCTGAATCCAGTGACCAGATATTCATCAGAATGACTGGAGATGAGCCAGGATGAGGCAATTGGGGTTAAGTGATTTGCCCAAAGTCACACAGCTAGGGAGTGTCAAGTATCTGAGGTGAGACTTGAACTCAGGTCCTCCTGACTCCTGCACTGGTGCTCTATACACTGCACCACCTAGCTGCCCCTATGGCTTAGGGAAGTGGAAGGAAAGGAAAGGAGGGAGAAAAATTTGGAACTCAGAATCTTACAAAATGAATGTTGGAAACTATATTTACATGTAACTGGAAAAAAAGTTAAATAATATTAGATATCCAAAAAAAAGAAAATGAAGAGTTCTGATGCATTGATTAGTTGTTCTAAAAAGTTTTTATGACATTCATCTAGGATAAAGTTGAGAGTCTTGTCAATCATACTTATGATAGGTAAATCTATGAACTTCAGTCCCAATATAGAAAAGGATCCACATAAAAATCATCTACATAAGGTCAACTAAAAGTTGTAGATAATATGTTTCTGCTATGATTATTATTGGCTTATTTTTAAAAGACATTTGACTCAATGGTGCCAATACAGTAACCTGTTAGCTCACCACTCTTCCTCTATCTCTTGTGCTGGACTTTTCTCCAAATCAAACCCTCTAATTGTAGGTGTACCTCTGGGTTCTGTCCTGGGTTCTTTTCTCTTCTCTCTCTATACTACTTCACCTGCTCTTGGCTCATAGCCTTTGAAATTGAAAAATTTACCATTGGTACAGTAGTTGACCTTGATGTCATGTTCATTCTCATTGAAAGCATTTGACAACATGAAAGTGTTGGTGCATGATTTTCTGTTTGCAGATGATTGTGCACTCAATGCAGCCTTTGAGGCTGAGAGGCAACAAAGTATGGATCAATTCTCTGCTGCTACCAAGAAAACACAGGTGTTCTATCAGCCACCATCATATGTGGAACCATCAATTACAACAAATGGAGATGTTTTGAATGCTGTGGATAAGTTCACTTACCTTGGTAGTATACTTTCCAGGGATGTGCACATTGACAACGGGTGGATGTATTCGTTGCCAGAGCTAACTCAGTGTTTGGGAGGCTCTGAAGAAAAGTATGGGAGAGAAGAGGCATTAGACTGACTACCAAACTGAAGGTCCACAGAGCCGTTGTGCTGACCTCACTGTTGGATGCCTACGAAACATGGACAGTCTACCAGCACCATGTGAGAAAAAGGAATCCCTTCCATTTGAACTGTCTTAGGAGGATTCTGAAGATCACCTGGCAGGACAAGGTACCAGACACTGAGGTCCTTGCTCGAACTAAACTGCCAAGCATTCAAACTATGCTTCAGATAGCACAGCTCCAATGGATTGGCCACGTTGCTTGAATGTAAAATGCATGCTTGTCAAAAAGACTATTTTATGGAGTACTCGCTTAGGGCAGGTGATCACATGGTCATCAGAAGAAGTGATGCAAGGACACTTTCAAGGTCTCTGACAAGAACTTTGGATTTGATTATGTGATATGGGAGACACTGGCACAGGATCACTCAGTATGGTGTACCCACATCAGAAAGGATATTGTGCTCTTTGAGCAAAGCAGAATTGAGACAACACAAAGGAAGAGTAGGATGCACATATTTGGAGTGTCTACCTCAAATGTTCGCATGGACTCTCTGTGCCCAACCTGTGGTACAGTATTCCAAGGTTTTATTGGTCTGATCAGTCACAACTGGACACATTGAAACTTGTCTTTATCAGGGTGATGTTATTTTGGTCCTCTGGAAACAAAGGACAACGACCAGTACTTCACCTGGTGATCTCATCAGTTGTACTAATGGGAGTTAAAGATCTTCCCCACCATTAATAAGCCTTAGGAGGAGCCCATTAAGGGAAGCTTAATTAGGGAAGGCATGTTTTGTAGGAAGGCCCCCACCTTTTATTAATTAATAAGGCATTTGGTCACCAGAGTTGTCCCCTCTGGCTCTGAAAAGAGTATGTAAAGAGTATGTATACTCCAAGGGGAAGTTTTGCTTTGGGGGTTTACTCTTTGGAAGAAGGTTTGTGTTCCAGATGAGACTCTGGGTAGCCATTAATGCACCCTGTAGCTTTGAAAATCCAGATATTGGTGCTTCTCTCTCTGGCAACTATGTATGTATGTAATGGTCAGATGGTTGGATCTGTCTGTTGATCTGTGATGTATATATTGTTTATAGTCAGACAGTTAGAAACCCTGTCTGTTGGTCTTTAGTTCTCTGCTTGTATTTTCTCTGTATATGTAATTGCAGAAGATTGTTGACTCCTCAAAAGTTGCTTTCCTTTTAGAAATGCAGATCTAAGAACCTGTGCTAACAGGCCACCCTGGATGTGGCAGAGTGCTTGCTGCTATATCCCATGGATTTAATTACATCCCTGCTCGGGGCGATTCCCCGACCTCGATACACACGGGGCTATCCCCCGGCCTTGGTTGGGCTTCCTAACCCCAACCGTTCCCCACCGGGCTACCCCAGCCTGGTCTTCGCTTGCTCACCTGTTCCCAGTCTTCGGACGTCTCCGGCCCCTGCTGTGTGGCTGTATGGCCTAGCTGCGCGACAGGGTTATCCCCTCCTCCACAGAGGGAATAATGACTACACACGCACCCGAGGTTGTCAGTGCATTTCACTTTATTGATGGCGTCTTCTACATCTCTCTTTGATCCCTCCCCGACAGCTCCTTATATTCCCAGCCAGAGCCCCTCCCAAGTTCCTTCCTGAGGGTAGAGTCAGCTCCCTGAGGGCGGAGCCAGCTCCCGAAGGCCTGTCCAGAGCTTGGCCCCTAACACATCACTATACTGATGATTATCAGATTTACCTATCCTGTCCCAAACTCTCTGCTGACCTCTAGTTTCACATCTCCAATTGCCTTTTAGATATCTTAAAATGGATGTCCAGTAGACATCTTAAACTCAAAAGAGAATTCACTCCCTTAAACTCTCCCCACTCCTATCTTCCCGATTACTGTAGAAAGCAACACCATCCCCTTAGTCCCTCAGCCCGGCAATGTAGGAGTCAGCCTGGATTCCTTACTGTCTCCCATGCCACCTCCCATCCCAAGCTGTTGTCAAAGTCTATTGATTTCATCTTTGCAACATTTCTCAAATAGACTCCCTTCTTTCCTCTGATACTGCCACCACTCTGGAGCAGGCCCTCATCACCTTATCCCTAGATTATTGAAATAACCTGCTGGTGGGTCTGCCTGCCTCAAGTCTCTCCGCACTCCAATCCATCCTCCAGTTACCTAGATGATTTTCCTAAAACACAGGTCCATCAAGTCACTCTTCTACACAATGACTACAACAATGTGAATAGAAAGAACAATGAAATAATCTGAAGTGAATGCTATAAGAAAAAATGACTCCAAAATAGAGATATAAAAAGACACTCCCTCTCCACTCCTGTGCAGAAGTGAGAGGTGCACACTGTGAAAAATGGGAGGTACTTTCAGTCTTTTTCAATGTATTGTTGTTTGCTGATTTTTTTCCCTTCTTTTTATTTAAAAATACTACTTAACTATAATTAAATTAAAATATTACATAACTGTAGGATGGCTCTTGGGAAGAGGGAGAGGCATACTTGAAGGAATGACCTGTATTATACTTTGGTTACCTTTACTTCCCTGTGTTCTGAGATCCAGAGAATAAAGCTGGGAAGGGCAGATCCATCCAAGTACAGAATTTTGATATTTTACTGGCTTACAATTTATCCTGGCCTGCAAAACTTTGGAATAATGCAAAGAGCCTTGATTTTTGAACAAAGAGATCTGGATTTTAATCTTGGCTTTGCTTAGTTCAGCTGTGTTACCTTCCTAAGTGGAGACAGAAATTTCTTTGCAATGCTTAGGGAAAATTAAAATAGCAACAAAAAAGGCATATTGAGATCCTGATTGCCTCAATGCTCACCAGGGCAAATTGGGTAACAATAACTTGGGTCAGCTCAGGATAAACTATTGCAGCCCTGGAGGAAGTCAACGCAAAAGGTTCGACAATGAAAGGGTAGAGAGCTATTTGTCACATGGTGGCAGTAATTCTCCACCTCTGTCCAATATAGCCTAAAAGCAAGGAGAATTAAGTTAGCCTAGAGCCAGGGATTTATTTCCTTCCTTGTCCTTCTCAGATTTGGATCGTAGCATGTTAGAGCTAGAAGATGTTTTTGAGACCATCTGGTCCAAACATTTTACATTAGAAATAAATAATTAAAGGCCAGGAGGACAAAGCACTTGCCCAAGGTCACATAGCCAATAAGTAAGGGAGCTGGGATTTGAATCCAGTAGTGCCTATTTGAAATCCAAGATCATTCTCTCCTCACCTCACCCTAAACAGTTATTCAGCAGATTCAATTGTGGATTAACAGGATTTAGAGCCAGAACGAACAATAGGGTTGCCAAACAAGTAGCTGCCAGTCACAACTCTGCAAATTTAAATGAAATTGTGTCCAACTCTTCAGGACTCTTTCTGAGGTTTTCTTGGCAAAGATATTGAAGTGGTTTACCATTTCTTTCTCCAGTTCATTTCACAGATGAGGAACTGAGGCAAACAGGGTTAAGTGACTTGCCCAAGGTCACACAGCTAGCAAGTGTCTGAGGCAGAATTTTATTTCACTAAGATGAGCCTTCTTGATTCCAGGCTCAGTGCTCTATCCACTGTACCATCTAGTTGCCCCTAAAATGTAGCTGGGAAATACTTAACAAAATAAATAAAAATACTGTAAAACATAAGTAATATCACATTTTTAAAGCTAAGTCAATAGGCAGCCTGCAGGAATCCTTGCATACATATTAGTGGCCTCCATTTCTATTTCTGGTTGACATCACTAATCTAGTCCAACCCCTTCATTTTACAAATGAAGAAACTGAGGCTCAGATATATGAATTGACTACTTTCATAGAGATTACTGTTAGTGGTGAAATGATACAAGGACAGAAATAATTATAATCCAAAAAGGGGCTATCTCTCAGGTTAGAACTATGTGACAAAGAGAAGACTTCAGTCTTCATAGTGAGGCAGTGTGGAATGGTGCATGAGGAAGTTATCTCAAAGACAAGAAGACATGGGTTCAAATCCTGCCTCTGACACAGGCTGTTCGTACGACCCTGGCTGGGTAAGTCACTTTACCCCTCAGTGCTCTAGGCAAGTCTCTAAGACTACAAATTGTTAAGGCCTTGACTCTCATTGGTAGAGAGAGTTCCTTTGCCAGTAGTCCTCTATGTAAGTGAAATTACAGGTCTAGTCTCTATCCTACTTTCACTGCATTACGTAGGACTGTAAATATGATCCTCTTTCTTTTACTCTGAGAAAGTAAAATAACCAAGTTCAACAATGGTCATTTGTATGATTTCCTATGCTATTTATAATTGTGTATGTTTTTGTGTCTGATAGAGCTATCTGTACAGGAAAGGACTTTGTAAATTCTCAAGTGTTTTACTTTACTGGCTATGTGACCTTGGGTAAGTACCTTGTCCTCCTGGCCTTTAATTATTTATTTCTAAGTAAATATGAGCTAAGGGGTGATTTAAGCCAAGTAGGCAGTCACTGACATGACTAGATTTTAATGGTGCCAAGCAATTCTTTCTCCTTGATACCTAAAATTCCATTTACAGTAGAGAGATCCTTTCCTCTAGGATTAAATTACAAAAGTCTTCGTGAGCAGGAATACATCAACTTAAAGCCATCTTAATGTTCAACTGGTTCTTATCAGAGTTCTTCCTAAAGGCAGTTTTGATAGGAGAGCCTGAGATAGCCCAAGGGCACTGGGGACCAGAAGCAGGAAGGCATAACGGATGCCACACAGAGATAATAAAGGTGAAGAAATGGAGAAGCAGGAGGGCCAAAGACCAGCTCTACCTCCCGCCCCATTTTGCAAAATGTTGGTCCTGCTGTCAGGAAACAGGATACAGCAAATGTGCAACTGCTAGAACTTTAACAATCCCCAAGAATCAGCCTGAAAGTGTTGGCTTCCTGGCTAGTTGCTTAGAGAAAAGTCTAGTAGATCAAGTTTGCCTGTATAAACAAATTCACCAATATGATTGCAACTTAAGGTGGGTTAGGGTTAGGCACCTCCATTCTTTCCAAAGTGGATGTTTTAACTATATACCTGATGGAAAGGGGAAAAAATTCAAGCAAAAATGACTCCATGAGTGGATCTAGAGTCAGGAAAATCTGAGTTCAAATACAGCCTCAGACATTTACTATATGTGACCTGAACAATTCACAGCCTCTGTTTGCCTCAGTTTCCTTAAGTGTAAAAAAAAGATAGTAATAGCACTTACCTTGAAGAGCCAGTGTGAAAATTGTGAAAGTACGCAGCACAGCCTGGCACAGCCTGGTGCTACATAAATGTGTATTCTTTTCCCAACATAGGGAAAAATACTTTGAACTGCTTATGGAAAAGGCACTATTTGGATTTAGAGTTCAATGATATTAATTTTGTAATGAATCTATAATGTACATAAATGTGTCATTTGGATAATAATAATAACTAGCATTTATATAGCACTTTAAGGTTTGAAAGGCATTTTACAAATATTATGTCATGTAAGCCTCCCAACATACTGGGGATGCTAATGCTATTATCATCGCCATTTTATAGATAGGGAAATCAAGGCAGACAAAAGTTAGATGATGTTCTCAGGATTAGACTGTTGGCAAGTGTACACGGGTGGATTGAACTCCAGGCTTCCTGACTTTATGGATTCAGTTATCATCTTTTGGCTGATGGTTTTCACATCTTCTTATCCAACCCTACCCTCTTTGCTGTCTTCTGGTCCCACATCTGCCTATTAAACATCTCAGAATGGATGTCTTTTTAAAATCTTAAACTCAGCATATATTTTGCAGCTGAAGTCATACTGGTACTCATCTTGAACTCATTATCTTTCCCCCAAACTCCTCCCCCTTCTCTCCAAACTACGCTGTTACTGTCAAGGGCACTGTTATCCTCCCAGTCCCCTAGGCGCTCAATCTACATATCAACCTCTAATCCTCACTCTCACCCCACTCCCTTTCCCAAATTCAATCTCTCACCAAAGTCTCCCAATTTCACCTTGGCTACATTTCTTTCATAAACTCCCTTCTCTTCTCTGATATACCTACCACATTGGGTGATACATCCATGTCACCCCGTGACTCAGTAAACTCCATTGGCTCCTTATCACTTCCAGGATCAAATACAAAATCCTGTTTGGAGTCCAAAGACCTTCCTAACCTGCTCCCTGTTTCCAATTTTCTTACCACTTACATCCCCCTCCTATACTCCGGAATCCTGCGACCCTGGCCTCCAACAAAACACATCAACAACTGCTGACTGGACATTTTCACTGGTTGTCCCTTCTCCCTACAATGCTCTCTCTTCAGTTCTGCCTTCTGGCTTCCCTGGCTTCCTTCAAGTTGTGGCTAAAATCCCACCTTTGACAACAATCTTTTACCAGTCCCTCTGAACTCCAGTGCCTTCTCTCTATTTCCTACTTGTCCTGTTTTTAGTCTGTTTGTACATAGTTACTTGCATGTTGTCTTCCCCACTTGATCACGAGTTCCTTGAGAGCCGAGACTGTCTTTTACCTTGCATTGTATTCCCAATGCTTATCGGAGTTCCTGAAACACACTAGATTAATTTATTGAAACATTAATGAATGTTTATGAATCGACTCTCAGTTCAGCACTCTATGTACTACACCACCTGGCTGCCACACGAATCTAGTCCCAGCTCTTAAGGTCAGTCAAAAGTTTTCCAGCAAGTATTACAAAGGATCTGAAGTCGTATCTTGAACGAACTATGTAACAGTCACATGTGTATGTGTATTCATTCATTCAATAAATATTTCTTGAGTGTTTACCATGGAGAAGATGCATAGTAGGCACTCTGGAACGATATCGGAGCTGATTTTATATAGACTAGGACATTGCTTACAGGCTATAATTTGAAAAGTACTACTCAAAGATTTCCCTAGGCAAAACCATTTGGTTACAGTGGAAAGAACACTGGATTTGGGATTCTCTGGGATGGTGGGTAACCAACCAATTAACCAATCAACAGATGTTGATTAAGCACCTGCTGTATACCAGGCACTATTAGGCCTTGGGCAGACAAATGAGACAGCCATTGCTCTCAAGGAGTTTCAAGTTATATTGTAATGAAAGAAATAACAGAAAGGAGGACTGTCGACCTGGGAATGAAGCTTTGGTCTGAGGAGACTTTCTAGCAGCTGTGATAGTTAATTTGAATATTGTTCTCAGAACAAGGACAAGAGATGGAAGGGTATGTGGGCTTTGAGTTGGAGACCAAGGCAGTGGACAACATTTCAGTAGGAAGCAGGTCCGCAAATCCTGGTAGATGACCAGATGGGATAAGAAGCATGGCCTAGATGAGCTACATATAGTAGCTACATAATTTTCAATTAATTGTCCATCCACTAATTAGCTTAGCATAGCCCCTGGAGAAATGGGGTCCAAAGACTGAGTGAATTAACTTACTTGGGGTGAGAAAACATGTTTCAAGGAGTGTTGATCAACTAACCTCCCATGAACTCAGCTTCTTCATCTGCCAAATGAGGGAATTACACTGACTGACCTTTGCCAACTATAAATCTATGATCTTATGACCATCCTTGGCTTCATTGGACTTGAAATTCTACCTTTAGAGATTAATTCTTTTGGGCCCTTTTAATCTTTTCCCTCATCACTATCCATTCTTGATTCCATCATTGAAAAAATTCTCTTTTCATTTCTTCCAATGCACAACTCCTATCTTCATGATCCAATGGCTAGGCACAAAATATTTTCATGTACAATGGGATGGGCAGAGCTCAAGGAGTCTACATTACAGGTAGAATGTACACAAGCATAGCCTACCTGTCCCAGCATCTTATCTATAGAGGAGAAAACCTCTACTCTTTGACTAAAAACTGTGAGAGCAGATTTCTCTTGTAGTTGTAATTTCGCTGAGATGAATATCAGAATGACAAAACTTGTAGAAAAATCCAGGAAGTAACGAACAGGACAATCTCTTGTCTCTGTTGAAAGCCCCCTTCCTCATGATAAATCACAGAATAAAATTACAAAATTGAGTGTGTAACAAGCTGGGGTTGCTTCACAACTTCTGAAGAAACCATTATTTTGGACATTGCTATATCAGGTTTATAAAGAGAACATTAACGAGTGACAAAGGAGGGTGTGAGCGCCAAGCAAGGAAGCAAAGAAGGTACTTACCCAGAGAATCTGACTTCCCCAGTGGGGAAAGGAAAGCTGCTGGGAGAAAGGAACGGAAGTCACACCAAATATGAAGAAGGTCCTTCTATTTCTGCTGTTACTTCACGCGCAGCTTTCAAGTGCTTTTCCTGTATCTCCCAAAAGCCTTGAGGAGAAAAAAATGGCAACTGTTCAGGTAAAATCTGGCTGTGAATGACCCACTCTGGTGGCTGATTGTGTTTTCAGGAAGATAAGTGGATGTTGCTTTCCTTCTCAATTGCAATGTCCTAAAATGAACTTAGGGATGGGATTGTTCTCTGTAATTTGGTTTAGGTTTGACCATGATTTAGAGGATTTAAAGAAGGTGAATATTGTCTCTTCATACCCTTTCACCCCCAGAGGGCAGAAAAAAATTAGCCAAGCTTTTTATAAAAATGCTGTTACTCAAGTACTACTCACTGTGAAGCTTTTAGAATGAATTATTATTTTTTTATTATTGATTACATGAAAATCCTTTTATCTAAATTAGGATTTCCTGTCTCCTACCACAATCTACACTCACATATCCACAGAAGGGTAGTATGGTATACTGGAAGCTCAGGGTTTTTTATTTGATCTATGGTTCCCTTATTTACTGACTCTGTCATCTTGGGAAAGTCATTTGGCTGCTGTGAGCCTCAGTTTTCTCCTCTGTAAAATGGATCACTTTCATTACCTCCTTTACAAGGTCATTATAAAGAAGGAGCTAATAATGCTATATGTCATTATTGTTAACTGGTTTTCCATTAACAGAATTCATTTGCAGTCAGGGATAGAGGGAAGCCTAGAACCAGGAAAATAGAACGAGGAAAAATCAATTCAGTAGATCTTGACAATGGACTCACAATGCCTATTCACCTGATTTAGGGGTTATTTATGAATCACAGGAATCAATAGAAAAGCAGATCTAAGAGATTTTTTTCCCATCATGTTACAGAATGAAAGCTCAACATCATAAAAAGAAGGAATTAATGAAACTGCTACAAGCACTCAACATGTTTGGTGATATCATTGTTTCTCCTTAATTTTGCTAAAATAACTTTCTATAAACAATATTTCATAGAGCCATAAGTAGTTGAAATGATAGAGGAAATTTAGTGCATGTAGAAGCAGGAGGATAGACCCCATAGAGAGGAGCAGGAACACTGTAGCAGAGCCATAAGACAACAACAAGACAGTGCTATGGTGGTGGGTAGAAGGCAACCAAGGTGTTTTCTCAGGACCAGCTCCAGTGAATGCCTGTGTTAAGACTGGAAGGTGAAATCCAAGACAGCAATTAACATGGGGAAAAGTATGGAAGCATGATCTCCCAGTGGGGAAGTATGCCCTTGTCCATACCTAGTAAAAATTCCTGTTTATTCTGTTTTGGTTATAGTACTGATCACACACACACACACGCATGCACGCACGCACGCACGCATGCACGCACACGTATTTGATGAAGTGTTTTTGTTGATTGCTAAGTATCTCTTAGATTGTTAAGTATTTCTTAGCCCACAACATTCCCTGCCCTCCACAGAAATATTCTTAATATCTTACCATAATACTTAATACTTAATATCTTACCAAATATTCTTAATATCCTTACCATAAATGTGTAGATTTCCATTTTGAAAATGACACCATTTATTTGGATGTGTAAGCTTGGGTCTGTTTGTTAAAACACTGGTCACATGATTTTATAGTCAAAGCCATGAGTCATGTTAGTCCTCAATGAATTCACACTCCAAGAAGCAGGTGATTTCTACACCTGGTACAAGAATAATTCAGAAAACATAACTGCACAGATTTCACACAAGATTTCTAATATTTGTCTTTCACCAGAGGTATCTAGAAAACTTTTATGGTATGCCAAAAAGTGGAGATAAGATAAAACGGCACAAGAATAGTACTCAGTTGGTTAAGAAGCTTAAAGAAATGCAGAAATTTTTTGGCTTGGAGGAGACTGGACAACCAGATGAGGAAACTATGGATGTGATGAAAATGCCCAGATGTGGGATTCCTGATGCAGCTGAATTTAAGCTGACTGAAGGAAATCCAAAGTGGAAAAGGAATGAAATTACATACAGGTAAAGTTTCCTGTATTCAAGGATGACAAGATATTAAGAATGAATGGCAAGTTATACAAGTTTCCTTCTCCCCCAAACCTGCTATTTAATAATCAATTTTCCAGTGAACTAAGTGGTAACTTGATAGTATGAAGATATTTCTCCATGCATCCAAATAACCTGCCACCAAAGAAAGAATGGGGTGAATCTAGTTCAAATTTATCCAGTTCACTAAATTTTCACCATATCTGGTGAACTGATGTTTGAATGAGGGAATCAATTACATTATCATTTCCTCTTTCCTTCTCTTTCATCATATTAGCTAAGTAGTACCTTCATCCTTTTGGTCCAGCATCTACTTCTACTTTCTTCTCTCATAGCCTGACATTTTCCTAAAGAGTAGTGGAAAAAGTAGCATGTCACTTATTCCAAAACAGGAAAGAGAAATCATATGAGACTTTAGCTACCTGACTTCACTTTCACAAAAAAATCAGAATTTATTGAGTCCTTGATATATGCAATGCACTATAGCAGACATCAGAGATACGAAGATGACCCATCGCACTGTAATATGGTGCACTACAAAGGATACCAAATATGGAGTCACAAGGTCTGAGTTCCAATCCCACCTCTGCTACTTCTTACCTGTATGACCATGGGTGAGTCACTTAACATCTCTGTGTCCTAGTTTTCTCATAAAATGAGAGGTTCAACTAGATAGTCTCTAAGGTCTACTTTGACTTTTTATTGTTCAGTTGTTTCAGTCATGTTCAATTCCTCAAGACCCTATCTGTGATTTTCTTGGCAAGGATCCTGAAGTGGCTTGCCATTTCTTTCTCCAGCTCATTTTACAAATGAAGAAAATGAGGCAAATTGGATTGAGTTGCCAAGGGTCACACAACTGTCCAAGGCAGACAGATGAGTCCTCCTGACTCCAGGTCTAGCATTCTACCCACTGTTCCACTTAGTTGCTCTCTATTTCAGTTACAGATCTCTGATTCTATGACCCTACCCACATGGAATGTTTTTCTAGGAAAGAGGATAAAACAAGGACCCAGCTAACTCTAAAAGAAATCACAAAGTGATTAATGCTTACTATGATGAGTTTAATGTCTCTTACCTATTCCTTTCATTTAAAAGCATTATAAACTATACACCAGATATGCCAAAAGCTGATGTGGATTCGGCAATTGAGAGAGCCCTACAGCTCTGGAGTGATCCATCACCTCTGAAGTTCACCAAGATTCTTAATGGTGAAGCTGACATAAAGATCTCTTTTGTCCGAGGAGGTAATAGCAAGCCGGCCATGCTAAATTTAACCTCTTTGACCAATCTGAGAATGTGGAAGGCTCAACATTGATTTTAATTTGATTACAGATCATGGTGACAACTCACCCTTTGATGGTAAGAATGGAATCCTTGCACATGCATTTCAACCAGGCCAGGGAATTGGAGGAGATGCTCATTTTGATGAAGATGAAACTTGGACCATAGGCTCCAAGGGTAAGTTACAAAAAACACTTTCTGAATTGATACTTTTGAGAGTGCCCTGTCCCAGTTCTCTTAACATCTCTTTTCTGGAAAATCAAGGTGGAACAAAGCTCTGGAGTCAGAGGACATAAATTCAAATCTTAGCTTTATCACTTAGTAACTGGGTGACCTTGAACAAGTCACTTAATTTCTTTCAGCCTCAGTTTCCTCATCTGTAATATGAAGGGGATGAACTGAATGGCTCAAGCTACTAAAAACAAAATTCCCTTAGACTCTAACCAACTGATAATTTTCCAATCCGTTTTTTGTTTGTTCATTTTTGTATAATCATAACTCAGAGTATCACTTGATTTTTACTGTGTGAAGACATTGAATGAACAACCTGAGTCTTAGCTATCTTCGTCCACCCCATTCTCCTCCCTTATGTACACTCATACATACATGGTGACTGGAACATGAAAGGGGATTACTTTATGCTTGTTAGATTGAATCCAGTACTTCAAGGATCTATGTAAACCATTGATATGGATACTTTTCCCACCCATACAGATCCCAACTTCTCCATGCCTTTTTGGAACCATAATAAGTACTTAATGCATGATAACTGAGTGTTTTTGGAATGAAGGGATACCACAGGCCAGCTAGTCCAACTCCATTTTACAGATAAAGAAACTGATTCTCAGAGAAAAGCATTAACTTCTTCAAGGTCCCAAAGCTGGTACCTGATGGAAGCAGGATTCATATTCATTCTTTTAAGTCCAATGAGTATTTTTTCCATGATGCCACACCATTCAACTTCTGGTACTAAAAAGTGCAAAGCATTTTGAAATAGTCTCAATAAGGAAAATATCTAATCATTTCACTTAGTATAAACATTCTCTCTTAAATCAATAAATTTAACCAAATTCAATAAAGAATCATTAAGCACCAAATAAACTCACTGAGGTGAAAGCCTTAATGGGTAGGCCAAAGCAAATGGCCCAAATGTGTCTCTATTTAATAAACCATCAGCTTTTCAAAAGCATGACTGGAACAAGAAGGTTCTCATGCTTTTCCCTGGAAAGGTAGGGAGGGACTAGGCTAAGGGGTTTAGAAGACAAACAGAAGACTTTTTTGATACTGAAGGTAATAGGGAGGTACTGAAATTTATTGAAGAGGGAGGAAAGAATTATCCTTGGAATCAGGAGGGCCTATATTAAAGTTTAGCTTCTTAGATAGAGTTATTAAATAACTTTAGAAAAGTCACTTGTCCTTTACTGCCCAGGCAACTTTCTGAGAATAGAAATTATAAAGAAGTTGATGATCTGCAATGGTGGAAGGTATTTCCACAGTGTGAGTTCCTGACATTGATGAAATCATAGACATAGACTAAAAAAATGTATATACCTGTGTTAGACCTCAGAGATACAAAGATAAAAACAAAGTAGTCCTTGCTCTCAAGTAGCTTATACTCTACTGGGGTCGTACACAAATAAGTAAACCCGAAGGACAGGAGGCAATGCCAGGTCATGGAAAGAATACTAACTTTGCAGTCAGAAGACTTGGATTTAAATCCTGCTTCTGTTCTTATAATCTGTGTGACCATGGGGAGGTCACAAGCCTCTGGACTACAGTTTTCTTATCTGTAAAATGGGAGGATAGAATTAGGTGCCATTGAGTTTCTTCTAATTCTAGATCTATGACTGATGATAAAGAATTTCAGGACAGAGAGTATACTAACAACCTGTCAGGGCTCAGGAAGGGCCTTGAGTAGGAGGCGGCATCTCAGTCATGCTTTGAAAGAAGCTTGGGAGATTGAGACAAAAATGAAGAGAGTTCACTTTAGAATTGGGAGGTAACCTGTGTAAAGCTGTGGAAGATGGAAATGAAATGTCACACGCAAAGACCAGTGATGTCAGCTTGACCAGATGATGAGTATATTAACATGAGTCATGTAAAATGAGTCTGGAAAATGAAATTGAAAATTGTTAAATTCCAAGCAAGAATTTTATATTTTAGCCCAGCAGCAACAGAAAACATTAAATATTTTTGAATAGGGATAAAGGCATGGTTTGCTCTGTGTTTTAGGAATATTGATTTGGCAGCTGTATGGTGAGTGTGTTGGAGGGTTGAGAAATAGCATAAATGCTGCAGAAGTGCAGAGGCATGGTAAACTAGTGAGGATGAGGGGATAGATATGAAGACATCATAGAGTAGATTGCATTTGAGATGAGCTTTGAAAGATGTATTAGATTTAAGATTTAAGTAAGCAGAGAATTCCAAGTAGTCTTTATAGGGAGAATGTGGGAAAACATAAAGGCATTTTCTGAGGAAAACTAGTAGACTTATTTTATCTGCAGTAGAAAGTTTGTATAATAAAAAGAGCTCATGCTTGTTCAGTTGGTCAACAAACTATTTAGTAGCTACTATATGCCAGGTGGTATGCTATGCTCAAATCTAGGGCTACAAAGAAAAGACAAAAGGAGCTCCCAGGTTAATGGGGGTCACTACATGCAAAGAACTATCTATAAACAAACTATATATGGCATAAATTGGAGATAACCAACAGAAGGAAGGCACTAGAATTAAGAGGAATGGGGAAAGGCTTCCCATAGAAGCTAGGATTTTAACTCACACTTGAAGGTAAGCCAGGAGGCAGAGATGAGGAGGAAGAGATTTCCAGGCATCGAAGACAGTCAGTGAAAATGCTCCAAGTTAGAAGATGGAGTGTCTTATTTGAGGATCAAGGTTTTGAGGTTTTCAAAGAACTTTACATAAGAGGCTGGAAAGAAACAAAAATAAAGCAATGCAAGGCAGTATAAGACTAAATGCCAAAATTAACATCTTCTTTGACCCTCTGTGCCTACCCTGGATACCCATTCTCATTCATATTATGAAGCTGGCCATGACTACATCAATGAGGATTAAAGATGTGGAAGACGAAAGAGTGGGGAAAGAACAAACAAATGAAAAAATAAGAAGGCTAAGTGTGGTATAATGGAAAGAACATTGAAATGGGAGTCAAGAGCCTTGATTTCAAGTCCTAGGTCTTCCTCTAACTACCTTCTGACCCTGGACAAACAACATCACTCTTCTGTTGCTTCATTTTTGTCATGTTAAATGAGGGGGTTAGTTTTCAAAACGTTCCATGAGAAAAATGTACTAGTTTATTCTCAAATTGTATAAAGAGTGTCTGGATCTATCTACTTAATACTACTTGATTCTATGTGTGAATAAGGTCTTAAATATAGGGTGAGAGGAGAGGTCTTTAGTCATTTCTGATTTGGGCATGTCAACCCCAACAATCATAATTGCTATAGTCTTGGATATAGGGAAAAGTTATGACCACCCTTTTTTTTCAGATTATAACTTATTCCTTGTTGCTGCTCACGAATTTGGCCATTCATTGGGCCTTGCTCATTCTACTGATCCTGGTGCCTTGATGTTTCCTGTTTATTCCTTCTCTGAGCCCAGCACTTATGTACTGCCTCAGGATGACATTGCTGGCATTCAGTTTATCTATGGTAAGCAGAATTCTCTTCTGTGAATAGCTGTTCTTAGTGACATAGATTCAATTATGAGCTGAGTCCCATGCCCATTTTTGTGTTTAGAGGACTCTAGGAATGGGCCTACATAGACCCTGAAGAACTTACCTTTTACTCTCTTGAAGATTCTCTCCACAAGTTGGATTCCTTTAGCATTTGTAAGCTGCTGATACCAAGGAGCTTGTTTGTTCTAATTTTTAAATGGCTCAAATAATGTTCTTCTAGCAATTACTATAAAAGCTGTACAGGCAGGAGAATTTCTGCTTTGACAACACCACCGACTACAGATATAATCTCCCTCCTCCAAAAAGATACAGTGTGTTGGATCTGTGTGATGGCCTAAGGGTTGGCTACATCAAAAGCCTTAAATAATTATATGACAATGAATGGGATTGAGGTGAAGACATTTCTCCCACTAGGATTGGGCAAATCCTATCTCTCCAAGAGGTCTTTCCCTAATCTCCCCAACACTCGCCTATGTTACGATCTTTCCCTCTTAGATTACCTGAAAAGCATCACAAGAGTCTTGTAACCCTTTACTTTTTAAAATCTTTCTTCTTTAAATATTGTTTTTAAGGTAGTTCAAATAATCCTATCAAACCTACTGGACCCACTACACCAGGAACCTGTGATCCGCAGTTGGCATTTGATGCAATTACAACACTCCGTGGAGAAATCATAATCTTTAAAGACAAGTATAAGGCTGAATCAATACTTCCATTAACTTTTTCTTTTGTAGATGTATTCCAACACACTTTAAAAATAAGTGATTGGGTTTAACTCATAATCTTATAATGCTCTGCTTCTCTTTTCTATTCTATGTGTTTTTCTTGTTGGTTGATTATGGTTTTCTCTGGAAATAATGGTTATGTCTTTGCTACTTTAAACCTCTAGAGTAGGGGTTAGAAAACTGTGAGCCATGGGCTAAATGTAATTCACTGACTGTTTTTGTATGACACCAAAACTAAGAATTATAATAAATTTTAAAATTGAGAAACCATTATCAGTTCACAGGCTGAATAAAAACAAATAAAGGACCATATTTGGCCTGTGGGCCATAATTTGCCAATTTCTGTTCTAAAGCAAAAGAGAACAATTACAGATATCTTTGTGAAACAGATTAAGATGCAAGAAGGGTTTGAGATAAGATGGTTTCTTAAATCAGTTTCACTCTGTAATTTTGGTAAATCAGTCCTTTATAAGACCAAAATTGACTTCATTACATCCATCTTGGTTCACTTATTGAAGGACATACTATTACTACCCATCTTAATTTTATTTTCTTTTTTTCAAAAATTCTCATCAGGTATTTTTGGCGAAAGCACCACCAGCTATTGAGGCCTGAGCTCCATAAGATTTCCTTATTCTGGCCATCATTACCATCTGGGATACAAGCTGCTTATGAGGATGTTGACAAGGATTTAGTTTTTCTATTTAAAGGTAACTGCACCTGGATTTCTCTTGTTACTCTAGTTCTGCCCAGAGAGAGGCATGATCTGGTTTCAGTTACCATTTATTGTCCTTTCCTATGTCAGGAATCTACAATGTTAGACCTTGGACTAAGGAATTAAAGAAGCTACTTTTTGGATGATATTGAACTCAACTGAAGATAAATCTTCATGTTGTCCAGTCATTTTTCAGTCACTTCTGACTCTTCATGATTCCATTTGGGATTTCCATTTTCTTGAGAAAGATGCTAGAGCAGTTTGCCATTTCTTTCTCCAGCTCCTTTTACAAATGAGGAAATTGAGGCAAACATGAATGTGAGGAGAAAAGTTATATCATTTCATAGTGAGGTATTGAACTATTTTTTTTTTAAAATCTAGTTAGGATAAGACTATATAAACTCAAACAGAGAATATTTATTCTGGATTATTTGCCTGAAACATTCCCAATAACTGAAGCATATAGCATTTCCTCTCATTAATTATCTAATTACTTCCCAAATATTAATTTTTGAAAATCGCCCAATGTTTGCTGCACATTAATGCCTAGATTTCAGGGTTTAGTTCTGTGTTTTTCATGAGTATGGAGAATATCTAGCGTAGAAACTTCCTACACTGATGTACACTGGCAGCTCATCTGGCATTTAGTCATAGTTAAATGGGGCACTGAAAGGTTAGTTTATTTGCTCTCAGCCATACAACCATTTTATCTCAGGAGCAGAATTCAAACTCAGGTTTTCTTGATTCCAAGGAGAACACTTTATCTGCTATGCTATGTTGTTTCAAAATTTGGACTTAAAAAATTATACATGATTAAGTATTGAATTTTACTTGGGGTTTTTCCCGAGGATAATGGAAGGTTCTTTGAGAACCTACAAGTGGGACGGTGACATCGGAGATAAGCATCAAAGTCAACACATTCCCACATGTCCAAGATTAGATTAACAGACAAAAAGGCTGACTATGATGCTGAGAGGTCCAGAAGGAAAATCTCGTTTCTTCTTTCTGGGTGTCTACCCCTGTGAAGTCTCTCACAGTAACAAAAGTTTTTTTATAAGTCTTAGCAAGACAAGAAATGAATATCACCACCACTGAAAAGTACTCCTTGGCTTCCTGCTATTTGCAAGGAAGACCCTGTGCTAACCCCTCTCCCTCTCTCTCTCTCTCCCTCCCTCTCTCTCTTTCTCCACCCCCCTCTCTCCATCTCTCTCTCTCCATCTCTCTCTCTCTCTCTCTCTCTCTCTCTCTCTCTCTCTCTCTCTCCCTCTCTCCCTCTCCCCCCCTCTCTCCCTCTCTTTCTCTCTCTCTCTCCATCTCTCTCTCTCCCCCCCTCTCTCCCCCCTCCTTTCTCCCCCCCCTCCATCTCTCTCTCTCTCTCTCTGTATGGGTATGTGTTGAGGTAGGGATGAGGGTAACACCTCACCTCTGTGCTCAAAGAACTTGCAGTCTCACTAGATAAGCTATGCACAACAAAACTTCAGCAGCAATTTACCAAGTCAGTTTGTGCTAGGTGCCGAATAGTGAAGGCGACAGAAGCTACAGGAATTCACATGAGGGAACCAGCTCTTTTTCTAGGACTGGAAGGAAGGCAATGACTTTGAAATGAAGAGAGCAGAGAGGGAGACGTCACCAGTAGGGAAAACGATGTGAGCAGAGGGGCTATTATGAGAATAGTTTTTACACGTGACAGGAATCACCGTTTGCTCAGGAGGTCAGTTTGGTTAGAACACAGAGGATTAATGAGAAATTATTTTCAAGAGGTAAGTAGGGTTCAAATCCCTGAGGACCAAGCTAAGGAAGTTAGCTTTTATTGTGCAAGTGGTGAAAAGTACCATTAACTGTGACTTAACAGAATGGGTATACCTTTGTTTATTACAAAAACAACAACACACATTTGCCCTAATTTCATTTTCATAATGATTTGCGATGAGACAAATTGTGTTAGAAACTATTCAGAGAAACTGAGTTTTACATAATGACTTCCCATCACTATGTATAGGTAACCAGTACTGGGCTCTATTTGGTTATGAAATCAGGCCTGGCTTCCCCAAGCATATCTCCAACTTTGGCTTCCCAAGAACCGTACAAGCCATAGATGCAGCTGTTTCAAGTAGTGACTATGGAAAAACATACTTCTTCATAAAGAACCAATACTGGAGGTAAGGGAACATGTTTCCATATCCAGAAGTTGAAATCTGTTTTTGAGTTGACAGAAAGTCATCCTTGCTCTTTCTGGACAACATTAAAAAATCCAGAAGGAAATGGATAATTCCATTCTCCAGTGATTTGCAAAGAAATGATTGTTTATTGCTACAAGGAACTCATTAGGCCAGTTTTCTGAAACAGAGTGAGTGGTTTGTTCAGGGCTCCATAGCTATTTGGGGATCATTTGAGACAGAAGGCTATCTACTCAATACTAATATTCTCCTCATACTGTAAGATATAGTTTGAAGTCATGGAATATCTAGATCAGAAGATTCAGAATAAAAAATAACACAAAGGGGAAACATGACAAGGAAGTGTGGTGATTGTGGAGTCAAAGGACTTGGACTGAAGTTCCAAATCTGCCACTTATTTGTCATGTGACTTTGGACCCACTTTATTTCTGTGGACCTCATTTTCTATATGCAGTATGATCATGACTTGTATGCAAAAAGTGGTGCAAAGTATATTACTGGTAATACAGATTACTACAGAGAAGGAAATGATATGGAAGAGCTCTGACCTGGCTCACGGAGGGAGTGGCTATATCAATGAATTGATCAAAATAATGAAGTGCCATAAAACTTAGGTGTCCTGAATCTTGTGTCAGTGCCCTTTCCATGATTTATATGTTGTCCATATAAAGTTAAGGTCTATGAAAGGTCCCCCTTTTTTGCTAGAAATTCCTCATCCAAATAATGGAATGGCAGCTTCTATACAAGAAGAAAACATCAGTTTGTGCTGAAACACTCTAGTATAATGGTAAGGAAGAGTAAGGTAATGGAAATGCTCATTTTTAAGGGATTCAGCTCTATTCTTCTGAAGCAGAAATTTTGCAGCTGGACGGTGACCATGGCTCTCCACATTAATGCGGTATTAAATGAAAACATGTATGGGCTCATGCAATGTTTTGTGCAGGTATATTGATGACCTTGTAAACCATAAGATCACTTACTTTAGAAATAACACTGACACTGGGAGGCTAGGGTTCTAGAGTTGATTCAACACCTTCACTTTAGGCAAGTCATTTAGCCACACTGTAGTTCAATTTTCTCATCTATAAAATGGGTGTAAATACCTTGCTCCACTTATCTTCCAGGATACTTGCAAAGATCAAATAAGAAAATGTGCTTTTAAAAATATAAAGTACACCTTAAGTGTGAGCCTCTTATTATTATAAACCTATATTTATTTTTATCAGATTTGATCATCGAAGACATGCCATGGATCCTGGTTATCCTAAAAATATAGCAGATAAGTTTCCAGGGTTGCCAAGCCATGTGGATGCTGTTTTCCATAAAAATAGTAAGTAGAAATGCCTATTTCGTGGAACATTTTAAAAACTGTATTTGTAGAAATAACATTGAGAGATCCTGTGAAGATAGGTCTGAACCATAAACCCCCAGAGGCAGCACATATAGGATAATGTATGATAGAGAGCTAGCCATGGAGTCTGGAATTCCTGAGTTCAAGTCTTGCCCCTGACATACTAGCTCTGCAGTCAGGAGCCAGTCACATTAACCTCTCAGTGCATCAGACACTAAAACTGTAAGTTACCAGATAGCTGTCAATTTACATTGGCAGAAGGAGTTTCCACACTAGATGTTCGTACATCAGTAAAATCTCTGGTCCAGAGAAAAGACACAACATTAAGAAAAGTCAGTCTTGAAACAAGTGTAATTTTCCCTAAATGAAAAGTTTGAACACATTTGTAAGGTAACTATTTGATTTCTTTTTTTCTTAGACTATTTCTACTTCTTTAGTGGACCAGTATCCTATAAATTTGATCTCCGTGCTAGAAGAATTGTTGCTGTTGGAAGAAGCAACCGGTTATTAAATTGTAGATAGGTTATGACTAAAATGTAAGCTAGAAGTAAGGTGTCTTTTGGATGTATCAACAAATGGCTGGTTTTTTTTTTTAAATCTGTCACTGAAAATCCAATATTTAAGGCTTTTTTATGCTTTTGTTAACTACTGCTATTTTCTTCTGCCATCTTTCCAGTTTTTGTGCCAGTTAGTAAAATAAGCTCAAATTTCAGTTGGAGTAAGGAATGAGGCTCCATCAATACTATGATATCCTGACCCAGGTGTAATGAAGACACACACTCTTCAACTAACAAGTGATTCTTACTCAGAATAGTCCTCCAGCGAGTCCTTGTTTTATACACATTCTTTGTCATTTTGCCAATCCATTATCTGATCCTTAAGATGTTTGACATCCTCAAGTCCCTTTTACTTTCCCTAAATTCCAAGACAGAGAGATTGTATAGTGCTATACTTTGAGCATAAAAGAGCTGAGTTAAAAAGTTCCAATCTTGGCTTTGGCATTTATTAGCTGTGTGACTATGAACAAGCAATTTATTCTTTCTGAGCTTTAAGCAACTCTCTAACACAACAAGCTATCAATGACCTGAAATCTGCCCCAAAGGAAGAATTTGCTGCACAGAGAAAATCAGATGTTCTTGATATATTCATATTCTGGGCTTGATGCCCAAGCCCTTGAGCATCTGGCTGAGAAGAGAAGTTGGTGCAAGTCATGGCCATAGCCCCTTGGGACATGGGAGATTCAGTGCCATTTTACCCAACGTAGTCTTCCATTATTAAGGTGATTGATTTTCATGACTCCTTTGATTCTACTAGAGTTGGTGAGGAAAACTGCTGAGGGAAGAGGAAAAAAAGGCAGTTCTAAGGCTGGGCCCTAACCTAGTTTGTGAGGGAAGCAGACTTTCTTCCTTTTGCTCTTTCCATGTTTCTAGCTTGCTGTATTTCTCATACGTTAGTTGCATTCATTGTTACTGCTTTTTTTGTTTGCCCTGATTCTCAATAAGTCACCTATGATGAGTAAAAAGGATTTATTGCATAAACAGAAGTTTTGAGGTACCCAATGTTGATAAATAAGTTTGTTGGCTTTATTAAACTACTCTGTAATTCGTGAATGAATTTACTGTTGATGCTTTTTTTTGAAAATATTATCTAGATTATCTAGTCAGGGGTGGAGAATCTGCAGCCTTGTGGCCCTCTAGGTCCTCAAGTGTGACCCTTTGACTGAATTGAAACCTCCCAGAAGGGCAGTACTTGAGGACCTAGAGGTCCATATGTGATGTTAAGGTCGCAGGTTCCCCACACCTGACTGGGATTTAGAAATAACATTCAGGCATCAAATGTGTCACAACTTTTTGTTTTTAATTACTGGAATATAACAATGAATCAACATACTTTTACATTGATGATTGAGTAGAATTTTAAACACCTCTGCCCATCAGTCTGTATATATTCCTTGTTTCTAGGTTTTTACAGTGAGTAAATCATTGATTTATTAGTTTTCCTCTTTATTTCTACTCAAATAAAATTTGAAGTGGATTTCAAAACCAAATGTTGATTGCAATCATGACTAATTTATATTTTCTATTTGATTTTCTTACATAAGAATATTACCACCATTATTTATGGAGTTTTATTGGGGCTGATGAGAATTATAGGATATCTGGTTGTCTTTTCTGGTCACTAGAATAAAAAAATTGCCAAGAGTAAACCTCTGGGACCTCATTATGGGCAATGTGAATACTGCTCCAGAAAAAGATTTCAGAGCCCAATGGATTCTTCTTCCCTAGTGGGAATCCCATAGGTCTTTTTAATAAGTTACCAATGAAATGGTGGACTAGCTAGATCTCCCTTAATAAGAAAAATAAAACAAACTGGAAGAGCTTACTGTTACTTTGTAGCTATCTCTGTAGAGCGAAAGTATGCTAATGAACACTTGAAAATATGCCCAAAGAGTTATTTTACTACCTTACACCTTTTGAACCAGCAACACCACTACTTAGTCTATTACCAACACTGATTAGGGAAAACGGAAAAGAACCTATATGTTCTAAAATATTTATAGCAGCTCTCTTGTAGTAGCAAAGAACTGGAAATTGCAAGGTTGCCCAACAATTGGGGAATGGTTGAAGAAGTGGTATATGATTGTGATGGGATACTACTGTGTTGTAAGAAATGATAAGCTCAATGATTTTAGAAAGAATAAAGAGAGAAATGAGCAAAACCAAGAGAACATTGGATACCATAACAGCAATTTGGTTGTAAGAATGATATTGGGAGAATAAGTTATTTTGTCTATTATAAATACCCAAATTAATTACTAAAGGACATATTAAGAAAGATGTTACCGGCATCTAGAGAAAGAACTGACAAATAGAAGCATGTATAGAATAATTTTACATACATACATACACACCTATTTATGTCTAATGATAGCCATCTCTAGGGTGAAGGAGGAGGGAAAAAAAGAAAAAAAATGACAATAGTTTTGTTGCTTATTTGGAAGGAATAGCAAATTGTGTATAGTAGATTTGCAGTTTCATGTACAATTGTCTTTTTATTATAATACATTTTATAGAAATGCTTGTTTTATTCCATAAATTAAAAATAATTTTTTAAAAAGTACCTGAGAACCATTATGGCATAATGGGTAGATAACTAGACAGAAAGGCAAGTCCCACCTTTCACAAATCCTGGACAAGTCACTTAACCTCTCAGTGCTCTGGAAAATATTATAAACCTCTAATTAGAGGAGAAGACACTGATTTTCCTTGGTAGAAGAGGGTTCCCTATCTAAGAGCTCTCTATACCAATGAAATCACAGGTTCAGGCTTTGTCCCTTTCTCTTGCAAATAAACAGACTTTAAGCAAGAGTTCTAGTTTAATCCAAATGTAAATCTTTCAAAAGTAACTTGGATAATTTAATAATTATATCAGGTATAATCATTTCCCCCATTGCTAGAGTCTCTTATACCTGCTCCAAAGCTCCCCTAAACATATGGATCTGGAGAATGGAAGGAGGAGAGGGACAGAAGTCACATTATTTGCCTTTCAAACATAGATTTGAAGGTTGACAGAGTTAAGGTCAGTTTTGTGCCAAGAAGGTCCAATACTGCTAGTAAAAGGAAGCTGCCTCTTCAGTCACCCTGGGAAACAGTGTTTCCATGTTTCCCAAAACTCATTGTTAGGACATAGGTTGATGAAGGCAATATAAATGATTCTATTCCATCTTAAAAAACGAGAAGGTGTTGACACAGAGGATACAGTACCAGGCCTGGATTCAGGAAAGCCTGAGTTAAAAGTTTGGCCTCATACACTTACTACTTGGGCAAATCATTTTGTTCACTTCAGTTTTCTCATCCATAAAATTAGCAGAAGAAGGAAATGGCTAACCACTTCAGTATCTTTGCCAAGAAAACCACAAATGAAATCACAGAGTGGAAAACGACTGAAAAACAACTCAATTATTGTTACTATTGTAAAAAATATATGGATCAATAATTACAATGTTAACAACTTCTTAAGATACAAAAAGTAACATTTACCCTAGAGACCCTGTCTGTTAACAGGTCAATGTTGAGACGGAGTAAGTTTGTCCCTTTGGTGAGTGGTGCCATAATGTTAGCACTTACTTTCATTTAAGAACAAATCAAGAGGAGAATCCATCTATCAAGAGATACATGGATCTGCCATTGCCCATAGGGAGGTTAGGAGAGTGAGTTTCAAGCCCCTAAATTGGTTTCTTGTTAGTCTAGAATAAATCATTAAGAGACCACTCTGTTCCATTAGGTAATCAAAAAAGGGTGGAATGAACTAAGAACCTTGTGTCTCAAGAACCAACCCCACCCCCCAAGCTTCCAAAGTTGGGTTTTGAAACTCCAGGTGCCAAGGGAGGCTTTAAAAGGAGTTGAAGAGTCAGCCAATAAAGGAAGTAACCAGGAATTTAGATGGAACTTTGGGAAGAGAAGAAAGAGGTACAAAGAAGGGAGAACAATGGGATAATACTGAGGTATATATGCATTGTTTCTGATGATGTATATTTTATGCTGATAGAACAGAAAGGCTTGAGCTAATGATCCCTGTGATGACCCACATCCCCTGTACTCACTAGTACAGAAAATTGAGCAGGAACGCAGAAGCATTTATGATACCTGGCTAAGAGCTAGGATTGTGTTGGGAAAATTCTGTCTCAATGATTCAGGATTGGAACTTTTTAAACTATATTAAAATTAGTACATTTTACCTACCTAGGGGTTTCTGATTTGTATCAAGGTCAAAGGAAAATCCTCAGTGGCCTCCAGAGAGAGCCATAACACTGAGAACTGTGACATCCTTGAGCTGTGACACTTCCTGGGCCATAAGCCTATGAAAGTTAAAATACTGCTTGGAGATATTAACATGGATTCTCCAGTCATAAGACTGAGTTGGGACTCCCAATAGAAGCTGATACTGTAGTATTTCAGGAATCTGTGGGCTATAGGTCACAATGCATGAAATGAACATGTTCCAGGACAACATCTTTCCCATCAACACAGTGTTGAGTGTGTGTATCTTTCTTGACTCAAACCCAAACCTGGAAGACTCATTGGATTGATCCAGTTGGCCCAATACTCTGCTGGCCCAGTTAGAAAATTCATATCAATTCCCTCCTGGTCATACCACAATATTCATGGTCAAGTCAGTTATATTTCATGCTATATTAGGTAGCATAATGTTTCCCTTTCAATTATTTAATAGGGCTTAGAATTCTAGAAAAATACTATATACATGAAAAAATTCACTTTCTTGGCAAAGATACTAGAGTGGTTTCCCATTTCCTTCTCCAGTGAATTAGGCAAACAGAGGTTAAGCAACTTACTAAGAAAACCTCAAATGGGGTCATGAAGAGTCAGAAATAACTGATGTAACAATCATAATTTTTATTTGTCTTTAAACAGCTACATAACTTTAGGCAAACTAATTGATCCCCTGACAAAGGGAGATAGTCCTTTCTATGTCCTTTTCCTCTACCTCATCCTGAAGCAAATTAGAATATAATCAGGACTCAGGTGTAAAAGTCAAGATGGTAGCCACCCAAAGGCTGCCCAGTGGCAGAAGTGGGAAAACAATGAAAAAAGGGAATGAAATAAAATGAGTAAAAAATTCAGTGAAATACAGTAAGGGAGACTAGTAAGGACTAAGACCCAGAAGGAGGCTCTGAATCTTTACAAACCCAGAACAGAAGCACTGAACCCTTATATACAGGAATCAGACAAAGGTAAAATTTTATCTTTCATTTGAGGACAGTAATGTGGGAACACGAACTGGATAGTCACCAGAGATGTCTCAGAACATTTCTTTGGTCAGCAACATCATAGATAAAGAAAATATGGAAGAATAAATTGGCAGAAAAATGTATTTTTGAATCCTGGAGTCTCAGGGTTGCAACGGAACTTAGAGACCACATTGTGCAGCTTGTATCTTAGACAAGAATCTCTCTACCACATACCTGAAGAATGATTACTCTTTATAAAGAATTCCAGTGAAAGGAAACCCATTGCCTCCTGGGGCAGCCCATTTCACTGAGATAACTCAAATTGTTAGCAAGTTTCTCCTTCTATCTACCCTGAAAGATAGGAAAAGAAAATTAAACAGGATAAGGGAACCCACAATCAAGAACAGGAGGTCCTTGGTAGTGATGGTGTTTTTGTAATTTCCTCAGAAAATGTCTTGGGGAAAGAGAGTAAGACAAACCAGTAGGTTTGAGGAGCCCACGGTGACTCCATATTACTTATTAGGATCATATGTCTAGAGCTGAAAACAATCTAAAGGGGTCACTTAGTCCAGCACTTTCATTTTACAGTTAAGGAAACTGAGGTCTATAAGAATTTTAAAAATGTTTTTCTTTTTTAAAACAATCTTTCCCCCCACTTTTTTTCCTTCTCCCTCTATACGTTGGGAGGAAAGATAGAAAGACAGGAAAGAAGGAAGGAAGGAAGGAAGGAAGAAATGAAGGAAGAAAAGATTCTTATATCACATTAGTACAGCAAAGAAAAACAAATCCCCTCCTTAGTCATTTCCAAAAACATATTTCTCTTATTAGCCCATCATCCTTCTGTCATGAAGTAGTCAGGGTTCTTCTTTGTTAATCCTCTGAATCACATTTGATTACTTAATTGATCAGAGATCTTAAATCTTTCAGAATTGTTCACTTTTACAATAATAATAATAATGTATAAACTTGGGGGAGTTTTTGTTTGTTTTTGCCCTACACATCAGTTTATGCAGATTGGTTTCTTTTTCCATCTTTTTCCAAGGTTACATAGTTAAGGAGCAAGAAGAAAATATGAACTCAAATCCTTTTACTCTAAGGACAATGCTCTTTCTCCCACACCATGGTATCTCACTATTACGTAGCTGAGGTAGAATTTTAATTCAGGTCTTCCTGACTCCAAGACCAGAACTATTTCCACTACACTAAGGTAACTTTTAGGTAAGCTAGCAGATCAAAGTCAAAATCTTCAATTAAAGACAGTGTGTTCTCTCTTTAAAACTTTATACAGCCATTATTCTTTCTAAAGCTATTAAGTCATACTCATCAAAGAAGAGATTGGGGCTATTATTGATTCCCCTTTCTCTTTCCTTCATAATAACTTGTGATCTTCTAAGTCAGTAGTCGCCATTTTTTAAATGTTCATCACCATCAGTTAAAAAAAATAGCATGTCCCACCAATATGTGTATTATTTATACATTATATATATATATATATATATATAGCTATACTAATAATTATTTATATCATAAAACTTACACCAAAAACAAATGTAAAATGCTGAGGTAAAAATGAAATAATATGAGATTGTGAAGTTAGTTGGAAACCATTGAAGTTTGTTGAATGGAGGTTAGGGTTTACTGAATAGTGACAATTATATAAGTAGTCCTGGAAAATCACTTTGGTAGTGGACTGAAAGATGGATTGGAGTAGGAAGAGACTTTAAGCAGGAAGACCAAATAAGAGGCTATCACAATCGTCCAGGCAAGAACTGAAAAGGGCCTAAATTGGAGTGATGTATGGTGAACAGGTGATAGATTTGAGAAATGTTGTAGAGGTTGGAACAATAAGGTTTAGGAATTGATTGGATATGCATGGTGAGGGAGAGTGAGGATTTGAACATGACACTGAGACTGCAGTGAAAACAACACCAAAGAGGCAACCTGGGCACCTAGAAAGATGGCAATGCCCTTGCTAAAAATTCAGGATTCAAGTTCAGAAGAGCAGTGGGCTTGAAAGGAAATATGTAATAAGCTTTACAGTGCACATTGCAACCCAGACATACCTGCTTATCCTCTGCAACTCATCCTCACTCAAAATGAAAAGGGATGGTAGTATTCTTAACCTATTGGACACTGCTCTGGAGCCAGAGTTCACCTTCAAGAGGCACCTGTCACATCCAAAAAGGAATCCAGGGGAAAAAAAGGGGTATCAATTTTTCCAATGATATTTGCTACCACTTCTGGTAATAATTAGGTCTATCCCCTCTCCATAGGTACCTTAAGAGGCTAATTCCCAAAGCAGAAGTAGGAAGATTGGGAATTTGCACAGTGGAGTAAGGGCAGACAGTATCAAAGGATAAAGGTCAGTGGGCTGAATGAGATATAAATCATTTTCTCACTCTCTGACTGGTCCATAGACCCTGTGGAATCAGATCATGGCTCCCTAGGTAGCCTCTGACACTACTATGGAATCATTGTTCTATCTAGGCAGTGAAGAAATAGAAGCTTGATGTATTGGACTACATCAAATAAACAATTTTGTAAGCAAATGAAAGAGAAATGTTTAATGAGTACCTGAAGATAAGGGCTGTCTTGAAAATTTCTAGTTCAGTACAAATACGCAGATCAATCAGGATGATCTGTATTAACCAAAAGAATGTAATGCATGCTGTACTCATATATAGAAAAATAAATGAGAATAAACAGAAAAAATTCCTTATGGGAATTTAAAAGAAGAGACTGAAAAATGCTATGATACTTCGTGTTGAAATTAATGTAGCATCCTCTTGCAGCATGCTCAGTCAGAACACAGGGTAGTGCACTGAAGCTTTGAGTGCACTGCTTCCGTGTATCCCATGTCAGAGCATGCACAGATATCCTCTGTCTGCTTCCTGTTGGTATAATCATGTAAAGTCTTAATTGGCTAATGAGCTGGCACTCCATAGACATATAGAGGCAACTCCTATTCCTCAGACTTTCCTTGTTGGTTTTGACAAATGAAGACAACTCTCAGAGCTGTCTAGAGAACTGGGTGGATGGCTGGGGTATATCTCTCCTGACCCAATCACAAGTCATGAGCTCCTACCCTCCTAGACAAACCTTTGCGGAGTAGTAGATCACCTTCTACTTATGTCTTCTTCCTTTGGTCTGGGGCCTTTGAGATCTCAGTCAGGTGGCCTCTTCTTTTTCCTTAGCAGTTGAGCAATAGAATAGTGGCTTTCAAGACGTAGTGACAAGTATCTCCCACATGTAACATAGAGATATCATTATGTGGCTCAAAGAGAGAAGGAATGACATTTCTAGCCTTTTCCCCCATCCTTTCCAAAGAAGACTTTAATTCCTGCCAGAATGGGAAGCAGATGATCAGGTCCAGAAGCTTGACCACTCTTCTCGCTCAGAGAGGGGGTAACAGGTTAGAATTATATCTGTCTTACACTAATACACTGTTATTCATGGAGTTGTGAACTGGTCCAACCATTCAGGAGAACAATTTGGAACTATGACCAAAGAGCTATAAAACTGTGTATATGTTTTGATTAGATAATACTACTGCTAGGTGTCTATCTCAAAGAGACTGAAGAAAAAGCTCTCAAGGAGCTCACATTCTAACTGAATAGACAACACATAAATAAGTAAGATGTGTGCTGGGGTCAGCTCAGACCAACTTGAGAAAGCCAACTGTTAAATTTCCAGTGTGAGCATTTTTACCTCAGAAATTGACAAATGCTATAAATCAGGGTTTGATTTATTGCTTTGTTGATTTCTAGACTTAACAACATGATGGAGGAAATGCTAGTGATGCAGATTAAACTTAAAAATGTGTTTTAAAAATATCTTGCTGTTAAATATTTTTCAGCACACTCCCCAAATGGAAGGTTTCAGTTGAAAATCAGAATGTAAGGTCTCCTGGTCTGAAGGATGCAGTGGCAAAGCCAGAGATAATCCTTCTTTTTAATGTAATTTTCACTGAAAATTATACCAATTTCTGATGTCAAACCACCTGACAATATCAAGAACTTTTAAAGACAAGAATTCTCTTTTCTGGGTGTTTAATAGATATGACTGTAACCCCAAAGGAGCAAATGCCAGGCTGTATCTTCATATGGATTGCTTCTGATGGTGATTGCCACAGGTACTAGGGTGTACGCATTGTTTTTTCAAAGATTCTCGTATTCAGGGCTGTCTCCATCAGGATCCTGAAGGAGGTCAAGATGGTGGTGGTACTTTGACTTGCCTATAACATATTGCCTCCTGTCTCTCCCAGTTTGGCTGGTGGTTAGTGAGGATAACCAGCACTTTCTCCACAAGATTTATTTCCCCAGATGATGGCTATCAGGACTGGACTAGAAGTAGGACAGAGTGTCTGTGGATGAGGTCAGGGAGTAGTAATGTTGTCACTCTCAGATGTGTTGTGTTTAGCATTCTTAATAGCACCTCTAAATGTATACACAAGATTTCATGAGAAGAAAATATGATTGGATTATTCATCTTTACCTGTCTTAGCCTCAGTCACTAGAGAAGAACCAAGTGAAATAATGGAAGGGAGAAGAAAGAAGAGAAATTTATCTTCTGCTTCTGTCCATCAAGAAAAAAAAGATGAATGAGTTCAAAGGACTTCAGTTCAATACTTCCAGTCTAGTGGAGTCATACCTTATCCTTCTTGCCAGAATTTGTTACTGTAGCTCCTCACACACCTCTCAGGGCGGAAATTAATGTTATACCTTCTGCATTCCAGACTCTATGCTAAATCTGAGAGCCAATGGAGGTGTCCTTAGCTTTCAAGTGACAAGCTAATTTTGAAGAAAGAAGGAAACATGCAACAGTACAAAGAGAACTGACTCTGGAATCATTGGACTTGGGTTTATATCTTACTTCTGATACCTATTGCTGTGTGGCTTTAGGCAGTTACTTAACTTCCTTGTACCATCATTCCCTTCTTCATCTGTAACATGAGGGTATTGGAAGGTATTGTTCTCTGAGGTCTCTTCTAGTCCTTCATCTAGAATATTATACTCTTATGCTCTTTTGAATCCAAGCAGTTCTGCCCTATTAACAAAAGAAAGGCATTTCCTCAATGCAGTAACATGTCTCAGTGGGAACCATTTTCCTGATATCCACCATTCTGACTAAAGCCCAATAGGGTAGGGGCAACCTTCCAGCCTTCCAGTCCAAGTAGCTTGAACATGTCAGACGATAATTATTATATTACCAAGGATGGCTATATCATTCCTACAATTCAACACCTTACATGATCTACTCCTTTCTCCCATAGTTCTCCACATAGACATTTTCGTTAGGTTTTCATTAATATTTGTGACACCTGCTAAACTCATTCCCACCTCTGTGCTTCTGCTTGTGTTTTTCTTCCCACCTTAAGTGCTCTCCTTTCTATAATTAAGTCCTGCCCACCCTTCAGTTCAGATCACATCAGTGTAGCACACTCCATGACCACTACAGCCTTCTTCTTAACATCCTCAAATTCTTATCATTTCTATTGTGTTTTAGCACTGGGTTATATTTTAAATTTTACAAATACCCTCCCTTGTTCCATTTGTATATAACTTTTTTCCACAACAAAACTGATGCTTTTAGGAAGCTTGACAGATATTTTCTTTTCTATTTAATACCCCCAACACCTAACATAAGCACTGAGTAGACGATCCCCCATCCTGAGTTGTTCATTGGTTCACACTGTGGAACAGTTATCATAAAGCAATAGTTTGGGCATTCTAGTAAATCTCAAAATTCTTCCTGTTGCATCCTTAAGGTAGTTGCTACTACTATATCTGCTTTTGTTTCTGTCTCTATCTCATCTCTCTATTTGTGTACCTCTACCTGTGCCTGTCTCTATCTCTGTTTCTGTCTGTGTGTTTGTGTATCTGTGTGTCTGAATAGAAGAATTAAATTAAATTCAAGGAGAAAAAGGAGGAATATTTCTTTCAAAGTATATCTCATTGCTAATGTATGTTTCTGATCTAAATAGATTAAAATACAGAGCCTATATGGTGAAAGTGTCAATCATTCATTCATTTTCTTTCTTTCTTTGTGTGTTTCTAATAATGAGGTTGGGTACTTTGAATGTATATGGTTCTTCACGGAAAAAATATGTGAAATGAAGGCTACAAAAGTACTTTGAACTATTTAGAGGAAAATAAATCTTGCTAACCTTAATGATTTCAATTGAAGTGAAAATGCTTTTATAAAATCTATTCAGCATTTCTGTATTTAAAAATCAACTTTACAAAAAGTAAAGTTACACTTACATGGCCGACTTCATAATGGAGTCAAGTGGGCCATGGAGAATCATTGTATCTAATTATTAAAAGGAAATTTGTGGATTGCAAAATGAAGTTTGAGAAGAAAATAAAACCCTGTCATGGCAAGCTTTATGAGAAATGTACTTCTCTGTTGTTAATTAAATGATGATACCATCAATGAGTCATGGCCCTGCTGACTTGTCCTGCTGAAGTTCTGTGTAAGCAGGACAAGGCTTCATGTGAAGAGAGGGAGTCCTGCAAAAACAAGGCACAGAAATGGGAACCAAGATGAAGAGCTTGTCCCTTCTCTTCTTGTTCTCTCTAGCGTCCTCTTCTGCTTTTCCTGCAGATCCAAAGATGGAGCATGAAGAAAGCAGGCAGCTGGCTCAGGTACTTAATCAATGTTGTTGACTGACAGACTAAACACAATGAAAAATAGAGGCAACTTTGGTAACCATCATCTAAGAACCTTATAGCATTAGCAAAATGAGTCCCTGACCTTTCTAAGAGGAGGAAGCTCCTAGGAGGAGGCATTGAATGGAGATGAGGGAGATGAACAGTTAAGTCCTGAGAAAAGCAGGAAAGGGAACACTAATGCTGAGAATAAAACAGAGAGAGAGACAGACAGACAGATAGACAGACAGACAGAGAGAAACAGAGACAGAGAGACACAGAGACACACACACACACAGACTCACAGTTAGACAAAAAGACAGAGACAGAGACACAGAGACATAGACAGAAAGACTCCAAGACAGATAGACACAGACAGACACAGACACACACACAGAGAGAGAGAGGCCAGAGGTAGAAACAGACATAGACAGAAACACAGATACACAAACACATGGACAACCATACAGAAACAGAGATAGAGACAGAGACAAAGACAGAGGGACACAACAGAGAGATAGAGGTAGAGATACAAAAGCAGATAGAGCAGTGACAGCTACCTTAAGGATACACCAGGAAAGATTTTGAGATTGCCTAGAATAGCCCAAACTACTAGTTTATAACACCTGTTTTCACAGTGTGGACCAATGAGCAGCTTGGGAGTGGGCTTGTAAAAATAATCATGATTTGGTGGTACTATGTGCCTGAAACTGATTGTATTTATAAAGCAAAGAATTTTTAAATAGAAAATCTGTCTCTAGAAAACACCAGACTGAACATAGCAGTCAAGATAATTAAAAACATAAACATCATGCAACAAGTGAAAGAAGCCCAACATCTTCTAGGGTGTGGTTGGGGTTTGAGAAATTTTAGGGTTTGTTTTCTTTGGTCAGTTCCAAATCATTCTGTTCAATGAGTTTAATGTAGATATCACTATGTCCTAAAGTGTATAGTTATTTTTTATGTTTGTATCTTTGAGTGTACATGTATGTGTTTTGTCTTGTTTTTATCTTTTGGGTCAGGCATATTTAGATCAGTTCTATACACTTGAAACAGAAGGGAGCCATCTTATTCAAAACAAGAGCAATGTCCCCTTAGATGGAAAACTTCGGGAAATGCAAGCATTTTTTGGATTGACAGTGACTGGGAGACTTGACTCTAACACCCTTGAGATCATGAAACAGCCCAGATGTGGGATGCCTGACGTGGGTCAATATGGCTATATTCTACCTGGGTGGAGAAAACATAACCTCACATATAGGTAATGCTTCTGTCTTCTCTAACACCCTGTAACGACTGTACTCACAAATTACACATGTAAGCTTGGCTGTATGAAGTGTGTCCAAACGTAAATGGAAACTAGAACATGGCCAATTTACATTGGAGATGATGGAGAATTTCCCAACTGTGAAAGCTGTTAAATATTAGAATAGATTTTGAGGAAAGTTATGGAACTTTCTCTTTAAAGCTGTTATAGAATATGGATCACTGTAACTGGCTTGCAATAAATCATGTATATTCCTAATTTAGAATAAAGGAAATGGGCAAAGTCTATGCATCTTCTAAGCCTCTTATCTCTTCCACAGCTCTCTTGTCTTATTCTATGTAGGTGGCTAAGGAGATAGAGTCCTGGACCTGAAGTCAAGAAGACCTGAATTCAAATCCAGCATCAGAATTTACTAGCTGTGTGACCCTGGGCAAGTCACTTAATCTCTGCCTGCTTGAGTTTCCTCATCTGTAATATGGGGATAATAATCTACCTTCCAGTGATGTTGCCAGGCTCAAATTAGATTATATTTGTAAAATGCTTTGTAAACCTTAAAGTACTATATAAATGCTAACTATTAGTTTTATTCCTATACCTTAGAGACATGATTTGCAAACAGCAGGCTCAGGAAGATAAAATAGTGGTTCTAAATCTGTGCCTGAGTTTAGTGAAAAGATTGATAAATCAAAGGACACCAAGGAAAATATGAGAGGTGGCAAGGACACAAAACTGATTACAGCTTCCAATTATTCCCCAGGTATATTTATGTCCTACAGAAATTATTCTCATTGCTAATGTTAAAAGTTGGTGGAAGCCAGTCTCCTTTATGGTAAGAAAATACATACCAGGTAGCTAGTGGTTTTTATATTTATTAATTAGTTTGTGTTCAGTTTTCAACAATCACTTCCATAAGTTTTAAATTTTCTCCCCCTCCCCAAGACGGTACGCAATCTTATATGGGTTCTACATATACATTCTTATTAAAAACATTTTTACATTAGTAATGTTGCATAGAAAAATAAAAACGAGTGGTAGAAACCATGAAAAAAAACCAAACCAAACCAAAACATACCGCAAGAGAAAATAGTCTGCTTCATTCTGTGCTTTGATTCTATAGTTCTTTCTCTGGATGTGGATAGCATTTTGCATCGAGTCCTTTGGGAATGTTTTAGGTTCTTGAATTGCTGTGAAGGGTTAAGTCTATCAGAAACAGTCCTTGTACACTGTAGCTATTATTATGTATAATGTTCTCCTGGTTCTGCTCATTTCACTCAGGATCAGTACATATAAGGCTTTCCAGTTTCTGAAGTCTACATGTTCATCATTTCTTATAGCACAATAGTATTCCATGACATTCATATACCACAACTTGTTCAGCCTTTCCCCAACTGATGGGCATTCCCTCAATTTCCAGTTCTTGGTCACCATAAAAATAGCTGCTATAAATGCGTTTATAGATGTGGGACCTTTTCCCATTTTTATGATCTTTTTGGGACACAGCCCTAGAAGTGATATTTCTGTGTCAAAGGGTGTGCACATTTCTGTAGCCCTTTGGAGGTAGTTCCAAATTGCTCTCCAGAATGGTTGAATTAGCAGATAGGTCACGCTTTTTTATAGACTGTCAGCAGTTGTTCACTAAGTGGTAGGCGACTAAGGTGAAGATGGATACAATGTTGAACCTGGAGTTAGAAAGACCTGAGTTCTAATCCTTCCTCAGACACTTACTAGTTGTGTGGTTCTGGATTTGGGCAAGTCACTTAACTTCTCAGCTATAGTTTCCTCATGTATAAAATGGGAATAATAATAGCATCTATCTCTCAGGTTTACTGTGACGATCAAATGAGATAATGTAAGTAAAGCTTTTTATATAAATGCTAGCTATTAGTATCATCACCACCATCATCATCATTCAGGAGGCATGAGTTAATTATAACATGGAGAGTTTAACTATAGAGAAGACAGAGGAAAAGATACAATGAATCTGTATATGGGAGAAAGAACAGTTACTAAAGTAAACATTAAGACTGGTGTACCTAGTTCTGTATTGGTTCCTGAATGGAAAGAGCATATATTTAAGTCTGGGTTCCAACGTCTTTTATATTCAATGATATAAATTGGGAACCAAGGAGAATGTCCAATCAAATGCTATAAATCTGATTACCAATTTTTCCCCTCCTCCAGAGAGGTCTGAATTTAAAGTCAATCGACATCATCTCTGCTATTTCCTTACTCATGATCTTCCCTCTCCCAAACACCAGTCCTCTTCCAATGGTTCCTCCTTCACTACCCTTCCAGTCACACAGATTCACAACTATTACATCATTCTATCCTCCTCACTCTTCCCTTAAGTTTCTAATTTTATTTCTTCCTTTCACTCTACAATTCTTTATTTTATTTTTATTTTTTAGGCTATATATGTGTAGTTATGCAAAAGACTTCCATAATAGTCATGTTGTGAAAGACTATATTTCTCTCCATCCTATTCTGCCCCCATTTATTCTATTCTCTCTTTTGACCTTGTCCCTCCCCAAAAGTGTTTACTTCTAATCATTCCCTCCTCCCATTTGGCGTCCCTTCTACCATCCTCCCCACACCCCACTTATACCCTTCTCTCCTACTTTCCTGCAGTGTAAGATAGATTTTCATACCAAATTGAGTGTGCATGTTATTCCTTCCTTAAGCCAAATGTGATGTAAGCTTCATGTTTTCCCTCTTACCTCCCCTCTTTCTCCCTTCATTGAAAAAACTTTTTCTTGCTTCTTGCCCCATTCCATGTCTCCCTTTGTACTCCCAATATAGTCCTCTCTTACTCCTTAATTTTATTTTTTTAAATATCATCCCTTCCTATTCAATTCACCCTGTGCCCTCTGTCTACATGTATATAATTCCTCCAACTCCCCAAATACTGAAAAAAGTCTTGAGTTACAAATATTATCTTTCCATGTAGAAATGTAAACAATTCAACTTTAGTAAATCACTTATGATTTTTCTTGTCTGTTTACCTTTTCATGCTTCTCACGATTTTTGTGTTTGAACATCAGAATTTCTATTCAACTCTTGTCTTCTCATCAAAAATACTTGAAAGTTCTTTATTTCACCAAATGACCATTTTTTTCCCCTGAAATATTATACTCAGTTTTGCTGGGTAGGTGATTCTTGGTTTTAATCCCATTCCTTTGACTTCTGGAATATCATATTCCAAGCCCTTTAATCCCTTAATGTAGAAGCTACTAGATCTTGTGTTATTCTGAGTGTATTTCCACAATACTCGAATTGTTTCTTTCTAGCTGTTTGAAATATTTTCTCCCTGACCTGGGAACTCTGGAATTTGGTTATAAAAGTCCTAGGAGTTTTCAGATCTCTTTTAGAAGGTGATTGGTGGATTCTTAAAATATGTATTTTACCCTCTGATTCTAGGATATCAGAGCAGTTTTCCTTGATAACTTCATGAAAGATGATGTCTAGATTCTTTTTTGATCATAGTTTTCAAGTATTCTCATAATTTTAAAATTGTCTCTCCTGGATCTATTTTCCAGGTCAGTCGTTTTTCCAGTGAGATATTTCACATTGTCTTCTGTTTTTTCATTCCTTTGGTTTTGTTTTGTGATTTCCTAGTTTCTCATAAAGTCATTAGCTTCCAACCTCTCCACACTAATTTTTAAAGAACTATTTTCTTCAATAAGATTTTGAACCTCCTTTTCCATTTGGCTAATTCTGCTTTTTAAAGCATTCTTCTCCACATTGGCTTTTTGGACCTTATTTGTAATTTGGGTTAGTCTATTTTTTAAGGTTTAATTGTCTTCAGCATTTTTTTGGGTCTCCTTTAGCAATCTGTTGACTCACTTTTTTATGATTTTCTTGCATCGCTCTCATTTCTCTTCCCAATTTTTCCTCCACTTCTCTTATTTGAATTTCAAAATCTTTTTTGAGCTCTTCCATGGTCTAGGATCATTGCATATTTATTTTGAAGGTTTTGGATGCAGAAGTCTTGATTTTGGTGTCTCCCTCTGATGGTATCCTTTGTTCTTCCTCATCCAAAAGGATAGAGGAAAATACCTTTTCATCAAGAAAGTAACCTTCTATAGTTTTATTTTTTTCCCTTTTTGGGGCATTTTCCCAGCCTGTGACTTGACTTTTGAATCCTTTGTCAAGTGAAGGGTGTACTCTAGGGACCTGTAAGTTCTCAGTTCCTTCAAGGTGGCATAATCAAAGGAGAGGAGTTTACTGCTCTCCTAGTCTGCACTCTGATCTGTCCGCAACCACAAGCTTTTCTACCCAGGATCTACTGTGGGATTCCCTGTTCAGAGCCTCCACCAGCTCCACCAGCTAGTGCTTCTTTCACCCTAGGGCTGCCACTCAGGTCTGAGACCCAGATCAGCTGCTCAGTTCCCCCAGGGTTGTTAAACTGAAGGCTCCTAAAATGGATGCTGCTGCCTCAGGTACTGCCACCACCCTGGGACCAGGGCCAGTCCATGTTCCCTTCTCACCTACGTGAAAGAGCTTTCTCATTGACCTTTGAAGCTGTCTTTGGTGTTTGTGGGTTGAGAAATCTGGGAACTGCTGCTGCCCAAGATTCCGTGCCCTGAACCCTGCTACAATTCTGTCCCTGCTGTGCTACATGACCAAGGCTGGGCTGTGCTCTGCTCTGTGCCCAATGTGATAGACCTTTCCTGTCAGTCTTTCAGGCTGTCTTGGGCTGGAAATCTCTTTCACCCTGTTGTTTTGTGGCTTCTGTTGCTCAAGAATTTGTTTAGAGTCATTTTTTATAGGTATTTTATGGGTTTAAGGAGGAGAGCTAGAGGAGGTATGTCTTTCTACTCTGCCATCTTGGCTCCACCCAGTTTTCTAATTTTCACTACTGCAAAAAGAGCAGCTACAAATATTTTTGTAGGTAGAGGATCTTTTCCACTCTCCTTGATTTTTTGGGGGGTGCAAGTCTGATAGTATTACAGTACGATGATAGTGTATATACAATTTAAAAGTTTTTGGAGTATAGCTCAAATTGCTTTCCAGAAGAGCTGGACTAGTTCATAGTTCCACCAATAGTGCACTGTCTATTATATTTGTTTTCTCTTGGAGTCTCCGACATTTGTCATTTCCTTCTTTTCTCATCTTTGCCTGACGGATGCATGTACAGTGGAGCCTCAAAGTTGCTTTAATATTCATTTCTCCATTAGTGATTTAGAGCTTTTATTGTTTTTTAAGAAATGTTTTTATTGATGTCTTTTTAAATCAGCAGAATTTCCCCCAGTATCTCTTCTCTTTTCCCCTCCCAGAGAGTTGTTACGAATAACAAATGAGCTTTGTCTTTAAGACAAAAAGAAGAAAAAAATCACCATGACTGACCTAATGTGTTGAAAATGTCTGAAAATACGTACGATATGCCACAGTAATTGATCTAACACCCCTGCAGAAGTCTTGGGTGGAATTATTTTCTCATATCTGTCTTTTGGTGCCATGCTTATTCTTTGTAATTTTACAGCATTCCCCTTTATTTTTGGTAGTAGTGGTTGTATTTGTTGTTGTAGTAATGTATATTGTGTTCTTGGCTCTTATTCCCTTACATCAAGTTTATGTAGATCATTCCATGCTCCTTTGTATTTATCATATTCAACATTTCTTATAATACAACAATACTCCATTCTTTCATATATCACAATTTGTTTAATCATTTCCCAGTTGATGAGTTATCTGCCTTGTGTATAATTTTTTTTTGCTATTAGAAAATGTTCTGCTATAAATATTTTGGTGTATAAGAAGACTGACTTCTTATCAGTTACCTCCTAGGAGTATAAGCCTATTAGTGCAATCTCTGAATCAAAGCATAAGGACATTTTAGTCCTTATATTTGCATAATTCCAAATTTCATTTAAACCAAGTGGGAAGACTTAAAGTAGATTAAAGAAGACCTTACTGGAAGGATTATTGGACACCCAGCTGATTATTTATAAAAGTTCTATAGAAGTCCTTTTCCTGGGATGTTTTAGAATAAGATAGATACCACATTTGTATATGATGGTTTCAGCATTGTTTTGCAAGGAGATAAACTTAAGATTTTCTTTGAAACTTTTCTTTCCCCAGATTTGCTTGACCTTGCCTGCTACACTGTTTTCCATATCAGGATAAATCCAGTGCACTCTGAAGGCCCTAGGTTGGACACTCTTTCCCTCTCAGCATGATTTCGTTATTTTTTTCTTTTGTTCATTAAAAGGGCCATTCCCTGACTACTTCTTAAAGAGGCCTATTCACTCAATGGGTATTACCTCCCTATAAGTGAGCTCCTGAAAAGGCCAAGGTCACCCATTGTACCCTGGGCCATCTCCAGTCATCCTAATGAATATCTGGTCACTGGATCCGTATGACTCAGGAGGAGAAAGTGAGGCTGGTGACCTTTCGCAGCCCTCCCTCATTCAAAATAAAGTCAAGTGCAAGTCATGTCATCATTTCTTTGATGTCGTGGTCTTCTTCAAAAAAGAAGCATGAACACACAGCAAACCCATGTATTAGATCAGCTCAGTCCCATGCTAGGTCTTGTTGATTCCACCTCAACTGACATATCTAGTTCATCTCCTTCTCCCTCTAAGTTTAGGACTTCATCACCTTTTTCCTGGAATACTGCAAAAACTTTATAATTGATTTCTCTCTCTCCAATCTCTCCTATCTGTTCTCCACCAAGAGTTCATTAATGTACCTATTTTCCCTCATGCCCTCCAGCATTTGTCATTTCTGATAGGTGTGAGGTGGTATCTCAGAGTTGTTTTAATTTGCCTTTCTCTAATCAATAGCAGAGTATTTTTTTTTTGTATGACTATGGACAGTTTTGATTTCTTCTTCTGAAAACTGCCCATTCATCTATTGAGCGATTATCAATTGGGGAATGGCTCTTATTTTTATAAATTTCACTCTGTTCTCAATACATTTGAGAAATGAGGTCTTTTCAAAGAAACTTCTGGTAAAAGTTTTTTATACTATTTCATTGTCTATGGTACCTTTTAGCAAAATGTACCTTTCCTTGATTATCTCTTATAATTAGGTCTATTTCTGTATTTGCTTTGCCTGAGATCATGATTTCTACCCCTAACCTCTTCACTTTAGCTAATGCATAATAGACTTTGCTCCCGCCCTTTATTTCAATGCTGTATGTGTCTTTTGGTCCTAAGTGTGTCTCTTATACATAACATGTTGTTGGATTTTGGTTTCCAATCCATTCTGTTATATGCTTTCATTCTAAGGATTAGCTCATCTCATTCCCATTCACAGTTATAATTAACTGTGCATTTCCTCCCACTGTATTTTCCTCTATTAATTCTTATTTCTCTTTCTTATCCTATCCTTCCTCAAAAGTCTGTTTTGCCTTCCCCATTCTGTCCTTATCCTCATCATTCTCTCTCCCCATTTATCTTATCCCCTTCTCCTATTTTCCTATTGGATAAAACAGATTTATATACTCAACTGTGTATGTATGTATGTATGTATATATATATATATACACATATATATGTATGTATGAATATATGTGTGCATATATACACACACACACATATACATATCTATCTATAGCTATTTATCTATATCTATACATTCCTCTCTTTGAGCCAATTTCTCTGAGAGAGATTCAAGCATTGCTCCCCAGCCACCAATTTCCCCATCCACTACAAAAACTCTTTCCTCTACATCTCCTTTATATGGGAAAGTCTGTCCCATTCTACCTTTCCCTTCCCCCTTCTCTCAGGGAATACCTCTTTCTCACCTCTACATTATCTTTTTAGAGCTCATTTCAGCATAATTGCCTTATACCTGACTGCTTGTAACTACCCTAAAAATAATAATAAAGTTCTTAGGAGATACATGTATCATCTTCCCACATAGGAGGATAAACAGATAAACTCCATTGAGTCCCTTATAACAACTCTTTCATGTTTACCTTTTTATGCTTGAGTGTGAATGCAAAGTTTTCTATTTGGTTCTGCTCTTTTTATCAGGAATGCTTGAAACTCCTCTATTTCATTAAACATCCTCTTTTCACCCTGAAATATTACACTCAATTTTGCTAAGTAAGTTATGCTCGGTTATAATCCTAGTTCCTTTGCCCTCTGGAATATCATATTCCAAGCCTTCCATTCCTTTAATGTGGAAACTGCTAAATCTTGTGTGATCCTGCTTGTGGCTCCACAAAATTTGAATAAAAAATTCTTTCTGGCAGCTTGAAATATTTTTTTTCTGACCTGTAAGCTCTAGAACTTGGGAGTTTTTATTTGGGGATCTCTTTCAGGAGGTGATCAGTTTTATTTTTCAATTTCCATTTTACCTTCTGGATGTACATTATTAGAGTAGTTTCCCTTAATAATTTCTTAAAATATGTCTAGGTTCTTTTTTATTTTGGCTTTCATGTAGTCCAATAATTCTTAAATTATATCTCCTGGATTTATTTTTCAAGTCAGCTGTTTTTCCAAAAGATATTTCACATTTTCTTCTAGTTTTTCATCCTTTTGATCTTGTTGTATTGTTTCTTGAAATTTCATGGAATCATTTTCTTCCATTTGTCTAATTCTAATTTTAAGGAATTTTTCTCTTCAGTGAATTTTTGTAATTCTTTTCTATTTGTCCAGTTCTTCTTTTAAAGAAGTCTTTTTCTTCAGTGAGTTTTTTTAACGCCCCCCTTCCTAGTTGGCCTATTCTGCTTTTAAAGAAGTTCTTTTAATCAGTGAATTTTTGTGCCTCTTTTGCCATTAGGACAATTCTTTAATTATTTTTTTATTTTCATTATTTTTTGTTCTTCTTTTACCAAACCATTAATTCTCTTTTCATAATTTTCTTGTATTGCTCTCACTTTTTTTCCCAATCTCCCCCCTACCACTCTAATCTCTTTCTCTAACTCTTCTAGGAATTCTTGTTGACCTTGGATCCAATTAGCATTTCTTCTTTGAGGCTTTGCTTGTGGCTATTTTCATATTCTTGCCTATTTTTAAGTTTCTGCCTTGGTCTTCTCTTCCACTGAAGTAGCTTTTTAGGAATGGTCAAGTTGTGGTTTTTTCTTTTGTTTTGTTGCTGTTTTCTCATTTTCCCTTTGAACTTGTTGAACTTGCTCCCTGCTGAACTTCTCATTTCCTTTGAACTTTATGTTAAAGTTGAGCTCTGACCACATTTGGGTGGGGAGGCACTGTGCCAAGCTTCAGACTTTTTCATGCTACTGTTTTCAGAGTTAGTTCTCAGGTTCTGCAGTTTTTCAGTGTTTCCAAGTTAGTGATATGCTTGGAGAGGTGTGGTTATGCTCTCCTTGTCTAGGCTCTGGTCTTTATCCAAAAGCACTGCTCCCCTGCAGCCACAAGTACTGATACTCATATTGGCCCTGGAACTATACGACCAGATCCTCTGTTCTCCTCCACTCAAGTTCTAGTGCTCCTCTTAGCCCTGGAACTGTGCTCTGGTTCTGGAACTGTCCCTGCTCCCTTGTGACTTATCATAAGTGCTTTTCTCTAGCCCTGGAACTGAGACCCAGAATTACATACGGTTAATAAAATTGGCATTCAGTACCAGCTGCAGTTAGGGCCATCACAAAGTCCCCTATAATCTCTTTATAACCAGTTGCCTGACCCCATTACAATCTCTGGATTGAGAGCTCCCAAAGTTGCTGCTTTTTCTGCTGAGGTTGTGGTCACCTCCAAGACTATAACCACCCCAATGTTGCAGACTTCTCCTTTGGGCCTCCTAAGTTATCTTAGGCTAGAAAAAATCTCTTTCTCATCTTTTGTTGTCTCTGTCACTCTGTAGTTTGATCTGAGGTGTTATTTTAAAGTTGGAGAAGAATGTTGGGAGAGTTCAGCTGGGTCCTGGCCTGTGCTTCACCATCTTAACATAATTTCTTTTTAACATCCTAACCAAATTGACTTTCCTTTTAAAAAAGCATTTTATTGCTTAATATCTCAAATTATCAACTGGATCCATCAAATTTGTTGCTTTTGTTTATTCTTTTGTAATTTCATTGGTACATGAAGCAACTGGAAAAAAAATCCCTCCATTAATGCAGAGAGTTCTGCACTGTTGTGTGATTTTTTTAGTCTGGGCATTGAGAAGGTAAATGACTTGAATAAGTCACATAGACAAGTATGCACCTGAATAGGATTTAAGACCTGGGTCTTTCTGACTCCAAGACCTTCTCTCTAGCTACTACTTCATGATTCCTGTTGACCCATCAATTTTTCACAAAAGGATGCACAGCCCTTGAGCCAGGAGTTCAATGATAACAATAGCTTATAGAATCATTTGTATTTTAACAAGTATTTCTTCACAAGGATCCTTTAAACTTTCTGTTCCTTGTTTGATGATCAGCTATGATTGGCTCAGCTCTTCTCATCAGTACAATGATCCAATACAATTCCAAAAGACTCACAATGGAAAATGCTGTCCACATCCAGAGAAAGAACTAATGGAGTCTGAATGCAGATGGAAGCATACTATTTTCACTTCCTTTGTTTTTTTCTTTTATTCTGTTTCTTATTTCACAACATGATTAATGTGGAAATATGTTTTACATGTTGACACATGCGTGACCTATATCAGACTGTTTGTTGTCTTGTGAAGGGGGAAAGGAGGAGGGAGGGAGAAACATATGGAATTCAAAATCTTATTAAAAAATAAATAGTGAAAATTGTCTTTATATGTTATTGGAAAAAATAAAATACTATTTACTTTTCTTAAAAAAATAGCATTTTATTTTTCCTAATTATGCACAAAGGCAAATTGAAAACTGACTTTTTAGATTTTCTTTATACATAACATTCCACCTCTCATCTACATTTCTTTGTACAGACTGCCCCCACCCCAAGCCTGGAAAGCATTCATCTCTCACACCCACCTCTTAGCAACCCTGGCTTCTTAAAAGTTCTCACATGAGGTCTTTCCTGATTCCCTCAGTTGCTACTGCCTCTCCTCAACAAAATAAAAATTGTTTTGTGTTTATTTTGTATGTACTCTATGTATATGTGCCTCACATAATAAAATTCAAGTTATTCTGGGAAGCAGAAAGTGTTTTATGTTTTTTGTATCCCCAACATTTAACACACTGGCAAGTCCCCTCATTTCCCTGGGTTTCAGTTTCCACATCTGTAAAATAAAAATATTGAACTGAAATGATATCTAAGGTCCCAATTCTAATTAAATGTATTTTGAATTTTATGATATGAAAATTTTAGACTATAAGCTTCTTGAGAGCAGGGATTATCTTTTACCTTTTTTGTATGCCTAGAGCTTAGCATAGTGCCTGGCACATAGTAGGCACTTTCTAAACGTTTATTGACTAGCTAGTAAATAAGGGGGACATTTTCTTCTGGGTAGCTCTTAGTGGTTCAGAGGGGAGAATTTTAATAAGTAAAAATATAGATTAATTAACAAATGATGTATGTGTACATGTCTATATACACAGAAATTGTAAGACTGATTTCTAGAATTCATTTAAGAATGTGAGCCTCATTACTTTATAGCCATAGCAAGTATGTATATCTATAAATACAGATGTGTATACATATAAGTGCACATATATTTGTATTTCTAATAGGGACTTAGACAAAAAACTCTGCGTACTAGATGTGGAATTTGTGTAATGGCACACCAGTGATTTAGTTATCTGTATACCTATATGTATATACAGAACACATATTTGCATGAATATTTATGTTCATTTTAAAGGATATTGAACTATACTCCTGATATGGAATATACTGATGTGGAGGAAGCCATCCAAAAGGCTCTGGAAATGTGGAGTAAGGTGACCCCACTGACATTCACCAGAATTTCCAAAGGCACTGCTGACATCATGGTTGCTTTTAGGACCAGAGGTACAGTTACAGTATGATTGAGTAATAAATCAGGGTGTTTTCATCTTGGGTTGTATGAATTAGATGAGACTTGGCCCCAGATTGAAGAATAGTGAGTAATGGGTACCAAAACTTTCTCTAATAATTAGATTCTCAAAGTGAAATGGGTGCCTTGAGAGGTAGAGAGTTCCCTGTCACCAGAGGTTTGCAAGGAAAGGCTATCTGACCACTTTTTAGGAATATTACAGAGGGGAACTTTCACAGATGTGTGTTCTAACATGAAATTCTGAGATTCTGTAAATAGCTCTTTCAAATATATTCTCATTCAAATAAGATAATCTTTGTAAAATGCTTTGTAAATTTAAAATCCTGTATAAATGTTAGTCTGTTATTAGTTGCTATTATTGCTATTAATATATTCATTAATACTATATTATTATATTTATGTTATATTTATACTAGTATTAATATAGTATATCAATAATATATTTATATTATATATGATTATTATATTACATATAATGTTTTACACAATAATATATAATACATGCAATACAATGATATTTCATATTATATAATAATACACATATTACATAATAATATATTTATATTATTGTTATTAATTTTACAGTCCATGGTAAATGCCCTCGGCAATTTGATGGTCCATTGGGGGTCCTGGGCCATGCTTTTCCTCCTGGCTGGGGAATTGGTGGAGACACCCACTTTGATGAGGATGAAAATTGGACCAAAGATTCAAGTGGTGAGTTCTAAGGATTTTTAATAGCCAATATTTCTTTTTAAGGAATTACTTTAAATCAGTCTAGGAATAGATAACATAATAGCCTTAGAATCAGGAAGACAGATGTTCAAATCTTGTCTCAGACATTAGCTCTATGCCCCTGGACAAGTGACTTACACTCTGTCTGACTCAGTTTCCTCAACTGTGAAATGGGGATAGTAATAGTACCTACTTCACAATGCTGTTCTAAGGATGAAATGAGGTAATATTTGTAAAGTACTTAGCACAGTGCCTTGAATATAGTAAGTACTTAAAAAATGCTAGTTCCCCCTGTCAACCCCAATTTCTTCAACTACAAAATGGGCATAATACCTGTATTTCACTTTTGTTCTGAGGCTCAAATGAGATAATATTTGTGAACTGCTTAGCATAAAGCCTGACTCATGGTAGATATTTAATAAATACTTAAAGCCTTCCTTCCTCCTTCCCTTCTTTTTCCCTTCCCCCTCCCTTCCTTCTTTTCTTTCTCTCTCTTGCCCTCCTTTTCTTTCTTCTTTCCTTCTTTCCTCCTTCCCACCATACTTTCCTAGCTTCCTCCCTTGCTTTCTTCTTTCCTCCTTTCCTTCCCCATCCCCCCAGTATAGTAGCTTGCCAACAGTAGTTTTTCTCCAGGCTCTTAAGGTTTCCTCAAGACCCTAGCCTCTATGTAGCAGAATGATATCACCAAGTGCAAATACCAACTTTATTAGTAGAAAATAAATAAAAACAAGAGCTGTCTCCACATTGTGCACTTACAGGACTGGTTATCCTGCATATAGAGAACAGTTTTTTCATTAGATAGATAGAGATACAGATGGAGACAGAGATAGAGAGAGATGTGTGTACTTCAATGCCTACCATGGATAGAGATTCCCAATCTTCTTTAGTCCTCACACCCTTAGGCATCCAAAGAATCTTGTGTATCCTTTATTTAATATGAAAGTAAAGAAATTCTATTGTTTGCCATACACCTACATAAGTAAGAGATCAAATATTTTCAAGAACCAAGTATTCTCCACAGCCCTTGACAAGCTTCTAGTATATTCTGTGGGTAAATGCATAAATGACTGGGGTCCCTTGACCTACTACATGCAAAGCACTAGATGAGTACTATGTAAAATAACAGCCTATACAATACAATACAATATACAATACACTGCTTTGAGAGGCTTCATGTTTAGTAACGAAGGTAAAGAAGGTACACAAAAACATATAATACAAGTAGGGTGACTGTAAGAGTGGGGCAGTGGACAGTGTTGGACTTGGTGTCAGGAAGACCTGAATTCAAAGACTGATTCAAACGCTGTATCTGACTTCAATCAGACTCAATTTCCCCATGTGTAACTTTTCAGGGCTATTGTAAAGATCAAATGGGACAATGAAATGCTTAAAGCACTATGTAAATATTAACTATTTCAATGATTTTTATTAAAAAATATGGAAGTGCTGTGAGCAAGAAGGAGGGATAATTCCTAACTAGGGAGCATCAGGGAATGTGTCTTGGAAAAGATGACATTTAACCCAAGATTTGAAGGACAGATAAATTTCTATATCTGGCCATTGTGGGGAGGACGTTCCACTAAGGTCAGTCAGTCAGAGTCAACATTTATTAAGTGCCAGGCATTGTGCTAAGCACTGGAGCTACAAAGAAAAGCAAAAGATAGTCTAACCGGGGAGAGAAAATACAAAAGGAAAAAACTATATGCATATGCAAAATATATACAGGATCATTTGGTGAGAAGTACCACAGGAAAGAAAATACCATCAAGGAGAACTGGAAAAGATTTCGTGAAAAATGAAGGATTTTTGCTGGAACTTGCATAAAGCCAAGGAAATCAAGAGATAAAGATGAAAAGGAAGAATATTCTAGGCATGAAGGATGGCCAGTGAATTTTCACTGAGTTGAGATAGCGTCTTGTTTGAAGAACAGCAAGGAAGCCAATCCCTAGACTGAAGAGTATTGGTTGTGATATAAAGTGTAAGAAGATTGGAAAGGTAGGAAGTTTTCAGTTATGAAGGACTTTGAATGCCAAAAAGATGACTTTGTATCCTGGAGGTGAACAAAAGTGACTCAAGTTTATTGAATGAGGGAGGAGAAGCAGTGTGTGTGTGTGTGTGTGTGTGTGTGTGTGTGTGTGTGTGTGTGTGTGTGTGTGTGACATGGTCAGACCTAAACTTTAAGAAGATCAATTTGACTGCTGAGTGGAGAATGAGCTGAATTAAGGTGATACTTAAAGCAGGGAAACCAATCAGGCCTTCAGCAGAGTGGTGGCAGTGCCAGTGGAGAAAAGAGGATTTACACAAGAGACATTACAGAGCTAAGTTCACAGAATGATGCATGAACAGAATCAGAATAAAAATGCCAATTAAAAAATTGCTTCATAGAAGAGAAAATGGACTGGTCCTATGGCAAGAATGATGGACAACAGATTGACAGAAAATGTTCCACTAGTATTCTCAGGCTATCAGAAGAAAGTGGTGAGGGACTCTGATCCACTGGCAAACTTATGGAAGAATGTGGACAAAAGGCACATATTCATAGGCAGATATAGCTGAGTTATAATTATGGATGAATGGTTCAGGGTTTCCCAAACTTATTTGACTTACTTGATCCTTTTCAAAAACAATTACTTAGCACCTCCTAGAAATCTACTTTCTTTAGCCCTTTAACATTTTTTAAAATTTGCATCATTTCAAACTACCACCACCACCACCACCACCCCCATCTTCAATCCAGCATCCCCTAGGAGAAATATCACCCTTTTTTGGGAAACTATGGAAATCAATGAGTTTATAAATTCACATGACTATTTGAGTGGTGCTATCAGCAGCATCTTCAAAGATACAGGATAGTAGTCTACAATCCTAACAGTAAATAAGTGTTGGTTGTCTTCCTAGCATAGCAATCATAGGGATCTCTGAAACTCCCTTGGGCAGAAACATAAGGAAAAATTTTATTTAGGACAGCTCAGTTAGAGGAGGGGTGAGACCCTTCACTGCTTCTAGAATGTAACTGAGAGGATGATGAGCAGATGGGGTTGTCTAAGGAGTTTCTCTCAGGCTATAGACTCTGAAGGAGAGGAAATATGTGATCCTTAGGCTTCCTTTTTTTATCTAATCCTTGTTAATCAGGTGCTTCATTGCTGTTTGTGCACAAGAGGACAAGTGCTGCTATCAAACATCTTTTCCATTTCAGTGCTTGGGGCAAAAGACCAAGAAGCCCACCTACCCTATATAGGATTTGTATTTACATAGTGATTTGGGTGTTTTATCCCCCTTTAGATTGTGAGATCCTTCAGAGAAAGGGCTGTTTTGGCCATTCTTTGTCTTCATGCTGCTTGGTACAGTACCTGGCATATAGTAGAAAAATAGGCAGCTCTTAATAAGTCCTTGTTGACTGACTGGCTAATTGCCTCTTTCTTTTCTTCCTTTTTTTTTTTTTTTTAAGGATTCAACTTGTTTCTTGTAGCTGCTCATGAGTTTGGCCATTCCCTGGGCCTCTCTCATTCCAATGATCCAAGTGCCCTGATGTTCCCAAATTATGCCTTCATCGATTCCAGCAAATCTCCCCTTTCTCAGGATGATATCAAGGGCATTCAGGCCATCTACGGTAAGTGGAGTTCTAGACTTTACACAAAGATGTTGAACAAGAAGACTTTCGGAAAGGAAATTAGGTAAATCATTTCTTAAATTTTTTTTCATAAAAAAACTCCCATTGTGCAAGCTCTCTCTGTACTCATGTTATTTCCTCACATTCTTGTCATTCATTATGACTGCTTCAAATGTTTTGCTCTTTCACTGAAGGATCCTCATCTAAGGTACCTGCTAAGCCAAAAACACCCACTATCCCCCAAGCCTGTGACCCTAATTTGACTTTCGATGCTGTCACCACCTTCCGCAGAGAAGTAATGTTCTTTAAAGACAGGTAAACCATTTTTCTCTCAACAAGGTCTCTTCCTCTTCTGGAATTTGTTGTCTTTAAATGAATTTTTTTTTTTATTGAATACCCACCATGCCAAAGGGTGAAGTGTTTATTTTAAGTAATTATTTTGCAGGATACTGTACAAGTCTTTAAATCCGGTCCTAAAACACTATATTCTTGGTAGGGACTTGTGCCATATTGAATTAGGCTTTGATCAACCACAGTAGCTCAGTTTTGTTCTTTATATAATTACTGCATTTGTCAAAAGATTCTTAATTTTTAGTATTCAAGTAGACACAGGAGAACTACCTGGATGACTAGATTAGTGAACTTCCCTGCTTTCGGTGACAGGCAGACTAGACAACCTCCAAAGTACCTTCGAAAGTTAAGACAGACTCTAGCATTCTGTGGCTGCAAAGAAGATATTTTTCATTCCAAAAGATGCCAGAGATGAAAGTGCCATCTCAGAATGCCAACCCTAAGCCACCCCTAGGCCTTGGGTTCCTAGAGTTGTGGTCCTGTCTGAGAAATGCCTTTACTAGTAGAGACTCTTTAGAGAATCCATAAGGAACACAATCTCTTCTGACCAGTTCACAGAGGTAAGTTCATTTCCCTTTAGAATTCCTAAGTGAGGGTAGTTTTCGATGCTATTGCATCTATTAGAGATACACAAGAGATTCTTATAAATTATGACGGTGGTGATTATGGGTACTTACATGCATCTCATTGCCATCAATATCTATGCTCTATATACACATAAGATTGTCTTGTGTCTGAAACAGGCATTTGTGGAGAATTTATTATGAAGTCTCAGAAGTTGAATTTGAATTAATCTCTTCATTTTGGCCATCTCTGCCAGATGGTATTCAAGCTGCATATGAAAATGACAGGGATGAAACTGTGATTTTTAAAGGTAACTCCTTTCATTTTATCTCTCTGTCATTTCTGGTTAATTTAAATATTAGGAAAACAGATATCACCATTGATCCAGAATTAAAGTGCTTCCCTATTATAAAGGAAGAACACACCACACACTGTGCTAATTGCTTTACAACTATCTCATTTAAATCTCCACAACAACCCTAGGAGGTAGGTGCTATCATTATCCCATTTTTAAGCTGATGAAAGAAGTTATGTGACTTGTCCAGGGCCACACAGCTAGTAAGCTGTTGAGGCCATATTTGAAATCAGATCTCTCTGACTCTAAACCCAGTGCTCCATTCATGGAACCACTGATTTGCCCTCACTTTGAGTTTGGTTTCTTTACCATAAAGAAAATTATAACGAGTACATCATAAGGTATCTCCAGCATGTGCATGTATGTATTTCTGAGATGACAGCAGAAATATAGTGTGAAGAGCATTTGACTTGGAATCAGAAGACCTGGCTTTGATTTTGACTCTGTCACTCCGTTGCTAAGTGACCTTGGACAAGACCCTTGACTTCTCATTCCCTCAGTTTCTAAACTTGTAAAATGTGGTGGTAATATTTGCACTAACTATCTCAAAGGACTATGGTGAAGAGTATAAGACAATGTGTATAAGTTAAAGTTGTATCTACAAATATCAGGTCTTGTCTATATAGCTCTGAAAAGAAATACCAACATACCTAGGACTTGTGTGAGTATCAGAAGAATTGAGACATTTTCCTAAAAAATAATAACAGCATGCATTTCCTCTCCATTCTGTTTGTTTTTTATTTGGCTTCCAATAAGAATACACATCTGTAGTGGTACTTTGGATATGCTCAGGCTAATGTGGCTATTCTGACTTGTACAACTAGTCGAAGTTGACCATACAAATCAAAGTATTTTCCTTAGGTAAACATAGCCTCAAGGTATTTTCTAGAGGTAGATGCTTATCTCCCTAAATCTACTGATTTGATAAGCAGAAGGAGAAGATTGGATTAGAAGGGAATAAAATAAATAATTATGTTGGTGTGCAGAATTGATCTTGTGATCCAAAGATTTTTCATGACTCTTAAGACAATTATTTTTCACCCTAAGAGCAAGAAATTCAAAGATTATCTCTTTTTCTCACTCTAGGTGCAAATTTCTGGATGATCAGTTCATATACCATTCTGCCAGGTTATCCCAAGCCCATCTATGATCTTGGCTTTTCAAGGCGCACAAAAAAGATAGATGCTGCTCTCTTTAACAAGAGGACAAGAAAAACTTATTTCTTTGTTGAAGATAAGTACTGGAGGTAAAGGCAGAATGCACTGTTCTTTGTTTGTCCTAGGTCCTTAGAGAGGAAGCAAGATATTTCAGTATTAGCTTATATTCTTTGTAGTGCATGTTTTGATCAAAAGAACTTTTGCTGTCAGCATCTTTTGGGGCACATGCCATGTACTAATTACAAATATCTAAGTCAGAAGGCACTTCTGGGTCCACCTAGTTCAATCCATTTCTGAATTAGAAGACCCTCTCAAAGAAACCCAACAAAGGGTGAATCAAACTCTCCTTGAAGAAGAACCTAGTATCTTCTGTAGCAACCTATTCTACCTCGCTTACATTAGCTTCAATTGCTAGGAACTGTTGCCTTTAAATAAACTCTAAGTTTTACTCTTTGACAATTCTAGTCCTTAATTTTTTTTTTTATTGCAGATATGATGAAATAAGTCAATCCATGGAAAAAGGCTACCCTAGACGGATAGCAGGACTCTTTCCAGGAATTGATCTCCCAGTTGATGCTGCATTCCAGTATAAGAGTAAGTAGAAATGCCAAGTAGTTAGGATGGATGGGAAATAGAACTATTCTAAATGACTAAAAGCATGAATCTTTCTTAAAAACATATACTTTCATGGCTTTCAAGAATATGCCATAGGCAAGAGAAACAGGTGATTTTGATATCTTTGATGCTAAGGGAAGGATATCCAGCATAAGAGAATAGGCAATGGAATCAAATGCTACCAAGAAGTCAAGGAGTATGGGAAATGGGAAAAAAGGCCACCGGATATAAAATTTAGGAAGTCATTGGTGGCTTGTGTGAACACAGGTTCACTGGAATGGTGAGGTAAAAAACCGTATCATGATGGGGGACAAGGAAAGAATAGTGAGGAAGTGAAACCATTGTATACACGCAACACTTCTGAATAAATCACTATTAAAAGGGAAGAGAGAGATGATATAATCATTGAATGGAGTAGAAAGGTCAAGGGAAGGCTTTATTTTTTTGAGACAAGTTCACCCTCTCTCCCCTAAACTGGAATTTCAGTAGCCACTCATGCCAGTCCTACTGTTGATTGGCACAGAAGCACTGACCTTCTTCATTTCCAGAATGGGCCCAATCTTCACCTCCTTGACCAGCCTGATAGCCCTTCTGCTCCTACAGGCTCATCATCGTGATGCTGGAGGTAGTAAGGATGCACATTTGGCTTTAGCTTTACTCTATCTCAAAACTCCTCAGCTCAAGCAGTACACTGACCCCAACCACCTCAGTAGCAGGGCATATACATAGGTATGTGGCATGACTCTCAGTTGAGAAAAAGCTTTTTTGGAGATGGGACATATGACTATTTTTGTTGGAGTATGGTAAGGAACCACTGGTGAAAAAGAAATTGATGATGTTTAAAATAGAAACAATAATAATAGCAAGAGTAGTACTGGAAGAAATAACAGCAGCACAGTAGAAGCACCAATACATAAGAATTATACAGTAATGTCATTGAAGAAGACAATGTTGAGAGGAATGATTTGGCTAGGCCAACGCAGAACAAGGAAATTCCAAACTGAAGGTGATTCAATCTTGAAAATATTGGGAGGGATCACTTTATAAGAGGGCAAGATTTGAAAAGAACAGAAAAAAAATCACAGAAAAATTTAATAACCACTCCAAAGTGATTGAAAGTGCTGCAACACCTACCTACCCGTTTGTTTTGTTTTCTCCTCTTTACACAATTCTTATGACAATGATCTTCAAGTAGAGAATCCTTTCAAAACTGATTCTCTTCAATAAGTCACAGCTTCATAGTCATTCACCTGACTGCAAGGTGCAGAGAACAAGATCCCCCTGCACTTAGGATTTGTAAATTATTTTTAAAAAGGAAAAATCTTTGACTCAGTAGAACAAAAGGCAACCTTAGAAGCTCTCCTCCAACAAGGAGTCTTTTGTGCCCACATCAAGCTTATATAAGCTTTCCTGATAAATGGAACCACAGAGATAAAAGTTTCAACGACTGATTATTACTGTCAAGTAGGGTAAAAAATAAGAAGACATATCCTTGGTAAAGTTGTTCCTCACTCTCATGGAGGATGCCCTGCTCACGATACAAATGGAGGAAAGATTCTCCAATGATCCTGTTTGCAGAGGATAGTGTTAGATTACATCAAACTCCGAAAGATTGCAGGGTCTCCTTAAAGAGATCCAAGATTATTTAAAAGAGTTTGGTCTAACAATTCACCTAGGAAAAACAAAATGGATGAAAAAAGATTGTTGTTCAAATTGTGACATATCATTTTATCATCAGATCTTTGAGTTAGTATGGCAGTTACACATAGGTAGGATACACATTCTATGTGGGCAATGAATTGAATGCAGAAATATATAAAAGGGACAGTACAATTGCATTTTGGAAATTGTACAGTGCTTTTAAGATGCCAAACCAGTTCTCAACACAAAAACCTATGCAATAACATACATGTTCTCCTGGCAATTTTGTATGGCTCAAAACCTTGGAATACCATAATAACTGGAGAATCAAAGTCACAGCTAACTCAAAAGGAGATGAATATTAAGTGGGTATATAACTGACTGAAGAAGATTTTCAGTGATGACCAGTATAAAATAAATGGTAAAAAGGAATATTATTAAGGAAATATGTGATTTCAAAATAAGGAAATTTCAAAACAAGAGCAATTAATAAAAAATAGATGACCTAAGAGTTCCATTGTCACCCATATCTCCAGATATGTCACCCATTGTTCTGGAGATGGGGACTGTCCTTACTAAGCCTGTTGTACTTTGAGACAGCTCTAATTGTTGGAACTTTTCCAGTATATTGAGCTGAAATCCACCTCTCTGCAATTTCCATATCTTTTCTTTACTTTGTTTTGCCCTCTGGAACTAGTCAGAGGAAATCTAGCCACTTTCCTATATGACTATACTTCAGATGGAACACCTATCACAAAGACTGAATTTATTTTACATTAAGCTTTATCAAGGAAACAGATCAAAGAAGAGATGGGACCCTCACTTGCAATGGATAGAATTATGATAGTATATGATGAAGAGAATGCAAAATTACTAATTTTTTTGTTTTATTTCTGTTTTTTTAATCTAGAAAAGATATTTTTGGATTCAGGAGAGAACAAAATTATTAAAAAGAGAGCTGTACCCCCAAGAGAAATGAGGATATGGCATCTATCCTCAATGAGTTCATATCACTAAATGAACTATAACCTTATTTACTGAAATGACTTGTGTCAATACTGGACTACTACCAGGGATCTCTAAAAAAAAAAAAAAACTGTGCAGAATAGGAAAGGGACTGAAATATGTAATATGAACATATTTTGTCTACAAATTATAGGTTGCAGAACTTGACTTTGATTCCTTACAAACATTCTAAAAATGTTATAAAAGGGATGGTTTGTGAGCATTTGAGGAAGAAAAGGAATTGATTATTTCTTACTGATTACTAGAAGCCACCATGACTTCACTAAGAACAGGCATACCAATGTAATTTCATTTTCTATTCTGACAAAGACATTATACTGCTAGGTCATGGGAATGCCAAAGACTACTGTACATGGATTTCAGCAAAGTATTTTACCAACAGTTATGCTAAATTGAGGGTGTGATGGAGAAATATTGCCTAAGCAAAAGTAAGGCTAGGTAGATATGAAACCAATCAGATGACCTGAAAAGTCACCATTAGTGGATTGATAATCAACCTATAAGGAGAATTACAATAGAGTGCCCCCAAGATCACTCCTCCCTTTGATGTTGGAAATCTTTATCAATAATTTAACAACATAGACAACCTGCTTACCAAATTTAATGCAAAGTTAGGAAGGATAGAAAACTTGTGGGATGACAGTGTAAGAATTCAAAAGGGTCTTGAAAAAGATCCATAAAGATGGGTTGAACTTAGTAAAGTATAATTTAATAGAGATAAATTTACATTCCTAAATTTGGACTTTTCATAATTAACTGCACAAGCATATGATAGAGGGTTGTGGTTAGACAACAACTTCCATGAAAGCATATCTGAGTTTTGGTATATTGCAAGCACAAGATGAGTCAAGTGTGTTTTATAAGTTAAAAAAAAATGCTATCATGAAGTTTGGCTGCATAAGGGAAGGATGGTTCCCGGATTTAGGGAAGTGATCATTTCACTGTGTTCTATGCTGCTCAGTTCTCCACTAGAACATTGCCTTCAGTTCTGCCTGACAAATTTTAGGAAGGATTTGATAAATTACAGCATGTCCAGTGGCAAGCTAAAAGAATAGTGAGAAGGACCAGATACTTTACTACAGGAAGTTGTTTCTGTCCTTCATTCTCAAAGAGGACCATGACATCAAGGAGGTGATGCCATGACATGCAAGTGAAGTAGATTTAAGTGAGGGAGGGCTGTGCAAAGTCACCAGCCTCACTTTCTCTTTCAGAACCATTTGGATCCAGTGGCAAGATATAGATAAGACAATTGGAGATGGCCCTGAATGGAGACCTTTTCAATCTAAGATGTTTAACAGGTCTCAGTCTGACTGAGGCAGCACACATTTAGTGATTAAGGCTATGTAAATGAGGCAAAACACTTAGTAAAAGACAAAAAAATCCATCTGGGAGGGGAACACTCTCAGGGTTTCTGGTCAAACAAACAATTGACATTTACATTCACTGAGCCAATCAGAGCCTAAGCAATGACCAAGTGGCATTTAGCCTAGGACCTATTATTGGCCAATCAATGAGAGCCAGAGTGATTTGGGTTTAAGGATGGTCCATAAGAACTATATCTAGCCCATAAACCCCAAGCTATCTTGGGAGGCTTCAGCCATCAAAATTTATATTCTTTTGAACAAAGCACCCACAGGTAAGGGCATGCTACCCTTTGTGGACTGAGGAAAGGAAAAGAAGAAAGAGAGAGGGCGAGAGAAAAGAAGGAATGAAGAAAGGAAGCAAGGGAGAAAGGGAGGAAAGAGGAAAGGAAGGAAGAAAAAGAAAGAAACAAGAAAGAGGGAGGGTAGAAAGAAAGGGAAGGGAAGGGGGAAAGAAAGAGGAAAGGGAAAGAGACAGCTTTGTTGCCCAACTGTCCAGTTCCAGTTGAGTCCCCAGTGGAGTAGCTGCTACCACTGCTACTCACAGATGTTGTTCATCCTTTGTTCTCAAAGAAGACTATGACATCAGGGAGGTGATGTCATGACATAAAAATGAATTGGATTTAAGTGAGGCAGGGCTATGAAAAGTCTCCTCTGGAGACAGTTGGGTCTACTGGCAAGACATAGATGAAGTTAACTGGAGATGGCCCTCCTCAGAAGGATTAGTATAGGAACTAAGGCTATTTAGCTTGGAGAAAATATAAGGACATGATAACTATTTTCAGTATTCTAGGAGTGGATGTTACATAAAGGCTTTGATATAAAAGCAAACTTTGTAACAGTTTAAGTTATCCAAAATTGGATCAGGTTGCCTAGGTACAGAAGGGGCTCTGCTTCTCTGGAAGTCTTCAAATGACTCTAGATGTTATAGCTTTAGTTCAGTCATTTCAATAATGTTCAACTCTTTGTGACATCATCTGGGGTTTTCTTGGCAAAGGTTATTCTCCAGTTCATTTTACAGATGAGGTTAACAGAGATTAGTGACTAGCCCAGAACCACACAGCTAGTAAAGTGTCTGAGGTCAGATTTGAACTCAGGAACATGAGTCTTCCTATCTCTAGGCCTTGTACTATCCACTTCAGCACTTAGCTGACTACTTCAGGTTCTGTCAGTGATAATGTAGAGGACATTGCTATTCAGGGGGAGCTGGTCTAGATCAGCAGTTCTCAAAATATTTGGTCTAGGGACCCTTTTACACTCTCAAAACTATTAAGACCCCCTCAGAGTGAGAGATAGAGGCACAATTATTTAGCTGCATGAGGTAATAATGGGTCTTAATTTTCTTTCTAGGATACTTCTATTTCTTCAGTGGGACAAAACAATTTGAGTTTAACCCTGTGACCAAGAATGTTACTCGAGTTTTGAAGGCCAACAGCTGGTTCAAGTGTCAGAAAACATTAAACTCATCACCTTACAGTTTTAGCCAGGAAAAAAATCCAAATTCAAAATCAGTACAACTGATTTCTCAACAGAGTTTTATATTACTTATTTACTGTATTGCTTATCTTCTGACAGAAATCTACAAAATATGAAAGAATTGTCACATAATGTAGAAGGGATTTCAAAAAGTCATCAGTTCCAGACTTGTGCCCCCAAATATGCCAGAATCATTGCAGATGGATGACTATAAATCCCTTCATTAAAGAATATGGATGTTGACTCTACAAAAGACCCAATTATTCTTTCATAACATCATACCTTCTGTAAGAGATTTTTCCCAGTTTCCCCAGATGCAAATACTTTCACCTCTCACATAACCTTCTGCTTATCTATCTTGTACACACACACACACACACACACACACACACACACACACACACACACACACACACCTATGTATCTGGGTATATTGCATATACCTAGTTATTTACATTGTCTCCCTGATTAGAGTGAATGCTCCCTGTGGCCAGAGACTGTTTTTGCCTTTCTTTGTGTCCTTAGTGGTTTGGGGTACATGGGGTGCTCAAGGAGGACTAACACCTCTTTTGTGAGGGTTTGCCCAGCCCTTTTTCAGGCTGCTTCTCTACCTTTGGTGTCTACCTGGTATTCAACTCTCACCTGTGGCTCCAAGGAACTATAGCATATGCAGTGACCACACCCTGGTAAACCATCTTGGCAGATGAGCTAAACCCCATTGGTGAGTTATTGGGGGTGTCTACCCCAAGCACATGAAGACTTCCCTGGTGGAATGGGTGGAGGAGAACAATTTGTTCCAGTCACCTTGAAAGTGACTGAGGTAGGTGCTGGGAATTTTCAGAACTTGGTCAGACATCAAAAATTCCAAGGTCATTGCCAGTTGTCTTGACTTTTGGACTTTGATCACTCTGCAAGAGTGAGGTTGATGACTTTGTGCACCTCTGCCTCACTTAATTCCAGCTCACCCATGAGTTAAGACATCACCTGTGCTGTCATTGGTCCTCTTTGAAAATGAAAGACAAAGGGGCAGATCCAAGATGGTAGACTACAAAGACACACTTGCGCAGGGTTCCCCCCACAGTCCATAAAATACCTGTAGAGAGGGACTCTCAACAAATTTTGGAGCAGCAGAAGTGGAGAACAACAGAGTGGAGGAGATTTCCAACCCATGGTGACCTAAAAGGCCCATGGAAACTTCAGCTGCGCCAGACGTGGGAGCTGAGCACTGAGCCCAGCCCAGCCTTGGCTGTGGTGCAACGAGACTCTGGGAGACACCTCTGGGGTGGAATCTCCAGTCGCAGTAGTGGGTCGTCAGATTTCTTGGCCCACAGGCACCAAAGGTCAGTGACAGGGTTTTATCGGGGGCTAGGAAGGGAGAAGGGCCTTGCCATACCTCCAGCAGCAGGCAGCTGCCACAGAGCCAGCACAGCAGCCCCTACTATGGAAGCTCCATTGTTGGAGTATTAAAAACCCCTGGGGGCATTGAACAGCTGAGTCTCACCTCAGCCCTGGGTGGAGGCCCTGGCTGAGTTAGTCTTTGTCTCAAACTGAATGGTGGCCCTGCCCATCCACCTTATTTGAAAATCAGCCCCAAGTGCTGACTTTGTGGAACTGGAGGCCAGGTGGCTGTGGAGAGGTATCTGCTAAGATTCTGGGCACAAAAATCCCTCTCTACATCCAGATCAGTACATGCTTGATTGTGCCACCTTGGAGGAACTGACATCTCACAGATTCCCAGAGTATATCCTACTCTTGACAAAGGACCCAAAAGTCAAGTAACTGGTTGGGAAAATGCCCCAAAAAGAGAAAAAAAATAAAACCATAGAAGGTTACTTTCTTGGTGAACAGATATCTCCTCCCATCCTTTCAGATGAGGAAGAACAATGCTTACCATCAGGGAAAGACATGGAAGTGAAGGCTTCTGGATCCCAAACATCCAAAATAAATATTCAATGGGCTCAGGCCATGGAAGAGCTCAAAAAGGATTTTGAAAATCAAGTTAGAGAGGTGGAGGAAAAATTGGGAAGAGAAATGAGAGAGATGCAAGAAAAGTATGAAAAGCAGGTCAACACCTTGCTAAAGTAGACCCAAAAAAATACTGAAGAAAATAACACCTTGAAAAGTAGGCTAATTCAATTGGCAAAGAGGTTCAAAAAGCCAATGAGGAGAAGAATGCTTTCAAAAGCAGAATTAATCAAATGGAAAAGGAGGTCCAAAAGCTCATTGAAGAAAATAGTTCTCTCAAAATTAGAATGGAACAGATGGAGGCTAATGACTCTCTGAGAAACCAAGAAATCACCAAACAAAAACAAAAGAATGAAAAAATGGAACATAATGTGAAATATCTCATTGGAAAAACAACTAACCTGGAAAATAGATCCAGGAGAGACAATTTAAAAATTATAGGACTACCTGAAAGTCATGATCAAAAAAAGAGCCTAGACATCATCTTTCATGAAATTATCGAGGAAAACTGCCCTGATATTCTAGAACCAGAGGGCAAAATAATTATTCAAGGAATCCACCAATCACCTTCTGAAAGAGATCCAAAAAGAGAAACTCCTAGGAACATTGTGGCCAAATTCCAGAGTTTCCTGGTCAAAGAGAAAATCTTGCAAGTAGCTAAAAAGAAACAATTCCAGTGTTGTGGAAATACAATCGGGATAACACAAGATCTAGCAGCTCCTACATTAAGGGATAGAAGGGCATGGAATAGGATATTCCAGAAGTCAAAGGAACTAGGACTAAAACCAAGAATCACCTACCCAGCAAAACTGAGTATAATACTTCAGGGGAAAAAAATGGTCTTTCAAAGAAATTGAGGACTTTCAAGCATTCTTGAGCTGAAAAGAAAATTTGACCTTCAAACACAAAAATGAAGAGAAGCATGAAAAGGTAAACAGCAATGAAAAGTCATAAGGGACTTACTAAAGTTAAATTGTTTACATTCCTATTTGGAAAGACAATTATTTGTAACTCTTGAAACTTTTCAGTATCTGAGTTGTTGGTGGGATTACACACACACACACACACACATAGACAGCAGAGAGTGAATTGAATAGGATGGGATCATATTTTTAATAAAATGAAATTAAGTGGTTAGAGAGAAATATATTGGGAGGAGAAAGGGAGAAATGGAATGGGGAAAATTATCTCTCATAGAAGAGGCAAGCAAAAGACTTTTCAGTGGAGGGAAAAAGAGGGGAGGTGAGAGAAAAAACATGAAGCTTACTCTTATCACATTCGACTAAAGGAAGGAATAAAATGCACACTCATTTTGGTATGAAAACCTATCTTACAATACAGAAAAGTCAGAGAGAAGGGGATAAGCAGGGTGGGGGGGATGATGGAAGGGAGGGCAGTGGAAGGAGGGAGAAATATGAAGTCAACACTCTTGAGGAGGGACAGGATCCAAAGAGAGATCAGAAGCAATGGTGGGCAGGATAGGATGGAGGGAAATATAGTTAGTCTTACACAACATGACTATTATGGAAGTCATTTGCAAAACTACACAGATATGGCCTATATCGAATTGATTGCTTCCCAAAGGGAATGTGTGGGGAGGGATGAAGAGAAGTTGGAAGTCAAAGTTGTAGGAACAACTGTCAAGTATTGTTCTTACTACTAGGAAATAAGAAATACAGGCAATGGGGTATAGAAAGTTATCTGGCCCTACAGGACAAAAGAGAAGATGGGGACAAGGGAAGGGAGGGATGATAGAAGAGAGGGCAGATTGGTGATAGGGGAAATTAGAATGCTTGGTGTTTTGGGGTGGGGGGTGGGGAGAAGTGGGGAGAAAATTTGAAACTCAAAATTTTGTGATAATGAATGTTTAAAGTTAAATAAATAAATTTTTTAAAAAAGAAAATGAAAGACAAAACACCACCACCACAGTGTTTAGCACAACGCTTATTAGTTTATGAGTTTATTTAACTTTATGTCAAATTCAAAGCTGAACTCAAATTTCTTATGCCACATCCTCGGAAATGACATTCCAACACTCTCTTGAAGACCTTGAGGGAGGAAGAACCTATTCTTGCTGGAGGTGACCTATTCCATTTTGGGATAGCTTTAATCATTAAGACTTTTTTCTTTCCTTCAAGGTAAAAATCAGTTTCCCTGCCAATCGCTGCTTCTAGTTCTAGTCTGTAAAGCCTTCTGAAGAGATTACAAGTAAAATAGGTATATAAACATTCTTACAAGTAAATACAATATAGTTTTTACAGTCCCCTACTCATTCTTCAACCTTTTATCTCCCAACAAATCAGTCGTAAATATATACAAGTGGAGAAGTATAGGGAGTGGTTCCCAATATCTTTTCTTCTGTGAATTCTTTTCACTATAAACTGAGTTATAATCTCCCAGGGTAATTTGATATACTATTTTAGATTTTTTTGGTATTTGCTTAAAATAATTCTACCTCACTCACATTAGCTTCAATTGTTAGGAACTGTTTCCCTTAAATAAACTCTAAGTTTTCCTCTTTGAAACTTTTAGTCCTTGCTTAATTTTTTTTATTGCAGATATGATGAAATAAGTCAATCCACTAGATTGACTAGCTAGACAGATAGCTAGACAGATAGCAGGACTCTTTCCAGGAATTGATCTCCCAGTTGATGCTGCATTCCAGTATAAGAGTAAGTAGAGAAGCAGTTAGGATGGATGGGAAATAGAACTATTCTAAATGACTAAAAGTGTTAATCCTTCTTAAAAACATATACTTTCATGGCTTTCAAGAATATGCCATAGGCAAGAGAAACAGGTGATTTTGATATCTTTGATGCTAAGGGAAGGATATCCAGCATAAGAGAATAGGCAATGGAATCAAATGCTACCAAGAAGTCAAGGAGTATGGGAAATGGGAAAAAAGGCCACCGGATATAAAATTTAGGAAGTCATTGGTGGCTTGTGTGGACACAGGTTCACTGGAATGGTGAGGTAAAAAACAGTATCATGATGGGGGATAAGGAAAGAATAGTGAGGAAGTGAAACCATTGTATACACGCAACATTTCTGAATAAATCACTATTAAAAGGGAAGAGAGAGATGATATAATCATTGAATGGAGTAGAAAGGTCAAGGGAAGGCTTTATTTTTTTGAGACAAGTTCACCCTCTCTCCCCTAAACTGGAATTTCAGTAGCCACTCATGCCAGTCCTACTGTTGATTGGCACAGAAGCACTGACCTTCTTCATTTCCAGAATGGGCCCAATCTTCACCTCCTTGACCAGCCTGATAGCCCTTCTGCTCCTACAAGCTCATCATCGTGATGCTGGAGGTAGTAAGGATGCACATTTGGCTTTAGCTTTACTCTATCTCAAAACTCCTCAGCTCAAGCAGTACACTGACCCCAACCACCTCAGTAGCAGGGCATATACGTAGGTATGTGGCATGACTCTCAGTTGAGAAAAAGCTTTTTTGGAGATGGGACATATGACTATTTTTGTTGGAGTATGGTAAGGAACCACTGGTGAAAAAGAAATTGATGATGTTTAAAATAGAAACAATAATAATAGCAAGAGTAGTACTGGAAGAAATAACAGCAGCACAGTAGAAGCACCAATACATAAGAATTATACAGTAATGTCATTGAAGAAGACAATGTTGAGAGGAATGATTTGGTTAGGCCAACGCAGAACAAGGAAATTCCAAACTGAAGGTGATTCAATCTTGAAAATAATGGGAGGGATCACTTTATAAGAGGGCAAGATTTGAACAGAACAGAAAAAAAAAATCACAGAAAAATTTAATAACCACTCCAAAGTGATTGAAAGTGCTGCAACACCTACCTACCCGTTTGTTTTGTTTTCTCTTCTTTATACAATTCTTATTGTGACCCTGAACAACAGATACTTGACTTGAGGCATGTGAATGTGAAAAGTGTCTTTTCTAATATTTATCATTCCTCTTGTAAACCATGTTCTTGGAAACCTTTCACTTCTAATAATAACTGACACTCATAGAGTGCTCTAAAGTTTGCAAACTGCTTTGCATGTATTTTATCATTTGAACCTCATAATAACCCTGTGAGATAGGTACTACAGGTATTATTACCCATATTTTACAGATGACAAAATGGAGGCTCAGAGAATTTAAGTGATTTGACAAAAATCCAACAACTGATTCAATGTCAGAGGCAAGATTTCAACCGTGGTCTTCCTGACTCAGTCACTCAATCACAGAAATCTCTACAGCAAGTTCTGTTTCTGGCATTTATTTTTTCACACTATTAGTTACCAACCCAATTTCTAGATCTTTTCTTAGTAGCAAAGCCCTCCATGCATTATCCTGGAAAATGTGAGAATCTCATTCTCATTTAATGTTAATTGGGTGTGAATATAGGAACTACATGCCACTAGAGACAGAGTACAGAAACTGAAAAATGTCACAGGTACTATACATCTTCACTAGACTCATTCTTACTTGCCTTGTGAATATTTATTTTCCCCGAGATCAGAATTTTTCAGATTAACAAAGGCATTTTAGTGAGTCCCATGTAATATTCATAACCCAAATTTCTGCATAGCTGAACAGGTTGATAGAATGCATTCCTTACTGCAATCATGTGAGGTAGGTAGTGGAAATGTAGTCAATCCCCATTTTACAGATAAGGAAACTGAGTTTCCAAATGGTGACATAACTAGTCAAAGATTATACAGTGCATATGTGAGAAGCTAGGACTTGAACCCAGATTGTTTCATTAGAAATTCAATACTCATTATGCCACACTACTGTCTAAAGCTTTGCACCACCTGTGAGGTGAAAACTTTTAAAAATATAATGTCTCTCTTATTAGACACTCAATAAATATTTGTTGAATGAATGGATTTGCTTTTGTTATCATGGAGTAGGGAAGGGGGAAAGGGAAAAAGACTTACACACTCAATAAAAAACACAAATGTAGATGAATGTAGAACTGAAAAGAACCTCAGATGCCATTTAGAATAATCTTCTCATTTTATAGCTAAGGAAGCTGAGACTCCAGGAGATTAATCACCTTAAGGTCCTCTTATTTTAACTCAGTACTTTTTCCAGCATACCATAGTGTTTCCCACACATAGGTGGTACTATCCCAAAACAGCTTAATTTGGTTTTTAAAATTCCAGATTGCTATTCTCTTTAACTTTCAAAAAAGAGAATCCTCATAGGAAAGATCAAGAATGATACAAGAGGGTCAATTTCTTGGAATATTATAGGATCATAGGTGGAGAGCTAGAAGAGATAGAGTTCATCTTGTCCAAAATAAAAAATTTTTCTGATTAGGAAACAGACCCAGGGAGCTTAAAAGACTTACTCAATGTTACACAGGTAGTAATTGGCAGAGCCAGGATTGGTACCCAGATTCTCAGACTTTAATACCTCTTTCCTTACCCTTTACCATTCTGACTCCTACTATTTACTTCTGCTTAAAAAATCCAGACATATCTCTTCAGATTTCTAATATTAGAATGATAGTTAGGTGGCATAGTAAATAGACCATTGAAACTGGAGGCAGAAAGATCTGAGTTTAACTATGACCTCAGATACTTATTGGCTGTGTGGCCCTGAGTAAATTACTTTTCTCTGTATGCCTCAGTTTTCTTATCTATAAAATGGAGCTCATGATAGCATCTACATCCCAGGATATTATCAGAATAAAATGAGGTTATTTGTTTAAAGCTCTTTGCAAATTTTAAATATATAAGCTATAATATATAAATATATCAAAGGATATATTAGCATATAAATATCATCTATATTAATAATCATTGTCATTATTATTATGATTAAAAAGATTTGAAGAAAGGCAGTGGGTGCAACCTTCTCTCACCACATTTGAACAAATGGAAAACCAAGACTAGAACTGGGCTATGTATGACCTCAAGTAAGTTATTCCATTTCTCCAGGCTCCAGGATCATGCCAGATGATCTCCCAACTTTAGATCTATGATGCTATTATTGTATAAGTCCTCATGAACAAATGACTGAACTCAGGAAGAGATGAGTAGGCTCCTTGGTTATCCCTCTACTGTGCTCCGTAAGCTGACAGAAAACATGACTTTGTGACATTTATCATTCTGTCTTGGAGATCCCACCCATATAAACCATGTTGATCCAAGTTAGTAAAATTTAATCATCACCATGGAAGGGAAATGAAAGCATACTCATCAAGTAGACATAACTTTTTCACCCCTTAACTCAAGACAAAGAAAGAAATGCATTAAAGGTGGGTCTCAGAAATGAATCACTTACTTAGAGAGCTGATTTTGGGTATTGACTTGTGAAGATTTCTAATTCAGCCACACTTTTATATCTTTACTTGAAATCCATTCCCTCAGATGTTTGCCTTTAGGTTCTAGGGAAGTTCCTAAATAGATAATCTTTTTCTATAGACTATGTTTTTAGGGTGTTTTTCCCTATATCTGACCTACAAAGCTGCATCCAATGCACAATCACATATATTCTGTCCCCATTCAACATTCATACTAAACCTGTCCACCTTCAGAGGATATGCCAGAAGTGTATTCAGCTTATTTGTTCAATTTTCATTTTTATTGTGTTTTGAGATCACCCACGAAAAGAACAGAAAAAAATAAAAAAAGTGTTAAAAATAATTTAGGGAAATATTAATGAGACATAAAGAAAAAATGAGTCATCAAAGATATAGGGAAGTAGTGTCAGAGATATGGGAGGAAAATAGTTACAAAATCGAAGGAAGTAGACAAAAAGGGGACTCATCACCAGAAGCAAATCCTGCAAAAAGTGAAGGATGATGGGTAAAAGTAAAGGCCATTGAATTTGGCAGTTTGGATTTCTGCTCTGCCTGGAGCAGGGTTCCCTATGGTGCTATACTTCATTTCCACTGTAACTTTAAAGAGAACTTTTACAATATCTATAATCCTAGAGTTCTTAATGAAGAAGGAGGATAGGTTCAAATGCTATATGAAATCACTTAGGTGGCATCTACTTGTACTTCCAAATATGTACAAATAAGTGAAGCCATCTATACTACAAATCTGAGGAGAACTTGGAAAAAGCTTCTGCTAATGACTTGTGCCATTATTGGTATTCAAAATTCAACTGATGTGTCATTTCACTCACTGTTCTGACAAGTATGATGTTTTAAAATTTGCTGCTGCCAATGGTGTCACGCCTATTGCTGGGAATATTACACTGAATATTTTCAATCCCCAGAGTCAGGCAGTTTTCTGAGAGCTTATCCTCCTGTGAGTTATTGATCCTATCAGCCGTCAGTGGAAGTCATGGGTTTATGTTAGCCTTCCAACTATTGCACTGTGTCACAGACTCTCCTCTTTGATATATTCATATTGCCATTTCATAGAACTATACATTTACTCATTGGACCTGATGTAGTGGATGCTGGTCCATGAAATCCTTGTTATATATATGGTACCAAACTTTGTGAACACCCATGAGAGGTTATGTCTGATTTTGACTTTTAGTGGGGTCCAGAGCAGATTGGTAAGGAATATGTAGTAGCTGAAAAGGCAGGATTCACTGTTTTTCTACCTGTGGTTACACATTGCTCTGAAGGAGTAGAGGGGTCAGGAGGGTCCATCTGATACCTCACTGAAGATGGGAGTATTCAACAGCTACTGAAGACTGATCCACAGTTCCCACTGGGTAGGAGCTATCACAGAATGGTCTTAAGTTTTAGCCCAGATGTACTTAATAATACTGAAATAAATTGAATAATAATAGTTTCTTACCATCATCTTTCTCCCCATCCCCAGGAATTTGGTGACTTCTCAGAAAGAACAGACAAAGATTTACAGAAGTTTTGAGGTTGTGAGGAAATAAACATTCATTAAGTGCCTAATGTGTGCCAAACGCTTCACAAATATTATATCATTTGATAACCCAGGAAGGCAGGTGCTGTTACTATTCCACTTCACAATTGAGGAAAACTGAGGCAGACAGAAGCTAAATGACTTGCCTGGAAGCGTATAGCTTGTAAATGTCTGAGACTGAATTTGAATTAAGTATTCCTGACTCCAGAGTCAATGCTCTATCTATTGCACATGATATGCCTCTTTATAACTCAAGAAAAGTTGAGAAAATTCATAAATATAATAGTAGAATAGAAAAAGAATCAACTACTGAGTGTGGAGGAGGACTGTGTGGACTTTAGAAGAGTAGAAAAAGTTCAAAATGGGTGCTATGGGGCAAGTAAAAGGAAGGTCAGCTTGTAACAGGAGGTTGGAGCCGGACTGCAAAGGACATTAAATGCCAAAGAGAGGACTTGGTATTGTAACCTAGAAGCAATATGAACCTACTGAAACTTCCTGAGGAAGGAAATGATGCCACGGTCAGTTCCTTCAAATGATTCCCAAATGCCATGATTCTCAGTCTTCTTTCCATCTTACTCACTGTCCTCAAACCAACTTAAACTGTTCATGAAACTTGACCACCAGACAATGAATTTGGAGGGTCATGGTAACTGATGAAGCTGTCAAGGTGAGGTGAGGAAGGTTTGCAATCTGCATCAATGGAAGGGAATACCAATGAAATCATAGCTGCCCTAAAATCTAGGCACATCTGCTTAGTCATCATAGTTTGTGCTTATGAACCATAAACCCTTCCTTACAATATAAAAAACGTTAAAGGACCCATTACTTGTCATCAGGCTGTCATCTGATTCAGCAGTTGGAAAACATTGTGGCTTTCAAATTTACCTTTGAATACTGGGGACACACTGTTTGTATAGAAGTCTTAGGCTCTTATTAATACTGATATGAACTAATCTGCTAGATTGTAAGCTGCTTGAGGACAAGGACTGTCTTTTGCTTCTATTTGTATCCTCTACACTTAGCACAGTGCCTGGCACATAGCAGACGTTTAATAAATGTTTATTGATTGATTTGGTACAGGGTGGGGGGGAAACAATCCCTATCTGTGATTTCATTGAAATAGAAAACTGCTTCCATAAATGCTCATCAGCAAATGCTCTGTAACTCATTATCTCAGTTGTCTGAGACACTAAGACATTAAAAGGCCTGTACAGGGTCACACAACCTCTAGGTGGAACTTGAGCCCAACTCTTAGTGAGGCCAAAACTGGCTCTCTCTCTCTCTCTCTCTCTCTCTCTCTTCAGCTCATCATGTTCCTTCTTGGATCTGAGCTGGAAAATGCAAATGTAAATTAAGAAAGTACTTGGAAAATGCTTCTAAAACATTCAGTATTTCATCTTGGAACTGTTCCTCTCTGGACTTTAGGAATTCATGTGTTGTGCTTACTTTCCTCTTATGAGCGCCCTGAGGGAAGTTGTTACTCATCTTCTTGTACCCTCCTCCCTTCTCCCCTCTGGGACTACATCCACACAAACATACCCATTCACACACATATGAGAGCACACACACATATATACACGCACATGCCAGTGCATAGTCTTTCCTTCTAATCCATTTGCTTTGCAGAAGCATCAAGAAACTTCTTTGCAATGTGTGTTTCCTGGCACTTCTGCAACTCATTTCTCCAAAGTTCTGGTTTTATAATCACTGTGGTTACTTTGCAAAATTTCTTTAAAGAACAGAGGCGGGATGCACCACACCTTTAAGCAATCCTAGCACAAGACTGTAAGGGGGCTAAATATATTAACCTCAGAAATGCCAGACTTGTAAGTCATATGGTGAGGGAAGCTGAGTTTATGCCACCTCAAGCTCTTCTACCTGCAGGATCTTACATTGCAGACTTAATGCATCTTTCAACTGCTTTCATCGAGTTGGTACTGAAAGTCAGTATGTCAGCCCTCAAACCCTCTCAGTGCAGCCACACTAAGCTTCATACAGAATGATGAAGACTAGAAAGGAGTTCAGGGAAATGAAGGGATCTCAGAACATACTCCTTAGGCAATCACCTACTTATCCTATGCTTGGTGATGGTCCTATAGATTGAGGTTCAGGATTCATATCAACAAGTCATCCAACAATGCTTGCATTTATCCTGTAGTTTCAGCAGTTCTGATGTGGGCACCAGATGTATATCAAACATGGGCCAAGATGCCATTCTTTCAGTTTTTTCAGCCAACATCTTTTCAATCCCTGGAGGTAAAAACTGCTCAGGTAGGTGTATGTAAGGTGAATTTTAGTGTAAATAAGGTGGATTTTAGTGTATGTAAATTGAATTTTGTTATTATTTCTCAGTGTTGCTTTTCCCAGGATCCATAGCCATAATAATCTCCAGTTCCCAGGTATTAGATATGAGTTCCTACAGTCATGGTTCAAAATATCTCCACTGTGCTTTGCAAAGTTATATAATGGCAAATAATATAAGCATCCGTTGCAGCTGCACAGTGAGATACAGGGATGAGGTGATGTAAGCTTGTGAGGTTATTGCTGGCAATATGCCTTCTTTGCCTATTGGCAGGTGGTCACTAGACTGTGAATGGGGAACCCTTAAGGTTGAATGCACAAATGCTGTGTGTGTCTCAAATGGCCCCCATTGAGGCTTGGGGGGAATCTGTGTTTGCCTCAACTGGCCCCCATTGAAGCTTGAGGGGATTTAGGGGATGCACAAGTTGTGCCTGTCTCGATTGACCCTATTGAGGTCAATTGGAGTAGTTGTCCCCCCTTTTCACCAACCCCTGTGAGAAGAGTGATTAGGAGATGCTGTAGGAGTTATGCTCTTGTTATCAGCAATCCTATTCTGAGAAAACTAGACTAAAATAAAGATTATTAACCTCTTCTTAGTGTCTTTCCTGTCTGACCAAATCAAGAGAGCTAGCAACCCTCAAATGTGCTGTTTATTTGTCTTACAGCAGGGAAGTGTATTCTCTTGTTCTGACCCTAAAAAACTGGCTCCTGGAATGCATTGAGATGGTTTATAAAACCCAACGTCAATGTGCCATGTGAGGGCAGCATAGCTTGAAGTTTCAGGAACTGATTTGAGGCATATATGCATTCATTGAATTAATAGGACTTGGAAAAGGAACTTGTTTTCAGCTTAGTTTGAGAAAAGAGACTAGAGCCAGGGCCATGGGTAACCAGGCAAAACATGTAGGAAGCAGAAGGGTGGGGGAGGGGTACAATGAAAGGTATGTAAAAATTTATTTATATCTTTTATTTTTATATAGCCTATACCTCCTCCTCTATCACTTCCCCTTCTGAGAGCTATGTGTTATTACAAATAAACTTTTAAAAGAAGAAAAAATATTTGGCAAAACCAATCAACACATTAAAAAATAATCTGATGCCATATGCAATATTTCATGCACCTGTGACATCTCAGCTCTGCAAAGAAGTGAGGCAGAGGTATCCTTTCATATCTCTTCTTTGAAGCCAAGCTTGCTCTTTGAAATTTTGGGACAATTGTGTTTGCATTTGTGTTTGTTCTCCTTCCCATTTTCAGTAGAGTCTCTTTTCATTGCCTTATTGTTTGCATGGTTCTGCCAACTTCACTTTAGATCAGTTCATTAAAGATTTTTCATGATTCTCTGTATTTAAACAGTTCATCCTTTCTGACAGTACAATCATATTCTGTTAAATTGATGTGCCACAATTGGTAGTTATTCACTCATGAGACAGTTTTTAATGTTTCTTTTACCTAAATGTAGAAAATTCTGCTTCCCATATATACAGCTATATATTTTACAATCAGTCAAGTTGCTCATTATATGAGAACTCAAAACCTTTGATGAGTTGAAATATATAGGGTCTATGATTTTCAAACCATCCATGGTGCACAAAAGACCTTTGACTGAGTTCTGAAAGAGATCTTACTTTCTCTACCTAGAAAAAGTTTGGTCATCTGACACATTGTATGAGTAGGAAATGCTAGGTAGTACTGAGGATGATGCATGTTTTTCCAGGTGGTCTTGTTCATTTAACAAAAGTTTATGCAGTCCTCACTATGTTCATATAGGTTATGTTGGTCTAGTTATGTATTCCTTACATCAGGTGCTTCATCTCCCATCTCTGTGCTTTTGTACTGACTTGCTCTCAACTAGAATACCCATTCTTACTTAGCACCTTTGGTTTCCTTCAAGGTTTAGCTTAATCTACTTAAATTTCTGAGGAAGATCTTTCTTGGTCTCCTCAACTACCAACTTTCCCCTCAAAGATTACTTTACATCTCTGTCTTAAACACACATATATGTGTACGTGTGTGTATATTTACTTATACATAAATATAAATGTGTGTGTGTATGAACATGCTGTCTTCCCCTTCAGAATATAAGTTCCTTGAGGGTAGAGACTCTTTCATTTTTGTCTTTGTATCTGCAGTCACTTAATGGTTGTGGATTGAGTGGCTGATTGACTATTTGTTCATCCTAGACCCCTGTGTCTCTCTTACACAATTCATTTTCCATGCAACCAAATTGATATTCCTAAAGCACATTTCTGATATTGTCACTTCTCTGCTCAAGGAGTTTCAATGGTTCCTCATGTCCTTTAAGATAAAATACAACTTCCTCTATGTGACATTTAATGCTCTTCACAATCTGACTATAACAGATCATTCCAGATTGCACAGTAATCCACTTTACACATCCTACAATCCCCTCAAATTGACTTACTTTCTGGTCTCCAGGCACTGCATTCCATCATCTGCCTTGATGCCTTACATGGGCCACCTCCAAAAGACCTTTCTGATTCCTTATTTATTACTGCCCTCCTCCAAATTACTGTGTGTATACATTGATGTTTCTGCTTTACATGTTTTGTTTTATGTATCCATTGTGAGCATGTCATTTTCCACTAGCAAAATGTAATCTCCATGATATCAGAGACTGTGCAATGCATATACATAGTAATTGCTTAGTAAGCTGTATTTATTAAAAATTAAATTTATTAAATATTAAAAATTAATTGTAGGCATTTTGAAAACTTTACAGTATAATATTCATATATAACAAATTTAAGAACTCTATGTAGTCTTGGTATATAGCTGGGGCTATGTCCTAGATGGTAATAATATCCATTCTTACCCTTTTCTACTTGATTCTAGCTCATTTCCCTATAAATTCTCCACCTAGATTCTAAGGCAATGAAAGAGTATATTCTGATATTTACTAATAATAGAATTATACGACCTCTCTAATTAATTAATTACATAAGTACATACCCCAGTTTAGAAATTAAACTTTTGCCCATACTTTCTCTCTCTGTCTCTCTCCTTTTCTCCATCTCCTTCAATTTCAAACTCCAGTCTCACAGGCTTAAAACACATCAGTGTCACTAGTTATATGAATTATTTACCAAATACCTAACAATACAAAGTTATATTTTCTAAACTATTTCAATAGTGTATTTGCTGTAAAAAAGATCACAGCTATTCATAAACTGCAATTGATTACTCTTTTACAGACAGTGGAACCACAGCTCCATCATTTAGCTTTCTTAGAATGTCAATGAAAGTCTCTTCTCAGGATATCTTTTCCACATAATAAAAGTTAAACCTAATTCTCTCAAAATGTCATTTTAGACTTTCTCTATGACAATTGTCACTTTATCTCTCATGAAAGAACTTCTCTTAGTTTTTTTTCTTCCAGACTCTAAGTTACAACAGTAAACTCTCCTTTAATGACACTTAAATTTCCTATTCTCAAGACTCCATTCCTTCTTTTTAAAAAATACAATAATATGCCTAGTTTTTGCGAGTTAAACTATTCAACCAGAATGATACCTCAGCTATCACTGGCAGAAAAAGGAAGGGTCAGAGAACCATAGATTTAGGAATGAAAGGAAATTCTGAGAAAGCCTTGAGAAGGCCCAAATGATCTCACTTAGGTCACACAGGTATAAAGGGACAGGACTGGGATTTGAATCCAGGTACTTAGACTTCAAATACAATATTTTTCTCTCTCTACCATGAGTCCTTGCTTAGTAATAATGTGTGAATAAATTACGGACATTTAAAAACACCCCCTCCCCATCCCATTTTATACATCAGGAAATATAAAAGCCTTGCCTAGTCACACAGTTGATACTAGAGGCCATACATAAATCTAGATCTCCCAACTACAAGTTCAGTCGTAGGTTCCAACTGGGCTTGAATCACTTTCAAGCACAGAGTTCTAGACAAGCTTCAGTTTCTCTTTTAACATGAACGTGCCAATAGCCTGCTGGCTGCCGTGATCGCAGACCTCCTGATTTTCAGGTTTCCCTGCTGTATTCACCAGGCAGTGGCATTATCTGAAGCTCTCCATTTGCCCTCTAGTGGTAACTCTCCTATATAAAACTATTTTATGTTCCAACTTGTTTTCTTCAGCTGAGGCTCCAGTCAAATTAAATTAAATTTGTTCCTGAAATAGAGTCCCTAGCTTTCCCTGCTTAGTTTTCTTCTTAAAAACAGCTATAATTTTGGTGTTAAGGAACTTGTAAAAAAAAAAAGCCTGACATGGTGCAATCCTGTGTTCTTTTATAATGATATTTCATTGCTAGTAAAATGTAGAAAATTTGGATGAAAACTAATTTTGAACATTCCAGCCCCACCTCGACTATCAAAGGCAGAGGAGCCTGGTGAAGCTTTTATAGAGCAAAACAGGCCCCTCTTTTCTCTGCTTTTCTCTCCTTCCTACAAAGACTTTTTGCCTTCTGTCATTCACCCACCCCATGCCTCAATCGCTTCCTGACTGTGTCTATGGGTGCCTTCTCCCCGTGATGAGTTCTTACAAAAACTTCCATCTTGAAGAAAGGCTCAAAACAGCCATCTCTCATTCTCCAGGTTTGGTCACTATTCTTTCCTTGTGGGTAACTTTCTTTCCCCTCTCACTTCTCAATTCCCTTTTTGTTTTGTCTTTTCCCGTTAGAATTTAGGCTCTTTAAAGGAAGGAATTATCTTTCTTTTTGCTTGTATTAGTTTTTCTCAGCATGTAGCACAGTCTCTGGCACACAGCAAGCATTTAATAAATGTTTATTGACTGAGTGATGGCTTCACAAACTTCATGACTTACCATTTTCATCATCTAGGAAAGAAAGAAAGGAAGGAAGGAAGGAAGGAAGAAAGAAAGAGAGAAACAAACAAAGAAAAAAGAAAGAGAAAGAAAGAAAAAGAAAGGAAGAAAGAAAGAAAGAAAGAAAAAGGAAGGAAGGAAGAAAGAAGTGGGAAAGAAAGAAGTAGGAAAGAAGGAAGGTAAGAAAGGAGAGAAATAGAGAGAGAGATAAAAGAAAGAAGAGGGAGGAAGGAAATAAGCATTTATTATATATATATAATAAATTATATATTATATAATATTATATATTATATATAAGCACTTACTGTGTGTCAAGCACTTTGCAAATATCTGCTTGATCCTCACAATAACCCTGGGAGGTGGGTGCTATAATTATCCTCATTTTATAATTGAGGAAACTGAGGCAAACAGAGGCTGAGTGATTTTAAGTGTCCACGGTCACCCACTATGCCACTTAGTGGATGAAAGAAAAGAAGAAAGGAAAGGAGGGAGGAAGGAAGAAGAAAGAAGGAAGGAGAGCATATGAAAGAGAAATTAATTTTATTGCATGTAGCCATATAAGAGGAAATAAACCTCTATCGCCAATCGGATGTATGGCCCTGCGCGCGTCATTTAACTTTTTCAGGCCTCAGTTTTCTCACCTGTAAAATAAGACTGGTATCTTACTTCAGAGACTCCTTCCAGCTCCAGCATTTTAAGTGCTTATGTAAAAAGGACCAAGTGAATTAATTTCATGAGATTCCTCTCAACCCAGCAAGGCAACGCTGCCCATAATTTCCTTGACCAAGTCAATAGACTGTCATGGTACAGAGAACAGGCTCATTTTTGGATGACCATACTTCAATCCTCTGTGGATCTGTGAACTTATCTGCGTAGTTAATCTCTCGCCTTATACGGCGACGATTCATTCATACTTTTGTAGTTCATAAAAAGCTTTCTTCAGTACCTCACTATAATAACATAATAATACCTACTCATGTAACACTTTATATATACTTTCACACTGGAGTCTCACGAAATGAGGACCATACTACAGACATCACAACCTTCCATTTAAAGATAAGGAAACTAAGGCAGAAAGGAGTTAAAAGACTTACCCTTGGTCACACAGCTAACAAGGTCAAAATCAGGATTTGAACTCAGATCTTCTTGATTCCATGATCATCCATCTTTCCATTCCACCATGCTTCCTCACTTATTAATCCTGGCATGAAGATAACTAGATTTTTGAAGACTGTCACTGAGAGAGAAGCTCTAATAGGTCTTACCAAGTTAGGAAGTCTTCATATATGATGATCCTATAATTCAATATGTGTAGAAGACAAAATATAGCACCAAAGTAATCAGAGTTTGTTACTGAACAATATTTATGATAAAGGAATTTAGCTAAGCATATAGAATAATAATGATTGTCATGATGGCTAGCATTTATATTGAATTACAAGGTTCGCAAAGCACTTTATTCTCATTTTGTCCTCACAAAATCCTGGGAGGAAAGTACTTTTATAATTCTCATTTAACAGATGAGGAAACAGAGTCAGACAGAGGTCAAGTGACTTGCCCAAGGTCACATGGCTAGGAAGTGCCTGAGGTCAGATTCGAACTCATGACTCCAGATCCAGTACTCTAATCTTGCCTCTTTAATTTCTTTTTTTTTTCTGCTTCAAATGTTTTGCAACTAATCTACAGAGAATCTTACAATCTATAGGAAATATTTAAACTATTTGAACCCTAAATTAGGTTTTCTTTTCCCTAACATATGACTTTGATCGCCTTCTTTATATCTGTGGAAAAGACCTATCTCAGCCTTGGGGCTTTGTTATGTGAGGGTAGTGGCCATGACTATAAAGCTGTCAATCTGTCCTTATCAGAGAGAGGTTCTATCCACCTAGTAGAGTAGAAGTTAGGTGGCCTGACTAGCTCTGAAGGGATGAGCTCAAAAGACAGAAAAGAATAATTCCCAGAAGAAATCCAAGACCAGCAAAAGAAATCTCCCTAAGCCAAGGCCAGGAGGGAGCAATAAAACCCAGTAGAGCACCACTCGCAGAAAAGATACTGTATCCAACGAGGAATAGGCCTGATTAGAGTGACACTATGTCATCACCAGAAGACATCAGGGATCCTGCAATGTCAGAGAGGTGAACTCCTAGTGTCCCACACTTCCCCTAAGTGTCACTCCCTCATGCATGCTCATTCTCCCCACTGATGCTGTGTATGTTTGTAGAACCATGTCCTCAATGTTTACAAGGAGATTGTTCAACTGTAAACCATTTTATTATGTGATTTCACTAAATGGTTTTTCTTTGAACCAGCTGTGTTCTTTGGTTGATAAAAGAAAAAGCAAACAGATTAGCAGAGATTTGTAAGCTATTATTTTAAGTGGATGTAAACCCACAAAGGACCTTGAGCCCAGGGTAGTTATTCTAAGGCTCCTGAATATGAGAGGGGAGTGACCCAAATATTACATGTGTTTCTCTCATCCAAGGACTAGATTGTCTAAGTTGAAAAATCTAGGTCATGATTTGTGTTTGTCATAGTAACCTTCACAGAATTTGAGCATGGAAATCTACAAATATTTTTAATAATATTTCAGTCTCTAAATAGATTTAGAGCTGCTTGGGGCTTCAGAAATCATCAAATTCAAATAGATTATTTTATAAATGAGGAAACTAAGGAAAGAGAAGTAGTTTTTCCAAGGTCATTAACTAAAAAGTATAGAGGCAGGGTTCAAACTCAGGTTGGCTGACTCAAAATCCAGTGCTTTTTTGACTATGTACATAGATACTGGACTGGACCATCAGTATAGGGAACTCTTAGGTGAGGGCACTCCCTCTACCATGCAGGTGGGCACCTTCTCTACAATTTATAGGCTTATAGAGCACTGAGAAATTAGGCTACAAATTCTCAATGGACAGTCAAATGTGTTCTATACAACACACCAGAATAGCTCCCTCATTTCTTTCTATACCCCTATGATTATACCTCATCAGCTATGTAATCATATGATTAAGATATTACAAATGTTTGTGTTCTTATAGCATAGATTGCAAACTGTTTGAAAACCATGATCGCTAGGCATGTGCATTAGCAGCCATCTTAAAACCATTATGGACTGTCTCAAATGTTCTGAAGAAATAAATCTCATATTGCTTCTCATCACAATGTTAAGGCTGTTTCCAGTTTTAAACTTATCCTTTACTTATGTTACTTCTATCTGGTGTATTTTCAAGTGAACTGATTGGTCAGTCATTCAACAGAATTTCTGTGAGATGGTAGCTGGTGTGCCAGGAGAGTATAGAGGAGAATAAAGACATGGCTTCCTTGCAAAAGTTAACTTACATATAAATATTGTTAAAAGAAAAAAAAGAAGCAATACATACAATTGAATTTTAAGTACATTTACCATTTAATACAGTGATCATTAGTCAGTAGAAAAATAAATCTTTTATATTTTAACTGGCTGTTTGTTTTCACCAATTGGTTAAAAATAAATTTCCATCTCTCAGTGAGAGACCTTGCAAAATTCTTCTACCATTTTGCAACACATAATTGTATGCATGAACTTTTCCCTCAATTCTTATTTTAAATGAAAATATAGAAATAAACTCAATGAGGAACTAGATTAAAGACTGGTGCTGGGATAAATGTTACAAACTTTTATTCAAATAAAAAAGGCAGCTATCAAAATTAAGTTTACATATGATTATTACATTATGACAAATATCTTCTAAAGTGTAAATTATTTCATCAAATTATTTATATTAAAAAATCTGTAAAATAAATTTAATATGATTTATTGCAGATAATAGTAAACATATGAGTTTTTATTGGATTGCTTCTTTTAATTCTTGCAGATGTCTCACATAAAATATTCATATTTTATATTAGAGTTTTCATTATGAGGATAATAAAATTTTATTTAATTTTTAATTTAAATTTAATTTTATTTTATTTATTAAAATTTTAAATTTTATCATAATTACATTATGTAAGCTTAATCTGGAGTTTGGGGGAACAAAAATTATTATCATAATTATTTTAAGGAAATAACAAAAAAATCTAAAATAGTATATTAAATTACCCTGGGAGATCATAACTCAGTTTTTAGTGAAAAGAATTCACAGAAGAAAAAATATTGGGAACCACCATACTATAGCATGCTACCTCTCCACTTGTATATATTTATGACTGATTTGTTGGGAGATAAAAGGTTGAAGAATGAGTAGGGGACTGTAAAAATTATATTGTATTTACTTGTAAGAATGTTTATATACCTATTTTACTTGTAATCTCTTCAGAAGTCTTTATAGACTAGAACTAGAAGCAGTGATTGGCAGGGAAACTGATTTTTACCTTGAAGGAAAGAAAAAAGTCCCAATGATTAAAGCTATCCCAAAATGGAATAGGTCACCTCCAGCATGAATAGGTTCTTCCTCCCTCAAGGTCTTCAAGAGAGTGTTGGCATACCATTTCCGAGGATGTGGTAGAAGAAATTTGAGTTCAGCATTGAATTTGACATAAAGTTAAATAAACTCATAAACTAATCAGCGTTGTGCTAAACACTGGGGTGGTGGTGTTTTGTCTTTCATTGTCAAAGAGGACCAATGACAGCACAGATGATGTCTTAACCCCTGGGTGTGCTGGATTTAAGTGAGGCAGAGGTGCACAAAGTCATCAACCTCACTCTTGCAGGGTGATCAAAGTCCAAAAGTCAAGACAACTGGCAATGACCTTGGAATTTTTGATGTCTGACCAAGTTCTGAGAATTCCCAGTGCCTACATCAGTCATTTTCAAGGTGACTGGAACAAATTGTTCTCCTCCACCCATTCCACCAGGGAAGTCTTCATGTGCTTGGGGTAGACACCCCCAATAACTCACCAATGGGGTTTAGCTCATCTGCCAAGATGATTTACCAGGGTGTGGCCACTGCATATGCTATAGTTCCTTGGAGCCACAGGTGAGAGTTGAATGCCAGGTAGACACCAAAGGTAGAGAAGCAGCCTGAAAAAAGGCTGGGCAAACCCTCACAATAGAGGTGTTAGTCCTCCTTGAGTACCCCATGTACCCCAAACCACTAAGGACACAAAGAAAGGCAAAAACAGTCTCTGGCCACAGGGAGCATTCACTCTAATGAGGGAGACAATGTAAATAACTAGGTATATGCAACATACCCAGATACATATGTGTGTGTGTGTGTGTGTGTATGTGTGTGTGTATACAAGATAGATAAACAGAAGGTTATCTGAGACGTGGAAGTATTTGCATCTGGGGAAACTGGGAAAAACTTCTTACAGAAGGTATGATTTGAGTCATTTTCTGAAGTCAGAGAAACCAAGGGTAAAGATGACAGGATAAGCACTCCAGGCCTTGGGGACAAGCAAAGATGGAGTGTTGCATTTGAGAACCTATGAGTACTCTAATGTGGCTGGATTATAATAGAAGGCATAGAAGGGAGCAAAGAATAGGAAGGTGGGAAAGGTAGGAAAGAGTCAAGCTATGAAGATCTCAAATATCAAGCAGAGGAGTTCATTATTTAATTATTTGTTATTTAATGACAGAGCAAATGGAGCTCCATTAGAGCTCAATGGGCAGGGGGGGACATGATCAGATCTATACTCTGAAAAAATCATATGAGCAGCTAAGTGGAAGATGGACTGGTGTGGAGAGAGACTGAAGGGAGGCATTCCCCTCTAAACAATTTTAAAATGACACCTCAAATAAAATTTTGAAGTGGCAGAGTCCACAAAAAATTCAGGGTGAGACCTTTTCTAGCCCAAGACAACTTAAGATGTCAACAGGAGAGGTCTATGACGCCTGGTGGAAGACAGCTTGTGCTATCAGTGTGGACCACAAGAGAATCAGTAGCAACAGATTTGGAAGCTCTGAGCCCAGAGAGGGGAAGGAGGTGGGACAATTGATCAGAAAGAAATCATAGTGGACACTTTGCTGGCACTAGTTACAGCTGATGCTGACTGCCAACTCTTTCTCTGTGTACAGTTGTGGGTCACAATTCCAGGGTGGAGAAGAGAATTGATTGCTGTTCACAAGGGAGCAGGGCTTTCATCCTAGTTCCAAGTCAAAGAGAGTGCTAGCACTTGTAGTTGCAATGGATCAGGAGCTCTTCCTGCGTAAAGACAAGGGTACAGATCAGGACAGCAGTGACCACACCTTTCACTGGATCAGACCACTTTGGAAGCACTGAAAACTTGCAAATCAAAGACTAGCATCATGAAATCATTGGCACAATATTGTCCCATCCTTATGATATCAGAACCCATTTGTAATATAAAGTTCAAGGGTAAGAAATATGTTGGAAAAATGAGAAAATAGCATAAAAAATTGACCATAAAAAGCTACAGTGACAGGGAAGACCAAAACACAAACTCAGAAGATGACAATATAAAAAAAAATCTACAAGAAAAGCCTCAAAGAAAAAAATGTGTATTGGACACAAGCCTTACAAGAATTCCTGGAAGAGTTAAAAAGAGATGACTGATACAGGGAGAATTGGAAAAGAAATGAAAGCAAAGGAAGAAAATTATAAAAAGAAAATTGAGTTTGATAAAAGAGGCACAAAATATACTGGGGGAAAATACCTAAAAGAAACAGAATTGGCCTAATGGTAAAAGAGGCAAAAAAATTCACCAAAGAAAATAGTTCTTTAAAAACTCTAAGTAGAAGCCAATGACTCAATGATATTTTAAGAAACAATAAAATGAAAATGTGAAAATCTGATTGGAAAAAATGACTGATTTGAAAAATAGATTGAGGAGATAAACTTAAGAATTATTGAACCGTATGTATGTATGTGTATATTATATATGTGTAGGTATATATATATGTATGCGGGTGTATGCATGTGTATACACATGTATATATATGTATCTACATATGTATACATATACATATGTATACATAGACAGAGGGCATGGGGTGAGCTGAATATAAAGGGAGAATACCTAAAAAAATAAAATTTACTACTGAATGGAATGTACTAGGAGTAAGAGAAAGGGAGAGATAGAATGTAGCAAATCATCTCACATAAATGAAGGAAGAGCTTTTACAATAGAGGGAAATAGGGGGGAGATGAAGGAAAATAAGTGAGCCTTATTCTCATGGGATTTGGCTTAAGGAGGAATAATACACACTCAATTGGATATGGAAATCTATTTTACCCTGCAGGAAGGCAGGGGGCAGTAGGAAGGGGATAGGAGAGGGAAGATAATAGAAGGGACAGCAAACTGGAGAAAGGGATAATCAGAAGCAAACACTCTTGTTGGAGGACAGGTCAAGGGAGACAATAGAATAAAAGGAGGGTAGGATAAGACAGAGGGAAATGTGACATTTACAACATAACTATTATGGAAGCGCTTTGCATTGTTACACCTGTATGACCTATACTGAATTGCTTGCTTTCTCAGTGAGGGTAGGTGGGGAGGGAGGGAGAGAATATGGAACTCAAAACTTTAATAATGAATGTTAAAAAATTGTTTTAGCATGCAACTGGAAATTAAGTTATACAGACAATGGAGTATGGAAATCTATTTTGCCTTACAGGAAAATAGAGGGGAAGGGGAATGGAAGAAGGGTGGGTAATAGAAGGGAGGACAGACTGGAGGAAGGGGTGGATGGGGTGCATACTGGTGGGAAAAAATTTTGAATTCAAATTCTTTTGTAAGTGAACATTGAGAACTGAAAAATAAATAAATTATTTTAAATAATTTTTTATTTATTATTATATAAAATTGTTATTTTAAATAATAAAATAAATTATTTTAAATAATAAAATAAATTATTTTAAATAATTTTAAATTATAAAATAAATTATTTTAAATAATTTTAAATAATAAATTATTAAAAAAAGAATTATTGAACTACCTGAAAACCATGATTAAAAAAAACCCAACGTTTTATTTCAAGAAAGTATAAAGGAAAACTGTCCTGATATCTTGCATACAGAAGGTAAAATAAAAGTTAAAAGAATCTACCCACCACCTCTTAAAAGAGATCCCAAAATGAAAATTCCTGGAAATACTATAGCCAAATTCCAGAGCTCCCAGGTCAAGGAGGAAATATTACCAGTAGCCAGAAAGAAATAATTCAGATATCGTGGAGCCACAAGATTTAGCAGCTTCCATGTTAAAGGGATGAAGGGCTTAGAACAAGATGTTTCAGGCAGCAAAAGAGCTTGAATTACAACCAAGAATTACTTACTTTGCAAAACTGAGTATAATCTTTCAAAGGGGAAAATGGAAATTTCATGAAATAGAGGACTTTTAAGCATTTCTGATGAAAAGAACATAGATGAATAGAAAATCTGGCATTCAAATACAAGGTAAACAGGAAAGAGAATTCGTAAGTAATTCAAAAAGCTAAATTGTTTACATTATCCTATGGGAAGATGATACATGTAATTCCTAAGAAATTTATCATTTTTAAAGCAGTTAGGAGGAGATGTTATAGACAGAGAGCATTGGTATGGGTCAATTGTGCTGGAATGACCTCAAAAAAAATGAAGAGGTGAGAAAGAGGGACAGGGAGAAGAGGAAAGGAGAAATAGAATGGGGATATTTCCCCAAATAAAACAGGCACACAAGGAAGAATATTTAAAGTGGAGGGGAAAACAGTAGGCAATGTTTGAATCTTACTGCCATCAGAATTAGTTCAAATATAGTAGAATAAAAATGCACACTCTTTTGGGTATTGAAATCTATTTTACTCATTAGGGAAATAAGAAGGAAAAGGGATAAGTGAAAAGTAGAGGATTAAAAAAAGGAGAATGGATTAAGGGAGAGAGTAGCCAGAAGCAAAACAGACTTTTGAGGAGGGGCAGGATAAAAAGAAATAGAAGGATAAAGAGAAGAAAATGGGATGGAAGGAAATGTATAATTAGGTAGCAAAACTGATTTGAATGGGATGAGCTAACCCATAAAATAGAAGTGGATAGTAGAATGGATTAGAAAATATATTAGAAACTAATAAATAATATGTTGTTTACAAGATATACCTTTGAAATAGAAAGACATATTCTGAGTTAAAATGAGGGACTGGAGCAGAATCTATTAAACTTCAGCTAAAGTGAAAAAAGGCAGGGAGTAGCAATCATGATCTCACACAAAGCAAAAGCAAAAATAGACCTAATTATAAAAAATAATCAGAGAAAAGTACATTTTGCTAAAAGGTACCATAAACTATGAAGCAATTTTAAAAACTATAGCAAATTTCTCTGATAAAGGCCTTATTTTTCAAATATGTAGGGAAATGAGTCAAATTTATAAAAATAAGACCCATTCCCTACTTGGTAAATGGTCAAAGGACACAAACAGGCAGTTTTCAGAAGAAGAAATAAAAGCTATTTATAGCCATATTTTAAAATGCTCTAAATCACTAATGGTTAGAGAAATGTAAATTAAAACATCTGTGAGAAACGACCTTATACCTATCAGAAATGGCAAATGTTGGAGAAACTGAGGGAAAATAAGTACACTATGAAGTATTGGTGATGTTGTGAAATAGTCGAACCATTCTGCAGAACAATTTGGAACTATGCCCAAAAGGCTATAAAACTGTATATACCCTTTGAACCACTACTAGGTCTGTACCCCAAAGAAATCAAAGAAAAAAATTCTCTCTCTCTGTCTCTCTCTCTCCCCACCCCCAACTATCTATTCCTTTTGATATAGGCGATGTCTTTTGATTTTTATGATACCTGAAAGCTTTTATGATTCCCTGAAAGCTATTTATGGGCCAAAAATCTATGGTGCATCACAACTACTCAGTGCTGATGGAGCCACATTGATTAGTGATAAGGATATGATCCTAGAGAGATGGGCTGAACACTTCCATAGTGTTCTCAACACGCCATCATCGATCAATGCTGAGGCCATTGACCATTTACCTCAGGTTGAAGTCAATCCCTCCTTAGCTGAACTTCCAACTGAAGAAGAGGTTATGAGGGCCATTAGGCTCCTTTCGTGTGGCAAAGCACCTGGTGCTGATTCGATTCCAGCTGAAATTTACAAGGTAGGGGGACCATTGTTCATATAAAAGCTGACTGAAATTTTCCAGGTTATATGGCAAGAGGAGGTTATCCCCCAGGAGTTCAAGGATGCCTCCATTGTCCATCTCTATAAAGGTAAAGGGAATAGATTGTCCTGCGACAATCACAGAGGGCTCTCACTCTTAGTCACTGCTGGCAAAATTCTTGCTAGAGTCTTCCTTAGTAGGCTGATCCTCACCTATACCTGAGAGCCAGTGTGGCTTCAGAAAGGGCAGAGGAACAGTTGACAACTGCCCAACAACCCCAGGAGAAATACCAGGAGCAGAACAGAGATCTGTGGATCTGACCAAGGCCTTTGACACTGTTAGTCATGAGGGCTTATGGAAAATTATGTCAAAATTTGGTTGCCCGGAGAAGTTCATCAATATTGTACGTCAATTTCATGATGGCATGTTTGCCCTGGTTCTGGATAATGGACAAAGCTCTTGTGCTTTCTCAGTCATGAATGGCGTGAAACAGGGCTGTGTGCTTGCTCCCATGCCTTTCAACATGATGTTTTCAGTCATGTTGACAAATGCTTTCAATGAGAATGAACACAGCATCAAGATCAACTATTGGACTGATGGTAAGTTCTTCAGTTTGAAAAGATTACAAGCCAAGACCAAAGTGGAGGGAATGTTGGTGCATGATTTTCTGTTTGCAGATGATTGTTCGCTCAGTGTAGCTTCTGAAACTGAGATGCAGCAAAGTATGTATCAATTCTCTGCTGCCTGTGCTAATTTTGGCCTAATAATTAACACCAAAAAACACAGGTGCCCCATCAGCCACCACCACATTATCCATACATGGAACCATTGGTTTCAACAAATGGAGAAGTTTTGAATGCTGTGGCAAGTTCATTTACCTTGGAAGTGTACTTTCCAGGGATGTTCACATTGACAATGAGGTTGAGGCACGCACTGCCAGAGCTAGCTCAGTGTTTGGGAGGCTCCAAAGAAAGGTTTGGGAGAGAAAAGGTATTAGAACGACTACCAAACTGAAGGTCTACAGAGCCATTGTGCTGACCTCATTGTTATATGCTTGTGAAACATGGTCAGTCTACCAGCGCCAGTGCCAGGAATCTGAATCGCTTCTATTTAAACTGTGTTAGGAAGATTCTGAGGATCACCTGGCATGATAAGGTACCAGACACTGAAGTCCTTGCTGGAGCTGAACTGCCAAGTATTCAAACTATGCTTCAGACAGTGAAATGGGCTGGCCACATTGTTTGAATGCAAAATGTACACTTGCCAAAAAGACCATTTTATGGAGAACTTTCATGGGCCAGGCGATCACATGGTGGCCAGAAGAAACGATACAAGGACACTCTCAAGAACTTTGGATTTGACTGTGCAACATGGGAGACACTGGCACAGGACCACTCAGCATGGTGTGCTCACATAAGAAAAGGTGCTGTGCTCTTTGAGCAAAGCAGAATTGAAACAGCAGAAAGGAAACATAGGATGCGCAAATTTGGGATATTCACCCCAAATATTCAAAAGGACTATCTGTGCCCAACCTGTGGGAGAGCATTCCAAGCTCAAATTGGTCTGATCAGTCACAGTTGGACACACTGAAATTTCACTTTATCATGGTGATGTCATTTTGATCATCTTTGAAGACAAAGGACAACAACCAATGATATATATGAAAATATTTATAACAGACTTTTTATGATGGAAAACAATTGGAAATTAAGAGGATGCTCATCGATTGAGGAATGACTGAGGAAAGTGTGGCATATGATTGTGATGGAGCAATATTGTGCAATAAGAAACGTCAAGTGGAATGGTTTTGGAAAAACATGAGAAGACCTCTATGAGCTGATGTAAAGTGGAGTCAGCAGAACCAGGAGACCATTGCACACTGTAACAGCAGTAACAATGATACAATGATACAATGTAACAATCAACTATGAAAGACTTAACCACTCTGACCAATGCAATGATCCAAGACAACTCCAAAGGATTCATGATGAAAAAATGCTATCTTCATCCAGAGAGAGAATTGATGAACTCCAAATGCAAATGGAAGTATAATTTTCTCACTTTATTTTTCTTGTCTTTTTAATGATACAACTAATATGGAAATATATTTTGCATGATTTCACAGGTATATTTCATATCATATTGTTTGCCTTCTTAGTGGTTGGGGGAGGACTTGAGAAGGAGGGAGAGAATTTGGAACTCAATATTAATTTTTTAAATGTGAAAAGTAAACAAATGATATATTTAAAAGAGAAAGACAGAGATACAGAGAGAAACAGATACTAAAGTTACAGAGACCAGTTAGAATCTTACTGTAGTAGTTTATTCAGAGATGATGTAGGCCTAGACTAAGGGTCCTTTGTTGCCGAAGAAGACCATGCCATCAGAGAAGTGATGACATGACATTGTACTTGACTTTGTTTTGAGTGAGGAAGGGCTGTGCAGGTCACCAGTCTCACTTCTCCTCCACAGCCATCTGAATCCAGTGACCAGATATTCATCAGGATGACTGGAGATGACCCAGGATGAGGCAATTGGGGTTAAGTGACTTGCCCAAGGTCACACAGTTAGTGAATGTCAAGTGACTGAGGTGAGATTTGAACTCAGGTCCTCCTGACTCCTGCACTGGTGCTCTATCCACTGTACCACCTTACCACCTAGCTGCCCAAGGCCTAGGTTAAGACTGTGGCTGTGTAAGTAGAGGGGAGGTATCCAAGATATGTTGCAGTGGTAAAGGCAATATTTGGCAACAGATTAGATATGTGGGGTGACTAAGATTAAGGAGTCAGGGATGACATCAAGGTTGTAAATTTCAGTATCTTAGAAGATAGTGATATCCTTGACTACACTGACAGAAAAGACCAAGACACAAACTCAGAAGAAGACAACCATGTGAAAACAGCTGTAAGCAAAGAATAGAAGAAAAAAGTGCTAATTGGAAACAAGCCCAAAAAGAATCCCTGGAAAGAACGGTGAAGGTAGGATGACATAATCAGACCTGTATTTTAGAAAAACTTCTTTAGTGACTGAATGGATGTTTATTATTTAACTTATTGTTATTTGGTTAGATACATCTACCTGGCTCAATAGTCAGGTTTATCAAATTCAGGGTAATTAACAGGAATTAAAAGAACTCATTAAAAGGAATTAAAAGAACGGTGTTAAGACCAGAGTTCCCAAGTACCAAGTAGTTATTTTGTTAAATACAATAGGGAAAGTGGCCCAGCTAGGGGAAATAACTTGGTCTGCATTATGCAGCTAGGACTAGAAATTACATTCCCTGACTCTCAACCTACTGTCCTTCCTTATCTATTTCTCTGCTAGCTAGTCAGATTGTTATATGTATTTCTAGCTTATCCTTGCATATACTTGTGTTAACTCTAAGGAAGCTGACATTTCATTATCACATAAAGGCATTCATCTTGCCTAGTGCAACAGGATTTGATTTGAAGTTATTTGCAGTAGTAACTTTTAGAATTGGCCAAACTTGAGTTTTCATCATTATTCTGACTGTAATAAGATTCTTTCCAATCCTTATAAGTTATTGTGCTCATAACAGCATGTTTTATTGATATATGCATTTGTCATGTTTGTAATATGAATACTATTGTCCAAGGGCGGATAACAAGATCTTTATCCAGGACTTCTCATCCTGTGCTGTTCTTGGTTAACAATTTTCCGTAAATCCTCCACAGTGTACAATAACAAGAAAGCAATAGTCCTGTTGTAGTCTGTCTTGGGCAGAGCATATCTGTAGTTGTGTGTTCAGTTCCAGATGTCATAGTTAAGGAAGGCTGTTAATAAATTAGAGAGTAGTCAAAGGACAACCAAGATCAGGAAGTACCTTGAGTTGATGCCCTGTGATGTTTATTACAGGAATGTTCTCTTGTTCTGTTCATTTCTCAGCTAATCTACCTACCCACTCCATTGTGTGACTCTGATTGTTTTCTCAAAGATTACCAAGTATCTCATCTATAATTCAATAGCTCAGGAGGACATCAAGATGTTGGAGTAGAAAGAAGCATTGCAACTCAACTCCCCCACAACTACTCCAGTAAGAGCTAAGACTACAGGAACAAGTAGTGATTGGGAAATTGAAGGAGAAACTATTCCAACAAACCACAATTCCAGAGGGTGAATGATGGAGCATGCTATCCAACTCCTGATAGAAATGGTGATGGATTCATGGTGAAGGATGAGACCCATTTTGGACATGGTCAACACATAAGTTTGTTTTGTTTGACTGTACACATTTGATACAAAGGCTCTATTTTGGTTTTGGATTTTTTTTCTTCAATAGTGGGTATAATGGAGATAAAAATCAATTTTTATTAATTGAAAAAAACATTTAGTTTAAAAAACTCAACGATCCTCCATTGACCCTTAACCTTGACCTCTTTTGACAGTTGACATTATTGATACTTCTTACTTTTCATTAGTCTGTCCTTCCTGGCTTTTCATGACACTGCTCTCCCAGTTCTTTTCCTGTCTGACCAGTCATTCCAGTCTCTTTGCTGGATAATCATCCATGATTTTCCCGCATACCAGAGTATGTATACTAAGGTTCAGTACTAGGTTTTCTCTCTACGCTCTCTGTAAACTCATCAGTTTCCTTGGGTTCAATTATCATGTCTATGCAGACAATATCCAAACTATATATCCAATTCTTATCTCTCTCCTTAGTTCAATTCCAAATCATCAACTATTTGGCTTTGTCTGGATGCTCCATAGCCATCTTAAACTTAATATACCCAAAAGGGAACTCATTAAAGTCACCTCTATACTTGCTTCTTTTCCTGCCTTCCCTATTTTTGTTCACTATCCTTCCTGTTAGTCAGTTTTGCAAGATAATATAGGATAAAATGCAAATTTCTCATTTGACATATGAAATCTTTAGGGTTATAACCTCTCTCTGTCTAGACTAATTTCACATTATTTTTCCTCATCCGCATTAGTGGATGTCAAACAAAACAAATTTATGTGTTGACCATGTCCAAAATGGGTCTCATCCTTCACCATGAATCCATCACCATTTCTATCAGGAGCTGGATAGCATGCTTCATCATTCACCCTCTGGAATTGTGGTTGGTTGGAATAGTTTCTCCTTCAATTTCCCAATCACTACTTGTTCCTGTAGTCTTAGCTCTTACTGGAGTAGTTGTGGGGGAGTTGAGTTGCAATGCTTCTTTCTACTCCAACTTCTTGATGTCCATCCAGTCCTCTAGACAGAGAGAGGTTATAACCCTAAAGATTTCATATGTCAAATGAGAATTATAGATGAGACACTTGGTAATCTTTGAGAAAACAATCAGAGTCACACAATGGAGTGGGTAGTAGATTAGCTGAGAAGTGAACAGAACAGGAGAACATTCCTGTAATAAACATCACAGGGCATCAACTCAAGGTACTTCCTGATCTTGGTTGTCCTTTGACTACTCTCTAATTTATTAACAGCCTTCCTTAACTATGACATCTGGAACTGAACACACAACTACAGATATGCTCTGCCCAAGACAGACTACAACAGGACTATTGCTTTCTTGTTATTGTACACTGTGGAGGATTTACGGAAAATTGTTAGCCAAGAACAGCACAGGATGAGAAGTCCTGGGTAAAGGCCTTGTTATCCACCCGTGGACAATAATCTTACAAGCTAGCTTGCATATATTACATCCTATTTCACATGTCCATGCATAAAACATATTTATTTCCTCCTCTTCTCCACATCTAGAAACTAGTTCTCTTGAAGACTCAGCTCAAGTGTACTCTTATAAATGGGGCTTTCCTGATTTTCACACTCTTCAATACCCTTAATTTCCCCCACTAAAAAAAATGACTATATATTACTATATATAGTTATAATGACTACATAGAACTCTTATTTCTGGACTTCTCTGATTCCTGTTCCACCTCCTCAGAAATTCTATTATTGCTTTTTTCCCTTTAAGAATGTTTCTTCAGAATAACTTTGGGTAAAGGCAAGGATTCTCTTTGGGGATTCAGTGTATTCATAATAATGAGAAGTCCTTTAAATGCCAACTAGGGCTGCCTATCCAGATGGAAGCATGCTCTACGTAGGACCAGACCAAGGGAGAATTACCACGGAGTGATTAGCTATCGTGAGACTCTTCCACCTTCTTTCTTAGTAACTTCTTTTTAATGTTCATCCCTCCTCTTCTTCTACCTTGCCTTCACTCCCTCAAGACACCTGCTGTCCTTCTGGCATCTTTGACTAAATAAAGTTCCACCCCTTTCCTCCCTACCAAGCCTGCTGTTGCAGGAGCTACATCTACTACATAAGCAGGAAAATTTTTTCTCTGAAAGGTAATGAAATCATTCTTGAGACTGACTGGTCCTGGGGACTAGACACTGACTAGTTTCTGGACATCCAAGGACTGAAACATTCAATGCAGAAGGGGTGAACTCATTTTTCAGGTCTGACAAATGCTGTTGCCCAGAATGGACCCCCTCTGAAAACAGGGTCAGGGAAGCTGCCCCCAATTGTATCACTGCCATATCCTTGCTTAATATCCTTTTATATTATTAAGTAAACTTGAGTGTGGAATGTTAGATGGTCTATGAGTGCCTCATTTTTGCTTTAATTCTAAACCCAAACCACTGGGCCAGCCTGAATTAGATCTGCAACATCTGTCCCTCTAGGGATTTTCCTAGCTCTAAATTTCCCTTTCTATGTTCAGTCTGCTTTTCCCCAAATGCACAAATTTTATCTCTTCTGTCTCTTCTGAAAAAAAGCTGCTTTCTGCAAACGATTACATTGAAAAGGATGTGGAAAAAGTCATTTAAAAGTATTAATATCTAATAATTCTTAATAGGATACTCTTTCATAGGGTATTTGCATTGCACTGACCCAAGGGAATGAATCTATAATCATGAAATTTCAAGTATTAGCATTTAAGAGGTTGGGGAGAGGCAGCTTGAAGATGTCTCTCCAGTCATACTATCACTGGCAATAATACATGCTACTTACATAGAAGATGGATCCTGTTTCAAGCTCCATAAAAGATTTGGGAATTGTTTCTCAGATGGGATTTGACAATTTAGATTTCTAAATCATAGATTCTTAGAACAAGGAGAAATTAGAAGGTCACTCCCCGTCCCATGCATTTAATAGAAAACTACGACATAAAGGCCATGGGATCCTAAAGCATAGATTTAAAGCTGGAAGGAAAACGAGAAGCCATTTAATCCACTCCCTTCACTTTACAAATAAAGAAATTGAGGCCCAGAGAGGTGAAGTAACCTGTTCTAGATCATTCATGTAATTAACAACTGAGCCAAGGCGAAAAGTCAGGCTTTGTTGCTTCATTCCATGGCCTTACGATGCAATCCCTTATATTATCAGGTCACAAAAGAAAACAGTGAGGAAGTAATGAAAAAATAGGCAACAGATTCAACCCTCACCTATCTAATATATCTTTCCTTTGGTTTCCATGGGAACCTGTGTGTCAGCTAGGGAGAACTTGATATAATGACTGCAAATAGACACTTAGAGACTCAGTCTGTGATATGGGGAACAGTTGAAGTTGGGGGTGGGGCAGGGACAGGAGGGAGGCAATTATTGTCTCAGGACCAAGGGAGGGTGTGTGTGTGGTACAGAGAGATACTGGTGTGTGTGTGTGTGTGTGTGTGTGTGTGTGTGTGTGTGTGTGTGTGTGGGCTAACCCACCCAAGCTCTGTGAGACAGATGGAAATTCTGTGAGTCTAATGTTTTGGAAAAGCTAGCCAAGCTTTTCTCTGGAGTCTGTAGTGAAAATCCCATAAGGCTCATCTCTTTTGGTCTCCCCAGTTGGCAGCACAGATGTACAACAAATGTTCCTATCACTCACTGTAATTTCTTCAGTTTGCATTAACAAAGGCACTCACTTTCCACTTCCATGCTATGGAGTATGGTTTCAAATTTACTGAAACAATAATATTAACATGCTGCTATTTTATGACACAGAAAATTATTTCCCAAGGAAAGAGCCAGCCAACTTCCCATGCTAAGAAAGTCGCTCTCCAGTGACATACGTGAGGGCCAAGGGTAGTATTTTCTTTACACTGCAAGGCTAATTAAACTTTGTTTATGCAGCCTAATGATGGAGACAAGCTGTCCCAGCCATCCCTTTCACATCTATTGAACTCTAAACATCCATCTCATATCTAAATTTTGCAGAATGAATGAATATAATAGAGTCTGAGAATACAAATGGAAGTAATAGCTGTGCAGCTACAGGCTACAGGGGCACAAGCTGCTCACAGGTATCAACTAATTACCAAGTTGTTTAGAAACTATTGAGATATACTCTAACTGCTGGAGTAAGAGACATCTTAGCGGATGTAATACTGGGATGTGGTGAGAAAGAATGTGGACAGTGGTGTATCAGGGAGAGTCCAAGAGTCTAGGAATCTAGACATTTGTGTAAGGATCAAGGGTGTGGTCAGAAACAAAGAGACTTAAGAGAATCGGTGTGTATAGAGTTTGAGAAAATTTGTGTGTTACAGAGACTGGCCAGTGTGGCTGCCTGAAAGGTGGCAGATGACTTAGCTCTCCCACACCTACCATACCTCAAATCTGAGATTCACATCAAATTGAACAATCAAGAAATCCACTGAAAAATTATAGTGACTTCTTCCACTCCAGAACTGCACAAAAAAGTCAGCCAGAAGCATGAAGGGAACTACTAGTAAAGTCAGTGCTTACACTTAGACAAACAAGTCAGCAGCCTCCCAGGGCAAGCAGAGACCAGGCAGAAACACAGCTAACCTTCAGGCTTTGTATCTGGAGGACACATGAGCAGAGGGTTCCATTGAGAAAGCCCCAGGTTCATCAGAAAACCAAAGTGAAAATTTGGAAACCACCAGGAGTGGAAACCAGTAATGTGGCAGGGAAGGATGAACCAGGTTCCCAGTATCCCTAGCACTCTAAACTTAGAGACCATAGCAGGCCCTGAAGATGTAGTGCTCTGAACCACAAACATTCAGGGGAACTAACTGTAAGAGGTAAAGTTTGTCTCAGGAGTCCAGATGAGCTCCTGAGATACCAAATAGGGATAACCACCCTTCCAAAAGCACAGTAAAAGGCAGAATCTGGCCCCAGGACCAAGTTCCAATCCAGGAACTAAAACTGGAGAATAAGTTAAATACTAAGTATTATAGTAAGCAAGTAGTAATATAGTAAATAAACACTACTAAGTAAGCTGAAATAGATACCAATCAGTAAAAAAATTATTATAGACCTAGAGAGCCCCCAAAATTCAGATTAGAGGAAGAGAGTAACTGCAAAAATTGTAAGCAGAGACTCAAAAGAAAAAATGAATTTTTCACCAGGATTACTAGGAATGCCAAGAAGAAGCAAAACAAGAGGTTTTTTTTGTGTTTTTAAAAAAATGAAATAAAATCTGTGGAGGGGAAAGAATTAGGAAGAGAATAAGTAGTTTAGGATAGACAGTGGCAAATCTTACCCTAGTAACAGATTCACTGAAAACTAATATAGACTTGCCACAGCAAGAAACATTAGAACATTTTTAAATGGAAAAAAAAAATGGAGGAAAATGTAGAACATCTGGTAACCAACCAACCTGGAAAACAGGCAAAGGAGAGATAATTTAAGAATCATCGAAAGTATCTGAAACCTATTTTTTTTAAACATTTTTTTTAACAATTTTTTTAAACATTTTTTAAACATTTTTTTAACTTTTTTTTTAACAATTTAACATATTTTTTAAACATATGGACAGTTTTAACATATGGACAGTTCAAAAAACTGTAAGAACTGCTCAGATCTATTAGAACCAGAAAACAAAGGGAAAAAACTGCTAAAACACCTTGCTGAAAGAGGGGTAGATTATCAATAGTGATATCCCTTACCCCTCAGAAAAAAGGACCACTGAAGCATTTTTAAAGAAAAGAAAACAAAAAGAAATCCAGAAAAGACAAGTAGGAAAGGTTTAAAACTAACACATGGAATTTATTATTTTTTTAAATGGATATTCACAATTCCATCCTCTTTTCATCTTCTGCTGTGTATATGAAAATCTCATCTTTGGAGGTATTTAAGTTTAGAAATTTTAAAATTAAAAATAAACATTCAATATGAGAATGAGCATATACACTAGGGAACTGAACTGTGCTCTAGCTCCTGCTGTTTTGATATCACTATTGTAAAACAAAAATGAGCAGCCCTTAATCAGATTTGATTGTATATTCATCTGAATCAGCTCTATAATGCCTTCGTAAGATAAAACAGCAACTCTGGAACTGAGGAGGACATAAGAGGTCTCTAATATTTGGGCATGGATGAATATATGTGGGTTCATAATAACAAAAGAGTCATTTGCTCTGATCTAATTTTTTTGGTGTCCTCTACCTTTGTAGAACAATAAGGAGGAGACCATCGAACTGAAGAAAAACTAACAACTGAAAGACATCTATACAAATGTATAAACTGACATCTATACAAATGAGGAGGGAAATGGCAGGCAAGGAACACTTGAAGATCACTCTCATTCAAATGGCTCAAAAGAAGGTACACACAAACACACACACACATACCCCAAGCTGGGTATATAAATACATTTCACTCAATGGGGAAATAGGAGGAAAAAGAGAGAATGGGGAATTAGGAGGGTAGATTAAGGAAGGAATTAGTACTAAGAAAAGCAAACTTTACCTGTCAGATCTCTGGATAAGGGAAGAATTTAGAACCAAACAAGACACAGAGAGAATTGTGAAATGTAAAATGGATAATTTTGATTATATGAAACCGAAAAGAAGTTGCACAAATAAAACCAATGCAACTAAAATTAGAAGTAAAGCAGACAACTGGGGGAGTTTTTTTTTTTTTTTTTTTTTTTTTACAGAAAGTATGTCCAATAAAGGACTATTTCTCAAATATATAGAGAACTGAGTCAAATTTATAAGAATACAAGTCATTCCCAATTGATAAATGGTTAAAATATGAGCAAGTAGTTTTCAGACAAAAAAATCAAAGCTATCTATAGTTATATAAAAATGCTCTTAATCACTATTGAATAGAGAAATGCAAATAAAACAAACAACTATGAGGTACCTCCATCAATACCACTACTAGATCTGTATCTCAAAGAGGTAAACAAAGGGAGGGGGGAAGGACCCATTTGTATAAAAATATTTATAGCAGCTTTTTTGTGGTGACTAAGATTTGGAAATAAAGGAGATGCCCATCAATTGGGAAATGGCTGTACAAGTATATTTTTGTAGTAGAATAATATCATTGTGCTATAAAAAAGATGACCAGGATTATTTCAGAAAAACCTGGAAAGAACTGATGCAAAGTGATACAAAGTGAAGTGAGCAGAACCAGGAGAACATCATACACAGTAATAGCAATATTGTGTAATGAATTACTGAATGACTTAGATATTCTCCACAATACAATTATCCAAGACAATCCCAAAGGATTCATTATGAAAAATGTTATCTACCTCCAGAAAGAACTGATGGCATCTGAACACAGACCAAAGCATTCATCCATCTTTCCTTCCTTCCTTCCTTCCTTCCTTCCTTCCTTCCTTCCTTCCTTCCTTCCTTCCTTCCTTCCTTCCTTTCTTTTCAGTTCAAGTTTTTTCCACACAATGACTAATATGGAAATATGTTACATGATTGCACATGTATAACCTATATCAGATTATTTAGGGTCTCAAGGATAAGGGAAGGAAGAGAGGGAGAAATAGAATTTGGACCTCAAAACTTTTTCAATGAATGTAAAAAGTGTTGAAGAAAAAGAAAAAGAAGAAGAAGAAGAGTAAAAGAAGGAAGAAGAAACAAAAAGGAAGAAAGAAAGAAGGAAGGAAGGAAGGAAGGAAGGAAGGAAGGAAGGAAGGAAGGAAGGAAGGAAGGAAGGAAGAAAAAGAAAGAAAACTAAGGATGTATAAAAAATACAGTATTTTGAGGTGACAAAGGATGGGAGTCTAAGGGGATATTCATAAATTGGGAAAGACTAAGTAAGTTGTAATGTAGAGATGAACTATAATAGTTTTGTAAAAAAAAAATGAATGAAATGGAAAAACCTGGGAAGATCTATATGAGTTGATGCAAAGTGAAGTGAACCAAACCAGGATAACAATGTACACTGTTAACAGTAGTATTATAAAGATAATCAACTTTGAAAGATTGAGTAGCTCTCACACAATGACCCACCACAATTCCAAAGGATTCATGATGATGCTACCTCCAGATAGACAGGTGATGGACTTACAGTACAGATTGAAGCATATCATTTTCCATTTCTTTTGACGGCAGGGGCGTGGGAGTAGGAAAATATAGCTAATGTGGAAATTTGTTTTGCATGACTATACATATGTGTAATAGATTTTGTTTTGGGCAATAGAGGAAGGAGAGAATTTGGGACTGAAAAAAAGAATAAAAAGTCTCTGTTTAAAAAATAATTTAAAAAAGCACAATTTTTAAGAATGATGGAGATGGTTTCAGAAAAACTTGGGAAGATTTATATGAACTAAGGTAAAGTGAGCAGAACCAAGGGAAAAAAATTTATACAATGACAAGAAGATAGTAAAGGTAAACAACTTTAATGGCCAAACATGATTCCTAGAGACATGATGAACATGCCACCTACTTCCTGTTAGAGAGGTGGCCTCAGAGTACAGAAGGAGAAATGTTTGTTTGTCTTTGGATACAGTCAATGCAAAAATTTTATCGGTCTGACTAAACAAGCTGTGACACGATTTTAATTTTCTTTCATTTCCAAATGGATAGGTGGGTTGGGGAGGCAGGAGGGAATATTTGGGGGAGAGGGGAGAAGCCAGTTATGTGTGTGTGTATAACTTAATATAGATAGTTTCTTTGTGACTGAATCTGATACAAGGGATTTAGACTACTAGTGTTGATATCCTTGTTTTATAGATAAGGCAGCTAGAAAACAGAGACTTGCTAAAAGTTCATGCAGCAGAAAAATTGTCAGGGCCAGGACATGAACACAAATATTTAAATTATGTGCTCCTGGTTCTTCACATTATGCCACACTGCCCCACCTCCCACCATAAATAAGTGCCCTAGAAGACTATTATCACAAATAAACGGCTGAGATTAAGATGCGATGTGAATGGTAAGAGATAAAAAGGAACAAATGTCCTTACTTTCAGTTATGAAAATTCAGCAAAAGAGTTTCAAGAGACCTAAGTACTTATTTCATCTCTATCTGCAGCAACCCCCCAAAGACATAGATCTTGAATTTTTATAAGCATATAAAGAATAAAAACATGTTCCTTCTGGGTTTTTATTTGACAAAAATACCTGTGCTTCTGAGTGGTGATGTGTCATACGGACCATATCTTCATGGAAAGAAAAGGAAAGATGGTTTTCTACATCTTTTAAAAGACATTTTCTAACTCTAAATTGGAACCTAATCACTCTCTAAGAAGGGGAAGCAAACTATGTACAACACCCAAGACATTGATATGGAGTCAATTTCTAGAGAAAAGTTAGAAGTAGCAGAAAAAAATAATATGGGGCACCAATGAACTAAGTCCTGGGATTTACAGGGGCAGGTGGGAGAAAAAGAATGCCCTACCATGAAGTGTGTGTTTGTCCTTTGTTGCCGAAGAAGACCATGCCATCAGACAAATGGTGACATGACTTGCACTTGACTTTGTTTTGAGTGAAGGAGGGCTGTATCATGAAGTAGGAGGAGAGGGAGAGAAAGAGAGCGAGAGGGGTAGGGGGAGAGAGGGAGAGAGGGAGGGAGGTGGGGGAGGTTTTTTTTTTTTCAAAACCGAAAATTTTGGTTCTCTCTGGGTTCAATAGCTCTTCACTTTGCCACTAGATGGCAATAGTCTCCTAGAGTATTTTCTCATAAATGAATGCAGCACCCAAGGCTGTCCAAATACTGATAACAGCATATTTATGACTATTCACAAAATATCTTCCAGAACAAACACCAATATGCCAACAGCAGGAGGGTCTTAACAGAAGGGGTCTCTTAAAGGAGAGGAGACACTTCAATCAATCCGAAAGCATTTATCAAGCACCTACTATGGGCTAGAAGCTAGGGCTATTGTCTAGAGAGGTTACAAATACAAAGGATGAAACATCCACTAATATCAAGAAACCTATTCTAACAGGAAAGATAGCAAATAAATACACAACAATATGAAGAATAAACGCAAGTAAATAAGTGCAAGGTAGTTAGGGAGGGAGGATGCTAGCAGTTAGAAAAAGCTTCATGTAGAATGTGCAGATCTTGAAGAAAGAAAAGGACTCTAGGAAGCACATTTGAAGGGCAGGGGCATCTCAAGCATGGGAGATGGCCAATACAAAAGAACAAAGGTGGGATATGAGACAGAGATAGAAGATGGAGGTGGTACTGAGGCTAAGGAATAGGGAGAAGGCTGGTTAAACTGATCTGAGTTAGGGGAGGAAGGAAGTAACGTAATGTACAATGACTTCGGAAAGATAGGTTGAGGCTCAGTCAAAAAGACCTTTAACAGCAAAATAGAGTTTATAATTTATCCTAGAGGCAGCAAGGAGTCACCAGAGTGACTTGACCCAGAGAAGGTAAATGACTAAAACTATGTCACAAGAATAGTTGAAGGAAGTGTTAAGCCCAGAAAAGTAGAAGGAGAGGCATAAATATTGTCCTCCAATATTTAATGGATTGTTATATAGAATAGGGAGGAGACATGTCAAGTGACTCCAGAAGGCAAAACTGGGATCAAAGAATGGACTGGGATCAAATACAGGAGATAGACTGAAACTTAATTTAAGAAAGAATCTTCTAACTAGATCTATCCAATGATGGAACAATCTACCTCATGGGGCAGAGTTTCTGTGGGGTTCTGGGAAACTGTGGCTTGTGTTCTCTCCCAGCTTGGAATGTAGGAAAGAATAGAAGGGTATGAGAGTAGCCAGAAGGATGAAGAGGTAGTCACTCATGCCTGGAAAAAGTCCACCAAGTTGCCACATATTGTGGCAGGCAATATTGTATATGTTCTGTGTAACCCACCAGGAAGGGCAATTCATCTCCAAGGATTGGACCCTAACTGACCAGTCCCCCATTATACTGCTATCTGAGAAAGTTTATGTTTTCTCCATACCTGTCCCTGGATCTTTCCTAAGTAGGGCAGGTAATTCTTAATTCCATATCTAGTAAATTTTTGATATGTTGGGCTTACCTTTCTGTAAAAATATGACCCAAATATCACATAATCAAAGCCATAATGAGGTCGAAGATTTGCCTGATCAATATTTATTGGGTATCAACTATGTGCCAAGCTCTACACTAGGTGATAGAGATAACAAAGATGAAAGTATGAATCAATCTCTATTCTCAAGGAACATATACTGTAAAAGTGGAAAACAAAGGAGGAAAGATTCCTGTCCTAGCACCTTTCCATGCTTCCCAATCCTTCACCAGCCTATGTCCTCACAGGGACTTCATCAAATGCAGATTAGGAAGCAACACTGAGAAACGGAAGAGTCAGGAGGAAGGAGGGAGGGCAAATGTTACTTTACTCACTCAGACTGACTTCTGCATGTGCTACCGCTCAATCTTGCCCCTTGGGCTGCACTCCCCTCACTTAACTCCTTTTTCCCTAAGAGAAAATATAAATCCCAGTTACACTTCCCTGTGAAATTCATTTTTGACATGATTTCCATATAACTCTAAAGGAAAAAGTCTGGGTGAAAGGTGAATGGCAATAGCCATTCTGGAAATTCACCATCACAGAATATCATAGTAGGAGAGCACCTCTAGAGGCTTTTAGCCCAATGCTTACCTGAATATGAATCCTCTCTACCTCATATCCCAAAAAGTGTTTTTTAGTTTTCATTGAGAGAATGTGACCAAGTAGAAGAGTGCTAGATCTTGGTTCAAATTTTACCTCAAACATTTAGTAACTGTGAGACTATGGGCAAGTCACTTCACCCCTTAGAACCTCAGTTTCCTTATCTGTAAGATGAAGATAATAATTCTTATGTAAGATTATTTGAGTAGGTGGAGGGATTGTACATACACATACACACACACACACACACACATATATATATATAGACACAGAGTACAGATTGTGTTGAATCAGAAGAGATGATATACACACAAAAATAAAATAAAAATTAAGGGGTTAAGTAGGAAAATATTGGGAGGAGACAGGGAGAAATGGAATGGGGCAGGCTATAACTCATAAAAGAGATAAGAAAAATCTTGTTCAGTGGAGGAAAAAGGGAGAAAGGAGAGTGGAAAAGTGAAGCTACTCTCTCCACATATGGCTGAAGGAGGGAATAACATGCTCACTAAATTTGGTATGATAATCTATCTTACACTACAGGAAAGCAGGGAAGGAGGTAACAAGTGGGGTGAGGGGAATGATAGAAGGGAGGGCAAATGGGAGAAGGGAGTAACTAGAAATAGACACTTTTGGGAAGTGACAAGGTCAAATGAGGGAATAAAAAAAAATAAAACGAACCAAGGGGCAATAGAGTAGGATAGAGGGCAATATAGTTAGTATTACACAACATGATTATTATGGAAGTCTTTTGCAAAATGACACATATTTAGTCTGTTTTGAATTGTTTGGCTTCTCAGTGGGGATGGGTAGGGAGTGAGGGAAGGAGAGAAGTTGGAATTCAAAGTATTAGAAATGAATGTTGACAAATTTTATTGCATATAACCAGGAAATAAGACACACAGGGAATGGAGTATAGAAATTTATCTTGCCCTACAAGAAAAGAGAGAAGATGGAGATAAAGGAAGGGTGGGATGTGATAGAATGGAGGATACAATGAGGGAAGGAATAATCAAAATGCAAGGTATTAGGAAGTGGGGGGAAGGGAGTGATGGGGAGAAAAATTGGACATGTAACAAAGTGATGTAAAAGCAATTAGTATTAAAACAATTGACTGAATTAATTACTGAGAATAAATCAAAGACATCTTTAGTTTGAGGAAAAGAATTTTATTCTAATTTTCCTAGAGGCAAGTAACCTCGGGTAAAATTTGGCATTGATGGAAAAGTTAAGGTTTTAATGGTGTTTGATTTTATGATTGCTATTTAATCAGGAACTAGAACAAGTATAGAAAGGCATGTAAGCCTCTTAAGACTCACCTCAAAAGATGTTCCTTAGCTAAAGTGAAATTATAGTCATATTTGAAACCTGGTTATTGGAACTTGCTATTTTAAGATGCTAGGGGACTATTAAGTGACTGTTCTTCTGAGTCTAACTCCAGGTATGGATAGCAAGAAAAGGCGGTCTGAGCCTCCAATCCATGATGCCAGTAAGCCTGTGAGATGCTGGTATGAACTGAAAAGGATGATCTCAGGGGAAGGGTGGGAGGGTGGCTGTTCAGCCTGGGCTGAGGTAGGAGTCTCCTGACTCAGTTTCCCCACTGACACTTGACAGATTTTAAGCTTGACATGAATGCAAATTGACAATCTACTCCTACCTGGAATTGACATGAAGTTGGGGAGATATTGGTTTCCTGCAATGTTCCTACTCTTAGTGACAATTTCTTATAGTCAAAAGGTTTGTAAGCTTAATACCAGATCTATCATATTATAGATTGTTGTCAGGGGAACATCCGAGGTTAAGTCTAAAATTAAGCTATTAGGCTTAGGATTTTAGACCAAAAACAACAAGTTAGGATCCTTTAATTCTTAGTAATACTGTGGAGACAATTAGGTCAAGGGCTTATGAAGTTAGGATACATAAATATTATTTGTGTCTCAGTTGGTTAAAAGTTTAAAAAAATTATTTTGTGGTCTATATTGTAAAAGCTTTAAAAAGAAGTATCACCTAATCAAAAGTTGGAATTGTTTTATGTGATATGAACTGTGTTAAAAATGAAAAATAAAATCAGATAATAAAAACCTTTTCAGTTTAATGTAATCAAAATTATCCATTTTGTACTTCATAACACTTTCTATGCCTTCTTTAGTCAAAAATTCTTCCCTTCTCCACAAATCTGATAAATACACTATTCCTTGTCCACTAATTTGTTTATAGTATCAATCTTTATACTTAGATCATGTACCCATTTGGATTTTATTCTTGTGTATGGTGTCAGGCCTTAGTCTATGCCTAGTTTCCATCACACTGTTATCCTGCTTTCCCAGCAATTTTTGTCAAACAGTGAGTTCTTATCCCAGAGACTGGGGTCCTTGGGTTTATCAAACAGTAGATGACTATATTCATTGCCTACTGTGTCTTGAATACCTAGCATATTCCACTTGTCTACCCTTCTATTTCTTAGCCAGTACCAAGTGGTTTTGATAATTGCTGCTTCATAATACAATTTGGGATCTGCTAGAGCTAGGCCACCTTCCCTAGCATTTCTTTTCATTAGCTCTCTTGATATTCCGGACCTTTTTTTCTTCCAGATGAATTTTGATATTATTTTTTCCAGCTCTAGAAAATAATTATCTGATAGTTTGATTGGTATGACTCTGAATAAGTAAATTAATTTAGGTAAAATTGTCATTTTTTTGTTATATTGGTTCAGCCTACCCATGAACAACTGATGTTTTTCCACTTACTTAGATCTGACTTTTATTTGTGCAAAAAGTGTCTTGTAATTGTGTTCATATTGTCCCTGGATTTGTTCTGACAGGTAGACTCCCAAATATTTTATAGTGTCTACCCTAGCTTTAAAAGGGATTTCTCTTTCTATCTCTTGCTGTTGGGCTTTGTTAGTAATACATAGAAATGAAGATTTGTGTGGGTTTATTTTGTAACCTGCAACTTTGCCAAAGTTGTTTATTATTTCAAGTAGTTTTTTACTTGAATCTCTGGGATTCTCTAAGTATATTATCATATCATTTGCAAAGAGTGATGACTTAGTTTCTTCTTTGCCTATTCTAATTCCTTCAATTTCTTTATCTTCCCCAGTTGCTATAGCTAACATTTCTAGTACCATATTGAATAACAGTGGTGATAATGGACATTCTTGTTTCATCCCTGAGCTTTTTGGAAATGCATCTAGGTTATTTCCATTGCATATAATGCTTACTGAAGGTTTTAGGTAGACACTGCTTATTATTTTATGGAAAGTTCCATTCATTCCTATGCTCTCCAGTGTTTTTAATAGGAATGGGTGTTGTATTTTGTCAAAAGCTTTTTCTGCATCTATTGAGATAACCTTGTGGTTTCTGTTAGGTTTGCTGTTGACATGATCGATAATGCTAATAGCTTTCCTAATATTGAACCAGCCTTGCATTCCTGGTATGATCATAATGTATTATTCTCGTAATAAGTTGCTGTATTCTTTTTGCTAAAATCTTATTTAAAACTTTTGCATCTATATTCACTAGAGAAATTGGTCTATTTTCTTTCTCTCTTTTGGCTCTTCCCTGTTTAGGTATCAAAACCATTTGTAACATAAAAATATTTGGGAGGACTCCTTCCTTCCCCATTTTCCCAAATAGCTTCTAAAGTATTGGAATTAACTGTTCTTTAAATGTTTGATAGAATTCACTTGTAAATCCATCTGACCCTGGAGATTTTTTCCTAAGGAGTTCATTGATGGTTTGTTCACTTTCTTTTTCTGAGATAGGGTTATATGAGTATTCAACTTCCTCTTCTGTTAATCTGGGAAATTTATATTTTTTTAAGCTAATCATCTCATTTAGATTGTCGAATTTATGGGCATAAAGTTGGGCAAAGTAATTTATAATTATTGTTTTAATTTCCTCCTCATTGGCAGTGAGTTCACCCTTTCATTTTTCATATTGTTAATTTGGTTTTCTTCTTTCTTTTTAAAATCAAATTGACCAAAGGTTTATCAACTTTATTAGCTATTTCATAAAACCAACTCTTAGTTTTATTAATTAGTTCAATAGTTTTCTTTCCTTTTCTTTTTTTAAATTTATTTATTTATTTAAATTTTTTACATTCATTTTCACAAATTTTTGGGTTCCAAATTTTCTCCCCTTTTATCCCCTCCCCCCACCCCAATACCCCATGCAATCTAATTTTCCCTATCTCCAATCTGCCCTCTCTTCTGTCATCTCTCCCTTCTCTTGTCTCCATCTTCTCTTTTCTCCTGTAGGGCCAGATGACTTTCTATTCCTCCTTAACTGTATGTCTTCTTTCCTAGTTGCAACAACAATACTAAACAGTTGTTCCTAAAACTTTGAGTTCCAAATTCTCCTCATCCCTCCCTCCCCACCCATTCCCTTTGGGACGGCAGGCAATTCAATATAGGCCATATCTGTGTAGTTTTGCCAATGACCTCCCTGATAGTCGTGTTGTGTAAGACTAACTGGATTACCATCCCTCCTAACCTGCCCCTCATTGTTTCTCTTCTGTCTTTTGATCCTGTCCCTCCCCAAGTGTTGACTTCAGATTGCTCCCTCCTCCCTTTGCCCTCCCTTCCATCATCCCCCCCCTTGCAATATCTCTTTCTCCCCCACTTTCTTATACTATAAGATAGGTTTTCATACCAAAATGAGTGTGCATTTCACTCCTTCGTTTAGTCAAATGTGATGAGGGTAAACTTCTTGTTTTTTTTTTTTTCTCAGCTTTTCTCTTTTTCCCTCCACTAAGAAAAACTCCTACCTGCCTCTTAAATGACATATAGTTACCCCCTTCCCTTTCCCTCCCCCTACATTTCTCTCTCACCATTTACCCTAGTTTCTTTTAAGGTATGGTCCCATCCTATTCAGTTCAATCTGTGCTCTCTATCTCTGTATGTGTGTGCATGTGTGTATGTGTGTGCATGCGTGTACATGTGTATGTGTGGTCCCACCAACTACCCAGATACTGAAAAGTTTTAAGAGTTACAAATATTGTCTTTCCATGTAGGAATGTAAACAGTTCACTCATGGTAAGTCCCTTAAGACTTCTCTTTGCTGTTTACTTTTTCATGCTTCTTCTCATTCTTGTGTTTGAAAGTCAAATTTTCTTTTCAGCTCTGGTTTTTTCATCAAGAATGATTGAAAGTCCTCTGTTTCATTGAAAGACCATATCTTCCCTTGAAGTATTATACTCAGTTTAGCTGGGTAGGTGATTCTTGGTTTGAGTCCTAGTTCCTTTGCCTTCTGGAATATCCTATTCCACGCCCTTCGATCCCTTAATGTAGAAGCTGCTAGATCTTGGGTTATCCTGATTGTATTTCCACAGTACTGGAATTGTTTCTTTCTAGCTGCTTGCAAGATTTTTTCCTTGAGCTGGGAGTTCTGGAATTTGGCCACAATGTTCCTAGGAGTTTCTCTTTTTGGATCTCTTTCAGGTGGTGATCGATGGATTCTTTCAATACTTATTTTGTCCTCTGGTTCTAGAATGTCAGGGCAGTTTTCCTTGATAATTTCATGGAAGATGATGTCTAGGCTCTTTTTTTGATCATGACTTTCAGGTAGTCCCATAATTTTTAAATTGTCTCTCCTGGATCTATTTTCCAGGTCAGTTGTTTTTCCCATGAGATATTTCACATTCTCTTCCATTTTTTCGTTCTTTTGGTTTTGTTTGGTGATTTCTTGGTTTCTCATAAAGTCATTAGACTCCATCTGTTCCATTCTAATTTTGAGAGAGCTATTAAATTCAGTGAACTTTTGAGCCTCTTTTTCCATTTGGCTCATTCTGCTTTTGAAAGCATTCTTCTCCTCATTGGCTTTTTGAACCTCCTTTGCCAATTGGGTGAGCCTATTCCTCAAGGTGTTAATTTCCTCAGCATTTTTTTGGGTCTCCTTTACCAAGGTATTGACCTGTTTTTCATACTTTTGTTGCATCTCTGACATTTCTCTTCCCAGTTTTTCCTCCACCTGTCTAACTTGCTTTTCAAAATCCTTTTTGAGCTCTTCCAGGGCCTGAGCCCACCCACCACCCCCCTGGGGTGTCTGGGGTACTGAGGCCCTGCCCTCCACGTCTTTCCCTGATGGCAAGAATACGTCCTCATCTTCGTCAGATCCGAAGGTCGGGATCATTTGCATTTGTTGGAAAAAACTCTCTAAAGTCTTATTTTTCTTCCCTTTTCTAGGCATTTTCCCAGCCAATTACTTGACTTCTGAGATTCCTTTCCACCCCGCCTGGATCCGCCCAGCTAGTGCTTGGCTTCTGAGATTTAAATGGGCTTTCCTCCTGCCGGCTGTCAATCAGTGAGCTTTAGTTCAGGTGCTGGGGTGGGACCAGGGCTGCCTCCGAGACTGATCCCTCGGGGGCTTTATGCAGAGACTTTCAGGAATGGAACGGGTGGGGGTGGGGTGGGGGGCCCGCCTCCCAAATCCCGCTCCTTTGGGGGCTTTAAGCAGAGGCCTTCAGTAACAGAGCGGGGTGGGGGCAGGGCCATCTCCCAGGCTCAGCTCCATCCGGTTTTATGCGGGAATCTTCCGTAATGAAGATCTTGCCTGCTGTTGGGGGATTCCTGAGTCTTGGGCCGCTGCCGCCTCAGCCGCCGCCCACGCCTCTGTCTCCGCCGCTTCCTGCCCCGGTCCCTGCCATCCCTGCCGCCACCGCTTCCTCCCGAGGGGGCCCGAGTCACGGAGACGCCCCGCTTCCCCTCTCCTTCAGCCCGGCTTTCCTTCTCACTGACCTGTAGCTTCTGTGGGCGGAGGGACTTTCCCGGCTGCTGGAGCTTCTGTCTCTGAAGCCTGCTCGGATCAGCTTCTCTGCGGCCTCGGCCAGGGCAGCGCTGGGGGTCGGGTTTACTTTCCGGGGTGCACCGGACCCTGGGGACGGGTCTTCAGGGCTCCCTGGAACGGAAATCTCTTCCACTCTGCTTCTGCACACCTTATATTCACCCAGAAGCTATGGGGGACTCTTTTTACATTAATTCTATGGGCTTTGGTTTCGGAGCTCGTAAACGTGGGTCCTTCTACTCCGCCATCTTGGCTCCGCCCCCCAATAGTTTTCTTAATTTCAATTTTATTAATCTCTCCTTTGGTTTCAGTATTTCTAATTTATTATTTTTTATTAAGGAGTGCTACAAATTTGAAATATTACCTGAATTTTCAGATAAAGTCACTGTCTTATTAGTCTTACTTAACTGTTTTAAACATTTAAAAGAGAACTTTCATGACATTGTAAATGTTTGTAATGCCAAAAAAAAATGCATCAATAAAACTGGATGAGTGAAATGAAAAAATAGAATTTTTCTAACATCCAGTATCTTGGCTCTATCTCTTAAAACTGTGTGACCTTGGGCATGTACTTTACCTCTCTGAAAAATGAAACAACTGGACAAGATGACCCTTAAGATCCCTTACACTTCTAAATCTATGATTCTCTAACTGCTACGTTATTTCTTGAGAGGTAAAGTTGTTGTCCAAGGCAAAATGCACTGAATCTGGACTCAGGAGACCTTGGTTCATGTCCCAACTCTGCCACTTGTACGACGATGGATGAGTCACATAACCTCTGGTTTCTCACAATCTCTAGTTTCCTTCAAAGGTTGGCTCAAGTGCTATCTTTGACACAAGCTTTCTCCTAATCTCTCCATCTCTTAGTGCCTATCCTCCCAAATCACCTTGTTGATACATTTAGCTATGTGTTAAAAGGAATGGGATACAAAAACATTACTATGTACCAAGCACTGTGGCTGTTACTGGGAACTTAGTCTATGGAGCCCTTCCTCAACTATCTATCCAACTACTTCCTATTTTTCCTTCTGGAAGAATAAGGATAGAGGAGGTCGGGAGACATAAGGAAAGAAAACCCTTAAGACCCTCTAAGTTCTACTATGAAACTTGTGTGTGTGTTTGGTAATTTATACTACAAGTAAACCATGCTTTATGGAAAGAAAAGGAAGGGAAAGGAGAGGAGAGGAAAGGAGGGGAGGGGAGAGGAGGAAGGGAAGGGAAGGAATCAGTAAAACCCAAGTCAACTGGGCATCTTTTGGCCATCCAAATTTACCTTCCTTTGGAGAGGAGAAGGAAGGGAAAGGGGAAACAGACAAGAGAGGAGGAGCTGAGTTACCCAATTAGCTGGGTCCCCACTCAGCCAGTTGCATCAACTCACAGTATTGTGTTTGTCCTTCATTGCTGAAGAAGACCATGACATAAGAGAAATGATGACATGAATTGCACTTGACTTTGCTTTGAGTGAGGGAGGGCTGTGCAGATTACCAGCCTCACTTCTCCTCCAGAGACACTGGGGACTGACATTGATGAATGGAAGACAAAAGCCTTAAAGGGACAGATTTTTTCAATAGGACCTAGGAATAAGGGCCAAAGTCAAGCAAGAAAGGGAGGTTGGTATTTTCATAATCTTTCATAATATATATGAATTCAATTGTAACCTAGATTTGACCTAAAATAAAAACAACAAGAGGAGAAATCCAAGTGGATTGGGGTTGCCATCAGGCTGACAGAAGTAGCTGTCTTCCTGGGTCTTGCTGATGTTAGCCTGAGATTTTTAAAGTAATAATAATAGCTAGCATTTATATAGCCCATACTATGTACCACGTACTAGGCTAAACACTTTACAATTATTATCTTACATGATCCTCATAAATAACCCTGAGAAGTGGCTGCTATTATTATCCCCATTTTACAGATGAGAAAAATGCAAACAGGTAAGTGATGTGCCCAGGGTCACACAGTAAGCATCTGAAGCCTAATTTGAACTCAGGTCTTCCTAACTCCAGTCCTTGTTCTCTATATACTGTAATACCCCATAAATTTAATATGTATACATAAACATTTCAACTTATCCATCTTTGGAGCCTAGGAACTTCTATTACATTCTCTACTCCATATTCTCACTTCATATATCCACTCTGTTGCCAAATCTTGTCATATTTGCAACATCTCTTACATATCTCACCTTCTCTCCACCCACACAGCTTCCATCCTGATATAAGCCTTCATAACTGTCCATGTCTGACAATGAATATCTCATTATATCCCTCTACTTCATCATTTCTCTGCCAAAAGCCAGCTCGTCTTCTGTCTTTTGAAGTCCTGAGTGACTCCTACCTTGATCAGAGTTCTGAGGTCTTTCAAATTTGTTTCTCCTAGTATTATTATTGCAATCACTTAATAAGTGCAAGCATTTCATTCTGCATCTGTTCATACAAGTCTTCTCATATTTTTCTGAATCTGTCACATTCATCATTTTCCATGGCACAATACAATCCCATTACATTCATAGACCACAGTCTGTTTGGCTATCCTCCAACTGATGAATACTTGTTTTATTTCTAGTTCTTGCTGTGACAAAAAGCATCACTATAAATATTCTTCTGGTATATCTAAATTGCTTTCCAGAATGGTTGAACCAATTCAAGTTTCATCAACAATCCTTTAGTGTGTCTGCCCTGATATTTGCTATTTTCATTTTTGTCATTTTTACTAATCAGAGGGTTATGAAGTAGAACCTCAGAATTGTTTTAATTTGCATTTATTTCAGTATTATTTGAAGTAGCTAAGTGGAACAGTGGATAGAGTGCTGTGCCTGAAGTTAGGATCCTAAGTGCAAATCCAGCCTCAAACACTTGCTAGCTGTGAGATCCGGGGCAAGTCACTTAACTCTGCCTGCCTCAGGTCCTCATCTATAAAATGACCCAGGAGGAAATGGCAAACCACCCTAGTGATTTTCAAGAAAACTCCAAACAAGGTTACAAAGAGTCAGACAAGAGTGAAAAATGACTAAACAACAAGATTTGGAGCTTTTTTTTCTACATGGTTGTTGAGAGCCTGAATTTCTTTGTTTGAAAACTGCCTGTTCATTTTCTTTCGTGTCATCTATTTCCAACTCTAAATCTATGTGTTTCTGTAGTCACTTATTCCATCTTTGGATAGCTCTTTAATTCAGAGTTAGTTAGCAAGCTTTTTCTTACACTGACCTGAAATCTCTCTCCCTATACTTTCCATGCATTGGTCCTAATTCTTCCAAATGGGGTCAAGAAGAATAGATGTAAACTCTCTTTTGTGTTGAGTCCTTCAGGTATCTGAAAACAATGATCATGTGCCTTTTGTCTTTTCTCCTCCAGGTTAAAAGGCCCTAGGATGCCAACTATGGGATCATGATAGGCAGGAGAAGAGAAATAAGACTGCCAAGGTATTGTGGAACTCCCTGGATAAATTATAATGATAGATAAACCAAGAAGAGAATTCAAAATTGACTTATAAAAGAGTGAAAATGAAACTCTTTGTATCTTTTTAATCCCATTATAGAAATCCTTGAAAATGAAATAAAGAAAAATAATAAAAGAAAATATTTGAGGAAAAACTCAAATACTGAGCTTCTTTAAAATCTCCATGAGGGTAGTGCATTACCATCCTTCCAACTATGTTGTACACTTGGTATTTAATGTTCCAAAGATCAGTTGCACCTTTCCCAATAAAATGAGGGTAAGGGGGTCACTCCAACTCAAATATTGCATATGTCTGGGAGTCTGTCACCCTCAATGATATATAGTTGTCAAGAAGGAATGAGACAATAAATAACTTCATTGAGGGAGGAAAACTAATATTAAAAATCTTGATTCTGCCATGTAAGTTAAAAACTTATCATTTTTCCTTTGTTTTCTTTATGTACTATACTCATCATTAAGAAAGGAAAACAGGCTTCTAGTTATCTATTTTTTCTTTCTCTTAAAAGAAAATAGCAAGATATGTGATATAAACATTGCAAATTTCATAACTATGCATGTCATTGTTTTGGGAAACTGAAAACTTAGTTTTTTTAAAGGCTTTTCCTTATAATTTTGTGTGCAAACTGGTTCTGGAATGCAGTTACTCAGAATTATTACTTTCAATCAAGTGGCTATATTCCAGACAGAACAGGACTATTGTAATGACAGAGAAATGAAACAAAAGCTATAGCTAGACCTCCCAGTTCTTTAAATTGACAGACAATTCATAACTCTCCTAGTAGTTGACTTCGGCATTGTACATGTATCCTTGGTCATACCAGTTTCATGATGAACTCCATTTCATGCCTCCTGAAATTCACAGATTTTGTCAAGAACAACATAGCCCAATGGGAACATTTTTTTTATGAAAATGTTTGTGTTTATTGGTGTTCAAGTTCAGAATGACAAAAACATTTTTCATTTTTTAAATTAATTTGTTTTCAGTTTTCAACAATCAATTCCATAAATCTTAAATTGTCTCCCTCTCCCTCCTCCATCCCTACCCAAGATGGGTTCTACACATACATTCTTATTAAACAAATTTTCACATTAATCATGTTGCAGAGAAGAATTAAAATGAATGGGAGAAAGCATGAGAAAAATCAAAACAAACATAACACAAAAGAAAATAGTCTGCTTCATTTCACGTTCCAATTCCATAACTCTTTCTCTGGATGTAGATGACATTTTGCCTCAAAAGTCCTTTGGGAATGTTTTAGGTCCTTGCATTGCTGTGAAGTGCTAAGTCTACCAGAAACAGTCCTCACATTTACTATGTGCAATGTTCTCCTGATTCTGCTCATTTCACTCAGTATCAGTTCATATAAGTCCTTTCAGACCTCACTGAGCTCCTGTTTATCATTTCTTATAGTACAACAGTATTTCATTATATATACACCACAACTTGTTCACTCATTCCCCGATTGATGGGAATCCCCTCCATTTCCAGTTCTTGGCCACACAAAGGGAGCTGCTACAAATATTTTTGTACATATGGGACTTTTCCCCATTTTTATAATCTCTTTGGGATACAGTCCTAGAAGCAATATTGCTGGGTCAAAAGGTATGCACATTTTTGTAGCCCTTTGGGCATAATTCCAAATTACTCTCCAGAATGGCTGGATCAGCTCACAGCTCCACCAACAATGAGTTGGTGTTCCAACTCTCCCACATCTCCAAAATTTATCATCTTCCTGTTTTGTCATGTTAATCAATCTGAAAGGTATGATATGGTACTCTCAGAGTTGTTTTGGTATGCATCTTTCTAATCAATAGTGATTTAGAGCATTTTTTCACATGACTATAGATAGCTTTAATTTCTTCTTCTAAAAATTGCATGTTCATATCCTTTGACCATTTATCAATTGGGGAAGGACTTGTACTCTTGTAAATTTGGCTCAGTTCTCAACACATTTTAGAAATGAGGCCTTCATCATAGACACTAGTTACAAAAAGGAACATGTCTAATCGGAGTGAGATGTTGCGTTGATGTCATCATCACACCATACTTTCATTTGAAATGATATAATAGCAAGAATATACCAGTTCTAAAGAGTAGGTCAGTGTAGTATAATGAGAATAACATACCAACTAGGTGCAGGGAAAAGAGTGACCAATTATTTTGGAGTCAGAGAAGCTTAGTCTGGATTCTAGCTTTGCCTCTTCCTGTGAGAGCTTGGGTGAATTATTTAATCTCTTTGGACTGGTCTAAGAGTCAACTGGGCAACTAAGTGGTGCAGTGAAGAGAACACTTGGCTTGGAACCAGAAGCCTCATCTTTGTGAGTTCAAATCTGGCTTCAGCCACTTATTAGTTGTGTGACCCTGGGCTAGTCACATAATCATGTTTGTGTCAGTTTCCTCCTCTGTAAAATAAGCTGGAAAAGGAAACTGTTCTAATATCTCTTTGCCAATAAAATCTCAAAATGGGTTGGTCAGGAAGAGTTGTACACAACTGAAAACTACCAAACAAGAGTCAGCTAGGTGATAGAGTTCTAGAGCTGAAATCAGGAAGACCTGAGTTCAAATCCAAACTCAGACACTTACCAACTGTGTAACTATGGGCAGGTTGCTTCACCTCTCTCATCCTTAGTTTACTCACCTGTCAAATGGGGTTGATAATAGCATATTACCATATAGAGTTGTTCTCATAGGGTTATCTCATCGTAATCTCATAGGGTTGTTGTGAGAATCAAATGATATGATATATACAGTGTGTTTCACAAACTTTAAAGTGTTATGTTTCTTTATCCATTAAGTGAGGAGGTAAGTCTAGATGAACTCTAAGGACCTGTTTAGCTCTAAATCTATGATACTATGATCTGATATTAGACTTTTGATATCATCCAACTGAAACTTTTCTTTATTCATGTAATTAAGATGAAGGCTGGAGGAAGGTGACATGATTTGCCTAAAGTCACACAACTAGATAGTAGCAGAAATAGGCATAGAATCCATGTCTTTCTGGCTTTCAGTCTATAGCTCTTTCTCCATTCCATTCACCTTTTCTTCCATTTTGAACTTTGTATTGCAATATTTTACTTCAATAAAAAAGTAGTATATTGAGAAGGAAGAGATTAATTTTCAATCTTCAAGTTTCTCTTCTTTGTTCCCTGACCACACTTTTGGCTGTAGGAAGAGTGTCTTTTCAAAATATCATTTAAAACAGTTCATTGGAGAGGGAAAAAAATGGCACCATGCCTGAAGAGGCAGCCTCAAAGCCAGAAGAGTCTAGGTTTAAGACCCCTATGACACATACGGACGGTGTGACCCTAGGTTCTTACCTTATCTCTGGCCCTAGAAAACTCTAGGTCTCTAAGTTGCAGAGAAGGTGCTGACCTGTATGGAGAAAAGGAATTTCCTTTACCAATCAAATCACAGGTTGCTATCCCTATATTTTTATACTTCAGGCTCTATGATTTGGTAGTGTGGGCCCTCCTTCCATCAGTGCAGATTGCAGCTCTTCTATGATTAAATATGTGGTCTTTGAGAGTTGCTGTGACTGAAAAAGCCATCATCCTATGGACGATCTGGCAATGAGACACTCTGAACTTAGTAAGATTGCTCCTCTGACTATAAGCATAAAATTTCCTCACTGGACTCAAAACCTTTTGAGCTTAGTAGAACCTGCTAGAACTTGCATTAGGTTGACCCTACCATTATCTCCACACCACAATAAGACACTAGAGTATAATGCTGGTGGGGGAAAGGAGAAAATAAAAGAGGTGTTCAATTAATCCAGCACACTCCAGAAACATAAGTCATGTGAGAGAAACAGAGACAGAGACAGAAGAAAGGAAAGAGAAGAGAAGGGAAGGGAAGAGAAAGGAAGGAGACAAGGCAGGAAAGGAAGAAGGGTTGAGGGAGAGAAAGAAGGAAAGGAAATAGGGAGGGAAAGAAGGGAGAAAGGGAAGAAGGAAGGGAAGAAGGAATGAAGGAGAGGAGAAAGAACAAGGGAAAGAAGGAAAGTAAGAGGGAATGAGAGGGGAAAAAGGAAAGGGGAAAGGAAAAGGAAGGGGAGGGAAGGAAAAGAAAGGAAGGGAAGGGAAAGGAAAGAAAAATATAAAAGCAAGCAAGAAAAAACAAAAGAGTGAAGGAAAGAGTGAGTGAAAGAAGATAAAAACAAGAAGGAAAGAGAGAGGTGTCTTGTTAGCCAGACATATCAAACTCTTGACAGATAAACATTGTTTAACATGATTGTTGTGCTTTACACCTAAGGTCAGCATTTAACCCCTGTCAAAAAGCCAGCAGAGGTCTCCTTTACCTCAAAGTGCTTACTGCTACCTTTGCATGTGCATATTTTCTTGCTGGAACCTATACTTAAATCAGACACTGGGCTGTGGTGAGGGAGCTATTTTATCATTGTTTACCTCAGAAAAGCTGGGATACCCAAGCTGACAAGCCCTGGCATCTTTGGCTGGGTGTTCAGAAGAAGCAGCCCTCCCACTGATTCTCTTTTCTGGGATTCTTCTCAGCATGTAAAGGAAGGGAGCTTTGCCGAGCATTTAGCACCATTTAAAAAACTACAAAAGAGGGGCCAGGTGCAGGTCTTCTGGCAAAGCTGGAAACAAGGGGCTTCGAAGAAACAACGGCAGGTGCTTTCCTTGCTCAGAAAGTGTAGATGAAGCCATCTCTTGCTTGTCCACTGGGGTCTAGTGGGGAGGGAAGCAGCCCAAGCTGGAAGGTGAAACAAAGCTGAAAAAAATAAAGATGACAGATGGAATTAGAGGATGCAGACTCCGGGAAACCGAATTGAAAATCAAAGTCTGGGTTGTTTCGTGTACAAATAAGATGAACTCTTTAATAGTATTTTTGAGAGGAGATGGTTTGGCTTTGAAAACAGTTCCTTGGCTTATTGAGAGAATCTGATCTCACTCAAAAATACGCTTTTCATTCCAGATTTATCATATTCTGTCTTGTCCCATAGTCTTTTATGCATTTGTTTATTCTCATCTACTAGACTGTAAACTGCTGAAAGGCAGCACCTTTGTCTTATAAATCTTTGTAGCTTGTCTTTTCCCAAAAAGACACACCCTGGGGGAAAAACCTTCCCCCATAATGTCTAGCGAACAAACACTTAAATATTCAACAAAGTTGAATTACATGAAGAAGAAAAAAATTCACACCAAAAATTATAGTATAAATTCTGATGAACACATTAAAAACCATCTTCCTTTGAGCATAAGGATTTGTGCACCCAACTCATGTTGTTTAAGCCAGAATCAGTTAAAAAATAATGAATTAAATCACAGCATCTTAGCTTAGGAAGGATTTTCAGAGGCCAGCTCGTTCATCTTATACTCTTCTTTTCCAGGCCTCCACCACAAGGCATTTAGGATCATGGACTCAGCATGGGAAACGACCTTAGGGTAAGTGTACAGATGAGGAAACTGAGGAAATGGAGGTTTATTGATTTTCAACTAATAACTATCTGAGACAGGATTCGAACTCAGGTCTTTCTGACTTCAAATCCAGTGCTCTATCCAATCTCCACTGACCTCAAGGTCCCTAGCTTTGCTTCCCTTAGTCTCAGTTTCTCCATCCATAAAATGAGGCATTTGAACTAGATGATCTCTAACGTCTCATACAACTCCAGCACTCTATAAATCCCATGTCGATAATAGCAGAACTGTGCTATCACCAGTGTGGGTATCTTCTCTACCAGATCAGAGGACCACCCATCCATGCTCTTTTTCCTTCCGAATAATTCCTGTCCACCTCTTTCCATAAGTCATCCACCTCAACATGTTAGAGGCCTCCCTCTATGAATCCTAAGTGCCTGAAAATTAATATTGCTGCAAAAAAGCTAGAGTAATAGAAGACAGCAAATTATATATAATAATAGTGTTTCCACTCTAAAACATACCTTTCATGCAAGGATCCTGGGTGCTTCAAATATCATATGGCAAAAACAGATTCCTGAAGATTGAAGAAAGGTGCTCTCTATGTTTATTCATACCAATTCCATGTTAATATATGGTTTAGAGTTATATACCCTTTAGTTACACCTGTACGTGCATCTGTCAGCAGGCAGTTTTGCACACAGCTTAAGAACAAGGTTGGAAATATATTCTGTTGTTAGATTGGACTTGTAAAAAAAAAACTAAAAAACTGGTCCTTTTTTCAACATTTGTGTTAATCTGCTTGCAAGGCTATTAAACCATGAACATTATGATGGTTGGCAATTAGCCAAGTGAGCATACCAGTGGTGAAACAAAGGATAAGTCAACCATGTAGTAACAGGGTAAGGACCCAAAAGACTTATGGATAAAGATATGACCTCACTGAGACTTCCAGGGTGGCTAAATTCACGTACAATATATGAATTGTTTACAATTAAGGCACAGAGGACATCCTCAGTGATGGTATCATAAAAGAGACAGGAAGATGGTGAAATTGGTAGAAAGTCAACAAGACAGAAATTCAAATCCAGTTTTATTCACCTACTGGCTATGTGACCCTAGACTTCTTTGCCTCAGTTTCTTCAACTATAAAATGAGGAAAATAACTACACATACCTTGCAGAGTTGTTGTAAGGGTCAGGTGAGATAATAATTATAAAGCACTAAAGAAAATTATTGCTCTCTATTATTTAATAAGCAATATTAGTCTATGATTCATCATTTTCCTCATTCTGTCAGACCCCACTTCTGAAGGTCAGGCAGTTTCTGAAGAGGAATGCAATTCCTTCCAGCCCCGAAAGCATCTGTTGGTTAACCTACTTGGGTTGGGCACCTCCCAGTTGATACCTCCACTTTCATTTACCCAGTAAACAGAAAACTAGCTTGAGCAAAGTCCTCCTCAGAGGACAAGTCTCTCTCCTTGCTTTTCCCTCCTCAAAGTTAAAGGCAATTTGGTCTACAAGGGGAAGATCAAAGCTAGAGGGGAAACTGATTGAGGTGATTTTTGTTTTTCTAGCCAAGACAGCTAGAGGCAGCTAGGTCTCATAAAGCAGCTAGTATTCCTTAAGTGTCAGAAAGGGACCATAATCAGCTATATCTCAAGACCAGCCCACATTTCCCAGCCCTGCCCCACCCAAAGAGGAGGAGGAGGAATTGAGAACTCTCAACCCATTTCCTCATTAAAATGTCTACCAATCAGAATTGCCTTGCTTTTGCCAGGGGAGGTCCAAAGGATATACTGTCGGGCCAATCAGAAGGAAGACACTCCTAGGTTTAAAAGACCCTGACAGCTCTCACTCCAGCTCTTTTGGTACAAATGGTGACAGTTTATAGACCACTTTAAACCCTTTTAGGTTTCTTATTAATAAACTTATCTTACATGGAAAATTGCCTCAGTTTATCCTCTTTTTAAATTTCAATCACAACAGCACTTAGCACAGTGCCTGGTACATTTCCTTCTTCCCCTTCCACAAGCAATAATCTACAAAGGATCATATATTTACCATTTTTTGACTGACTGAAAGATATATAGTATCATCCCACTTTGTCAATTATATGTTGATTATGAAAAGCATTTGCCTTAAAGGCTTTCTCCCAATAAGGTGTATCTAATCTTTGCATCAGAGTCATTCAAAAATCTTTGAATGACAAAAAAAAAAATAACAAATGACCCTCTTAATATCACTAACATCAAACAAGGCATAAAACTGGGAGATACATAGTCTTCAGAAGTGTAGGCCACTGTTATGGAAGAGACCCTCTGCTGAGTTCAAGTTGAGGTTCTCCATATCCTCCTGTTTGTAGATGACACTGTGCTTGTCACATCAAGCCTTGAACAGTGTAGAACTTCCTGGTAGATATCTGAGAATCCGGTTTGACACAAGAGTTTGGTTTTATTATCTACATAGGAAAGGTCAAGTGAATAAAAAATGTCTATGTCTAGAATATGCATTTACAAGTTTGTCCATCAGTGTGTATATCTGGGCGGGACAATACAAAATGAACAAGCTGGACCTAGAACTGAACAGAAAGAGCAGAGTGAGCTGGATTCCTTTGTGAAATCACAAAAGCTCATTTGATGACTCCTAGGAAACAAAACTATTTTTTTAAATACATTCTACTGGTCTTCCTGTATCATTTTAATGGAAAACAAATTCTTCCTCAGAACTAAAAATAAATATTATACAGAGAGCAACAGTAGATATGGATAGGCTGTGATATATGACCACGACGGAGCTACAAAGAACAGGAGTAAAAGATGTCATCAGGATGTGTACAAGAGGGAGACAAAATAATTGAGAAAGAGTCCCAGCACACTGAGTAAGCGCCTTGTGCTGAACTTAGGGGAGAACATGAACAAGAGACTCCCAGGATGGATGGGCATAGAAGGATTGCAGTTGACATGTCTGGTAGGAACACCCAAATCAAAGATATCCCAGATCCACTTGAGGGTTCTACCTTCTAGACATGGGAGGACTTTTTAAAAATGGTAATAAAGCATACATAGACAGCTGTAACAAATGGAAGCATGATATCTGCCTATAACAGGAGTGGGGAACCTTGAGCCTCGAGACTACATGTGAACAAATGTGAAGTTTGGATTCAGTCAAAGGGCTGCATTCGAGGACCTAGAGGGCCATATGTGGCCTTGAGGCCACAGGTTCCCCACCCCTGACAAAGAAGTACAAATAAGATGTCATGAACATTTACAGATTTTTACTTTCATGGAAGAAAAATTTCATGGAGTAGATGACATTTAAGGAGAGCCTTGAAGGATGGTTAGGATTTCAATAGGTGGTGATCGGAGAAAGGATTGTAGAAAACCCTAGGGATAGAGAATAAGATGAGTAAAGTCAGAGAGATCCTTTGTGTAAAGGGTAGGATTGCGGAGCAAGAGTTTTAAACAATGCAAGGTTTAAGCAGGCCAGCGGTATTTGATGTCTCAGAGCTGTAATACTGTCAATTCTAGAATAAACTTCTTAAGAGTTAGAGCCTAGACAGGAGATAATTAGCACCATCTCCCTTAGGAAAATCAAGAGTTGCATACCAGAGAAGTAAAAGTGAAGATACTGACAGGTAAGAAATTACTGAAAAAGAAAGAGAGGATGGTAACATTATTAATAATAATGATAATAGCATTTTTATAAAGCATAAAGATGACTATAGCAACAGTCGTCTCTTCCACATCATGACTTTCTCCATCATAGTTTCTATATATTGTGGGCTGACATAAGAAATGAAATGGGAATTTGGGGGGAGTTTCGTGAAAGCTACAGATGACACATGAAAACCAGCAGAAGTCACAGCTTACGACCAAATACTTAACCCAAATTTTACAATAAGGTACTGTAAACATCCCGTAAAAGAAAAAGAAGAAATTCAAACTTCTTCTCTGGTATGTAGGGAGGGCCAAAAAATTTTACACAGATTTTCCCGATCATGGGGACTCCACACCCCTAACCTCCAAGACATGGAAGGGATAACTGTATTTGCCAGGAACTGCACTAAATAGTTTACAGATATTAACTCATTTGATCCACACAACAACCCTGGGAGGTAGATACTATTAATACCCTCATTTTACAGTTGAGGAAACTGAGGGTTAATAAAGGGTGACTTGTCCAAGGTCAAATAACGATTATATGTATTAGGCAGATTTTGAGTTCAATTCTCCCTGCATCCAAGCCCAGAGCTCTATCCATGGCATGACCAAACTGCCACAGTCTCTGCCAAGAATCGACAATAGTGGTAGTAATCAATGGAACAATGGAATGAATAGAGCTGCTGCCAAAATATCAAGAAGTGCAAAACTTTGTGGTTTAGTCATATTTCAATCCTGTACAACTCTTTGTGACCCCACTTGGGGATTTTCTAGCAAAGATACTGGAGTGGTTGGCCATTTCTTTCTCCAACTCATTTTCTAGAAGAGGAAATTGAAGTCAACAGGGTTAAACAACTTGCCTTGGGACACACTGTAGTAAGTGTCTGAGGTCAGATTTGAACTCAGGAAGATGAATCTTCCTGACTCCAGGCTGGTGCTCTATCAACTGTACCACCTCATTGTGAAAGGTACAAAATACACCCCAGTTTTTTCCTTTGTTAGGAAGCCACTCAAGATAGCACTGTAAATCCCCAGAACCATGTAAGTCCTTGCCGGGGAAAGGTATCCCACAAAAAGGAGTGCTCTCTTGATTCTTCTATTGGCCAAAAATCCAGTCTTTGTCATTTACTATGCAAAAATGCCTGCTATGTTTTGAAGCCTTGTAAACCTGAGTGCAAGGGGAGCTAATGGTTACATTTGGCAAAATGGCATGAATTTAATTTCCCAGGTTCCACTTGGGAGGAGACAAAGAGCACCTTAAATGAGAGTTTTATAAAGAGTACTTGAGCATTTCACATCAGGAAGGAATTTTTGACACAACAATTACCTACAAGCCATATGAGCTGTGACCAATAAAAATGCATCCCCTAAGATGATGAGATATAAACCTCATGAGAGCTAAACCTCACCAAACTTAGCAGGTCTGGTTCTTAGTCAACAGATATCTATTGCCACACACACACTACAAGACTTTCCATGGACCTGTCAGAGCTTATACTCTGCTGGGACAGATTTCAAGAGCCCAGGGCCACCTCCATAACATCATGAGATATTGGTGGGGGATTTCAGTGAGGACAGCTGACCAATAGGTTACATTTGGTTTTTGTTTATAATTTAAAGAATATTTTCTTTAATAATAATAATGCTGTAAAATGGGTGTTGCAAGTATCATTAACTAGATTTTACAGATAGAGGAACAGATTTAGAAAGACAAGGACTTGCCAAGGTCACAGGATATCTTGAAGCTAGGTCTTTGAGCACAAGGTCCAATACTACTGAACTATGCTGCCAATAACTGCCTAGAACTTTCATGAACTTCATTTCAACTTCTTAATGGGGTAGGCTTAAAGTCTTTTGTGAGATTTCAGTTTAAATGATGAAAAAGACCACAATTCAGAAGAACTCATGACAAAACCTGCTATCTACCTTCAGATAGAGAGCTGATGGACTCAGAGTGCAGATTAAAGGATTTTTTCCTTTTTTTTCTTTGTACATGGCTAATGGAAAAATGTGTCTTGAATATATATATATATATATATATATATATATATCATAACAAGTTTTGTTTTTCTTGCCTTCTCAATAGGCAGGATTAAAAGGAGAAAATTCAAAACAGAAAACAAAATAAAATTCCAAAATAAAAATTAAGTTAGACATTTTAAATAAATACAAAACATAAACTGTAAACCTGGCTATCTCTTGTCCAGAAGAAAATTAAATGTCTAGGAAAGGACTTTCTACATCACTATGATAATTATACTCTGAAAATGAACTGGATAAAATTCAGCTTCATTGCCTGGAGAACCTTCCAATCCGAATAATACCTAGAGTGATAAGATCAGAGTGTCATGTGGCTGGGTCAACTGTAAGTCAACTGCATTAGCTATATTAGTAAATCTTACAGGACCTTTTAGGCTGAAATATGGAACATTCTAGTTACTTATTGATGGATCAAATTGGTTCTTTGTGGGACAAATGCCATTTCTGCCCACATGGCACCACTACACCTCAGCCATCCCAAGACTACCTGAATCTGGTATATGCCACAGAAGTCAGGGGTGTAATTAGAACTTCCACTGACTGGAAGGTTAACTATAGATGACTTTGCACCTAGGACTCTAGGTTGGAACAACCTGACAATGAACTTAATATACAATGAGCACCGTGAGTCAACACAAACAAATCAGTTGGTAAGAGTTCCAAGGGAGTAGGGATCAAATTCTCAAGGAGACATGTTAATAAGAACTGGAAAGACAAAGGATCTCACTTCTAGCAAGAATGGACAGAAGGAGAATAGTATTAAGAATGGTAAGTTCCAAACAAGCAGAGGCTGGAGGGGAAGGAAAAGAATGATAACAAAAAAAGTTGTTTTTTTTTTAAAACTATATTGGAGGAAAGAACAAGATCAAAAAAGGAAAGTAGGCATGTCTCAGGGTGGATGGAATAATAGTGAACAGTGCAGAGAAAGGGACACTGCTCAGGTTTTATTTTGCTTCCATTTCTCTCTCACATAGAGAACTGAACTGAAAGAAAAAGGACCCTAATAGTTAATAAGGAATGGATAGCTGAGAAAAATGAGAAAAAAGTAACCAGGGATCAGTACAAGTCTCCTGGCCTGGGGAAATTATACATAGGCTAGAGAACTAAAATAACTCGCAGATGTGACTGCAGAGCTACTGTCATGGATAAAAATCATGAAGAAAGGTAGCATTTGAGAATGGCAGATGTCAAGATTTTTTCTAAAAGAAGGAGAAAGTATTGTTAAAAGGATGTTTATTGATCATCTAGAAAAGACAATGCAAACACAAAGGAACAGCAAGACTTTCTCAAAAACAAGTCATGCCAGATTATCTAGTAGTCAATAGACCCGTAGGTCAGGGAAACATTCCTAGGTTTTAACAAAGCATTTACAGCATCCATCATGATATTCTTGTGGACAAGATGGTGAGATGTCTAGTTCTATTAATATGTTTTATTATTGATTTGGATAGAGGTACAGAGGGGACGCTTATGAAATTCCCAGATGACACAAAACTAGGAGATTGAGCACACTGAATGGTACGGTCAGGATTCCGACACTATAACAAAATTTTAACGAGATAAAACATTGTTTTTGTTGTTTAGTCATTTCAGTTGTGTCCAACTCTTGGTGACCCAACTTTGGAGCTTTCTTGACAAAGATACTGGAGTGGTCGGTCATTTCCTTCACCAGCTCATTTTTCAGATGAAGAACCCAGGTAAACAGGGTTAAGTGAATTGTTCAAGGTCACACAGCTAGTAAGTGTCTGTGGGCAGATTTAAACTCAGGAAGATGAGTCTTCCTGACTTCAGGCCTGGCACTCTATCTACTATACACTGTCTACTCTAGCTAGTTTGACAGCCCTTGTTAGGATATCAGGATGAATCTATCAAGATAAACTGTCATAAGGATGAATGCAAAATCTTATACCTGGATTCCAAAAAAAAATGAATTTTGAAAGTATAAGATGGGAACGGTACTACTAGACAGCTATTCATTGGTAAACAATCTGGGTATTTGGGGGGTTCTGAAAACTCAACATGAGTCAGTATTGTGATTATGGCATCCAGGAGACTCGTAGGTTACGTTAAGAAATCCTATTACCATGGATGGGGCAAGGGACAGTTGAGTTGTACCATGTTGTGATAACACCATACCTGGGATATTCTGCTTCATTTTGGGTGTCACCTTTTAGGAAGAATATTGATAAATGGGAAAGTTTCCATAGTAGGTTGATCAATTCAATTCAATGACTCAGTAAACATTTATTAAGCACCTACTACATGCCAGGCCCTGTGCTAAATGCTGGATCCCCCTGATTTTTTTTTAAAAAGGATTATTTTTAAAGGATATTTATTTATCATCTAGAAAAACAAAGGGTGATCAGCAAGAGACTGCAAGACTTTCTCTGCAAGACCTTAAAAGGTGGATTGGAGACATTGTAAAGAGCTTTAAAAGCAAACAGGAGTTTGTGTTTATTCCTATAGGTAGTAGGGAGCCATTGAAGTTTATCGAGCAGGGGAATGATGTAGTCAGACCTGTGCTTTAGGAGCATCCCCTTGGCAGCTCTACAGAGGATGGGTTTGAGAGGGGAGAGAGAAAAATATTGCAATAATCCAGGTGAGAGGTAACATTCTGTACATTCCCCCATCTTGTCTTTAATAATATAACAGGGGACTGGCCAATGGGGGCCTAGTCCTAAGAACGTGTGCTATGTACTACGTAGGTAGTGGGGTAGAGGTGGGGTGTGAGCAATTTGCAAAAGCATGATGACTTGTAGTGGAGGGTCCCTGACTCCAATTCAAAGCATGCTCAGGTGTTCTCTGACTATTTCTAGTCTCCTTACTACGTGGTAAATAAAAGTCTTTGAATTGTCTGCTGAGCCAGAACTGAGTATGCACACAAAAAGCACAGATCAATGAAATCTTTGTCTCTCAGTCTCTCTCTATCTCTCTCTGTCTTTGTGTGTCTCTCCCTGTCTCTCTCTCTCTCTTTTTCTCTGTGTCTCTTTCTTTCACCCTCCCTGTCTCTGTGTCTCTGTCTCTGTGTCTCTGTCTGTCTCTCAGTCTCTCTGTCTCTGTCTCTATCTCTCTAAGTCTCTCTTTGTGTTTCTCTCTGTATCTCTGTCTGTCTCTGTCTCTGCCTGTCTCTATCTCTGTCTCTGTCTCTCTCTCTCTTCATGATGCTCTCTTTAATGGACACTCTTCGATCCTACAGAAAACAGGTTTTCTAGATTGAATTACTACGGTGTGGTTACAGAGCTAATTATCTTGAAGAATAGGGAAAAAAAGAGAGAAATCCAAATGAGTTTCAGTGTGGTAAGGCAACATAGCTTTGGAAATCTATTGTTCCTGAATGGCTTTCCTTGTTTGTTTCATATTCGCCATGAAAAAGCCATTTGATCTCCCTTATTCTGTTTTCTTATCTTTAAAATTGGGATAATAATACCATTAGTATCAAACTTCCAGAGCTGTTGTGAGAATGGAATAAGATAACATATGTAAAATATTTTGCAAACCTTAAAGCACTATGCAAATGTCAATTTTCATTATCATCATGATCACTACTTGCATTGTGTTGATCCCTCTGAATATCTTCGGTGTTGAGCCCTAGCTGCAGAGAACCTGGAAGGATTTATCACAAGATCCCTTACAGCTGTTTCCTGGACAACAGCTGTCAGAACCATTCTAGCTCATCCTGACCCTGATGTTTTTACTAAATTTCATATTACTTGACATTGGGACTGATCTGAATTTGGTATAAGCTTTTAGCGATTTCTAGTATTCAGCACTTCCTTTTCTAGATGTTAACAGACTACCAATTCTCAAATTTTGTTGAGAATTAAGACCTTTCATCATCAGACTGTAGTTTTCAAAATGTAACTTCTTTCTTTTTTCTGAAAATCAGTATATCATGTATACATAACAAGTATCTCCTGGAATTTTTTATTGATTACTCAGTGATTTGATCATATCAAGTTTCCTTTTTTCCCCCCATTTCCTGTGCTAGAATTCCTCATCTTTAAACATCCTATTGGGCAGCTAGGTAGTACAGTGGATAGAGTGCCAGGCTTGGAGGCAGGAAGACTCAATTTCCTGAGTTCAAATCTGGCCTCAGACACTTACTGTGTGACCCTGGGCAAGTCACTTAACCTGTTTGCCTCATTTTCCTCATCTAAGGAAATGGCAAACTGTTCCAGTATCTCTGCCAAGAAAACCCCAGATGGGATCACAGAATCAGACGTGACTGAAACTACTGAACAACCACAAAATGCTTGTCCGGTTCTCATCTATTTGACTTTGATTTCCTCTTAATCTGATTTATTCCACATTTTTCCACACTGTGAATGTGTTGATTAAAAGTTGAATTGTTTTGATATTTTTCCATCATTTGTTAATACTATCTGCCTCAAGAAAAAGGTCTATCCCTTCTTTATCCATTTTTGCTCTGATCATACTTTAAAATATATTTTTTGTTGTCCTTAGCATGTTTCCATTCAGGGGGTCTTTCTTTGCCTTATATCATGTACCCTCATCTTTTGCATATATCCTTTTAAAATATGAAACTATTAGAGAGTTTCCAGCATGGTCACATTTTTTCTTAAATATCTCTTCTTCGTCACCAGGATTATTTATGTTATTTTGTCGAAATCTTAAATTTAAGATTTATCTTATTTCAACTCTCCTTTTAAAGAGTCAGGTCTAGATTGCCAGAGTAACTCATTTCCACTTTGGACATGGCAGCCATCCTTTAAGACTTCAAATGCTCTCTTTGCAATAATGTCATTCCTGATTCCCTCATTCAGTAATGATCTTTTTTACCTTAGACCTCAACAGAGCCTTTAGGTCTTACCTCACTTATCCATGTGTAATCTTATATGAACTTATATGAACACTATTTATGTCTACATCATAACCCCCAACTAGATTACGAGTTACTTGAGAATAGGACCTGCATCTTATTTCATCTTTATGTGTTTCCAGCACCTATCACAGTGTGCTGTGCTGTAATGTTAATGGAATTTGAAGTCTTCTCTGTCCATTAATAGGTCTATGTGACCATGTGTGCCCCCTTTTCCCTTGGAACAGAAGCCATGTTCCCAGGACACAGGTATTCTAATCACAGCTGCAATATATCCTGAGTCACATAGAGCCTATTGGAGAGGAACTTGCCTAAAGAGGAGCTTGCTTAAAGGGAGGTTTACTTGCAGGAAGGCTTGCATATCTTTTGGTACTAAAGTAAGTAGGCACTGAGTCATGAGGGTTGTGATGCCTTCTGGCTCTGAATCTATGAGCGGTATCTGTAGGTGGTTGTATTTCTTTGTTCAGACAGTTGGAGTCATGTCTATTGAATCTCTGGCTAATTTCTCTGCTAGTATTTTCTATACTCACGACTTCCTACTTATCTGTAATTAGAGTAAGATTGTTCACCCCTCTTTCCTTTAGAATAGAAGATCATAGAATCTGTGCTGGCAGGCCATCCTGGGTGTGCTAGGGTGCTTGCTAATATGTGTGCACAGTGGGTACTAAATAAATATCGAAACCATTGAATTATGTAATCAGCTAGGTCAGCGTGACCATTCCAGGAGAAGTGAGCCCAGCTTGTATACAATAGCCATAGCTGACTACACCGCTGGATAGAGCAAAGGTTCTTTTCAAGTTACCTGTACATTGACACCCTGCTCTCTGTTCCTGTTCTCTGCTTCATTTGATTTCCCCTATATCTTTGTGTTTTACTTGGTCTCAGGTCAGAGGGATGCCCCATTGGCATCCTCTTACCTCTTACTCAATGCTGCCTCCTCAGGCATAAGTTGACTTGAACCATTCCAAGGTACCATTCTTACCTGCTTATGATTCCAGCCCCTGTTTCATAGTGTTTTTACTAGGATAATCTCTCTTAGGAGATTCCTAGTTAGTCACCATAACTATGTAACCAGTATACTCCTAGAGGAAGTAGAAAATTGGCATAATGAATAGGGTGCTGACATTTATGAGCTTTATAACTCTGATCAAGTCACTCTGTTTGCCTCACTTTCCCCTACTATATAATGGAGATATTAATAACATCTGAGTTGTTCTGAAGATCCAATAAGCTAATATTTGTAAAGTGCTATGCCTAACATATAGTTTAGTAAATGTTTGTTTCCTTCCTCTAGACAAGATTTAAGGTCTAGTAGATGTGTATCCATTTTCAAGAGATAAATTGGTTTTGAAGAAAGAGGGTAAGCTTCCTCCTTGATTCAGTGGCAATGACCATTGCTGTCCTCTTTTCCAAGATGTATTGTTCTGAGTGGGAAAACAATGGATTATCCATCCTCTCCATCCCCCAAATTCAAACAACTAAAAATGTGAAAAGGTAACAGGTTATCAGTTGAAAATTGCCAGGAAGGTCTAATTAAGCAGGCTCCTAACAGTACCTTTGAAAATGAAAATGGTCACAGTGACCTGCCTTTAAGATCTGAGATATACACAAATGATGGAAACAAGGATTGTATTTTCCACTTGTGCGAGAAACAAACAAAAATTTTCTGGTAAGAGAAACTTGCCTGACAATTTAGAAATAATAACACAGCTGCTTCCCACCAGAAATTTCTGTGGTTTCTCCACAGTTACAAAATAGCCCGTAGCAAGAAACTTCACTAACGTCCACAGAAACATTGTTTGAAAACATCTCGTCATAACTTGCAATTACTATAATAACAATAGTTTGCAATTTCATGGCATTTTACAGCTTGTTAAGTCACCTTCCCCACAATACTGTAAGGTAGGCAGAGCAAAAATTATTATTCCTAATTTACAGATAAGGACTCTGATCCTCCAAGTAGCTAAGAAACTTCTCATCAATGATCACAACACCGGTAAATTGTAAAACGGATAACTGAACTCAAATCTGATTCCCAAATCCAGCTCTCTTCTGGTACTAGGAAAGCAAATGGTAGGGAAAGTTTCTTAGTCTTTTGTTACTTATTTGTATTCAGGACAAGCTTTATGTTGCCCCTTGACCTTTCTCCAGTATTTGATGCTGTAGACAGTGTCTTCTCTTTTTGATAGTTCAACAATTTACCAAGCTATCATACAATTGCTATGTACAGGATATTGGACTTACAAAAATAAACCAAAAACACCTCCTGCCATCAAGGCACTTTTCATTCTACCAGATACTTGTTCTTTGTTGCTTATTCTTTGCTTTTCCTTGGTTCCTTTGCCATACTCTTTAAAATTTCTATCTCTGATGATCCCCTTTTGGTTTCTTCCATTGGTTACTTCTCCTTCTTTTGTGAGCTCAAAAGGAGTCTTATTATCAAAAAGGTTTAGTCCTTGACAATTGTCAGGCTTAGAGTACTTAACTCCATTTTCTTTCTTCAATATTTTTGCCCATTCCTATGACGCCAATGGTTACTTCCATGCAAATAACTTCAAAATCTATTTCTCTAACACCAGCTTCACCCCTAAAATTCCAATCCTACATCTCCAACTGCCTATTAGATAGTTCCACTAAGATCTCTCACTTTCGGTCCTTCAAACTCAAAACATCTAACATTTAACTCAGTCTTTGTCCCCAGTCAAATACTTAATAAGTATTTATTATATTTAATATAATAATAAATAATATAATAATAAAATAAGTATTTTCTACATATGAGGCACTGTTCTTAGTGCTAGGCTTAGAAAGGGAAAAGATTAGTGTCTGTCTTCAAAGAACTCATATTCCAACGGGGGAGACAACATGTAAATAATCATATACATACAAAGTATATGGAGAGAGTGTAGATGGAAACTAATTATTTTTTTTAAAAGGTAGATGAAGGGTAGAGAACAGATTGGGATCCAGAAAAAGTGTTTTGCAAAAGATGAAATTTAAGCTGGAGGTGAGGAGAAAGAGCATCATGATCACAGAGGACAGCCAGTGAAAAGTCAGGAGATGGAGAGTCCTGTAGAAAGAACAGTCGGTAAACATGTATGAAGCACCTAGTACTTGCCAGTTACTAAGACAAAGAAAAAACAAGCCCCTGCCCTCTAGGAGTTCATAGTTGAACAGAGGAGACAACAAGCAAAGAAATATGTAAACAAAAGTGACGTGCAGAATAAATAGAAAATAATTGAGAGGAAAAGCACTAGAATTAGTTGAGTTTGGAAAAGGGGCTTTCAAAGGCTTCCTGTAGAAGATGGGGTTTTACTTGTGACTTAAAGGAAGCTAGGGGAGCCAGTAGTCAGAGAAATGAGTAGAAAGAGCATTTCAGGCAGAAGACAGACTGAGAAAATGCCATGAGATGGAATGTCTTGTTGTGGAACAGCAGAGGCCAGTCACAGGACTCAAGAGTACATAGCAGAAGAAAGGTATGAAATGACTAGAAAGATAGGAGAGGACTAGGTTTGTAAAAGGCTAAAAATTTCAAATGGAAGATTTTGTACTTGACTCTGGAGATAATACAGGAGCTACTGGAACTGATTGAATTGGGGGATGATGTGCTCAAACGCATGCCTTAGGAACATCACCTTGGCGGCTGAGAGGAAGAAGGAATGAAGTGAAGAGAGATGGGAGGGAGGGAGGCCAACCAGCAGACTAATGCAATAGTCCCAATAAAGGTGATAAGGGTCTTTACTAAGATGGAGACTATGTGAGTGGAAAGAGGTTGTACGTAAGAGATACGGTTAATGTAATAACCTGACTCTTCTTATAATTTCCCTAGTTATTTTGATAACTTTACCCATCCCTCATGCTTTTGGTACTATCATTGGTTCAAGTGTCATCCCCCACTCCCTACCCAAAGATCCCACTGCCAACAACTAATCTGTTGCCAAGTCTTTACCAGTCCAATTCAGGCCCTCATTACCTCTCACCTACTCTACAAATCCATCTCCCAGACTATACACTATCTTCTTTCAAATCATACTTTGGTGCAAAAATAATTGTGCAGGATCATGTACCTTCATAGATTTAATGCTGAAAACTTCAGGAGGCATTTAGTCCAACTTCCTTTTTAAAGAAAAGTAAACTGAGGTATAAGTGATTTGATCAAAATTATAAAAATAGGAAGTAGCAGAGATCAGAATTCAAATCCAGGTTCCCTGGCTACAAATCCAGAATTCTTTCATTGGCTTCTCCTTACCCACAGGATAATATTTAAACAGCCTGGTATTCAAGAACCTCAACAGGCTGACCCCTATCTTTCTAGTCTTACCACTCTTCATATATCCTAAAATCTCAAAGAATTGAATTAGGCCCAGATTATTCACTTTCTTCCACATCTATACATCCTCTGTGACTGGAATGGGTCTATATCTGTTTCTATAGAGATCTATATCTCACGTACCATGATACCTTCCTTCTTCATCCTTCTGGAAGCCCACAAGCTCCCCAAGACTGTCCATATTTTTTCATAGAAATTGTTCTATGCATTTATCCTATTAGCTTTATTAAAATTTTATCTTCTCCTACCCCCAATTAGTTTATAAGGTCCTTAGGTAAAGGAGCTTAATTACATTTCATCTTTTTGCTTTTCCAGGTCCTAGTACAGCATCCAGCACAAATAAACACTCAGTAATTGTTTGTTGAATTGCATTAAATTGAGATAGAAATTTTAAATCTATTTCTTCTTTGAGATTGTTGTTTGCTAGAACGGAAGATGCTTGGAGAACTTTTCCAGTTGTATGATTCTTTGTTTTCTCTTGGAACCAAAAACATGATAAGACCTGAAGAATGATAACTAAGACATCTAAGAGTGCAATTATAATATCTAAAATTGGCTTTGTACATTTTGCTACTGTTTCTACTTTCATCAACAAGGATGCACACTGCTCATTAGCATTCTTTAAAAATTAAGTTGTGTTGGATTCCACCTCCAGCCAAATCCTATTCTATTGTCTCATTCTGGTACAGAGTTGGCTATGAATTTTATCATAGATTTAGACCTGGAAGGAATTTCAAAGACTATCCCCTTCATTTTGCAGATGAGGCAATGAGGCTCAGAGAGCTTAAACAACTTGCCTAAGATCACAAAACTAGCAGGTGGCAGTTAAAATTCAAACCCAGGTCCCCTGAATGCACAAGACTTTTACCTATACTGTGGAGCAGAGTGTGAACTCTGGCACATCCTGCCAAGATAGAAAAGATCATAGTGTCAAAAATCGGGGCAGCTAGGTGGCACAGTAGATAGTGTGGCAGGTCTAGAGTCAAGAAGACATGAGTTCAAATCCACCCTTGGATATTTACTAGCTATGTGACCCTAGGCAAGTCACTTAACCCTGTTTGCCTCAGTTTCCTTATCTGTAAAAATGAACTCGAAAAGGGCATGTCAAAGCACCCTAATATCTTTGCCAAGAAAAGGAGTCACGAAGAGTGAGACACAACTGAAATGACTGAACAACCAAATAAAAAATCTGGAGTCAGAAAGGACCTTAGAGACCACTTAGTCTAACTCCCCTTGTCTTACACGGAGGAGAAATTTAATGACTTACCAAAAGTCACATTACCAATAAGTATGAGAAGTAGGATTTGAACCCAAGTCTTCTAATTCCAAAGTCACTACCCTTTCTATCGTACCAAAAGCCTGATGTATCTACTTGAAGAGAATTGGACTAATTTTGGAAAAGCTCATCACTACAAAATAGGTCACCAGGGTTAATTTTTATAGCCACAGCAACTCATGATCCATAACAATACCACAGAGCTGGGAAGAAGTGAAGATACTGGGTTCACAAAAAACTAAACTAAACATTTTAAGAACTTGTTTTACATGCCAAATACAAGGTCTATGAGCTGCATCTCGAGTCACTTGAGTCACACCAAGTGCTGGAAATTAGAATAAAATCTAATTGGGGAATATTTTTAAAATACAATAAAACAGATAACTTTAAAAGAGCCCAGAAGAATGCTTAAGTGTGGATTAGTGTCTCCCATTTCTCTTTGAGTTTGATATTGTTGCATTACAGGTGATTAATTAGATTCCAGGTCAATGGTTCCTAATAATTTTATAATTTAAGCAATAATTCATTTTTTCTTATTACATGGATAACTATGTATACCATCATTTTCAAAAAATAAATATGTATGTCCTATCAGCCTTTATATCAGGAAAATGACATTGTTAACGATAGCAATCAAATACAGAGAGCAACAAATTATAGGTAAGGGTGACACCATATTGAATTAAGTACAGAGTATTTGTGTAACTTCATCACAAGCTATCAAGGGAGATTATAAGGCTCAACCAGCCCATCCATGGTAATGGTCTGAGTGATCCTTTGCAACCTATGGACATCATGCACAATCAAGACATCAGTCAACAAGCATTTATTAACATGCACACTTATTATATACCAATAAAAAGTCTTAAGCCCTAGCGTTACAAAGTATAGCAAAAACACAAATATAGTCTAAAAAGGCATATACAAAACATATGCAAAGTAGAAAGAAAGCTTTCTGCAGAAGCTTGCCTTAAATAATATAAAACATCATAGAAAGGACCCCTCCCCCCAAGAGGGTGTTGTATGCCTTCCTTCAACAGGTAAAATTCCCAGTGAAACCAGATGTAACAGCAGCCAAACTGGCATACCCAGGATGGCTGCTAGCATAGGTTCTTGGATCTGCTTTACTAGGACAGATGGTAATTTAAAGGGTCAACAATCTTTTTAAACTACATTCAATAAAGAAAGAAAATACAGAAAGAATATAAGCAGAAAAACAAAGACCAACAGACAGGGCTCCACTGCCTGAATCAAAGCAATAGTGCTATATACTGTACATACACCCCTGGATTGAAAAAGCCTTTACATCTGAGCAGTCCGGGGAGGGGGTGGGGGGAGAGTGGGGGTCATCCAAACATATGGCCATTCAGAGTCTTGACCAGGTAAACACAAGATCCTTCTCATAAGCGAACCCCCAAAGTAAATTATCAACTTCTCAGTATATATAACAAAGACTAGGCTCCTGATTGACTCAGAGTCAGTAGGCACGAAACCTACATGACTCAGCACAGCTGTGAACTAACAGGGTTCAAAGGAGATTGAGCCTTCAAATGCTCACAATCTAGCCTAAGTCTGGGAAACTAAACTCCAAAAAGAAAACAATAACCACAAAAAATCCCACTTTGCTTGCTGTTACTCTAGCTTAACATGAACCTAGAGGGATGCCTTGATAAGGAAGTCACAAAACAGACATGTGACAGAGTGGTATGTTTGGAAGTGTGGAAAGGTTTCCCCTTGTTGTGCCAATATGGGGAATCGATGGATTGACTGTGTATGTAAGCCTCCAGTCTTTCAGCACCACCTGGCTTACTCACTTTAGGGGTGAGCTGGTAAATGTTTAACAACCAGATCTACACACCTAAGTTTAATTTATATGATTAATATTGTCTCCATCACTTTCTTAAATCTAGACCCTCAACAAAACAATACATCAAGCCCTAACTTGTAGCATTTGCTGATAACCAAGGTGTATATGATCACATTGAAAATTTAACAATTGGCTCTGAAGCCTGAACCAGCGTAGCCCTACTTCATTCCACTAGTTATCTTCTCAAGTCATTGTCCAACACCCCTTCCTCGAAAGGCAGGCCTTGTAAATGCTCAAAACTTGAGCAACTGCTATTCTAGAAGTGTAGCAATTGCCATTCCCTTTGTGCAGTTCTAGAAATATTCCTGATCCCAAGCCTCTGAAGATTCTGAAAACAAACTATTGATTTAGAAGTAAAGGAATTGCACCCCTGGGTTGAAAGTCGTTGACTTAACAAATCTAAAAAGCCAAGATGGGAGGATTTTTATTTTTTTAAACCACAAATATTTGCCAAATGTTGCTTAACTATCTGAAAACACAGCTGGGTTTATTTTCCTAATTAAAACTCTGCATGATAATCAGTCTGGAATGTGGGATTGTGAATCCCCATTGTGCTCATTCTTCTCTTTCTCTTTCCCTTCTAGGGAAACAAAGTTCATTAGGCCTGACTTTAAAGGACATTCGTACCTTTAGAATTTTGAAAAATTATAATGCCAAAAAGAACCCCAGAAAATCACATTTTGAAAAATGGCAAGGGTCCCAGGAGACATTAGAAATACATTTGACATCAGCAATCAAGGACAAGAACTATATCTATATCACAACCAGTCAAAAGAATGAAACAGGGTAAAGCCCATCAAGCTAGCCATTTTTTTGTCATGAAGTCCAAAACAAAAATAAAACTGAGACTGTTTAAATATAACTTAAAAAAGAAGTCACCCAACTTCAGTAATAAATATGGTTATATAAATATGGTTGCTGAATCTATAGATGAGTCCTAAACAAAATTAGTCTAGCATGATGAAGAAAGTATCAGATCGGAAGTCTTAGTCTCTAATTCCAAACTGTGACACTCATAGATCTCATTGAGGTAACGTTTTAAAGTTGGCAAGATGTTTTCCTCACAGCAATCCTGGGAGGCAGATGAATATCTCTAGTTTACAGGGGCAGAAACTGATCTCAGATTAAGAGACTCATTTACAAAGCGTTAAGTACTAAGATTCAGAAACCAATGTACAATCCACCACCAAACTGCTTCCAACTAATAGAGTGATATCAGGTGAGTTAGTTTTCCTCTTCTGGAGTCAGTTTCCTCTCCTTTAAAGTGAAGTGGTTGGACCAGATGACCTTTCGGGTCCTTTACAATTCTATAGAATTCTGCAATTCTTGGTGGCTTCAGGTTCTTGTTGTAGAAACCTGTCTACCTTGATAAAAGGCAGGTGACCTATCTTCTGGGGGTAGCAGTAACTTCTGTCTTCATTGTGATAGTAACAGATTCTGCAGATTTCTTTGGTTTTTAAATGAAAACAAAGGCAAGGGAAAGGAGGCAGCAATTTGAGCTTAAAGGTTGAGGAAGTCTTTGCCATGTGGAGCAAAAAAAAGCTTAAGATTTTTTTTTCTTTATGAAATCAGGAAAGATGAAAAAAATACACTGACCGGAAAGAAATCAGGGCAGTCCTAGCAAGACTCAGGCAGTGAATATAATGAGAGTCAGGCGTCAAGACTAATGAGAGTCAGGAGGGAGGACAGCAGACATGGAATGGAATATGACCATGGCTCCCTTCTGGTCCCTTTGTGTTCAGTTTTCATGGGCGTATGTGTTTGCAGAAAGATTCTGTCTTTTTCTATTGATCTAAGCAGCAAAAAATGAGGGTGAAAGGGAAAGAGAGGAGAAAGGGCCAAAATATAAAATGTGACCAGGGCCAACATAAACATTACTGGCTGGTGGGACTGATTAATAACTTTATTTAAAAATTTATAAAACTCAATTAGGCCATTCAGTATTAGCTGAGTAGCAACTACACTCAGAGCACTGTTAAAGATGCCATGAGGAGTCACAAGGAAAAGAGAAATCTTGAGCTGTCAGTTAACAACATAATAGTGCAGAGGTTATTAACATGGGTTTTTGCGGACCAGATTTCAGGAGTCTGTAAACTTGGACAGCAAAAAGAGTGTATCTTTTTTAAAATAACTGATTTCCTTTGAAAGCCTGGCACATAGTAGGTGCTTATAACTGACTGACTAATCCTATTTTGTTTCATGCATTTTGAAACATTATTCTAAGAAAGGAAGCACAGGCTTCTCCAAACTGCCAAAGGACACAAAAAAGGTTAAGAAACCTTGACATAGAGTGAGTCTGTCAACAAATATTTATTAAGCAACTGCTCTATTACAAGCACTATGCTAGGTGCACATGCAGAGCATACAAAGACAAAAATAAAACAGTCCCTGTTCTCAGTGAGCTTACCTCCTATCAGTGTAGTAGCACTGGATTTATAATTAGAAGATAGAGACTTGAATTCTGACTTGGGCAAATCATCTTACCTCTGTGAGCCTCAGTTTTCTCCTCAGCAAAATGGGGATAATAAAACCTTCCTGGCCTCCCTCACATGGTTATAGAGAGTCTCGGATAGCTAGCATATGAGAATGTATGATACATCTGAGAAGTATTTTGTTTATTCTGGTTTGTGTGTGTATAAGATGTATGTGTGTGAGTATATATATATATATATGTGTATAGATATATGTGTGTGTTATATATATATGTGATATATATATATATACATATATGTGTGTGTGTGTGTATGTATGTATCTGAGGTGAATGAAGTGTCCAGAAGCAAGGGGAAATAATCATCTTTGGAGGATTCATGGAGAGGCTACTTCTAATATTGTATGTGGGAGGATTCAAACAGAACAGTAAATGAATAAACTGGGTACTTCTGTTCCCAGGGAACGAACAGATTTATCGAAACATCACTTTTCAGTGAAATGTATCTACAAGGTTGTATTAATGCAAAAACACCACCTACTTCCCAAATTGGCAAGCCAATTCCTCTCTGAAGCGGATTGTTACTCTTGTTGAGACAATCGCTAAGCACAAACGAATCAAACTTATGGACTGTCTTCTTTACCTCTGCATACAAATTAATGAGAAAAGAGGATAGCAAAATATCATTTAAGGATTTTGTTTAACCATTGTTATCTTCTTCAGAAATGTTTCTTGGAATACTGGCAGACTTCTAGATGCTTTATAACTACAAAGTAAAAAGATAAATTTCAGGTCCCCTGTGAAACTTGTCAACATTTTATTTAAGAATTTGATGAATGCAGAAATATATCCATGTTCAGACCTCCTTGGTCTCTAGGAACACTGACTGGGAAAGCCTGTTGTTTTACTGTGTGCTCAGAAAATACTGTGATTATGTGGTATGAAATATACAAGGCTAAGGGTGTCCTTTGTCAATCACAGTTTTTCAATGTCATTAAATATTTATTAAGCATTGATCGATGTATTATATGTCAAACAGTTTGCTAGGAAAGGCTTCCCAAGTTTTCTTAGTCTCCACACACGTTGACTCTCAGTAAACTTTCTGGTAACCCTCCCCCCCCCATTCAATGTGAAAGGAAATAAATTCTAGAGTTTACCAAGCACATATAATCAATAAAATTTGGAGATTCATTTTTCATAAAGAAAACTTTATTCTGCATGTAATAATTTGATGTCATCAAGTTGTTAATTATACATCAGCACACAGTCAAATGAATCAGAAAGAACTTTGATTCTGTTTTTTGCCAACCAATAACTTTGGTTCTCAGTTTAATTTTGGAGATACCTACATATCATGGTCAGCTCCTCATTTGTTTCTTGCTTTGAATTTGATTACAAACAGGACAGAAAATCCTGATTCACCAAGATAAGTTGTTATAAAGTAAATGAAAACCTTACACACATGTGCAAAAAGAATGAAATTTACTTCTCCAAGGCTACACCAAAGGTTTTGTATCTTAATTGGCTGGAAATTAATATAGTTTCTGCTTATTGAAGATATCAATTAGCTCTTCTTTTACTGGGTCATTATTACAGATTTTCTTTCTAGCTCAATATAAAAAATGGTTTTAGTTTTGTTTGGTTTTAGTCAGTAGGAATTGTCTCCATAAAAAGTTAGCTCTGTTCCCTACCCATCTCAGGGTCAGGCCTGTTACATTTTCCTCCTCCTGGAACAAATTTGGGATTTTCTTTTTTTCTGCCATCTCCTTGAGCTGTCACTGGCTGTGCCCTTCATTTTCACTGCCCAGTAACTAGAATCCCAGTTCTATTTGACTACTTTATCCCAACCAATTTTTATATAGGGATATTTACTTCAAAGATATATCAAAAATAACATAGCAATTATCTGGGGACCCAGGCGAATTGTAATACGGGGGACTGGGCTCACAATTTGACTCAGTTACTAGGTAGCACTGGTCCATCAAGTTCATGTCCAAAGGCAGTATCAATACTGGCTTCTACTGGGCTGGAGTGAAGAAGGCCATTCCCCATGATTGATTGCTCCATATTCCTTGGGTTGATGATGCTAGGCTGCCCACAACATCCAATCTGTATTCCTGGAATCCTGTATTCCTTGACTCATACTCCCACCCTTTGTAACTCCCAAGGTTGGAGCATCCAGAAGACCTCCCTTTTCATAGGAAATCTCTCTTTGACTCTCTACTGGATCTTGTACCTCACTTAATAAAAATAATTATAGTCAGAGGGTTATAATAATAAAGCTATCTCTGCTGTAATGTCTTTCAAAGGATGTCACATAATTCCAACATGGTGCATACGGTGATGGCAATCAAATTAGGATCTTTTGCTGTTTTTGTTTTAGTATAATCAAGAAGTATAATGTTTGCATTTGAATGTGATTAAAGATCTTCCTCACCCATTGATGAGCCTACCCTCTGAGGGAGGCTTGATTAGGGGAGTTGCTTTGTAGGAGAGCCCAAGTACCTTTCTTTTTTTTTTATTGAGGCTCTGGGTCAAAGGGTTAAGCCCTCTGGCTCTAAAAAGTGTGTAAATATTCTGAGGGTGAAGTTTTACTTTGGGGCTTACTGACTGGAAGTGTTTCTTTGGCCAGATGTTTACCCTGGTTGAAGAGAAGTAGAATGGACCATCAATGGGTTCTCTCTCAATGGACCTCTTCAAGTGAAGGATGGCTGATCACTTGAGAGGGATGTTATAGCAAGTATGGGTGCAACTTGATAACCTGTCTTGAGGCCTTTTCAATTCTGAGAGTCTGATTCGGTGAACCTCAAAATTCAACTTCTCATTGAGCTTATGATTCCTGCCATACACAAGTGTGTGTTATCTCTTTCATACCATGACCCAACTTTCTTCACAAATTTCCCAGCCTCATTTAACCATATGACTGTACAAACTCCTGCACAGTTGTATGACTACCAAAAGGGAGGAAAATTTGTCTATAAGATGTTAACACTCTAGAATGAGAAATGGCGGGAGGAAAGCATATTGACATGGATGTTAACAATTTCATCAGAATTTCAATGGATAACATAATAAACCACAGCTAGCATTCATATAGTGCTTTAAGGTTTGCAAAGCAATAACCCTGGGAGGTAGGTGCTATAATTATTGCCATTTTCTAACAGGAAAAAATTGAGGCTTAGAGAAATTAAGTGACCCCTCGTGTTCACATAGCTAGTATGTATCCAAGGTGAGATGTGAATCCAGATCCTCCTGAGTTCTGTCGCCATGATACTTTTAGCTGACTGGAAGAACCTAAAAACTGCCTTATTCAAGAAACACTTTATCTATTTGCCAGGAGAGAAATGTGGCAGACAAAAACAATACTAGTTGATGATAGATGACTAATTTGCCTTTAGGACAATGGTATCATTGGCTCCAATGCCAATAGGAACTGATTGGTAGAGGGGATTCCTATTCAGGTACAGATTGGAATATATCATGGGGATCATTGATTTAAGACTAGAAGAGATCTTAGGGAGTATATTTAATCAGACTTTTCATTTTATGGGTGAGGAAACTGAGGCCCATAGAGATAAAGTGATTTGTCAAAAAGTTAGCAAGTAGCAGAACCAGGATTTAGTTCTAAATCAAATGTTCTTTCCTTCATACAATGTTGACTCTCCTTTTAGACCTCTTCCAACTCCAAGATTCTTTAACTTTTTCCCATTTCCCCCCCTCTCTACCTACAGCATTGGCTCTATATTCAAATAATTTCTGACTTGTAAAAATCCTTTGTTCCCAAAATTGTTGTTGTTGTTCAGCTGTTTTTAGTCATGTCTGTGATCCCTTTTCCGAATTTTCTTGGTAAAGATACTGAAGCATTTGTCATTTCCTTCTTCAGCTGATTTTTAACTTGAGAAAACCAAGGCAAATGGGTTAAGTGACTAGTAAGTGTCTGAGGCCAGATTTAAACTCAAGTCTTCCTGACTTCAAGTCCAGCACTCTATCCACTGTACCACCTGGCTACCCTAAACTATATTTAAATACAATTAATTTAAATTTAAGCTCCACTACATGGATCTACGGGAGGTATTTTGTTGTTTATAAAACACTGCATCTGTAGGGTTTTCCTTTTGCCATTCACCAGTCACCTCTCAAAATGTTTGAACTACCTGTGAGTGTAGAATCAGCTATTGAAAAGTCGGAAGATTAAAAAGAAAAATACTGGGCTAACTCTCAGCTTCCAGAAGATGCTGAGTCATGCCCTGAGATAGGCCTGTAATTTGGTAAATTGACACACTAGAAGCACATGGGCAGTCTAGGATTTTTGAGGAATGTGTTCTAATCTGCTTTTGCCATCCCTCCCTCTCTACTCTGTAAACATATTTACAACCTGCATTTCTATGTGTTTGAAGGCTGGTGATTTACAAGAATAAACAGAAGGGCTAAATATTTATGCAGAAACATGTTCTCCTTTTATCATCCAGGATCCTAGATGGATCTGAATGTTATTTGAGGGACATCCTAGTGTGTATGCATAACAATAGCCCAGCTGACTAATATTCTTGATTCCTTCCATTCTGTCATTGATGCGAATACGTAATCTAAAGACAAATTTTTGCAACAAGATTGACTTGCAAATTCTCTCGAAGACCTTGCAGTTTTGCAACCAGACTGAAAAACTATATGTGAACTTTCCTACAGAATTATGTGAAATTACAGATGTTAATAAAGCATCTGGAAAAGTAAATTAAGCCACCTCTCCCCTGCTAGGCAGATCATAGGAGTTTCAAGTTGGAAGAGATGAATGTGGCACTGTGGATAGACTGCTGGACTCTGAGTCAGGAAGACCTGAGTTTGACTCATAACCCAAACACCTATCAGCTGTGTAACTATGGGCGAATTATTTTCCTCTGAGCCTCACTTTCCAGCACTGAATGTGTAATCCTATTCTAATCAACTCTCTTAACATACATAGCAGCAAGCACCCTGACACATCCAGGATGGCCTGCTAGCACAGGTTCTTAGATCTGCTTTTCCAAAAGGAAAGCAACTTTTGAGAGGTCAACAAACTTCTTTAATCACATATACCAACAGAGAAATAAAGACCAACAGATGGGGCTTCTGACTGACCATAAGCAGTATATACATCACAGATCAAGAGTCAGATCCAACTGTCTGACCATTACATACATACATAGTTACTCAAGAGACAAGCACCAACATCTGGGTTTTCAAAGCTGGGGGCAGGGCATGCTCCTTAATGGCTACCCAGAATCTAATCTGGCACATGAAACTTCTTCCAAGCTGCCAAAGCAAAACCTCACCTCAGTGTATATATAGATTTTTCAGAGCCAGAGGGCAAGACCCAGTGCCTCATTAGCAATTAACAATTAACAAAAGGTGTGGGCTTTCATACAAAACAAGCTTCCCCTAATCAAGCTTCCCTTAGTGTGCTCACCTGAGGCCTATTAAGGGGAGGGGAAGATCTAGCTCTCATCAACATTATAACATATAAGGGAACTGAGGCACATAGAGGTGGGTATGACTTTCCCAGTAAGATACATTGATAAGAGTTTTACCTACACCTTAGGCCCCATCCCTTCATGTCCTCTCCAACAACTTATCCTTTCTTTTTTCTCTCTCTTTTTTGGTAAACTCTCCCTCTCCATGGTATCCAACATTTAATCAAGTCCTATTGATTGATTGCTGCAGGTTAAGTAGATCTGTCTCCTTTTATCCTCTTCTTGGTCAGAAGGTTAATAGCAGGAAACCCTACTCTGGCTATGAACTCACTCAGAACCTTCCAGAAGACTACATTCATCTTCTACCAGTCAGGAGAGTCTGGAGCAGAGCCTGGAAGATAATTCAATCTGGAGCTGAAAGATGAGAGAGCAATCCATTCATCAACAAACTTTTATCAAGGCCTACAATGTGCCAGGTATTGTGCCATGTTCTAGAGGTGCAGTCAAAAAGAATGAATATCCCCTCATCACAAGGAGTTTATAGTCTAATAGAGAGAACAAGTATACATATGAGTATATACAGAACAAATACAAAGAAATTAAATAAAGTGTAAGTTGGGAGGGAGCAAACTAGCAATTGGGGAAAATTAGAAAAGGCTTTAAGTAGAAGGAGATGATAAAGCTACTTCTTGAAATTGGTGGGGAATTCTAGAGACAGAAGGGAAGGGAATATGGTACAGGCACTAGGGATGGCTAGTACAAAGAAAGGTTGGTGTCAGGTTTTGAAGGACTTTAAGTGCTAAACAGAAGAGTTAATATTCTATCTTAGAGGTACTACTGAAGTTCTTTGAGTAGGGTACTGGCATAGTCAGACCTATGTTTAAGGAAAATCACTTTGGCAGCTCTGTGTAGAATGAACTGGAGTGGTGAAAACCAAGTTCATAATGACAGCCATAACAAAAGCTAATATACATGAGAAAAAACTAATTTTAACTAAATGAATGTTTTAAAAGGCATCAGCCTTTTAAGCAAACAAGAAATTCTGTAATATCAAAAAAAAAAAACCATAAAAAGATAAGACCATGGTGAAAATGTCTCCTAACAAAGGTACTAAAAGAGAAAAGAAAGAAAAAAAAATCATGAGAGCAAGGCTAATGTGACATACCTTTTTTGCTTTTCAGCTTCAAGGATTTGTGATTTCATTGGTGTGTAAACCCCTTGAGGTAATGAAGGTATCAACATACTCATACCACAATAGAGGACTTTCATGAGTTTCTGTGATTAAAAAAAAACAAAACAAAAAACACTATCTAGAGGCACTCAAATTTCTGGCAATGACCCATTTTGAACTTTGCTAGTCTATTTCTTGCACCATTGGTTGCTTAAGTGGGCCCACCCTCCCTAGGAGAGCCAATCATGGTGCTTATTTCCAAGACAATCACATCTACCCTTATTCTCCAATCTCCTATGTAAACTCCCAAGCTTTCCTCTTCTGAGCTGTGTGTTGGTCTCTCCAGGCATTTATAAACTAACAGCTATCTGGGCACTACAGCCATAGCTACACAGCTGCCATTGGAAAAAATTCACACACAAGCACCTATCCACTCCCTGTTTTCTAGAAGACTTTATGGTTTCAGCAGTCACCCTGAAGAGGATGGTCTCTGAGTTCCAGGGCAGTAAACAAGTGAGTAACAGTGCCTCTACCCCTTTTCATTTTGAGTAGTAAAGAGTGAATCTCACCAGATGTTCATGTATGGAGAGGTAGAATCTACATACTGATCTCATTACACCATCTTTCCCCAAAGATTCACCTTAATCCAAACTTCCCTATTTCTGTTAACCTAATATCAATAAGGAAAAACTAATTTAAATGTGGAAAATGAATAAGTTGAAAAAGGGCTGATACAAACAAAAAATTCTGTAATATCAAAAAAGACACTCACCACTCTTCTTCCAGAAACCCAGATTCACAATCTTCATGTCATCTAACTCTTTACCGTCTCTCACCCTACCAGTACAAATCAGTTGCCAGATCTTACTGATTCTAACTCGACAGTAATGACCACATCTGACCCCTTCTCTTTACAGTCACAGTTTTGGTTCAGGCACCCATCACCTCTTATCAGGACTAATGTAATAGCTTCCAAATTGGTTTTCCTGACCAGGCTCTTCCTCCTTTAGATTGACAATGATACTTACAACGTCCAGGCCTGATTATGTTACTGCTCTGCTCCATAAATGTCAGTGTCTGATCTTGTAGATCAGATACAAACTCCTCTGTTTGGCTTTTAAAGACCTTCACTATCTGGTCCAATCTCTCTCTCTGTCTCTGTCTCTGTCTCTCTCTGTCTCTCTGTCTCTCTCTGTCTCTGTCTGTCTGTCTCTCTCTCCCTCTCTTTCCCTCCACATGTGCACGCGCACACACACACACGCACACAAAATATTTTGTTATATATTATTCCCCTTCCCACTATTCAAATCCTATGGCCTTTTCTCTGTACCTCAAACATGTTGTTCCATCTCTCCTTTATAACTGTCCATACCTCAAATGCACTCCTGCTTCAACTCCAGCTCATTCTCCCTCCTTTTAGCTGGCCATATACTCAACTTCTTAATTATTCTTTTTTTTAATATAAATTTATTTATTTAACTTTTTACATTCATTTTCACAAAATTTTGGGTTCCAAATTTTCTCCCCATTTGTCCCCTCCCCCCACCCCAATACACCAAGCATTCTAATTTCCCCTATCACCAATCTGCCCTCTCTTCTATGCTTCCTTCCTTCTTTTGTCCCCATCTTCTCTTTTGTCCTGTAGGGACAGATGACTTTCTATTCCCCATTAACTGTATTACTTATTTCCTAATAGCAACAACAATACTCGACAGTTGTTCCTCAAACTTTGAGTTCCAAATTCTCCCCATCCCTCCCTCCCCACCCATTCCCTTTGGCAAGGCAGGCAATTCAATATAGCCCAGATCTGTGTAGTTTTGCAAATGACTTCCATAATAGTCATGTTGTGTAAGACTAACTATATTTCCCTCCATCCTATCCTGCCCCCCATTGTTTCTATTCTGTCTTTTGATCCTGTCCCTCCCTGAGTGTTGACTTCAAATTGCTCCCTCCTCCCATTGCCCTCCCTTCCATCATCCCCCCCACCCTGCTTATCTCCTTCTCCCCCACTTTTCTGTATTGTAAGATAGGTTTTCATACCAAAATAAGTGTGCATTTTATTCCTTCCTTTAGTCGAATGTGATGAGAGTAAACTTCATGTTTTTTTCTCAGCTCTCCTCTTTTTCCCTCCACTAAAAAGTCTCCTGTTTGCCTCTTGAATGAGAGATAATTTACCCCATTTCATTTCACCCTCTCTCCTCCCACTACATTTCTCTCTCACTGTTTACCTTAATTTCTTTTAAGATATGATCCCATCCTATTCATTTCACTCTGTGCTCTGTCTCTGTGTGTGCGTGCATGTGTGTATGTGCACGCATATGCATACGTGCATGTGCATGCATGTGTGTACATGTGTGTGCGCACATGTGTGTGTGTATTTGTGTGTGTAGTCCCACCAAGTACTCAGATACTGAAAAGTTTTAAGAGTTACAAATATTGTCTTTCCATGTAGGAATGTAAACAGTTCACTTCTGGTAAGTCCCTTATGACTTCTCTTTGCTGTTTGCTTTTCATGCTTCTTCTCATTCTTGTGCTTGAAGGTCAAATTTTCTTTTTGGCTCTGGTCTTTTCATCAAGAATGCTTGAAAGTCCTCTATTTCATTGAAAGACCATTTTTTCCCCTGAAGTATTATACTCAGTTTTGCTGGGTAGGTGATTCTTGGTTTTAGTCCTAGTTCCTTTGACTTCTGGAATATCCTATTCCATGCCCTTCAATCCCTTAATGTAGAAGCTGCTAAATCTTGTGTTATCCTGATTATATTTCCACAATACTGGAATTGTTTCTTTCTAGCTGCTTGCAAGATTTTCTCCTTGACCTTGGAATTCTGGAATTTGGCCACAATGTTCCTAGGAGTTTCTCTTTTTGGATCTCTTTCAAGGGGTGATCGATGGATTCCTTCAATACTTATTTTGCCCTCTGATTCTAGAATATCAGGGCAGTTTTCCTTGATAATTTCATGAAAGGTGATGTCTAGGCTCTTTTTTTGATCATGAATTTCAGGTAGTCCCATAATTTTTAAATTGTCTCTCCTGGATCTATTTTCTAGGTCAGTTGTTTTCCCAATGAGATATTTCACATTCTCTTCCATTTTTTTCATTCTTTTGGTTTTGTTTTGTGATTTCTTGGTTTCTCAGAAAGTCATTAGCCTCCATCTGTTCCATTCTAATTTTGAGAGAACTACTTTCTTCAGTGAGCTTTTGAACCTCTTTTTCCATTTGGCTAATTCTGCTTTTGAAAGCATTCTTCTCCTCATTGGCTTTTTGAACCTCTTTTTCCAATTGAGTGAGCCTATTTTTCAAGGTGTTATTTTCTTCAGCATTTTTTTGGGGTCTCCTTTACCAAGGTATTGACCCATTTTTCATGCTTTTCTTGCATCTCTCTCATTTCTCTTCCCAGTTTTTCCTCCACCTGTCTAACTTGCTTTTCAAAATCCTTTTTGAGCTCTTCCATGACCTGAGCCCACTGGATATCTATTTCAGAAGTTTGGGATACAGAGCCCTTGGCTTCTATGTCTTTGCCTGATGGTAAGCATTGTTCTTCCTCATCTGAAGGGAAAGGAGGAAACATCTGTTCACCAAGAAAGACCTTCTATGGTCTTATTTTTTTTTCCCTTTTCTGGGCATTTTCCCAGCCAGTTACTTGACTTCTGAGATTCCTCTCCACCCCCACCTAGATCCGCCCAGCTAGTGCTTGGGGCCTGATATTCAAATGCTGCTCCGCAGCCTCAGGGCTCTCAGTGGTGGCTGTGGCTGCTATCCAATGTGAGCTTAAGTTCTGGTGGTCAGGTGGGGGCAGGGCCTCCTCCCAGCCTCAGTTCCCTCAGGGGGTTTATGCACAGATCTTCAGTAATGGAGTTGAGGTCCTGTCTGCTCCAGGAGCTCCTGGCCACCATTGCCTCTGCCACTTCCTCCTGAGGGGGCCTGAGTTATAAAGACTTTTTAAAGAATTTTAAAAGAATTTTTTTTCAGCTTGCTGAAAAACTTCTTTAAAGTGCACCAGGCAACTCTCCTACACTATGAGCAGAGCAGAATATTTGTTGAAGAATCAGGATCATGCTGACCTCCAGAGTAATCAGTATGAATGTTGTAACAGACCCTGGACATAGTCACAAGGATTGAAGTGCAGACATCTGGACTGGCATTCCTCCTCAGATACTTAGTAGTTGTGTGATTAAGGGTAAGTCATGCGACATCTCAAAGCCTTATTTCTGTAAAATAAGAATGATAACACTTATACCCTCTACCTCATAAGAGCATCAGAAGAAAAGCACTTTATTTTACAGTATATGTGTATACTCATTTTTATTGTGTCATTTAACTTTTATTTTTATTTATGCTGAATCTAGGACAAATCAAGAAAAGTTTGGGAGTTTTTTTCCTTTTGTTAATGTTCAGTTATGCCTGATCCTCCATGATCCCATGGACCATAGCCCACCAATGCTGTCCATGGGGTTTTCTTGGCAAAGATACTACAGTGCCATTTCCTTCTCTAGTGAATTGAGGCTAACAGAGGTTAAGTGACTTGCCCAGGATCACACAACTAGTAAGTGTCTGAGACTGGATTTGAACTCTCCAGGCCTGGTACTTTATCCACTGAACCACCCAGATGCCTACTTTTCCCTGTATTGACTTGTTTTCTTAATCATTTGCCTCTTTCATGGAATTACAAAATCTCAGATTTGGAAGGGATCTCAAAAGTCTTCCGATCCAACCAGGACCTGAACAAGAATTCATTTGAAAACATTCCCAATAAATAATCATCCCTACAAGATCTCTGCCTACCCATATCCCCTCCAGTGAAGGGAACTCAGTACTTCCCTGGGCAGTTCAATGAAGGTCACACTTGGAACTGATCACCATATTCCCCAAATGGTCTAATCAGGATAAAGTACAGTAGAACTGTCAGCTCCTGAGGTTTTAGCTCTGTGCCTTTCTAACTGCAGCCTAAGCTCTTTAAAGAGCTTTGAGGCTGTCATTTCACACTGTGAATTACTATTACTACTAATTACTAATTATCTAATTACTAGATAACAGTTCAGCTGAAGAAGTTCTGGCAATTACTATTGAACTTGCTGTTCCATTAACCTGAATCCTCAGGTTAAATGTTATCTAGTAATTATCTGGTTTACCTCCATCTTGAATTCGTGAAGTTGATTTCCTAGATCCAAAGGGTAGGACTTTACATTCATACCAATCAAATGTCATCCACTAAAATATATATTGCAATGTTCTAGACCAAGAGTGGACAACCTGAGGCCTCGAGACCACATGTGGCCCTCTAGGTCCTCACATGCAGCCCTTTGACTGAATCCAAACTTCACAGAATAAATCATGGCCTTCTATGTCCTCATATGTGACTTGCACTGAGATTTGTTCTGTGAAGTTTGGATTCAGTCAAAGGGCTACATACGAGGACCTAGAGGGCCACATGTGGCCTCGAGGTAGCAGGTTTCCCACTTTTGTTCTAGCCTATCAAGTTCTTTTGGGATTCTGACTCTGTTACAGGTTTTTTGCTCTCAGCATCTTCCAGTGTTACAAAAATGCCTTTAAGAACTGGTCATTTGGTCAATCAACAAAGATTGACTGAGATTCTACTAAGTGCTAGGTAAATTCATATACAGCAGAGATATGGTAACCTGCAGGAGAAGGCACTAGCAAGTAGGTGGGGGAGAAGGGTGAGAAGAGACAGGAGGTAAAGGCAGAAACAAACAAATGGCTAATGTAAAAGGTAGCCTTTGAGCCAAGTCTTAATGAAACCAGGAATCCCAAGAGGTAAAAGTGAGCAGGAAGAACATTGGAAGCAAGCCAGTACAAAGACAAACAAACAGGAGACTAACGGGTCATCTGTGAGAAACAGGAAGAAGTCCATTAGCTAACCTCTAGAATGCACAGTCACTGGTTTGTCCAAATCATTGATAATAACCTCTAATAATTTGTTATAGTATTTTGCCAGAAATTGAACTCAAGCTTACTAGCCTAAAATCTGCAGAGTTCATTCTATTCCCTTTACAAAGAATAATTTTTACTCTTTTCCAGTCGTGCAGTATCTTTCCCATTCTTAACAGTCTTTCAAAGATCATTGACGACGATTTTAATTGCCATTTTTTTCAGTATCCAAGAATATGATTCATCTGGGCTTAGAATCTGATGCTAACCGTGAAGAAAGGTAGGTGATTTATTTATCATCATTACCCCTTTCTCTGGGAAGAATATGTCCCCTGACTGCTTTTTTGTTCCACTGACTATCTGTGTGGCTTCCCAGGCATAACTCCCTGTCCTGGCTACCACACCCCTACATGTACAGTCTTCCCCTACTTGAGTATAAACTCTGTGAGTGCAGATTCTCATTTTTGCGTTTGTTTTGTCCAAGTTTAGCACATATATACTTGGCACTTAGTAAGCATCTCATGAATGCTTTTCCTTAATTCATTCATTCTGCTTGGGTACCATTCTCTGCCATTTTTGTTTTGGTCTTTCCAGACTAAAGATAAACTCAATGGTAAAGAAAACAGAAAAAAATAATAATCAGCAACTTCTCTTTCCCTTGATTATCCATGATCATCATCCCCCCCACCCCAAAGAGTAGATCTATCCTTTATTTGATTTTCTTTCCCCTCCTGTGATCTCTTGCTTTTGTCCTTAACTTTCTTACTTCACTGTGACCTTTAGAACCACTGATAAAGTTCTTTCTCTTTTTGATGGTCAATATCATTGTGAAATAATATTTTATTGATGATGTTTGTTTTTGAAGTTTGTTAATTTCAGCATATAGCTGAAATTTGCTACCATTGGACACGAATTCTTCCCTTGTGATGAAAAAAAACGTTTAGACAAAAACAAAAATATTGACAGTGACAACATGCAAGAATATGTGTAATATTCTGTCTCTATGGTTTTTTTCCTCTCTGCAAAGAAGAAGGCAGTATGTTTCATTAACTCTTTTTAGGAAAGAAATTTTTTTTAAATTACAATAGTCAAAATTCAACTTCCTTTTGTTGTTCATTTATTTTATTGTAGATACTGTGCATATCATTTTGGTTCTCTTTATTCATTCTGCATTAGTCAATATAAATTTTTCTATCTTTCTATAAGTTTTAATTCTTCATAGAAATTCTGCATTTGTATTGAACAATAACATCCCATTCCATTCAGATACCACCATTGTTCAGTCACTCTTCATTTATGATTACTCATGTGTACAGTTTTTACTTGCCATCAAAATGCTTCTATAAGTAGTTTGACACTCATTGGACTTTTCATTCTGATTTTAACCTCTTCAGCATATTCTAACAGTAGAAACAATAAGTCCTCGTTTAGTGACTTTTCTCACATAATTCCAAATCATTTTCCTGAATTGTCAGACTAAGTCAGAGATCCATCAAGAGTTTATTAGAGTGTCTAGCTTCCCATATCTCCTCCATCATTGAGAGTTTCTTTTTTGTTCAGTCTTTGCCAATTTACTATATTGTGAAATCCCAGTTTATTCTAATTTGTATTTCTCCTGTTAATATTTGGAATACTTTTTTCACATTACAGAATGATTTGACCGTTGTTAATTTGAATTTTTTCTCTTGAAATCTGTTATCTAATTTGACCATTTGTCTACTGGGGGGTACTGACACTATTCCCACAGATTTTATATTCATCCTCTATTACCTTCTGTTGTTTTCATCTTCTGCACATGTTTTATTCTTAAATCTAATTAGGTCGATGGGTTCCCTGTGTATCCACAGTGGTGTCTTTAGATAACTTCACTGGAGTTATTTTTCTTCATGTCTTTAAAATTTCATTTTGAGAGCTTTCCTTTCCTCTTGGACTAATTTCTGTAGAATTTAATCTATGCCATTCTAATTCTTCTTTCTCTGAACATTTTGAAATCTGCTTTCCCAAAATGTAGGGTATATGTCAGACTAGACCTAGCATTACTCTCCTCCTCCATCTTCTTACTTCTAAGAAACAATGACCCATCTAGAAACCACTTCCTCCCTGCTGTCGGAAATCAGATACAAAATAGAATTTCCATTTGTTGTTTCCTACCCATTGAAAGGTAAAACAAGTCAAGAAATTGTTAGTTACTGTGTTTTTGGCAAAGAAAGAATTCAATCAAATTAATAATTTTATTTCAATTTTTAAAATAATTACATTCCCTTATCATTGTAACATTGCTCTGTGCCTCATTGGTAATCTATTTTCCAAACTCCTTATCTCTACTTCTTTTCTCCATGTAGGTGTTCTCTTGTGTTGTATACATCAATGATCATGTCATATATATGTTTCTATAATCTTCATCCATATATTCATCATGAATGCTTCTTGAATTTCTTCACTTGAGCATTTTCTTACTATATAATAGAACTCTCCCACCACCCGCTCTACATAACTATGGCCTTTCTTTTGAAGCCACAAGCAAAGTCCAGTTACAGATCTCACTCCACCAAACTTACAGTCTCCTAAAAAGTCAAATTGGACTCTTTGCATTCAGCTTTTCGTTCATCCCCTTTGCTACCCATTCTTTGTTCGTGAACACATAAATTTCTCATTTCACAGATTTTATCACTGGATCTTTCCATAAATCTCATCTTCTATTAAGTTCTGGGTTTTATTTCTTCCTATCTTGTAAGTATAGTATCTAGCATGGTAGATATCTAAATAATATCTTTCCTTGCTCACACCTTCCTTTCAGTTTAAAGACTGATTAGATTTGTAAGACTTATTCTTATTACCCTTTTTTAGGTCCACTGCATGCCTGAGCAGAAGCCTGTCATTCTGTTGCTCTTGTTTCTAGAAAAAGAGGGGGATGAAAAATTCCATTGGGTTTTAGATTTAGTCACAGACTTAGAGAATGTTAGGGCTAGAAAAGACATTCTGGGTATTTTGGTTTATCCCCTTCATTTTATAGAAGAAAAACTGAGGCTCAAAGCAGCATTTATTGGGTTCTAGTTAACTGAGTTCTTGTCATTTGTATTGGGTTTTCCATCAATCATAAGGATTATTTGTTTTTCTTTCTATGACTTTTCCAAATCACCAAGAATAAAGCTTTTCCTGAAACTTGTGAACCATTGTGATACCCCTTCATCAAAGATAAACAAAACAGCTGTATAATTACCTTCTGAGACATGAATCATCTTGGCCCAGAGTTCACAGACCTGTTTGGCTTTATAAAAGCTTCACAAGGTCGAAGTGCAAACGTGTACTACCTGCTGCTCATACACTGACTGATAGACTTTCCAAACCAGCTTAAAGGAGATGAAGATACTACAGGCATCTGGCCTTTCTTTCATCCTGATCACTGCTTTGAAATTGTCAGCTGTTGCCTCGGCTTTATTTGCATCCCCTGCCAGGTCAACAAGGAAGGACTATTACATTGCACAGGTTAGTGAAACTCTGCATATTCTTTTATCTGTAAAATTAGAGAGATTGTAAAGAGAAAACAGGTGGAAATCCACATTCGTCGTTCATAACTTCTAGACAATTTGGAGCAGCTGTTCCTGAAATTATAGACCCTAGTCTGTGTTTTTTCTCAGGGGTTGAAACTCAGGGCATTGCAGACAGTAGATACTCAATGAATAGCTGTCAAATGAACAACCAAATGAATGACTCAATGTTTTGTAGATGGTGCCAGTCTTCCATAAGATTGCAAAGTAAGTTTAAAGTTTTTTCTCTTCAATGCCTGACCCTTTTACTTTCAGTGCCATTCAAACCCCTCTGTGGCGTACCCTTCCATACCTCCAGTACATTCAGGCTTCTTTCTATTTCCACTTTTATTAAAAGATACTTTCAATCGGAAATAGTACACTCAATTTTGTTTAGCATTCAAGACCTTCTACAATTTATCCCCAGTCTATCTTTCTGATACTATTTCTCAATATTTCAGCCTAGGAAAATGAGACTATTGGATATTACTTGAATGTACCCTCTGCCTTTGTTCATGACTTTTCTTTTCTGTGGAATGCCTTTCCCTGCAGTTTGTTTATCTAACTCCTTCCCTTACTTCAAGGTCAAGTATCACATCCTCCAAGAAGCTATCATTAATTGTCCCACATGGAAGTGATCTCTCTCCTTAGAATTCCTCTAGATTACTGAGGGTCTCTTAACTGCTACATCTTAGAATGTTTTTTCAGTTCTCTCTCATTCTCTTTGATATCTCCATAACTTTTGATACTTTTGACTCCCACCCTCCTTTCTTCCCAGGAGCTCACTTCTTTACTCCTATGACATCACTTTTGTCCAGGTGTCCTCCTTCTGTCTGATCACTCCTTTTCAATCTTCTTTGCTAGATCATTATCCAAAATTGGGCACTTCGGCATCAGCGTACCCACAATTCTGTTCTGGGCCCTCTTCTCTCTTTACACACTCTCTTTTGGAAATCTCATCAGTGCACGTGGCTTCAAGTATCATCTCTACACAAATGACTCCTAAATCTACATATGCTACCCAGATTGCTCTCCTGACCTACAAGCATTCCTCATCAAGTGACCCTGAATATGTGCTCTTAGATGTACTATCAGCATCTCCACTTCAACATGTCTAAAACAGAACTCATTATCTTCTCACCTAAATCTCTCCTACCTCCAAGCTTGCCCGTTTCTGTTCAGGGAGCCACCATTCTATAGCTATCCAGTTTCCTAAAGTTGTCCTTGATTTTTCTTTCTTCCTAATCACAATTCTAGATCCAATCGATAGCTGCTAAGATTTGATCATCACACGTCCATATCTCTTATATCTCGTGCTTTTAACAAGTTCTGTTCTTAACATATCCTCTCTGTACTATTATAATAGTATACTACTTGGTCTCTGGTTACCAGTATTGTCTCTATACAATTCAATCTCCACACATGTACCAAAAAGAAATATTCCTAACAAGCAAGTTTAACTATATCTCTTACTCAGAAACCTTCAGTAGTTCCTCCTTGTCTATGGCATGCATCAGAAACTATTTAGTCTGGCACTTAGGAACCCTACAGTTTGATTCCCACCTGTCTTTCAGACCTCATTTCATGCTACCTCCCTTCATGAACTACTCTACATTCTAGCCAAATTGAAGTAGTAGTTGCTCCCAGAACTTGATATTCCATCTTAACATCTACCTGCATTATTTACAACAAACCATCTCCCATACCTGGAATACATTCCTTCCTCACCTCTAGAATCCTGGATTTGGAATCAGAGAGCCCTGAGTTCAAATCTAGCCTTAGACACTTAGTAGCTCTGGCCCTGGACAAGTCACTTAATCTCTGTTTGCCTCAGTTTCCTTATCTATAAAATGGGAATAATAATGGCACCTACCTTCCAGGGTTGTTGTGATTTGTAATTAGATATTTGTAAATCACTTTGCAAACATTAAGATGCTATAGAAATGTTTTTTGTTATTACAGTTGTTGCTGTTATCCTTTTCCTTTAAAGACCAGATCAAGTATCACTTCTCCCTAAAAAATTTTCCAGATCATTCCCCACCTAATTTTTAGCTACCTCTCCATCCTCAGTAGCCCTTGAGCCCTTCCTCATGTAAATGCAAATGTGTCCCATATGTAGAATTGAAAGGAAAGTAGCTACCAGTTTTGTCTTTATCTCCAACAAGTAGGAAAACACCTTAAATGCAGGAGGTTTTTAATAAACTTGTCAATTTTTGAAATTACATTGAATTATACTAAATAAATAATTATACTAAAATAAAAATAATACTTCACATTCATATAACACTTTCAACTTTTCCCAAAGGATAAGTGCTGACTATGGCATTTTTAGAAGATATCACACTATGACTGCAGAAACCTCTCTATACTGAACACAGCTATTGATTACTTTACATTCCCAAAATGTATCTACCAGCTGTGGTCCTGGAGAGTATCTTTTCCTTAAAGATGCTGGAGCATCTAGCTCTATCAGGGAAAAGAAGACATAAGAGAGGAAAGAATTACTATTCATAATGGATTGTATGTTGAAACCCTTCTACCACTATCTCTGTGACTGTAGTCAAATCACTTAACTCCATTTTCTCTTCCATAAAATGTGATAGCCGAAACAGGTTTCCTATACCTTCCAGCCAAGATGCTGGTAAAAAAAATGTTTAACAACTAGCTCTGCAAGGAGAAAAAAGAGCATACATATTTAATACATAATTTTAATATGCATTATTAACATTTTCCATCACTTATTAAGTATAGATAATCAATGACTATAAACTAAGCCCTGATTTGTAACATGCTCCAAATTCTAAGATATAAATGCTTACACTGAAAATTTACCCATCTGCCCTTTCTAGCCAGTTTGAGTTGACTCCAGCATACCTCTACACCCCACTTTAGCTCCATGGACAGAGAAACAGAGCTGTTCAACTTTCATTTTGATACTTTTATTTGCCACAGAGAATGATCTTTCAACTAGAAAGGACAGACTAAAAAAGGTAAAATGTAAGCTATGTGGGGAGATAATAGAGTACCTAACTGCCTTTGATGAGTTTAAGTCACCAGGCCCAGATGAACTACAAGCCAGTGTCATCCTGAGAGAAGTGGCAGATGTGATTGCTGAGCAACTGTGAATGTCTATTGTAAGATCATGGAGATGCAGAGACCAGTCATGACTTCAGAAGACTATGGGAGAAGCATGCTTCTTACCTCTTGGCAGGGAAGATACAAAATAGCACAAAATGAAATGTGCATTTTTTAGAGATGGCCCATGTGTTGATTTGTTTTGCTTGACTATGTGTATTTGTTAGAAAGGCAGAGTAGAATCCACACAGAGAACTGGCTCAAGAGCCAGGAAAAAAGAGGGTTCATTTTCCACTTCGAACACATACAAGCCATATCAATCTGGGCAAGTCACTTGAACCACTCCATTGTTTAGGCTACTCTAGAGAAAGTTCATTGGTCAAAGGAGTGTCCTCATCTGGATGTTCCCCAAACCAATGGAATCATATTTCCAGACCCTACCCCACTACATATATATTGCAAGCACAGGGTGTTCTTTCTTTTTTGAGAGGGATGGCGGAGGGATTTAGTGGGAAGTGAGATTTTTAAAAGAAGCATCAATAAGCCCTCTTTAAAAATACACAGGGAAAAAACCAAAAAGAAGTTCTTAAGGAGACATAAACAAGACTATTGGGTTATTGCCTTATTAAATTTAATATGTCTTTAAAAACAAACTGTAACACATTTACGTTTTCATGTAAAATATATTGGGATGTCTGTGTTTGCTAATTATTGTTAAATTATCATTGAAGAAGAAACTTTTAAAAATTAAAAAAGGCACATGATACTGCAGGACTGAAGAAATTCATATATTGTCCAAAATTTCAAAGGAGGGAAGAGAATGGAGACTTCCACAAATTGTATACCAATGTGAGATTGCCTTTAACTCTATGCAAAATTCTAGAATGTATTGTAAGAGGAAATAGTTAGTAAACACATCCAGGCAGAGGAAGTGGTCCTTTGTATCTCAATATGACTTAATCAAGGACAACTTGAAAAAGTCATTTCAGATCAACCTCCCTTCAATTTCTGATATAGTCACTTGAATGGTAGATGTGGGAAATACTCTAAAGTAGTCAGTGATAGTTCTATGTCCATTGGAAAGCAGTCTATAGCAGACTAACCCAGGGATATTTGCTGCTTCTATGCTATTTAATATTTTTATTGAGGACTTGGATAAAGGTAAATGTGGTATGCACATCAAATTTGTGGAGGACACAAAACTGGGAAGCATATCTAACAATGTGGGTGGTGAAGTCAGCAAAACAATAATGGCTAGCAATTATATCGCTCTTTACAAATATTATCTCATTTGATCCTGACAACAGTCCTGAGAGGTAGGTCTTGTCATTATCTTCATTTTACATTTGAGAAAAGAAGCTAAATGACTTGCTCAGAGTAACACACACAATCTAAGGCTGCATTTGAATTCAGGAATTGCTGACGCTAGACTGCCAGGTGACTCAGTGGATAAGAGTACTGGGTCTGGAGACAGAAAAACTGAAATTTAGAATCCATCCTCAGACATTTACCAGCTGTGTGACCCTAAGCAAGTCCCTAGGTAAGTCCTTAGGCAAACCTCTGTCTGCCTGATCCACTGGAGAAGGAAATAGAAAATAACTCCAGTATCTCTGCCAAAAAAATCCCACAGACAGTATTGACATATATGACCCACAGAGTCACAAAGAGTCAGACATAGCTAGACAACTGTACAACACCATCAACAACACTCTACCCACTGCACCACCTAGCTTCCTTACTCCAAAAAGATTTTAATAGGTTAGAACGGCAGGTCAAATATGAAATGAAATTTAATGAAGACAAAATTTGTCCTTGTAAATGTTCATAAAATCAATTTTGGAAGTACAAGACTGAGGGAGCAAAGAAAGTCTTTTATCAGAGAGTTGTCAGCGGGAAGAGGGATTACACTTGCTCTGCATGGCCCCAGAGGGGAGAACCAGGAACAGTGGAGAGGCTGATTTAGGCTCAGTGTCAGAAAAATTTTATAGCAAATAAATCTGCTCAAAAGTAGAATAAGCTGCTTAGGACAACAACTTTTTCCCCCTTGCATGAGATCTTCAAGCAAAGCCTAGAGGACCATTTAGAAGCAGCTGGGTGGTGTAGTGGATAAAGCACTGGGCCTGGAGTCAGGAAGACCTGAGTTCAAACTCAGCCTTAGACACATACTAGTTGTGTGACCCTGGGCAAATCACCAAATCATAGTTCCACACCTATAAATGTCTTCCTTAGTTTCCTCATCTAAATAAAGGAGTTAATGATAGCACTTGCCTTCCAGGGCTGTTGCAAGGATCAAATGAGATAATATTTGTAAAGTACTTAGCACAGTACCAGGCACATAGGAGGCACTTAATACATCCTTGTTTCCTTCCTTCCCTTCATTTGTTGGGGTCCTAGAAAAGGATTTTTGTTCATAGTTAGATTGCTTCCAACTACAAGATTTTGTAATCTAAAGTGTATCCTTGTGCCCTGAAAAACCAAACACAGTACCCTACATGCTGTCACTTAACACTACACAATAGAGGACATTCAGTATAATAGTTTTAGATAAAGATTATGGAATAGAAGCAGTAGAGATGTGATCTTGGAATTAGCAAAACAATCTGGACTCTGAGTCTTACTATCTCTATGACTCTAGGCAGGTCATTTAGATGGAATTGCCTACTTGTTTACCAAGCCACTAACGGTTTGCAATCTGCACTGATGAAAGGATTTACACTGACGGAGTTCTCTACCATTGAAAAATATTACAGAAATCATAGATCCTTTGTAAAATAATAATCTTTTGTGTGAGTTTTTTTCCATAAACCCAGTCAATGTTCCTTGGCTACATTGTGTCTCTACTGATCTTGTAACTCTGTAGCTAGCAAGAGAGAAAATATCTGATTTAATCCTTTATTTTTTTGGTAGAAGAGAAACCCTAAGTATCGTCTGATCAAACCTCCATAACTCTATGTCATAAGCATAAAGGACTTAATTCAATAGAGCAGAGGCAGCATTTGAAACCATATCTATAAACTACAAATCCAGTGATTCTTTCCACTAGTCCACACTTATAAATAGAGACATTAGAGAGTTCTGTGCAAATACTGATTCCTTTTCTCCCCCAAATAGAGCAATACTCTTTCAAAGACAGGTAATTTTAGGTTACAGTCAGTCCAAGATCCAGTATCATTTAAATTAATTTCAGAGTGCTGCCATAGAAAGGAACCTGATTCTGGAATCAAAAGATGTAGGTTCAGATTCTACTTCTTATCATTTTCTACATGTGACCTTGCGTACACAAGGCATTTAACTCAATGGGCCTTTCTCAAGTGAAATGATGGGACTAGACTAGTTTACCTCTACGGTTCCTCTGAACTCTAAATCTATGATCCCACATGTAAACATATCACACTTTTCATTATTATTTTAAGTAATAATCTCATAAGACTTCAGAAATGCCAGGTGGATACACAACTTGATAAATATCTCCACTTAGACATTTGTCTAACTTTTCTATAAGACGCCTAAATTTAACTTTTCCACTTTAAAAAAAACAATTCTTCTTTACATTCTGGATGTAGGCATTATCTCCAGATGAACTTCCAGTCTACCTACATATGCATGCCCTGTAAGAATTTTTTATGGTGTCCCAAAAATTCACTACAAAAGACTCAATCCAACATGCTGGATGCTTTCTTCACATTCTCTTTCTGCCTTGACAATATCAGTGGAACACATGAACTTTCCATAGCTTATTCTTCCCTCTGACCACATCACCAGCCTCCTTTTGAGTCTTTTTGTATGTATGAGTACTTTTGGTTCATGTATTTCTTTGATCACATCCTTTATACTACTTATCCTTTATAATCCCTATTGTCAATGACTCACATTCATAACAAGCCTTTCCATTGCCTTCAATGTAACACCCATTTTCAAGTCTTCAGAGAATTCCACTGTTGTTGTAAAGGCTCTTCAGTAACACTTCATAGGTTTCTTCTTTTTGTTTACTAAAAAACAAGTTCTTATCCTTTGACCATTCATCAGTGAGGGGCTGAAAAATAGAAGCATGTATAGAATTATTTTACACACACACACACACAGACACACACACGTGCCTCCTGGCAACCGTCTTGGGAGGGGACAGAAAAAAAAAAGGAAAAAAAAGAAAGGTACATGATAACTTTATTATATATTTAAAAGAAATAGCAAATTATACATAATCGTTTGCAATTTCATATGCAATTATCTTTTTTCTATTCCATATTATGGAAATTCTTGTACTTCTTCAGTTCAGAATAAAATAATTTTTTAAAAAGAAATACAGTAGAAGAAACACTGGGCTTGGAAGATTGAAGATCTGAATTTGATAGCCAATTTCACACTTACTTGATGAGTAATCTTGGTTAGGTAAATCACTGATTCTCACTGAATTTCATCTATTCAATGGGCACAATTATATTCTGCACTATCTGTCATACAAGGCCAACAAGACCAAATGAGATAATACATGGGAGAACACTTTACAAACTGTAAAGTGCTATACAAATGTAAATTATTACTATTAATGACAAATAAAGAGGCAATACCAAATATCCATTCATTCTTTGTTTCATAGAAAGAGAGCATATTATAGTGAGTAGAGTACTAGACTTGCATGGAATTTGAGTTCAAATCCTGTCTCTGACACTAGATGCAGTTGCCTTACCTGTAAAATATCTTACAGTGTTAGGCCAGTGATCATATGATATAATGTATGTAAAGTGTTTTGCAAACAGTAATGGATTAACTAGTATTTATTAAACATCTACTATGGCCAGACATTGTGTAAGGACTAGGGGTACAAAGAAAGATTTAAAAAAGCCCCTGTTCTCAAGGAACTCACAGTATAATAGTAAGAGCTTTAAAGGTCAATTGCTATTTTACTAAAAATAACTTCTAACCTCAAAATACTTTGCAAATTTCATAGAACACATGCTATTAATATTCATATTAAAGAAACACTTACCTATCTCTTCCTTATAGGCATACCTTGACAGATACTACACAAAGAAAGGAGGACACCATATCGGGGAGATGGTTGTAAAAGGACGCAACAACATGGAAAGGAAAATTAAAGAAATGCAAGCATTCTTTGGCCTCCAGATCACCGGAAAGTTGGATTATTCTACTATGAAGATGATGAAGAAGCCTCGATGTGGTGTTCCTGATATCGCAGATTATCGTCTGTTCCCAGGTGAACCCAAGTGGAAGAAAAACATTTTGACATACAGGTAATGCGATGGTTTTTCAAGAATCAGAGAGCAATATTTTTTTTTATGTTTTTTGGATAATATAAGGTATGAGCATGCCACACAATATTTTTAAAGGTACACGAGAGCATGGGACAGGATGTAAATCTTTAGATATCATTACATCATAGACAACAAACTAGAATGATCTTGGAAGTCATCTGGTCTACCTTCATCATTTTACAGATGAGGAAACTGAGGCTCAGAGGTTAGTGAGTTGTCCATGATAATACACTTAGGAAACAGCAGAGCTCAGTATTCAAACTCAAGCCCACTGATTCTCAAGTATACTCTTTATTCCGTATCATTCTAACTTTCATCAAAAACAGATTGACTTTAGGAGAACACATTCTCAGGTTGACTATGATATTAGGCAATTTTGGATATACCAGCAATATGGCCAAGTAGGATACACATATATAAAAACATGGGAAAAGGAAAAGGAATCTTTGAATCAAGTGATTAAATTATGGTGTCTTCTATTTAATTTTTTAGAACTTTTGATTTTTAAAATAATTTGAGGACATGATAAAACCTACCTGTTCTAGAAATCCTTGGAATAACCATTCAACATACTGATGGGGTATTGTTCTAGGCAGCTAGTAAAGTGCTATGACTATGTGCATCCAGCAGGTGGGGCTCTGAAAATAGATAATAGATTTCCCTGAATAAAATTTTAGCCAGTTTTGTGGTAGAAAGAAACCTGGATTAAGAGTCAGAAAGGAGGGATTAAGCATTTGTTAAGTGCCTGCTTTGAGCTAGGCACCTTCTTAAACACTATATAAATACTATTTCATTTGAAAGAAGCCTGAGAGGTTAAGTATTTTTATTAACTTCACTTTACAGATGAAAAGATTGAGGTTAGGGGACTTGCCCAGGGTCACACAGCTAATAAGAATTTGAAGCTGAATTTGAATTCAGGTCTTCCTGACTCCAAGTCCAGTTCTATACCCACTGCCTCAAAGAGAAGCTCAAAATAAATTTTTTCACTTCTAAGATTATGAATTGCCTCTCCCTAGAGGTCTTCAAGCAAAGGCTGGATGACCCCATTGAAAATTATTTTATAGGGAGTTTTTTTCATGTTGCACTAGATAGCCACTGGGGAGACTGGGGAGCAAGGAATGCTGAATCTTGTACAACAGATGAGGGCAAAATAAGGATTATTTATAGGAGTCTTTGAAGCGATTTCCGTGTTGTTCTCTTAGAACAAGTTATGCCCAAGAATGACTATAACTATAAATGTACAGTAAAGGGTCTAGGCCAGGGGTGTGGCCTTGAGGCCATACGTGACCTACTAGATCCTTGACTATGGCCTTTTGACCAAGTCCAAGTTTTATAGAACAAATCCTTTTATTAAATAATTATTATTTATTATTAAATCCCATATTATTAAAGCAATTTATTCTCTGAAGTTTGGATTCAGTCAAAAGTTCCCACTTGAGGACTTAGAGGGCCACATGCGGCCTTGAGGTCACAGTTTCCCCATTCCTGCTCTAGGCCACAGATAATCTGGATCAACAAATAAAATAAAACTTTTGATTTTCAAAAGTATGAAATATTTCCCACAAGATGAAATGATTCTTCTCCCACCCCCCCCCATCCCCAGGAGCAACGTTAGTCCCTAGTTAGATTTAAGTGGTCCCCAGCCCCCATACACACACCCCATGAAAGCTCCTTGAGGTCAAGGATTGTCTCCTTTATTAATAATTTATTTACTAAGTACCATCATGGTCACTTAATGTTTCCTGAATTTAACTAAACTCAAAATGTTCCTTCATGTCCCTATTGGATTTCAGAGAATCACAAAATTTGACAGTAGAAAGAACCTCTGTGGTCATTAGTACAATCCATTTCTGAAAGGAATTCTTACTATAATTTGCGAGATAAGTAGTCACCCAGTTCCTGTTTGAGGACACATGCCTGACATGTAGTAGATGCTATATAAATGCTTATCCCTCCACATATCCCCTCACCTGACAGCTGAGAGGAAGATGGACTGAGCAGGAAGAGAAAAGCGGCGAGACCAACCATCCATATTGCAATAGTTCAGGCAGGAGGTGATGAAGGCCTGGCCTGGGATGGTGGTAATGTCAAAGGAGAGGAAGCAGAGTGGCTAGACCATAGAGTGTATAAAAGGGAGGATGTTTAGTAATCCTGGAAAAGTATATTGCAGTCAAATTGTGAAAGACAGTGATCGCCAAACAGAGCAGCTTGTATTTGATGGTAGAGACAAGAGCAAACTAGTAGAGCTCATTGAGGAGGGGAGTGGCATGATTAGATGAATATTTTGGGAATATCACTTGGGAAATTGTGTAGAAGATAAATTGAAGAAGGAAAAGAATCAAAGTAGAGACACCAGCTGGAACACTATTGAAATGGCTCAGGCTTCTGTTTTTCTTTTTTTCATTAAGAAAGATGGAGGATGAGTATTAATTGAAAAACAATTTTTAAGAGGTGATGCAAATCTGAACCAGCTTGGTGGTTATGTGAAGGGAAAAGGGATAGATACATGAGATGCTATGGAATAATCGCAACAATAACGATGACATCCAAAACTATATAGTCATCTCAATAGATGCAAATAAATCTTTGACAAAGAATAACACTCATTTATGCTAAAATTGCTACAAAATATAGGCATAGAAGGACTTTTTTAATATCTTGAAAAGTATCTAAAACCAAAAGCAAACATCACACAGAATGGAAAGAAACTAGAAACTCTCTCAATAAATATAGGAGTTGAACAAAGATGTCAATTCTCCTCCCTATCATTTGATATAGTACTAAAAATGTCAGCAATAGCCATAAGGCATTAGGATAGGCAAAAAAGGCAATAAACCATACATATTTGTTAATGACCTATTGTTTTATTTAGACTACAAAAGAAACCCCTTCAAAATCAACAACATTTCTATATAATAATAACAAAATAAAAGAGGCAATAATAGAGGGGGAAATCCCTATGCAAAATTACAATATGCACAAAATAGTAGGGGATTGATCTACTGAAGCACACAAAATATTTGTATAGATTTGCTGCTTAAAGAAATAAAGAACTTACATAGCTGGAAGATTATTCAGTGCTCAGAACTGGGCCATATCAATACAATGAAAATAACAATACTACCAGTTTACAAAACTTGATAAAACAATAAAAGATCTACAATATTAAGGAAAATAATGAAAAAAGGAGGAATGCAAGACCTTAAACTGTATTATAAAGCAGCAATCATCTAAACCATTTGGTACCAATTAAAAATTGGAGAAGTAGATCAATGAAACAGACTAGACAAGAGAGAGTCATAAATAATAGAATTCAAGAACCCAAAATTCAATAAACCAGAGAACATAAATTATTTAGGAAAGAACTTCCTATTTGATATAAACTTCTGGAAAAATCTGAAAAGCAGTCTGGCAGAAATTAGGCTTTGACCAATGCCTTATACCATATTCCATAATAAATTCAAAATAAATACATGACATTAATAAAATATTAAAGATCAAATACAAAATGAAAGAGAAGTAGATAATATAGCTCTCACAGCTATATGAAGGAGATGTATTCTTAACCAAATAAGAAAAAGAGGAAATTACAAAAGATAAAACAGATAACTTTAATTATATGAAACTGAAAAGCTTCTGCAGAAATAAAATTAATATATCTATGATAAGAAGCAAACCAGTCAAATGGGAAAAAATCTTTCTATCAAATTTCTCACATAAGAATTTTGTATCTAAAATAAATAGACAAATATATGCATATGTGTATATAATATATACGACCAAAAGCCATTCCTCATAAATAAGTGATCAAAAAATTTGAAGAAACAGTACTCAAGAGAATTGCAAACTATTACTAACCATATGAAAATAATGCTCCAAATCACTAATTGTAAGATAAATGCGAATCAAAACCACCCTGAGGTTTCACTTCACATTGTGCAAACTGGCAAAGATGAGAAAAGGTGGGAATAATTCATGTAGTAATAATGAACCAGTAGAGGATTGGTAGAGCTATGCATCAAAATAACCATTTTGGAAAGTAATTTGGAATTATGCAAACAAAAGGGTGCTTCTAGCAGTCCTTCCACTCTTGCTTCTGAAGTCTCATTGCTCCTTTCTCTCGCCATTACTATTCTTTAAAAAAAATTCCCTTGACTCTACACAGTTCTACCTATTAATGTCATTAGCTCATCTTTTCCATTGTTTTTTGTTTGATTTATGGAATAAAACAAGCATTTCCATAACATGCTATAATAAAAAAGATGTTTGCGCATGAATTCAAATCTATTATGAACAACTTTCTATTCCTTTTAAATCATATAATAAAGTTATCATGTAAATTTCTTTTTTTCCTTCTTTTCTTCCCCTCCTCCCAACCCTAGAGATGTTGACCATCTTTTTAAAATCTAGATCAAAATCCCCTTCATCTTGGACTCTTCTCAGAGATGAACATTCACATAGGCATGTGGTCCTGGTTCTCATTGGTAAAATGAGGAGATTGGACTAAGTGCCCTTCCAATCCTATGATTTTAAGTCTGCATTGTTTTCCATTAGAATATTAGTCAAAGGCTTCCAATTCCTTATTTCTTTGTTTGAGGATGCTCACCATGCAGTCCGAAATCATTTCTTTCCTTTATTTCCAAGAAATTGTAAGCTAGTATTTATAATCATCAAATTAGGAAAGAATGTTTTTAAGCCCTAAATTTTCTCAATTTTTGCCTGAGTTCTCCACTTCAGTCTGCATATTTTCTAGATTATGTTATTTATTTAAACAATAAAAAGATTGATTTCTTCAAAATAAAGTCTAGACAAGTTATTTTTTTATTAAAAATATGATTCTCAGTTTTACAAAATAGAAAACATTCTCTTTTTATTTCTACAGAGTCTCAAAATACACATCCTCAATGAGCCATGCTGAAGTTGACAAGGCAGTAGACATGGCCTTACAAGCGTGGAGTAATGCTGTCCCTCTGAATTTTGTTAGACTAGACACAGGAGAAGCAGATATTATGATCTCATTTGAAATTGGAGGTAACGTATCTTTCTTATGCTCTGTCCATAGCCAGTCCACCAATACAGTCACAGACACAATGCTGTGTGACTTTGGATGCAATCAATCAGTGCAATCTATCCATAATGGGGCTTGATTTATAGAGACCTAGGTTATAGCAAAAGGCACTGTAATTGCTGCCTCTGTGCTAGCTGGGCCAGAAGTTACCGTTGAAACATTTCTCAGAAAATTTTGAGCCACCAAATGGATATAGGATAGATCATTTATCATCTCATTTTAATGCTTATTCTTGACCTTTGTATCTGATTAAGACCTGTTTAATTTTATTCTTCCTTTTACATAGAAACTACTATACCTGAAAAATGAATTTCTACCTCCTTTCTATTCCTGCTTCTTTCTTTTCCACAACCTCTGTTCCTCTCAACCTCCTGATGACCCAGCTGAATGGCTTTCAGTGTTTTCATTTCTAGGATAGAGGAAAGTCATTCCCAGGGTATACTAATGATGTGACTTCCATGGGCCATGCACCTCAGCCAGGTGGTGACTTAGGCAAGGCAGGCAAGCAAGACAAAAGACAATACTGTGCTAAACAGTGCTTGAGAAAGAGCTGAGACTCCAATATTTACAGTGATTTCTCAAGGTTCCCCATCACCACTACCACAGATCATTAAGGCCAAGACTTCCTGGTTCCCTTTCACATATGTCACTCAAGAAGAAGCCCTCTCATGACTTCTTTTGCTTATTAGACTGCTCTTGATGCTCATTTTTAAATTAACTCTAACTGAGGAAAAGTAGAGAGAAGAACAGAGGAAAAGGCACAAACATCCGGTGGGATCAGAATAGTCCTGAAATAGAAGGTGGCACTTGATCTTTGAAGGAAACTAGGGATTCTAAGGCACAGAGGGAGAATTTGGCCTAGTCTAAAATTCCTAGAATTGGTGGATATTGGTTTGGCTCATCGTGGGAACCACCAAGAGTGTGTTGACCATCCTAATGCTTTTTACTGCCCCTGGAAAAATTAAGAAGCTTTCCCTTACCAAAAAAAAAAGGGGAGAATCAAGCTTATTACATACTTTTGTGACATGGTCTGACTCTTCTTTATCACTTCATATGGTGTCTTTTGTACTGAAATACAATTTATGCAATATGCAGTGCTTCTGTTTTATCAGGATACGTGTCCATGGTTTGGGTGAAATACGTTTAACTGAAACCAGTGAAAGTCATACTAAGGTTTGTTGGTATCTTTCCCATGTTTGTTGGTAGATCATGGGGATTCGTACCCATTTGATGGTCCTCGAGGGACTCTGGCCCATGCATTTGCCCCTGGAGAAGGCCTAGGAGGAGACACTCATTTCGACAATGCTGAGAAGTGGACTATGGGAACGAATGGTATATATGCACAATTCACCATAACCTGGAAAATATTGTACCTTCTCCTGGGCCTCCAACATGAAACCCTGTGGCTCAACGGTCCAAACCACCCTTTAACTAGGGGACCAGGCTAAGGAAAACAAGTAAGCCAAAAATCACAAAGGTCATTCAACCCCAGAAGGGGAAAGCTCTGCCCTCCGCTGTGCTGCTGAATCCTTGTTTGGCCTGTTTCACTTCAGCATAATCTACATACTCTATTAGAAAGAAGCAGCAACAAGGTCTCTTCTCCAGGCATTGTCACCTGCAAGCAATTCAACTCAAATCAACATTTATTCAGTGTCTCCTGTGCACGAGGAAGGTAGTATGGAGGAATGGATAGAGAACAGGCCTTAGAGTCAGGAAGAAAGACCTGGATTCAAGTTCCACTCCTATCATCTGCTGGCTGTGTCATGCTGGGCAAGTCATTGAAAGCCCTGGTGCTCCAGAAAACTCTCTATGAGTTGAAAAACAGTTGCTTATCTATACTGGTAGAGGGCTGTCCTCACCTGGAGTTCCCTATACCCATGAAATCACAGGTCCAAACCAAAAAGAAAGGCAAGACATTGTGCTAGGCAAGCAGAGAGAGACAGAGAGAGAGAGAAAGAGAGAGAGAGAGAGAGAGAGAGAGAGAGAGAGAGAGAGAGAGAGAGAGAGAGAATAATAAGAGAAAAGGAGAAGGGGAGGGTACCTATTTGATTCCTCAAAAGAACATACAGTTTTTAGAAAGGGAAGGTTTTCCCTAAAGTGTCTGGAAGAAAAGGCTTTGGGAAGGCATACAGCTCTTCCAGATAGCCCATAATGCAGATAGAATGTATGTGGATAAGGAGCTGGTTAAGTGCTTATTTTAAGAGACAGCTAGAAGGTATAAGGAAATTCATAGATCTCACTCTCCATCTTACTTTTCCATTGACTTTAGTGTCCTACTTCATTAAATCATCTAATAGGAAAGAACTATAAACAGCATGAGAAAATGGCTTAGTGGGTAAGTGTAGCAGAGTGTGGCTTGGGCAATAGAAAGCCTACCTTAGAGTCAATAATCTTGTAGCTGTGTGACCCTGGGCAAGTCATTTAACCTTTTAGTGATCTGAACAACTCTCTTGGACTATAAATTCCAGAATAGTTGCCAGTGGGCATTGCTAGAGGCAAATTCCACACCAGGAGTTGAAATGATGAAATCAGAGGCTGAAATTATATGCCCTGCTCAGAAAACAAATAACTAGCAAAATTGACTAATCTGAGTGTTAGCTCCTCTATCTGCTGCTTATCTGTCAGTACCAGGACTTAATGGATGCACAATGACAGATTGGACCAAATGGGGAATTATTGGAACCTGGGAATTAGTCTTGATAGCCAAGTGATGTCGGAAAGTCTTGATGGTGTAGGAGAGCCCCTGGGCTGATGAGTGGAGCAGCAAGAGAATATGGCAACATCCAGCTACAGAGGTCTAGATGAGTTGACTGTGGGTATTTGGGAGTTCGAGTAGAGGACAATTGGAACTTATGTCAGTACGTTGATAGAACAAAGCGTCTGGGCAGCCTGATATGAGAAGACACAGACAAAGCAGACAGTTGGTATTCAGACAATATGGTCACGCACAACACAGTTAATGGTTTACTGGAAGTTTTCCAGTCTCTTCTTTGGAAGATATGAGGAACAAGACAGGGTAACAAGCCAAGAGCTTGCATAGGGGAAGACACAGGGACATAGTTGCTAGCACTGGAATACAAAATGGAGCTTGGTCACAATCAAAAAGATAATAGACCAGTAACTAAATCTAAGCAAGCCAGGAGCATAGGGATCTCAGGGGGCATTTAGACCAATTTCCTACCCAAATCTGGAAATCTGACTACAGTATCCCCCAACAAGTGATCATCTAATGCATTTCAATGACAGGGAACTCACTACCCCCAAAAGTAGCTCATCCTATTTTGGTTGTCTCGAATTGTTAGGAAGTTTTTTTTTCCATATATAGCCATTATCCTGTAATTTCCACCCATTGCTCCTCATTAGTCAACTTGCATCTTCCTTTAGTGGTACCATTTGTACAAACGTGGGGAAAGAAACACAGGCCAGACTTTAAACTGACCTCTTTTTGATAGAAATGGAATTTTTTTAAATGACACAGGAAAAGTATAGTTTCTGAATAATTCATGATCTATGATAACAAACTTCTGAGTAACCAAATTGATTGAATAATTATCAATGAAAAATATGTTATGTCTGATTTTAATTCCCCAACATAGAGAGATGATGAAAATGAGATAAGATAATGCTTAAAGTGATTCACAAATCTTAAAATGTTATAGAATTGCCTATTATTGTTATGAGGATGATGATGATGATGATGAAATTATAAATCTAATTTCCACACTAATCTTATTCCTCCTGTGTTGTTTAGGATTCAATTTGTTCACTGTTGCTGCCCATGAATTTGGCCATGCATTGGGACTGGCCCATTCTAGTGACCCCTCAGCACTGATGTATCCAACTTACAAGTACCAGCATCCCTATGGATTCCGCCTCCCCAAGGATGATGTGAAAGGGATCCAGGCATTATATGGTATAAATCCTAAACTCATCTGATAGCTAAGCATAGATGGGTGGTGTAGGAATAACATTTGATTTCCAACAACTATGGATTTTTAAATTTCGATAATGTCTACTTAAGTAGAGATTATTTAAGCTTAACCGTATCCCAGTCACATTTTATTTCCCCAGTTATACAAAAACCTTTGTCTTCTTAGACTTGGAATTAACGCTGAGAATTTTCTCCAAAGTACATTAGACCATAACAGAAATGAAGAAAGAAGATTTACTTTCCCTTGGATCTTAGATCAGGAGTCACCTCCTGAGAAAAAGTGAATGCTCTTTGGTCATGTTCAGAGATCTACCTAAGGGATCTTACATTTCTTCCTGATGCCCAAGTGCAAAGAACAAGGGTATTAGAATACTTTGGAAGGACAATTAATGACAGCTCTCCCTCTGATTCCCCATAGCGGAATAGACAAACCCACATTATAGTAGATTGAAATACAGCCTATGACTGGGAGTCAAGTCCTCTTCTCTGAGTTCTAGACCTTTCAGTGTCCCCAACTAACTCTATGTTGCAGGAAAAGTCATTTAACCTCTCTGAGTCTTAGTTTCTCCATCTCTAAAATGAATCTTGCTCTAGAAAGAAGGTGATCCTTAAAGGATAAAGAAGTCACGTAAGTATCCTGAATATTGGCAACCAGACATAGAGGACTTTAAAAAAAAATCTATTTTGCCAACTTTGTTTCTGAATCCTAGGACCTCGCAAACCAGTCACCGAAAGACCCAACGTGCCCAATGTCCCTCCTCAGAAGCCATCAGACCCTGATGTCTGTGATTCCACCTCATCCTTTGATGCTGTGACAATGCTAGGGAAGGAATTATTGTTCTTCAAAGACAGGTGAGCTCAGTATGTACCCAACATCAAGACATACCAGGCTTCTGCATAGTTTCAGGGATCCACAGCAGTTGAAAAAGTGGAGAAACATCATTATTTCAGGCAGCCACCTACCTAAAACTAACTTGCATATTGACAAATGAGTCACATGTACCATGGCACTGGCACATCAATGACCACTAGACAGACTCTCCCATTCTTCTTCTCTCTCTCTCTCTTTGCCCTTCCCCCTTTACGACATACACACACACACACCACATGCACACCCAAAATATAATTGTCTTGAACGTCTGCTTTTAGAGATTCCGGTCCTGGGGCGGGGGGTGGTCATAAGGGAAGAAACTGAGAAAAGCAGAAATAACTGAGGAACTGAGGAGAGGAGCTTCCTTAGGGAAAACTCCAGAATCATGGGAAGATAGATTTAGAGTAGGAAGGGCTTAATCAATCAACAAGCATTTATTAATCGCCCACTACATACCAGACACTAGAATATTGCAAATCATCTAGTCTGACTTATTTTACAAAGGAGAAAACCTGATTCCTGGGGACGTTAAGTGACTTATGAGCCACATAAGTGCTAAATGTCAGAGATCGGATCTGAGCAAAGGTCATCTGATTGCTAGCCACATAAACAACCAGGTAGTGCAATGAAATGGAGTGCCAGACCTAGAATCAGGAGGATCTGAGTTCAAATTTGACTTCAACCACTTACTGTTGTATGACCCTGGACAAATCACTCAATTATTGTCTGGCTCAATTTCCTCATCTGTAAAATGGAGATAATGATAGCACCTACCTCCCAGGGTTATTATGAGGACCAGATGAAATAACTGTAAAGTGCTTAGCACAGTACCTGGTACAGAGTAATTACTATATAAATGTTAGTTATTATTATTGTATTAACTCTATGACTTACCATGTGTATAATCTCTTAGGCAAATCCTAACTGTCCCCTTCAGCAAGGCACTTGCCTCTTAGGGACAGTTTATTCATTTGTAAGAAGGGGGAAATGACACACTAATTATATCTTAGGGTTCTTATAAGGAAATCCAGCTATCTAAATCAGTCATGATTATCTTCTCAAAATGTAAACCCTGTGAAGGTCTACTAGTCATCTGTATTCAGATTGTGAAATATTTTCATATACAATATTGAATGTAAGGGGTGTGCTGCTTTTTATCTGTGTCTCAATGCTTAGCGTTGAGTGGGCAATTAACGACAAGAACTTGTTGAATTGAAATTGGGAAAATGACCTCATGTAGGGGGAAGAGGAAATGCTGAATTTATAGTGTCAGTGACAGCTCCAAGGCATTTGGACATGTGGAACTGAAATGAGAGAGAGAGAGAGAGAGAGAGAGAGAGAGAGAGAGAGAGAGAGAGAGAGAGAGAGAGAGAGAGAGAGAGAGAGAGAGAGAGAGAGAGAGAATGGGCAGAGGCCTAGACCACAGGAGAATGATACAGAAGAGGACGCTAAAGAGATGTCAGAATAGGAAAACCAAGGAGGGCAGTGTCACAAAGGAGAAGAGTGAAGAGATGAAAAGCACTGAGAAATATTTCTGAAACATCACAAAAGGGCTATTGGATTAAGCACTTAAAAAGTAATTAATGATTTTTAAGGGAGCAGTTTCAGCTGATAGATGGAGAGGAAACCAAATTGCAGGGGTTGAGTAGGAAGTAAGGAGGAAAGAAAGTGAAAACAATAAGTGGAGACCTCATTTTCTAGAAGTTTACAATGAGGGCAAAGAGGTAATAAGACCAGTAAAGAGGCAAAATCAGAGTCAAGGGAAAGGATTCTTCGGGTTCGTTTTTTAGGTTAAGGAGATGAGCATGTTTATAAGCAGAAAAAGAGAGAACTAGCAGAGAGGAAAAGAAAAAAGATAAGAGAGAGAATTATTGGTAAAGCAAAGTTGAGGGCTGACATTAAGGAACTGTGGGGACAAAAGCACCCTGATCAACTAGAAGAGAAACTGAGGCAGAGCTCTGAGCCAAAGTATTTTATTAAAGGGATCTGGCCCCCTCTAATGAAGTGAACCCCAGAACTTCCTCATGGCCTGAGATGTGCCCTCCTTTCAATGCTTTATTTTTATGAGCCTTGATACCAGATTTATTAACTGAACATTCTAGAGAGGCTATACAAAGTACAGAATCCTTTTGGTTGACATGATGCATAAGCTAAAAATGTTTTATCAGCAGGTTCAGGGGTTGGGTGAAGCAGGGATTATCTCTGCTGACTAGATGGTCATAAGATGGATGGGGTTGGGCAAGAGGAGACTGTACAAGTCATACATATGCTCCAAGAATATACTGGGGGGACTTTCTGCACCATGCCACCCATGCTTGGTTTGGTTATGAATTTTGAGCAAAATAGGATGGAGATATGTGTCAGCATTCTTCTGGTTATGTAGTAAGTTTGTGATTTATACAAAGTATGTGATTTATACAAAATATGGGTTAATACATTGTTTTTCTTATACCCTTTGCTAGATGACTGACTAAATATGTATTACTAGATGAGTATAGAATCATAATGAATTGATATTGATTCAAGTTTGAGTAGGACTCCATAATAAATTATCTCTCACAGACCCAAGGCAAGGTATAGCCTTAACTTCCCCTGAACCCAGGGGAGAGTGTGAGTGAAGGAAAGAGATGAATGAGCTTATATATGGGGATTTCAATCTTCTCCATAAGGGTTCAATCTACATAGAAACGGGATGGGAATTGAGTTTAGGAGTAAATGAGAGAAGGCTTGATAGTCTAACTACACTTCTATCTGTCCCTCTCTATTCCCACACAACCACCATCCTCATCACTTGTTACTATGACTACGACAGTAGCCTCCCCAGGGAGTCTCCTTGTCTCTCTTTGTCTCTGTCTCTCTTTCTCATCTTTATCTCCCTCTCATCTATCTCCTATCTAGTTTCTCTCCAATCTATCTTGCATATAACTGTCAAACGTATTACTACTAATGCAGGTGTGATCACTGCCCTGCTCAAGAAGCTTCAATGAGTCCCTCTTGCCTCTAGAATAAAATGCAAACTCCTCTGTTTGATATTTAAAGCCCTTCCCAATTGTATCCCAACTTCTCTTTTCAGACTTATTGTACATTACTCCCCCTCATAGACTCAATGTTCTTGTCAAACTAATCTGCTTTTTGTCAGCAATGTATGACATTTCATCTCCTGTCCATATGCCTTTGCATAGGCATTTCCTTCCTTAATCCACCACCCCATCTCACCCTACCCCCAGCCAATGGTCTCTTTCCTTATTTCTACCTCCTGAATATTTAACTGTAATCAAGGCTTAGCTTTCTCCCTACATGAGGCCATACAGATCTCTTCGGGTGTTAGCGTATTCACTTCCCCCCCCAAAAAACATGACTTTGTATTTACATAAATGTAATTACTTATCTGTGTATGTGCAGTTTTCATCTGGTGGAATATAAAGTCCTACAGCTGAACCATATGGTTCAATTACCTCATAAATGGAAAGGTCTTCCAAGGGTTAGCTTAGGAAATTAGCCACTATGTATTATAGCTCTTTATAGTGTCCCAAAGAGAAATTGTTTCTATAAGAAAATTTGCTCTGAATTTCAAACAAATGACACAAATGAATGTTTTCAATGCTTCATTGATAAGCCTCCAGCTGCTAGTATTCTACCTCATAAAGAGATTTCAGGAAGGCTTTTTAACTAGCTTAGCTACAAGATTTTCCTGGTGATAATGACTTTTCTTGAATTGTTCCGTCTCTGACTTTTTGAATTTTCATATATCTGAAAGCTTTCCTGATGGAAAATGAGGAATATTTGATATGGAAATGGAATCTGGAGAAAGCAGTGTAGTCTATCTATGATGTCATTTCCTGTTAGCTGCCTCTCCATTGTTCAAATAACACCATGTTCATCTCTCTCCTTACCTGTGCATTTGGCATAAGATGAAGCCATTATGTGCTAGGGAGATGATGGAAGAACGAAAACTCTTGACATTCTTTTCCTTCTCTGTAAGTTTCCTACATCCTGAAACTATTGATCAGTATAGCACAAATTATTGTTTCAGTGGTTTAAAAACATTTCCCTAGGTGCAGGCTGACCATGGTTCAGTTCCTTGAAGTCTCCTGGGGTGGCTGGGTGGGGAGGAAGGTTGTCTAACATGTCTCTGGTGAAAAGCAGCTTTTGTGACTTTTCCCTGATTTATGATTGGGTGAGATGCAAAACAGAGATGGCTACACTAAAATACATTGGGGTGGGGAAAGTATAGAACTAAATACAGGGATTTGTGATGCTAGTTACAGTTCTATCACTAACTTCACGGCCTTTTCGGCAAAGTCTTTTCCTTTCTAGAACTGAGTTTCTTCATCCTTAGATTGAGAGGGTCAGAACTAATGACCCTTCCATCTCTAGAATTCAATGATTTTAGAGTCTGAACCTTCTGTTGGTTACTATCTCTGTATCTTGGTGAAGTCTGCCTGCTATTCTGGACAAAGAACAAAACATTCTTTCATGGCCCAGTAATAATGAGATCTTGGGGACTTTGCGCTTGAGAAACATATCCAAGTATTTGTTCACTCCCCAAACTTATTCACTCCCACTAGTCAGCTTGGAGATTCCCACCATCAACTACAGGGACATCTAAAGGATTTGGTTAATGAGTAGATATCTACAACAAAGGAGAGGAAGGGGGCAAACCAAGTTTTCAGGCAGGGTGACTTGGACTGTAATGTTATTATTGGCATGAATTAGGAGCTCAGGAAGAAGAGCTAATCTGTAATCATTACAGAATTCTAGACCTAGAAGGGATCATTCAGACCATCATCCAGCTCAACAATTTCATTTTACAGATGAGGAAACTGAGCCCTAGGGAAATAAAGGAATTTGTTCAGTCACATAGATAATGGGATCAGACCCAGGTCCATTGACTCTAGAGCCAGGTTTTTTTTCCTGTGTCATACTGAAGATCCAGTTCTAGATATAGGGAACTGAGGTGACTGTGGAATGTCTGAGTAGAAATTTTGAAGCAATTTTGTGGAAGATATTAAAGGTATGGGACTGGTATTCAGAAAAGAGGTCAAAACTAGTAGCTGGAATTGAGATTGATTATCCTGCGGAAAGAATTCAACGAGAAAAGGAATGGATAGTTGGGAACTAATCTTCAGAACATGAAATAAGGAGTGGAAGAGAGACAAATGAGCAAAGGATATAAAGAAGGACCAGTGTTAGTGACACAGAGGACACAAGGAAACAGAATTTTGAGCAGGAGGAAGGGTTAATAGTGTCAGTGCTACTGAGAGGTTAAGAAAAATAAGGCCTGAGAAAAGACTTTAGATTAGAAAGCCTAGGGAGGTGTAGTTTCAGTAGAGTGGTGAGAAGAGGAGCCAGATTTTAGGCACTGAAAGAGATACTTGATGGTGAAGAATTAAGTGAAGGAAACGTGTTTTTGTCAGTGACAGAAATGAGAGGAATGGGGTAGGAGTTGGAGGAGACAGCAGATCAAAGAAAGATTTTTTCAAAAGAGTTTTAAGGAAGAGAGAAAGGAGCTGGTGACAAGAGAGATTTAAGAATTGAGAAAAATGAGGTGATTAGAAGAGTAAGATTCCGAAGGAGACAGGAGAAAATAGAACAGTGAAGAGGTGAGTTTGAAAAAGCAGAGACAACCCTTGCCCTGAGCCAAGAGGCAAAGGGTTTGTTATTGGTCAGTCATTTCAGTTACGTGCAACAACTCATGACCACAGTTGGGTTTTCTTGGCAAAGATACTAGAGTGGTTCACCATTACCTTCTCCAGCTCATTTTATGATTGAGGAAACTGAGGCAAGCAGAGTTAGGTGCCATGCCCAGGGTCACATAGCTAGTAAGCACATGAAACCAGATTTGAACTCACACTTGGTGGTACAATGGACAGATCACTGGACCTGAAGTCAGGAAGACTCATCTTCCTGAGTTCAAATCTGACCTCAGATCTTTCTAGCTGTGGGACTCTGGGCATGTCATTTAACCCCGTTTGCCTCAGTATTTCATCTGTAAAGTGAGCTGGAGAGGAAAATAGTAAACTACTCCAGCATCTCTGCCAAGAAAACTTCAGATATGGTTACAAAGAGTCAGACATGATTGAAAAATGACTGAATAGCAGCAAAGCAAGTCTTCAGAATTCTATCCACCGCACCATCTATAAAGGGTATAAACTAGTTTGAAATATTTTGAAATGGAGAAGGTAGAAAAGGAGGTTCCTGCAAGGTAATCTTTCTTTTCTCAGGAAAATAAGAGCACAATTAATTCTTGAGTATGCAGTGATAAGGCCAGGGTGAGGAGTTTCTTGGGTAAGGCAGTGTGGTGTAACAGAAAGATGAATGAACCAGGAATCCACATACCTTATTTTCCAAAGCATGAGGCATTGCTGGAACATTAGTCAGGAGGTAGTCTTCCTGTATTTACACAAAACTATAAAATAAAACTGGAACTTTGATTTTTTTGTTGCCTCTGAGCCATTAATTCAAGGCCAATTGGAAATTCATTTCAATCAGGACTTTTTCCAAACAGTTCTGATGTTCATTTACATTTGCATTATGAAATATTTTGATGAAGCTGTGATTACAAAGATAAGGGGTCCACCGTCCAACAGTGCAGATCACCACCACCATACCAACCAGTCCTCTGGGTTTCTTGTCCACATCCTTCCACTAATTTTCTACCAAGTGTCCAATCATCATTCTAGTGGTCTTCCTCTAGATCTATTGGCATTGCATGATAATTGATTAATCAATCATCCAGCTTTTAGTAAGCATTTACTATTTGTTCTCAGCACTGTGCTGAGGCTCTTGGGATACAAAGAAAATAGTATCTAATGGAGCTTACAATCTAATCAGGGAGACAAGATATAATCAGAGCATACAAGTTAAATGCAGAGTAGAGGGAATATAGCTTTAAAGCGGATGGCACTAGTAGCTGGGGAGACCAACAATGGGAATATACCCCCAGGCTATCAATCACTTATCACTTGCTCATGCTATTTAGTCAAATTCCTTTTCCAAAAATTTATCTCTCAGATGATAACTTTAATATACAACTTTGATTGTGAAATTATTCAGTGGTTATATGTACAGGAATATATGTCCACCATGCACTGTCCATTGCCCTTTGGGTAAACCTCAGATTTAATTCTTCAGAGATTTTGATATTCTGAAACACCTTGCCATGAGGCATTACTTTAAGAATATCAATGTTCTAAAAATAGGCCTTTTCTTCAGGGGAAAGTTTGTGGTAATGAAAAAGAAGACATTTGTTCAAAGTTAATGTAGCCTACTCTCTTCCCTTTATTCAGTTCTGGTTAAATTCTTTGTTCGTCTTCAGTATCTGTTCAAAATATGTGCAAGACACTGAGGAATCACTGTATGTGTCATCCATCTAAGTGCATAGTATAATCTGGAAAGTGGGGAATTTTTTATCTATTTGATTTATTTTTGGAGAAGGTTAGACCGAACTCGGGAACCTCTGCAATATATACATACATACATATACATATACATATATATATGCGCGCACACATACACATATACACATACATATATGTATATATACACACATGTACATATATGTGTGTGTATATATACACATATATAGTATATATACATTTATAGTTCATGCCTTCTTTGATATTTACAGTCAAGGTCACCAAAATTATCTCTGTTCTTACATCTTTCAAAGCATTTTGTGTAATTTTGACATGAGCTAGGGGATACTTTGTTGGAAGGGAGGCTTTAAGGTAGCTTCTTTCTCTACAGAATCACATGAGTTTTTAGTTTCACTTATTTTATATATAATTTATGGAATAAAGCAAACGTTTATATAATATGATATATAATATAACATAATATGATATAATAAAAAGATGATTGCACATGAAACTGCATATCTATTATGTGCAACTTTCTATTCCTTTTGAATATGTAATAAAGTTATTGTGTAAATTTATTTTATTTTCTATCCCCTCCCCCATCCTAGAGATGGCTGCCATTAGACACAACTATGAGTATATAAGTGCAATCATTCTAGATATACTTCTATTTATCAGATTTTCCTCTAGATGTAGACAGCATCTTCCTTCATACATCCTTTTCGTTTAATTTGATAATTTCTAATAGTCAAAATGACTTATTCACTCAAAGTTGTTCTTAAACCAATATTGCCATTACTGTATACAATTTTCTCTTGGTTCTGCTCATTTCACTCTATTATTTTGTGCAAGTCTAGCCATATTTTTCTAAAATCTTTGAGCTCATCATTTCTTATAGCACAGTAGTGCTATCTTCACAATCATATGGCACAACTTGTTCAGCCTTTCCCTAATTGATGGGCATCCCCTCAATTTCCAATTCTTTTTCACCACAAAGAGAGCTTCTATAAATATTTTAGAAAATATAGGTTCTTTTCCTTTTTCCTTAATCCGTTTTGGATACAGGCTTAATAGTAGTATTTTTGAGTCAAAGGGTATAAACAGTTTAGTGATTTTTTGTACATAATTCCATATTGCTCTCCAAAATCGTTGCATCAGTTAGCAATTACACCAACAATGATTTAGTGTCACAATTTTTCCACCCCCCCAACATTTGTCACTTTCCCCTGCAATCATTTGTTTCTGTGATTTGTTCTTTAACCTGTTCATCTTTAAGATTAGGTTATTGAATCTTCAGCAAATAAAATAGATAAATAATTGTTTAATTTGCTTAAAGGAAAGAAGAAAATTGAATCACTACTATAAAAAATGAAATGTGAAAATACCACTAATGAAGGGGAAATTAAAGCAATTACAAGAAGTTATCTTGCCCAAATACATGCTAATAAATTTAATAATTTAAGTGATATCTGAAAAAATGTCTACAAAAATTTTGATATTGACCATCATTGTTTCATACCTGATCTTACTGGAAGGCTCCTAGCTTATCCCCTTACAAATAATGCTTGGTGGTTTTAAATAAATCAGCTTAAGGGAAAATAGACTTATACTTCTACTTTCAAATGTTTCTAATAGAAATGAGTGTTAAAACGACTTTATCAAAAGTTTTTTCTACATCTATTGATATCATTTTTAACTTTTATGATTGACATAATCAATTATGTTAATAGTTTTCCTTGCATTTCTGACATAAATTCCATTTGGTCATAACATATAATCTTTGTAAAATATCATCATAATCTTTTAGTTAGTATTTTATTTAGGTTTTTTGCATCCATATTCATTAATGAAATTGATCTATAATTTTCTCTGTTTTTAACTCTTCCTGGTTTAGGTATCAGTATTGTATTTGTTTCATAAAAGGAGTTTTATAGTATCCCTTCTTTGCCTACTATTCCAAACAATGTATTTAATATTAGAATTAACTGGTCTTTAAGTATTTGGTAGAATTCACTTGTAAATGTATCTGCTCCTGCTGCTTTTTTCTTAGGAAACTCATTTATAGTCTGTTGAATTTCTTTTTCCAAGATAGGTCTATTTAGATACTCTATTTCCTCTTCTGCCAATCTAGGCAAATTTATATTTTTGTAACTATTCTTCAATTTCACTTAAAATGTTAAATGTATTGCCATATAATTAGACAAAATAACTCCTTATAATTGCTTTTATTTCACTTCATTAGTACTATATTCATCCGTTTTGTTTCTAGTACAAGTGATTTAGTTTTCTTCTCTTTTTTAAAATCAAATTAATCCATGGTTTATCTATTTTATTGCTTTTCTCATAAAACCAACTTGTAGTTTTATTTATTAATTCAATGGGTTTTTTTACTCCGTTTTAGTAGTCTCATCTTTAATTTGTAGGATTTCTAATTTAGTGCTTAATTGGGGATTTTTAATTTGTTCTTTTTCTAGCATTTTAATTGCATACCCAATTCATTAGTCTGCTCTTTCTCTGTTTTATTGAAGTAAGCAATTAGAGATATAAATTTTCCTCTGATCACTACTTTTGTTATATTCCATAGGTTTTGAGATATTATCTTATTATTGTCATTCTCTTCAATGAACTTATTATTTCTATAATTTGTTCTTTAACCCACTTATTCTTTAACAATAGGTTGCTTAATTTCCAATTAGATTTTATTCTATATTTCTTATTAAATAGATTTTTATTATTGCATTGTGATGTAAAATGATACTTTTAATATTTCTGCTTCTAACTATAAGTTTTTATGTACTAACATGTTCAATCTTTGTAAAGGTATCATGAACCACCAAGGAAAAAGTGTATTCCTTTCTATTTCCATTTAATTCCTTCTGGATATCTATGATATCTAGTGTATCTAAAATTGTATTGACTTCCTTGAATTCTTTCTTATTTATTTTTTATTAGATTTGGCATCAGATGCTTTTTTTAGAGTCAGAAAATAAGTACAGAGGACTACTGCCCCCTTTTTATATTTAAATCAGTTGTATGACAGTGATGATATAGTCACCTATAGAAAACCATTTGTGAAAGCTTGTATATGTTCTCTCATACCTTCATAAATAATGCCCTCCATATATACAGAGATTATCTCATAAAAATTATGTAGAAATGGGAAAGTAGACATATTGCCGAATATTGATATTTCCTCAGCATTTTTGTAACAATAAGGTTTTTTAAAACTTTCTGTTTTTCTGTTTTCTATTTTTAGATGTATTGAGATCCTTCAGAAATCTCAAAATTATGCTACCTCCAGTACAAACATTCTGCAACCTGTCCAACTTTTCTTCCCTCTTTGTTCTATGTCAATGTCTGTTCTTTTACTAATTTCCTATTTTTTTGGTGTCAACAGCCTGTTTAAACAGGTCAGATTGGACTTGCCTCAATTGAAAAATGTGTCAATTATTTTTTTCTGGTATTTTTTTTATCTTTGCTCTAACAAACCAATGGTCTGACTGTATACAAACAACTGATCTGGAAATCACTCCTCTATTACTATCTAATCATTTCCTATTTGCTAAATTATAAGGTTTGCTCTTTTGTGATGTTATTTGACACTTGTTATGTTTGGCACCTCCTGACTCTCTTCTTAAAGGAAAAATTCATAATGTATAGGGATGAGGTTTCTGGGCAGTCTACGGCCTTTGGTCTTTCTCATTTTGTGCTCTCCAATCACTTTTTCCAACATATTTTTCACTGTCCTCCCATATGCCCACATTTGAATTGAAGTTATTTAATATTAAAGTATATATTTATTTAATTTGGAATTAATTCTACCAAACATTTAAAGATTAACTAATTGCAATATTAAATAAATTATTTGGGATAAAGCCAAAGAAGGGATCCTACCAAACCAAATTCTTCATAAAATTCTATTTCTTTCTCAAATTTTTCCAGAGATGCTGGCATATAGACTCCATTTATGTTAATTGCAGTATTTTTACAAATCATTATAATGAACACTATAATACAACAGAGACAAGTATACCATTAGCTGATTTTTGTTGCTTCAGGACAACTGTGATAAAAACCAACTTTGCCCACTTCAGAGGCATAGTATAATGAGTAGAATGCTGGACTTCAAATCAAGAAGAGCTGGATTCAAATCCCATCACAGACCCTTACTATCTGTATCACTCTGGGCAAGTCAGTTAACTTCTCTATACCTCAATTTTCTCATCTGTAAAAATGAGAAGGTTTCTCTTAGCATGCACTAAGATCTCTTTTGGCCATAAATCTGTAATTATAACTTAATGATCTGTTATTTGTATCCCCAAGAAGAACCTGTGATTCATCTTCCATGCAATTTCTTTTGGTCTTCTAGTTTCATTAGTAGACAGAATATGAAGATTGTTTTAATTAGACCCTCCTGTAGTAAGTTGCTTCTAGGTCTACCTCATTTTACAACATTCTGCTCATGGTATTTCAGAAGCGAAAGGAGAGCTCAATGCTATACTGCTGGCATTGCAGAATCAGAGTCTGATTCCAACTAGAACTGGAAGCAAAAATAGAAATTGCCATTCTTGCAATTTAATCAGAAGATTAAGCAACCATTCACACTGAATCAGCCCTTTATGCACATTCATTCATTCATTCCACATACACACATACACATGCAAATACACACACACACACGCACATATACTGAATTGAGAACTTTTTACTCTAAATCCATCTAGTTAGTAGCTCCTTGAGGATCCACTACTGTTTTATCCTTTCAATGTTGGCAAAATTGTCTAATGGAAATAGCACCGGGTGAAAGCCAGGAGATTTTGGTTTGTGGGATCTAAAACAAGTCACTTCACCCATGAGGCCTCAGTTTCCTCAAATATAAGGTGATTGTTTTGAACTAGATAATTCCTAAGGTCCCTTCCAATTCTGGGTCCTATGATTTTAAATGAATGGCCACCTACCATGAATTTTTTTTACTTTCCAAGTCTGAACATGTTATTCAATCAATTTTTAATTCCATGTTGAATTGCAGTTTAAATGCCCAGGGTTAAACAGCATAAAACTGAGATCATCTTTTGAGGACGATTATATAAATTACCGTCTGATCTACTTTTATCGTAATTGTTATTATTGTAGATACTAATGAACACCTTCCCTCAAGTTAGTTTTCCTTAATTACTTATATCATAAATAATAATAATAATTTTTAATGAAAGGATCATAGGTTTAGAACTAAAAGAGATCTTAGAGCCCATCTAATCAAGTCTCTTTATTTTGTAGATAAGGAAACTGGACTATCAAAATTTGCCTTCTTTTGGAGAGGAGAAGGAAGGGCAGAGGGAGAAGGAAAGGGAGAGGAGCTGGATCCCCATTCAGGCAACTCAGTCTACTCACAGGTTATATTTGTCCTTTGTCTCTGAAGAAGACCATAACATCAGGGAAATGATGACTCACACTGAATGGGCGTTACCTCACTCTAAGGGAGTACCTGAAAAGGCCTTAGCCTAAAATGGTCAAGGCCTCCCATTGCATCCTGGGCCATCTCCAGTCATCCTGATGAATATCTGGTCTCTGGATCCAGATGACTCAGAAGGAGAAGTGAGACTGGTGACCTTGCACAGCCCTCCCTCACTCAAATCAAAGTCAAATGCGTCATGTCATCATTTCCTTAATGTCTTAGAAAATGAAGGACAAACAAGGAAACTGGGTCTCAGTGAGGTTAAGTGACTTGTCCATGATTAAACAGGTAGTATATATTATAAGTGGGATTTGAATATGGTTTTTTTCTGACTTCTAGCACTCTAGCCACCATACTGTTCTGCCTCTAAAATATATTTTTAATATCTCTGCCAAATTTGCCTTTAAGGAATATTGTAAAGAGAAAAACAGAAAAGGGAAATCCACAAAATAGGAGGGAGACAATGTAGGTATATTTGTATCTTCTCCAGTGCCAATCCATCAATTAGTTAACTAAGATTTATTAAGCACCTACTATGTGAAGAAACTTTTCTCAGTACTGAGAATAGAAAAACAAAATGAGATGACCCCTAAATGAGCTTAAGTATTAGCAAAGTGCATTACATGGAGTAGTCAAGTAATATTCACTAAATTGATTTGAATATATTGGTATATTGGATTGATAGTCCTTAAATAACAGAACTTGTGCTAGGGTGGAATAACCAGTATTTTGTCCCAGGACACCAACAACCAGGGGCATGTCTTTTCTCCTCAGCAGAACAACTACCATGACTGGTGCTCCTTAGCCCAAGCCTACACCACATAACACAATCCTACTTCCCATTCTGAAGGTCCTGACATCATGTTGACCTTCCCTAAGATCTACCTTGTCTCCTAGTTCTCATGGGAGCATGGCTCAGATTTTCTAAGGAATGGACTATCCCCTCTACCAACACAATTACAGCAATGGTTATATTTTCTTCTGGGTCATCACAATCAATGCTATTTGTCATCCTCCGTTTGTTTTTGCCCCAGGTGCCATAATATCTAGTTATGGATCTGCCTCATCATTACCACCATCATTTTTTTCATTATCACACCTATCATTTATATAGTAGTTTAGGATTTCCAAAGTGTTTTTCAGGGATTGATTTTTATTCCACTGTTTCATTCCACAATATATTTTTTCTGGGTGTTCTAAATTAAGTAAGTAAAGAGAGAAAAAAGAAACAATAGGAGGGTAAATTGTATCAACAAACTAGTTATGAAAGTCAGTCAATAAACATTGAGTACCTACCATATGTCAGACACTGTGCTAAATGCTGAGAATTAAAAAAAGGCAAAAGACATTCCCTTTCTCATAGTCTAATGGGGAGATAAGCAAGGTAATCTGTAAAAACAAGTTATATAGAGAATAAATTGTGAATAAGGAAGTCATTAATGCTTCTGAGCTGTTAAATGAAGTGGGTGAAATAGATAGCCTCTGGGATCTAAATTTCGAATTAAATCTAAAATTAGATTCTAAATCCATGATTCTATTATATATATATATATATATATATATATATATATATATATATATATATATATATATATATATATATATATATATATATATATATATATATATATATATATATATATATATATATATATGGCAAAAAAGTTTCAAGACAGTTAAAGCTCCCTAGCCAAAGGAGATTCCACAGTGGTTTGAGGCCTGTTTTGTTTCAGATTCAAGTCATGTCTCTTATCAGCTATCTTTCTTTTTGACCCTGTTGTCGATAACCAATAGGCTTTTCTGGAGACGGCAAGCACACATGTCAGCTGGAATCAGGCCTAGTACCATCACCAGCTCCTTTCCCCAGCTCATGTCAAATGTGGACGCTGCTTATGAAGTGCCTGAGAGAGGCATAGCTTTCTTTTTCAAAGGTACCGAACCAAACTCCTATCACTTTGAAAAATGCAGTGGCACTAGTGAAAGTACCCATGCACTTGGAGTGTCAAGTGCTATGTTCATTGATGGAGAAAAAGGGTTCTTTGTTGCTCTCTGTCTTTGCTACTATTGGTTAAATTCCTTAACTATAGTATTATTAAGATAAAGATAAAAATGCCATCAAAAATAGATGCCCATATCTACTCTGCTAATCACTTAATGATTTAGACATGGTCCAGAGAGATAGCATGTGGAACAGGCAATAAAGGACTGGATTTGGGGTTGAAGGGCCTGGGTTCAAATCTCAGTTCTGCCACTTAGTCACCTATGTGACCTCTAAGGAGTCACTTAAATGTTCAAAGCCTAAGTTTCTTCATCTGTAAAATGAAGGGATGACCCAGATTATGAGTAGAAGAAACTTTCTAGATCTAAATCTGTGCTCTTACAATAAGTCTAAGAGTTCTTTTAAGAATAACATAAACAGTTATGCTAAAGAAATCTGGGTAAATAAACTAATATTGGACCTTGACATAAATTAATCTGAAATAAATCCTATTTATAGTCTACTTTAAATTTTGCTAAGTGCATTTCTTATAACCCTGTCAAGTTTGTGCTGCAACTCTTATTACCATTTTACAGATTAGGAATGTGAGACGTAGCAGTACCTTTCTTGAACCAAGGCTATTTCCCACTATACCAAAATGCCCACATTTGGTAGTAGTAAAGGAAGGGATACAGTGGGAAAGATCCTAAATCTAGATACAGTGGGAAAGATCCTAAATCTAGGTTCAAATCTCAACTCAATTGTGATCTTGAATAAGTAACCTAAAGCACTTGGGCACTCAACCCTCTATCCTACAATCCTATGATATTTGCATTTCACCTACTCTATGGCTCCCACAGAAGAGAGTGCTGAGCCTGGAGTCAGGAAGACTCATTCTTTTTTCTGAGTTCAAATATGGTCTCAGACACTTACAAGATGTGTGACCTGGGCAAGTCACTTAACCCTGTTTGCCTTAGTTTCCTTGTCTGTAAAATTAGTTGAAAAAGGAAATGGCAAACCATTCCAGTATCTTTGCCAAGAAAACCTCAAATAGGGTCACAAAAAGTCAGGCATGATTGAAAAATGACTGAACAAAATTTTGAGAAGGAAAAATGCCTAGAGATGCAAGATATCTTGAACGAGTTAAAGACCTGTAAGAACTGACTGTGTGACATGGGAGATGCAGGCAAAGAATCACCCAGCATGACATGCCCACATCAAAGAAGGCACTGTGCTCTATAAGCAAAGCAGAATTGCAGCAGCTCAAAAGAAATGTGAGATGTGCAAATTTAGGGAATCCATCTGAAATGTTTATATGTATTATTTGTGCCCAAGCTGTGGTAGAGCATTCTGCGCTTGTACGATCAATTGATCAGTCATAGTGTGACACACTGTAACTTGACTCTAACATAGTAATGTTATTTTTGATGCTCTTTAAGAACAAAGGACAACCACCAACCAACCAAGCTATTGTTAGTGTTACTGGAGGGAAGTCCCCACCTCCAGGTATAGCTAAACATCTTCCCACATTCCCAGACCTATACTTAATAGTCAAGAGTCTTACTAGAGCTAGAGTTCTAGGTACTCTTAGGGGTTATAGCCAGGAAAACTGCCCTATCAGGACACTAACCTGTGTTTTCTAGAACAGTTTGAATGACAGAAGGTCTATGTATATATGTATGCTATATTGTCTCCCAAGCCAAAAAGAAAGATGTTGCTTGTGAGCAGAAACCAAAAAGGGAACTCATAGGATTTACTAGAAATAGGAAATAATGCTTCCTCAGGGGAAAGCACTGGGGCGTTGTACGTTGTTTTATTTCTCTTAAAAACCTTTTGTTCTGTGCACAGGTCCTCACTACTGGATGACAAGAGGATTTCAAATGCAGGGTCCCCCCAGGACCATCTATGACTTTGGGTTCCCCAGGCATGTGCAGCACATAGATGCAGCTGTCTACCTAAGGGAGCCCCGGAAGACTCTCTTCTTTGTGGGGGAGGACTACTACAGGTACTTTCACCACCCTTTTTTCCTTTGATCTAGGCAATGGTATTTTGTTTCACTGGATTGCAAATGCTAATGTGGAGAAGAATGTAGAATATTTGGTGAGTCAGCTGACTGACCCAGACACTTATGCATCATTTACTGCCTCCCCTGACTGTGTCTAGGGCTGAAACAGGCAGCTGAGAAGCAAAAAATCCACTCAATAATGCCCTTGTTTGGTATCTAGGCGACCGATGTGCCAGGTGTTTCAATATGCTAACTAAACCTAAAACAATGAATATAAAAACTCAGAAATTACCATCAGGGAATAGCATATGAACAGAAACCATAAGATCACAAGTTAAAAGCTAGAAGAGGCAGAATAATCCAACCACCTCATTTTAGGAAAGAGTATCTCAGGCCAGAGAGGGTGAGTGATGGGGTCACAAAGGTGAGGGGCAGAACTGGATTCAAACCCAGGTCTCTGACTCCATTTCTAGGTTTCTTTCCATCTGCCTACCTACCAACAAGTCTTTGGTTCAGCAATAATGTCAGCTACATTACACCTAATTCCTTGTATTTTGGGAAATGTTAATTAGCTGCAGAATTCTATGGAGGAAATTGCTGCCTAAAATTAAATGAACTGCTTACTAATAGGCAGAAATGAGATAGTATGGCAATGAAAACTGAGAACTGGTTGTGAAGTCAGGAAGATCTGAGTTCAGATTCTGCCTCTTACACTTTCTATGTGTGACCAATGGCAAATTGCCTAACCACTCAGAACCCCAGGCAACCCTCTCTGTAGATAACTAATTCAACCAGCATTCATTAAGCACATACTATGTGTCAGGCACTGTGCTAAACCCTTGTTGTTGAGTCATTTCAGTCATGTCTGACTTTTTGTTTTCCCATTGGGGGTTCTCTTGGCAAAGCTACTGGAATGGTTTTCCATTTCCTTCTCCAGCTCATTTTACAGGGAGGAACAGAGGCAAAGAGAGTTAAATGACTTGCCCAGGGGCATGCACTAACAAGTATCTGAGACTGGATTTGAACTCATATCCTCCTGACTCCAAGGCCAGTTCTCTATTCACTGTGCCACCTCACTGCCCTAGTGCTAAACACTCAGGATACAAGGGAAGGTAAAAACATGCCCTCAAAAAGCTCATGATCTAATGGAGGAGAGGAAAGGGAGTCAGTTGCCAATATGCCTCAACTTTTTGCATTTTCTTCCAGAAAGAAGAAATCATATGTCCAAATTTCTCCCCTCCTCAAAATAAATAAAATAAAATCACAGAATCTTAAGAGTTGAAAAGAATCTCATAGGTCATTCAGCCCAACCTATATTTGAATAAGAATCCTTTCTACAACATCCCCAAATGGTACCAAAACCATCCAGTCTTTGCTTGAAGACCTCCAGTGATGGGCATCTCACTACCTCCCTAGTCACTACCTCCCTTGGTTCACTATAATTGTTAGCAATTTTTTCCATATATTAAGCCCAGGTCTGTTTCTTTTCACCTGCTACTCATTCTTACTCATTCTTCCCTCTGGAGTCAAGCAGATGAAGTCTGGCTCCTTTTCTGCTGAACCACCTTTCAAATATTTATACAGTTATAACTATGGCTGATAAATTGAGACTATTAATTTCCAAAATGTTAGCTAGTACAATGAATTATTTTCTTTCTAAGGAGCACAAGTTAATTAATTATATGGTCATTGTGACTGCTCCACTTTCACATTATTTCAGAAGGTGCTGAACCCAGCCCAGATGAATGGCTCAGCATCCATTCATTCCCTGCATAGTTGAAGAGATCATTAGACTTGAAGATCTGTGTTCATATCCCACCTCAGATACTTACTAGCATCTTGACCCAATATAAAACATTGAAGGTAGCTCTAGGCCTCAGTTCCTTCATCTGTAAAATGAGGGGTTTGTGTTTGATGGATCCTAACATGCCTTCCAACTCTAGCTCTATGAGAGTATGCACCCAGATCAAGCTAGACATTCCCAACACTCCTGTGCCTTGGAGCCCAGACAGAATGCATCTGAAGGGTTTTCACAACATCTTAAGTTTCTCAAAGGTGAAAATGATCTACCAACACTTTCCATGGGCTTTGAATAAGAGTCAGATGAAAGGATAGGGCAATAATAAGGACTTCAGATACATTGGAGTGAAAGACAGGCAGAGGAGGGATAACAGCAAACCATTGTAAAGAGACTAAAATTACAGCCTCATCTATTGTGTTTGTAAGTCATAAAAATCATTAACCTCACCTAAAGTTTTCTTATGATGCTTCATGGAGGTAGGTGATCTTGGATTTAAAGACTATGCCAATAAGGAGCAAGCTCTAGTGGGTTAATGATCTGGAAAGACTTCAAGAATAGACCTGATGATGAATAGTATGCTGGTCATCACAAGACTAGCATAGCTAAATCTAGAGAGACTTGTTGCCAAGTTGGCCACAGGGCAATGGAATTTTTGGTCACAACAAATTTCAAAGACCACTTACAAAATTATCAGGACTTGCAATCTTTGATAATAGAGGAAGCCATCACATGAAGAAACCATTAACCCTTAAAGTACCAAAGAAGAACCATGAGATGTTAAAGCTAGAAGAGAACTTTGAAATAACCCAATTCAACCTCCTCATTGTACAGTTGAGGGAACTGAGGTCCAGAGAATGGAAATGGCTTCTCCAAGATTGCATATCTGCTTAGTCACAGAGCCAAGGCCAGAATCCATGTCGCCTGCTTTTAACCCTGACGCTCTTTCCAATACGACACAGCCTTCTGTCATCTATTACTTATTGTGTAGCCTACAAATCCTCTGTAAATACATCCTTCCCATCCTTCCCCTTAAAGACTGATTATTTTCCCCATTTCAGAGTTGCTAGAGCATAGAAAAGCTCAGTGTACCATCAACAGCACCATGGGGAGGAATAAGCTATGACTTCTAATCTTGTTTCTAAACCTCAAAACCACACCATTTCTTTCTCAGACCTTCCTTTCTGAAAAATAAACTCAGGCTGTTTGAGCTCAGAATGTATTTCCATGGGAAAGGGGGTATAAACCACAGTGCTGACATTCAGTGAGTCACAGGAATTAAGCAATTATTCCTTCACTGTGGGCTTTGCTGAGAAGCAGGCAAAGGAACAGGTCCATTCTTTGTTCTTCATTACAAAGGACAAGTGGAGCCAAAAATAATGTTTTATTTTAAAGGGTCTGGTTATCCTTCTGATGGATTAATCCCATTCTTCTTTCCTTGGGCTCCAAGCTTTTGAGCCAGCTTGCCCCTACTTTCTCCTGCCCCAAAGTCCTGAGAGGTCACTTCAGTGTTATCATTGAACAACTGGCGTATATACACCTGAAGGATGGTAAAAATGCTTTCTTCTTAGCCCTATAAAGTAGACAGTGCAAATGTCCCCATCTGAGGATCTGAGAAATTAAATGACTAGCCCATGGTTATGAATCTAGTAGGTGTCTGAAGTGTGATTCAGATAGAAGTCTCCTGATTCCAAGCCCACAAGTCCCCTATCCATCATATCCTACATACTCCCATGTTGCTGTGACTTCTCAGCTCTTCAAATAAAAGGCTGTTTGAAGAATCCTGGAAGTATCTTCTCAAAGGAAGATTGAAGATTCTCAGTGGAATCCAATTATCTGTACTATTCTTGTCTCTCCTTTTCAAAGACACATTAAATTTAGTGACAGAACAATTGGTATACTCTCCTCACCAAAGACAATGTTGTGACTTTTTGGTTGGCCTTACTTAACAAGTAGCATCTTAATGAGGCACACACAACTGGCACACACACAGTAGCCAAGAAAACCTCACAACTCCCTATGGGCATATTGACAGTCACTATAGACTACAGTGACAAAATTATTTATTAGAATCAAAAAGATTATCGGAGACATAGAAAGATAGTTAGTTAGACAGACAGACATCAGACACGTGAACTTTTTGGCTCAACCAGTCATTTATTGTCTTTGGCACCTTGGAGAGAAATCCCAGTGGAAAGTAATGATGATGAAGAGGAGGAGGAGGAGGAGAAGGATGAGGAGAAGGAGGATGAAGAGAAAAACAAGAAGAAGAAAAGAGGAGGAGGAGAAAGAAGAGAAGGAGAAAAAGGAGTAAAAGAAAGAGGAGAAGAAGAAGAAGGAAAATAAGGAGGAGAAAGACAAGAAGGAGGAGGAGGAGGAAAAGAAGAAACTCATGTCACCCAATATAATAATTCATAGGGTTTTTTAAAATTTTCTCACAACCCCTTAAGGGAGATAGTGAAAATATTATTATCCACATCTTAGAGATGAGGTAACTGAGGTTGAAACAGATTAGTGATTTTCCCAAGATCACATAACTAAAACTCATAATAGCTCCCATTTATAGAAAGCTTTAGGGTTTATAGAGTGCCTTCTTCACAAGAGACCTACATATTCTGAGTCCCTCCTATATGGTCTTGGGCAAGCTACTTAACTTACCTGGGCTTCAGCTTCCCAAAATGAAAAAATAAATAAGAAGTTCGCACTGGATGACCTCTACAATCCCTCCAGCTCTAAATTTATGACCCTGTGATCCATTCTGTTGAAAATTAAGGATATCAAGGCTCATAGAGCTTAGTGACTGAGTCTCAGTGTAGTACAACTAATACTACCCACCCCTCACATTTAGATAGTACTTTAAGGAGGTAAGTAGTACCAACATTTTTAAATTCCATTTGCAAAAGAGAAAACTAAGTCTCAGAGAGGATAAATGAGTTGCTTAGGATAGATCATTAATGAGAGTTAGTAGTAGAATTCAATCCCAGATCTTTCAACATCACATAAAACAATGTTCATACTGCACATATCTATGCCCCGAAGGTGTCTGCTTTACATCAACTCTTCCAATCAGTTCAATTTTATCCATTGAGAATAATGGAGACCAATGTCAGAACATTGACCTGAAACTTGAAGGTGCAGAATAAGCTATAGCAATATCCCTGGGAATGAGTTGTTCTGCATTCAAAAATATTATATTTAATGTGGCATCGCTAGAAATACAGACACATTCTGTGGTCTCTAGCTGTCGTCTTTTCATTTAATAACCCCAGATGAAGTCATCAGGAATTATCCAATTTTGTGGCCCATAGTTCATTCTCTAGGACCCTCTCCTTTTTCCTTTTCTAGTCTTCTTCCTGTTTCCATAGTCTCTGGAACTAATAATAATTGAAGAAAATAGAAATCTAAGAAATAAAATACTAGAAATTATTTAGCTTGTCCTATTGGAACTTGTAGTGAACTTCTAATCTGTCTTGACAAGATTAATTAATTAATTAATCAGCAATTAAGACACCCTTGGACAATTTCTCATTCTGGATGTGCCTGGTACATATAGAGTTTCTGATTGTAGATGTACCTAGTGGTTCAATATTGACTTCAGAAGGAGCAGATTGACAGGGCAGAGCAATGGAACTCACCAGAAAATAGCCTCCATTGCTGCTATATTTTCCAATAAGAACTGACTCCAAATATCTGATCAGGGTGCTCTCCCTTTTCCAATCTTCCCATATATTCATCAGGCAAAGTGAAAATACATACAGACATATTCTTCTACTTCCACTCCCAGCCTCATAAGAAGGCGAATTTATTATTTTACAGATACAGAGAAGAAATTAACAAGGTAAACTGTATTCTAAGAATATAGCTGAATCTACTCAAAATGAAGACAATTGACAAAAGAAAGTCATTTCATCCATTAAACTATAAACATGAGTGTGTGATACTGTGATTTCCTGAAAATCATCCCAGGTACTACCGTAGTAAATTACAGCTAATCACATTGTACTCATTAGTGGAAATTAATCCAATAGCTATAGAGTTGTCCACATTGAATAATGAATAAAATGTCCCCTCTACCTACTCCACCACTACCAAGAGAATATTTGTACATGCCACAGATCAATCTTTTTTTTATACATTTTTTGGTTTGGAAGGTACTTTGGAGAACTAGTCCAACACTTATTTCATAGGTAAGGTAATTCAAGGCACAGAGGAGTTAAGTGACTTGCCCAGGGTCACATAAGTAATACATGGTAGGACAAGCATTCAGACTGAGGTTTTCCTAACACAAGTCCCTCACACTATCCATTGTGCCACAAGGTATGAGTAAAACTAAAAAGGAGAGCATAAAATGGATGGCAATAATCTTTTATGTATCTACAAGTTTGTTTTTTTTAATTTGTGTGTATATGCGTGTGGTCTTTATTTAAATTTAATCTCTTCATCACCTTTAATGGAAATCTTGATGCCTGCAATTGCTGTTCAGCCAGCTCTGGGAGTCAGAAGACCTCTTTCTGCTACTCACTGCTCAGCAGCGGGCAAGTCACTTAACCATTCTCAGTTTCCTCATCTTCTAAATTTAAGGCAAAAGATACTAGCGTTACCTTCCTCACAGAGAAAACAGATCATAAACCTAAAAACACTAATAGCTGAAAATAGCTAAAAACTATTAAAATTGCACTGAGACTTTCAAGACATCGTGAATAAATGTAAATTCATGGTATCATTGCTTTAGAGCTGGAAGGGGCCTCAGAGACCATTTAGTTGAACCCCTTTTGTTTTTCTGATGCTGCTCATCCGCTTACTATCACAAACGTAGTATTAGTGATGAAACTTGAACCTATTTCTTATGACTCAAGAGCCAGGGTTCTCTTTACATTATGTCATCTTGCTTCCCTATATTATTCCTATCTTTTGCTCTCTCTTTTCCACCTTCCTCCTCTACCTGACTTGAACAAAAGTGTTGCCACACTGAGCACATTCTAATACCCTTTTCTTACAATGCTTTTCTTATCTTAGTCTCATTTCTTCCATATCTCTCCCCCTCATTGACTGTGCCCTGCTATGTTACACATTTCACATTATTCAAACAAAAAGTTTCCTAAGTAAAGAGAAATATCATACCCCCAGGCTGTCATGGGGCTTGGATATACTCACAAATTCGATTCAATTTAATTATTGAAGGACCGAGTTGATGATTATTAGAGCTGAGATCACGGACTTATGAAATCATTGGCAATGTTTTCAAGGCCATCTAATCCATATGTTCCTAAAAAAGGAATCCCTTTTATGATATCATAGAATAGTGGTTATCCAGTCACTGTTTGAAGAAGGAGAACCTACCATGTTCATAGTTTATTCTACTTTGGGAAGTGAATTGTGAGCTGCCAAGGGCTTAGAATTTGAACCTAAAGTTCAGTTAAACATTTCATCTTCTTCAATTCACCCATCACTTATTTGGATGCCATTCTGCTTTGTTTTGAAGTTACCTAAATAATTTTGTGTGTGTTTTGAAGAACATGTTTAAAAAAAAACATGAGAACTAACAACAAAAGCATAAGGTCATAGAATGTAAAGTTAGGAGGATCTCGGAGGTCATTTTACCCACTTCCCTCAATTTTACAATAAGGAAAATTGAGGCCCAGCATGGTCAAGTGACTTACTCAAAGGCACACAGGCAGTAGGCATCCAAGGCACTAATCTCCATCTAAATCTCCACAGCCACCCTTCTTCCTACATTGAACATCCAAGAAGTCTGATGGTAAGGAACTAGAGAACTATAGCTTTTTAAAAAAATAGCTGGCCTTATGATTAAAAATTTTTAAATACCTGAAGAAATACCATAAGATATTTATAGAATGCAAGCTGAGGGTAATGCCTCAAGGCAAGATGCCATATTAAGCTGCTAGATGCTTGCACCTTAGAACAGTTTAATCTACAAAACATACCAGTCACCCTTCACAGGAGGCATGGCAACCCCCAGAATGCATGGTGGAGAGAGTAGGAAGGCAGGACTGAGGAAGGGGCACTAACAGGGCCCCTTGGAGGATGCTCAACACAGACTTTGCCTACTTAACACTTTTGTCTAAAGTCTTGTACCCTGGGACCAAGAACGGAAAATAAAATGAATCAAAATTATATTTTTAAGACATTAAATCACAAGATGAAATCTCCATATCCAGTTCAGACCAATGAATTACAATTTCTCAGTCAGTAAGAGTTTGCTTCTTCAAAATCTCATCTGAAACTCATTCCTATAAAATAGAAATGAATATATCTAAATGAATATGTGGTAGGTCCAGAAAATTGCCACTGCTTTCAATGCAATAATTCCTTTCTTTATCAGAATTGGACAAGTCATTTCTTGGCATCAAACTTATTTTCTGAGGTCAAGATTTTTTGTTCTCTTTTCTGAGTACTTTTTGCCTTCACTTGCAAAACATTGAATAATATACACACGAACTATGTTCATATATCTATTGGTTCATCTAGTTTCTACATATTTTGAATTTCTGGTGAAGTCTTCTCTGTCATTTTAGTTCCTTTTATTCCATCCCATTCTGGGTTTTTGAGGTACCCATCTGACTTCAATCCACATACTGTCTAATTTTGGGGTGTTCCTCAAGTCCTAGTATAAGACATTTTCCTTTTTTGTACTTTATGTTGTATTTGGCCTTCCTTTTTGAAGAGGACCAGGAGGGCCCCAAAATACTGATAGGTCCTCTGCCCAAGCTCCGCTCAGTGGCTATATTTTGGGCCCTCCTGACTTATAGTGAATGTCAATGGTAACTGTTTCTCTTTGGAACTGCAAACCAGAGGATCTTCCCCTCCCAGCTTATAATTATGTAATGCTTTATCAAAAGCCTGATTTTGAACACCAACATAACCAACTAACCTTGCTTAGTTACAATTTAAATTTAAATTAATTTTTTTCAAAGCATAAAATATAGTGAGCTTTTCTATCCCTCTCTAAGTCTCCATCTGAGTCATACTTTTCTCATTCTTCCTCGTTGATCTTGCCTTTTGTATAGTGGCTAATCCTGTGTCTTCTATCCTGGATCCACTTTGAATTACTTCACAAAGATGTTTTAGATTGAAGCCACTTGAGAAACAGAGTTTCCAGCAACTTACAAATGCAAAGAGGAAAACTGAGCTGAATAATTAGGAAACAAATAATTAGGAAAATGTACATTTAAACTTCATCAAATGAAGTACCAGAAAATAGCAGGGCTTCTTTCTTCATTGGCCATAGAGCAGCCTCCTCTGGGGTTTTGCTATTGACATATATGCATGGAAGCGTCAGGAATGACAGCTAGGTGGCCAGAAAACAATGAATGACTGCCTCCTGAGCTTTTGTTGTGTTGAAAATTCATCTTCAAGTTAAGCCAGAGAGGATCTTGAGAATGTTAAGCTTCATTATAGTGGTATACAAATTATTTGGGGCAAAGAAAAATAATTAAATTTATTTACTTATGTAATGAACTGTGCACTTTTTTATATCTTTAAAAAAATTTAATGTGCTCTACAACTTCTTCTCATTACATTAACTCGTTTTACATGCTTTTTAACTGAGTTTTCAAATTTTTTGTCTTATGCTTTTAAGATCTTCATCATGAAACTATACATAACACATTGGACATTAAGCACACATTTGACAAATATTTCATTTTCCCACATCTCACTTTGATTATGGCCCATAGATTTTCAGTGAGGTTTAAGCCAAGTTAGTTTCCAAGCCATGAAAGTATATTTATCTTCATCTCATAGATCCATTTCTTAACCTTTTATGACATGCGGCATGGTACAAGGAAGTGTTATAGTATTCAATTATTTCATTTCCATTTGTAAATTTCTATAATTTAGCAATAATTCTGTTTCCCAGCATTTCATCATTTCCCCAGTGGTGACAAGACTTCCAGGTCCACTGGAAGTAAAAAATCCCCAAGTAACTTTTGGTGCTGTGTGATTTACAGTTTAATGAAGATTCCCAGCTCTTATAGGCTTATCTGAATCTCTTGTGACAAATTTTGGGGCACAGCCTGAAATGCAAATGAGTTTCATCAGTAAAAATTCTCTGTTTCCAGTCTTATTTATTTCCATCTTTATATTTTCTTGCCCATGGCAAGTGCTTTCTTTTTCTTTCAGCGAAGCTTAAAACACTTGCCTTCCTTACACTAACCACCACTACAGTATCTCTAGTACTCACTGAAATATTGTCCTTAAGAGCTTCAACTACGTTTCCTTGGTCCAATGTCCACGCTTTAAAATCACAGAATGAAAAACGTGACAAAAGAGAGCAATGAAACATTTTGCATAGTGCAAAATCCAGCTCTTGACCAACAGGACTAAAAGATGGGAAACCAGCTCATTCTGGTTTCTTCTTGAAGGTCAAGGTCAGGTGTTCTCAGACAGCCTAACGTCCGTAGAAGTACACATGCATGATTATTGATGTTGAAAAAAATATTGTTTGTCCCAAGTAATTCATACATGACCATATTATCTATGGTTAGTCATATAGGGCTACAACACCATTACATAAGTGTCTAAAAGGAAAGTTACTTTTATTCTGGTAATATTGTTCATGACTTTTGCTCTATGTTGTCTATAATTGAAAAGTTATTATCCTGACCTTCCTAAGAGATGTTCTAGCCACTCTGGCCTGGAAAACATGTGCTAAGAGGACCAGCAGATGGTCCTACAGATATGGACCTGGAAGTTAGTATATATAAGGGAATGATACCAAACAGAGACTGTGTACCCAATAGTCACCAGCCATCATGAGACCTTTTCTCCACAAAAATAAATTGATATGTGGTACTTACATTCTCAGGAGAAACCATAAAATCCCATTTCACTTATAGTGTACATGAATTGTAGTACTCAAGGCATAAACTTAAGTTCTTCCTCTTAGGACCATTGGTGTATCCTGAATGAATTCTCAGCCCTTATAGGCGTGAAATCAGAAAATAGGTGGCATCATTTTTGTTTCTGGCATCATTCTACTTTCTCTCTGGACTTGTTTGTCATCAATTAGTGCTCACTACAATTTGTTTCAGCAATCATCCATGAAACAGTTATTGTAAGCAAGGCAATCTTCTAGACTAGAGATAGAAAGTTGAGAAAAAAACTATACCTTACCTGCCTTCAAGGAGCTTATAATCTAATTTAATTAAATTAGCCCTCTATACTTGTGACCCCAGAAAACCAGCCTGGACCATGTTTCATATCCCATCCTTTTGTCTATCCTACTCATTTTGCCGTCTCTCTTGCAACTTCTCCCCAACTCATATAGCATGCCTAGATCAGACCACCAGGAAAAAAAAATGCACTGTCTATTAGGGGAATTAATACTTTTATCTTTGAAATTCCTGACCTAGGTCTTGACTGATGAGTAAGTGAATGCAAACTCATCTAATACAGTATATTTTTCTGGTCCCAAATCACTATATCAGACTACATTTCACATCCTATTCAGCAGTTCACAGCATTGATCTGACCATCTGCCCTGTGACTGCACCTGTCTTCCCCAACCTGCCTCATGTTCGCGGGGTCATCTCCAATCATCCTGATCTATACTTGCAGTTGGGCCCAGGTGGTTCTGGAGAAGAAAGTGAGGCTGGTGACTTTGCACAGTCCTCCTTCACTTAAAACCAACTCATTTGCAAGTTGTGGCATCATCTGCCTGATGTCATGATCCTTTTGGAGGATGAAGGACAAAGAATAAGCACAAAATCCACCCTATGCACACCCTTCTACCTTGCTCTGGGCTCTGCAATCACATCAGTAGTACTACATTACTATTGTTTCTCAAAAAGGCATCCAGGGATCAACTCACAATCTCGGCTATTCCTCAAACATAGTTAATACAAAATAGATATTTGATGAAATAGTATAGTAAGAAAAATTAAAACATTCCCCCTCATAATCCTAGGCTAAAGTATACCACAAAATATGAATTTCATCATAATCAATGAAGTTAGTGGATTCACATAGGGATCATGTATGAGACAAAACCATTGAAGAAACACTTGTAGCCAGGATACGTGTCAAGTCATATCTCCAGTGCTACCAGACTGCCAATGTGCACTGGCTATGTCATCAAGCTTCTCTCATTGGGAATCCTCCCTGTTTGGCGTGGTATCTATGCTAGGTGAGTTACTGTACTTGTCTGCAATAGTCTCATATTGTCTTCTGGTAACTACCAGACTATCTCTACTGAGTATTGCTTCCCTGATTTGATTAGCTAATGTGAGAGCTGCTCTCTTGGTTTCAGATAGTTTCTTCGTTGTCATTGGTTACTGAGTACCTAGTCTCTGTTGGTCATGGCTCACTACTACCTGTTTCTGGGATCATCTCTTTGGGGACACCCACTAGCATCTAGTGACTCCGAAGAGATGATCCTTTCCCCCTAGGGACAGGCTGACAGTTTTCATCATATCTTTAATCATTCTCAGCTAACAAAATATAGAATGCCCCCAGGATATGATTATGGTTACTTTTTTACCCTCATATCTAGGTATTGGCAGCCTTCTGTTTAGATAACTGACTTAAATTTAGATATTCCCCAAATCTCCTGTGGCTTATGAGGAAAATGAATTTTCAACAGAAGCTCAACTCAAGAGGCAAGGTCATTTTTCTTTGAACATCTATCCCCCTACTCCTATCGCCACCAATCTTATCTGTTAGCAGCAAAGCCTCATTGCTTTGATGTACTTTAGTGAAAGAAAAAACCTCACTGTCTCCCTACACTACATTTGGTGAAGAGTAAATACACACTTTCACTTATGCTTCTCATTATTTAGGTCATTTTTTCTCAGTATGTCAAGGAAGTTGTAGGAAATTAATTTCTTCAAGTAGTTTCAAATATACTTTTCCCCCCATACATCTTCCCCTAAAAACTCAACTCATCATGAAAACCCATTCCTGGATATTCTGGGGGTATTTTCATGAACTTAAGTTTAAGTAACATAACAGCTTCAAGCAAAAGCAAGCAAAGGCAACCCCTTAGAGATAGAAGAATAAAGGGGTCAATGTTTGCTAAAACATCTCCCACTGATGCCATGGAAATGCACAGAGTTTGTTTCTGAAGTTATCTAAGTTCCTGCCCAGTGATTTTGGGGGTAACCTGGTTTTAAAAACCAAGGTTATTGAAATTACAATGGCCAGCTTAGAGCTAGAAAACTACAAACAGTCCATATTCTTCCACCCAATGATTCTGCTCCTGGGCAAATGCTTCCAAGAAAATATAAAACAAAAACTAAGTTCTAATAGATGCCCAAAATATCCATAGCAACACTTTTTATGTTAGTGCCTATTAACTGAAGAACAGCTTACAAACCTAGAATAGATTCATGCTATGGAATATTATTGAGCAGTTAGAAGTTAAAAGTATAAAGACTTCAGAGGAAGATAGGAAGATTTATCAAAACTAATATAAAACAAAATAATCAACATCATAGGAACAATATGAACAATGACTACAGCAATACAAATGAAAAGACCACTAAAAGAAAACTAAACTCTGAATAACTGAAAAGCCAATGAGGTCCCAAGGAATGGATAATAAAATATTATTTAATCCCTCTGGAAAAAAGTACAGAATATGATATACACTGTCAGAGATGGTCACTGTCAATTGATTTTGCTTAGTTGATTTTCTTGGTCAGAAGGGAGAGTTCAGTCTAAACTAGGAGCTATGACAAAGATTTTTAAAAGGATCAATAGGCTGTTCTACAAAAAGAAAAATAAATGAAATTCTTAACAAAGAAATGAAAACTACATGGAGTATCATAAGAAATTTTCTGTCCTGTTGTACAATCCTAGTAATACTACAAACTGTGAAAGCCTGCTAGCCTCTTGAAGATTCCTAGCAAAATTCTAGAATGTGTTATTAAGAAAGTCATTGGTAAGTATTTGGAAAAGAAATTGGTTATTACTATAAACTTTCTATCATGAGTTCATTAAGAATAAGTTTTGGTGGGTTATCTTCATTTCCCATTCTTTGTTACTATTATTACTGGCAGGAAGCAATGGAATTTTAAAAAAATAATGAATTTTTAATGAGAATACCTGTGGTTATGTCTCCCTTGAGGGACTTTGGAAAGATTTTTTTAACCATTAAGAATCTGTTTTATCATTTGTAAAATGAGTAGAATAATGTGTGCTCTATTTCCTTCCCGGTACATTGTGAACATTAACAAAGGTATTGTTTCAAAGAGCTTTGCAAAATTTAGCATTTTATAAATGACAAAAATGAAAACAAGGGATGACATTAATTAAATACATAGAAATCTTGTATCAGGAACTCCTTCTAAATGACCAAAGTGATCTTGGATTAGGGTTGATTTTATTGGCCCTATAAATGTGGTTTATTTATTTGTTCGTTCCTTTGTTTATTTTATTCATTCTTCTAGCTATGATGAAGTAAAAAGGAAAATGGAAAAAGATTACCCAAAGAACATTGAAGAAGAATTTTCAGGAATAATTGGCAATATAGACGCTGCTGTAGAAGTGAATGGTGAGTATCTTATCAAACCTGAGATAAATACCACTTCAGAAAAAGATATTTTTTTATAGTAGAATTTTAGGCATTCAATGAATTTGGATCAAAAAAATACATATGTATTTCAACATAATTGGTTTCCTTTGCAATCCTATGTATTTTATTTTGTGCATTTAAAAACATATTTTGGAGAAGTGGTCTATAGACTTCACCAGACTGCCATAGTGGTTAACAACAAAAAAAAAAAAAAAATGGATGTCTCTAGGCTCTGATCAGCACAACACAAGACTAGTTCTTAGACAAGGTTTTTGACACATTATCTAAAGGTATCTGACCAGATCCCTAGAATACTAGACTCTTCAACACAGGATCAGGGGATAAATTGATACTGTTGCTTTGTCTCTACTTCTGGAAAAGCTCAAAAAGGGCAGATTCTTTCAATAACTCAACCAACATTTAACTGGTGGAAACAATGATACCAAAGTATAAGAAAATATGGGAGAGTTGATAGTTGAGTAATGGACTTCGGGCATCAGGGGTCTTTCATTTGAAGCCTGCCTCAGACGCTTAGTAGCTATGTGTCTCTGGCTAATTAATTTAACTTCCTTAAGTCTGAGTCTGTAACATTAATGTAATGTTACTTGAATTACCTACCTCAGGGAGTCATTTTGAGAAAAGGGCTTTATAAACCTCACACTATATATATATATATATATATATATATATATATATATATATATATATTCAAATTATATTATTACACACAGGCCCTGTCCTTAATTGGAAATACTCATCAGAACTGCTTGATTTCCCCTCTTTAAAAAAAATTTAAGGTGAAGGATCATTTATTTGGTAGTAGGGGAGAGAGTACTCAAAAATCAAGGTGATATAATGTTTAAATTAAATATCCATCAGAGAAAAACTAAACTAAATGCAACAGTTAAAGACCAGTACAGTACAAAACACCATATGGTCTGTCAACTAGCATTTATGAACCACCTACTATGTATGTGCCAGGTACTAAGCACTGGGGATATAAAGGAAGGCAAAGACAGCCTCTGCTCTCAACCAACACACTGTCTAATGAGGGAAGAAAATATGTAAACTTTATGTAAACAAAGAACACACAAAGAATGAATAAGGAATAATCAACAAAATCATTAAAAATATCAAAATAATAAAAAAAATAATCAAAAAAGGGAAGGCACAAATATTAGGAGGAATGGGAAAGGCTTCTTAAAAAAAGGTAAGACTTCAGTTGAGACATGAAGGAAGACTGAGAAGCCAGGAGGCAGCAGCGAAAAACTGTTATTCCAGCATGGCACAGCAGGAAAGAGTCACTGCATTTGGAGTCCATGAACCTTGTTTCAAACCCTGTGTTTGTTACTTGTTATCTGAGTGGCTTTAGGCAAGTCACTTCCTTTACCTGGGCAAGTCACTCCCCTATCCTCGATTCTTTCCTGTCTCAAAGTGTTGGGTTATACTAAATAATCTTCCATTTTGAGAGATCGATGTATGCTGAAGCCTCAGAAGACTTCATTTAGAGGGTAAGACTTGAACTGTGCCCTGAAGGATAGATAGGATATGGTTAGGGAATGTATAAGTGGAGTAGATTTTATTGAAGTTATATACAGGGGCAAATCATATAAGCAAAGACACAGAATGCAGCATAAGCTATAATATAGATTATATATGATATATACATACATATAGACACACATAAAATATATACATATGTGTGCAGGCATATGTGTGTCTACATGTACACTCATATGTACACAAATATATGTGGGTATATATATTTTATATGTATACATATATATGTATGTATATGCTTAAAAGGACTAGAGTGCAAGATCTAAAGACTTGTTCTATTAGGCCCCAGAGAACTGAATCAAGAGTGGAAACTGCAAAGTGGTGAACTGAGGCTTGATGTCAGGAAATTTTCCTAATAATTAATGCTACTCAAAATGGAATAACCTGCCTGGAGAAATGGTGGGTTCCTCCTGCTGACAGGTCTTTGAGCAGAGGCTAGAGGCTGGTTGACCACTTGTCAGGTATTTTATAGCAGTAGTTCTTTCATCTATGGGATGAACTTTTTGGCCACTGGATCCTTTCCAACCCTTACATTCCATGATTCTGTAATTCTAAGACTATTTGATTTTTTACTTATATCCCCAGTACCTAGTACAGTGTCTGGTATATGGTTCAGTACAGCCATTTTTCAGTTGTATTTGACTCTAAATGACTGCATTTGATGTTTTATTAGCAAAGATACTAGAGTGGTTGTCCATTTTACATATGAGGAACTGAGGCAAACAGGGTTAAGTGAATTTCCCGGAGTCACACAGCTAGCAAGTATCTCAGTCCAGATTTGAACTCAGGAACTCAGGATGATGAGTCTTCCTGATTCCAAGCCCACTGTGCCACATAGCTACTGGCATATAGTAAGCATTTAATAAATGCTTATAGAATTAAAGTGAATAAAGGCTGTAATATTACTTCCATTATGGCATGGGAAACGGGCATTGGATACAGCAGCCATAGTGGATCAGAGGAGTTACCTTGGAGAGTAGTAGGATGAGGCCAGATTATGATATGCATTAAAAGTGAGCCTAAAAAGTTTGCTCAATACACCACCTGACAAATTCTCAATTGCACACTAAAGCAGGACTGCTTTTAGAAACATTACTAATTCTCTCATTTGCACACTCTTAAACCACTTCTTTTGTTGTCACCAAACTTTCAATTTATGTCTTTTAGGTTACGTTTACTTCTTTTCAGGACCAAAAGCCTATAAATATGATATAGAGAAGGAAGACGTGGTTAATGTGGTGAGATCTAGTTCCTGGATTGGTTGCTAAATAAACACATAAAGTATGAAGATTACTGGAATGAGCTGACGACTGGATCATGAGAATAGAAGCATAATGTAGGGTAGAATTCTTCCTGGAGGGGCTGACTTTTTAAAGGCCACTGACTTACACACAGGTAGCAGGAAACTATTCAGTGAAAAGGAAAAACTGAGTTTGTCAATTCCATCACCATCATTGATTCATCGAGTTTAATCCATGTCAGATTCAGTTAATTTACCATATCATTTTAATGATCAGAATGAACTCCCCAACTCAACATCTCAATTTTCCCTTCCCCTTGGGCTTTATTAAGAATTTGAGGTTTGTTATTTCTTATCAGGAGGAAGCCCTCTTAAAGGTATCCTGATATAAATGACAAACATTTCATTGACTAGAAAAATTATTGGCTGCATTGTCAACAACATTTTTGTAGGCAATCAACATTCGCAGTGCTGCAATTTGCTGTGCATTTTTTAAAATTTCCTGTTACTATTAAAATGCCATACAGCCAAACTATGATGTGATTGGTTTGTTTTATATGTTTGTTTGTTTGCTTTTCCCATTTAGTGCTTAATGCTCTTTTGAAATAGATAAGGGCAGGCAAAGTTGTGAATTCCCATACTGGACTAAGAAGAACACTTGGTAACAGGAAATCTTTCCAACTGAAGTCAATGAAAATGTTTTATTAGAACATTTCCTCATTTTTCCTTTCTGTTTAGTATTGACTGGCTTCTATGAACCTATTTTTTCTTTTAGTGTGTGAACTATCAGTTGAAGGAACTAGAGATGTTTAGACTAGAGAAGAGATGACTCAAAGGAGACACCTTGAGTATTTGAAGGACTATCAAATGGAAGACATTGGATTTGTTCTGCTTGGATTTTGAAAGAAGTAGGAGTAACAAGGGTAAAAGTTGAAAAGCAGCAAATTTAGGCTTCACATCAATGTTAACTGCCTAAGAAAGGTGAAATAAGCTATCTGGGGCTGGAGGTAGAGGGATTAAATATTTCCATGAAGGAGATCTTCAAGCAAAGGCTCGCTAAACTCTTTCTGGTGGGGACGAGAGATTTTTCTAATAATTTGTCATAGATGGCCCATGAAGACCAGGCCTACTTTGAAATCCTGTGATGACAATAGATAGAAACTTAAGCCTGACAAAGATTGTAGTAGAAAACAGGAAAATGGAAAGATCTGGTCTGACATCAGAGTCATTGCTCAAATCAAGCCTCAGATGCTTAAGTAGTTATGAGATCTTAGGCAAGTCATTTAAACTCATTGGGCCTTTCTTCCCTCATCTAAAAAAACAAGGGCTAGATTAGATGGTCTCTGAGATAATAGCACTATGAACTAGTGCTATGAACCAGACTCTTAATCATCTTCTGACTTCAGGCAGAATCACACTAAATGAAACCTTCTTTAAATGGCATATCTAGTTCCCTCCAAGTGGTCTCTCGGAAAATAATAACTAGCACTGATTTATCACATTAAGATTTGCAAAGCACTGTGTATATGTTCATTCACTTGAATCTTTTCGTAATGCATTCTGCAGCGTTATGCAACTCTACTAGACTTCATGCTAACTTAATTTAAGGTTTGTTTGTTTGTTTCTGCTGCAATTTAGGTGTGCTTCCTAATGTTCAGTCTTTAGTAGTGAGGAACAGAGCTGATAATCTTCTTTATATAGTTCAGGTTAAAAAAAAATCAGGAGTCTCTTTTTTTTATAAATTATTTTCTTGCTAAGGAGAGCAATCTCCTACCTATAACATGCATAGGGTTATCCTTTAAAAAAATATGATTGAGTACTGGAGCGGTGACTACTCCATCTATCCAGGCATCTCATGGACCCTCCACATATTCTTGTTCTGGGTAACTTTTGTCCATATTTTCCATTAATTTTTCACACGTAGAGGAATTTCTCTGGTGCTTTTGGTAACTTCAAGGTACAATACACCACCCCAACTTAAAGACTTTCTATTTTAAATGGAGGAGAGGGCTTGAGAAAAGAGCTATTTAAAGCTTTTTATTGAATTTCTGTTGTCAAAACTTAGATATGTGTCGTTAGACCCATTTGAAGCCTCTTAAATGGTACGTTTGACTGAATAAAGGCAAATTTGACAGTTTTGATTACCCAATAAATGACAGACCATATATTAATAATAATATGATAGATGTGAGATTTGACAGTCTTGATTATCCAATGAATGATAAACCATATATTAATAATAAGATGATAGACTGTTGTTATTTTTGTTGCTGCTCAGTATGACAACTTGTGACCCCATGAACTGTGCTGTCCATGGGGTTTTCTTGGCAAGGATACTGAACTAATTTGCTATTTCCCTCTCCAATGGATTAAGGCAAACAGAAGTTAAGTGACTTGCTCAGGGTCACACAGTTAGTAAGTATCTAAGGCCAGATTTTAGCAAGTCCTCTGGACTCCAAGCCCAGTGCTCTGTCCACTGAGCCACCTAATTGCTTCCTGGGATGATGATGATGAACTAATCTCCTTCAAAAGCAGTGTCTGCAGTTCAACTATTTTATGAGCTACTAGGACTGCAGACTAGTCCTTATGACAATGAATCCTAATATGAAGAGTACCGACCATGTCAATGGAACACCAAAAGCAAAGGCTCTTATTGGTGCTATTAATTTGTCTTAAGTATGCTACATGGCCTCCTGCTAATAGAATACTTTGAAAGCTGTGCAATCTCTCATTACTCATTGGATTTGATGACTTGCTCCTCTTCTTTTCAATGGCTTTTTTGTCAACTAAAATTTATTTGAGAGCTGAGTTTTTCTTTAATACCTTGTAGCATCCCTTGAGATAAATAGGGTCCCCTTCACCCTTCACACAACCAATGCTGAAGGTTACAGACCTTGGAGTTTTACTTTTCAGAAATCAGACAGTATTAAGCCTCTAAGTTAAAATAATAACACAATTATATCTCTTTGTTTTTTGTACCAAACCTGTAAGTTCATTGGCATAGAAACTCCCAATGAGGAAATGTCCTCTCTTAATGCATATTGGGCCCTGGAGAGTTACCTGGGTCACTGAGAAATTAATTGACATGCCCAGAGTCACACAGTAATTATGTATCAGAGACAGATTCAAAGCCAGGCCTTTCTGATTTCAAGGCTTTTGCTCTATATTATAAATCTGAATTCCCTGAACTTGTTCTTTTCTTAAATATTCTGATAACTATATTTCTTTAGGTTCCTTCACAATCCTATGTAATTTATTTAGTCATTTAAAAACGTGATCATAAGAAGGGGTCCTTAGACTTTATTAGGCTGCCAAAGGGGAATCCTGCATGAAACAGTTTAGGAACTTGTGCACTATACCAAGCTATCCCCCAGGTAATTTCTCATCAGACATTAAAGGCACAAGTATCCTTTGAAATCATCAGGTCTATGCTGTAACACAGCATTCTCAACCCCTAGATACAGATGTTGTTTACACTGGAAAGAAACATCTGGTCTTGTACCAAACAAAATGTAAGCGTGTAACTGTAAATGTGGTATCGTTTCTTCATTACACAACCCAGACACCTTTCTCAGCTGAGAAATAGGGGCAGAGATAATTCACGTACAATATAAACCTGGTGTTAATATAAATGTAAGTAGAAATTGTTTTGTTAAATAAAGGCATTTCAACCCCATTTACAAAATGCTCAGCGTTAGGAAGTAGCTTCTTTTGGATAGAACATAGTTTGGAAAAGAGGGAAATGAACAAGCCCCTGGTGACATGTGTATATTTATCTTGCTGATAATGACCTCTTTCCAAAGATGGAGGAAATAATAAAAGGAACTACAATTCTGGACCCTATTCTGCCCAGAATAGAAGAACTGGTTGGTGAAATGGAGATAACAAGGATTTAGTGAGAGTAGTGATCATGCCACATTAGAGGCTGTGCTAGAGTAAGAGAAACATCCAGAGTTTAACTTCCATGTTGCATCATTGATGGAGCACAGGTTACCTTGAGTTTTCAAAGTCTATGCTGGTGGAGTACAAGCAAGGAGAAATTCTGCCCAGTCTAAAAGGCTTTAAGCTACATGATCAGATTTTGTTTGCTACCTGTGAATCAGCTCATCACCAGAAAATTGGCAAATTAACCATATATTCTTTGACCACAGTAATTCATGACACAGATTAAAAATCCAAAATGGCACTTAGTTCTCTATGACTGCCTTCTGTTTTTTCAGCAATGATGGAAGAATAGCAAAAGTAGACACAAAAGATTTAAGGAGTCACATGGGTTTTATACCATTTATAAACATTAATCTAATGGCTGGCACTCTTAAATGTGAAATCTCTGACCAATGACCAGTGTGATATGTCTTTGGAGGAACTGAATCACACCTCTATAAATGAAACTAGAAGACACAAACAAGCTGAAGCTCATGAGAAAATGGACCATACATTTTCAGCAAAGACATCAGTCAAGGATGTAGCACAATTGGTTTCATCCTGTGCTCTAGGACAACAAAAATATTAGATTATATGTAATACTTTATTATCTCTTCTTTGTCATTCTCTTCTTCTTACCTTTATCTCAAGATGAAAGGGTTACCATGAAAATAAGAATGTATACCAATATATATGGCAAAGAGTAAAGAAATGACTAACTCTTTGAAAAACTTGAAAAACATCTCAGGAGCAGAGTCAAGATGGTGCGGTTAGAGCAACTACTCACCTAAGCTCTAAGACAAACTCCAGATACCTCTAAAAAGAGAATCTGAATGGATTACCGAGGAGCAGAATCCAGTAGGAGACAGAGTGCGTCAGCTTTCCAGGCCAGGACAGATTGGAAGGTTGACGTGAAGGATCTGTTGCACAGGACTGGAGAAGCACACAGTGCACAGTGCACAGGCTATACCAGTGAGGTCCCCACCATGGCAGAGCTGAGCAGGAAGTCTCTGGATATCTGAGGCAGCAACTGCACCCCAGAATCTTGGACATATCAGCCCAAGATGGGAGTCCAATGGAAGTGAGCAAGAGAGAGCCACAGAGCCTCAGGTAACTGCAGTATCTGCTCCTGAGACTATCCACCTGCAGATTAAAAGTCTGTAAGTTACCTACTTGAACTTCTGGGAGCCAAGATGGCAGAGTGATTGGTAAATGCTCTACCTCTCCCCATGCTGACCTTGAAAAACCCATAAAATACTTCCCCAGGAAAAATCCTGGAACAGTGGGATCAGGCAAAGGGGCAAACAGTCTCTTAGCCCATGAGGCTGGGAAAATTGCAAAGGGGAGGGTCCCTCTTGCTGTTGCTGAAGGGGACCAGTGCAGGACCTGAGCTGTCCCAGACAGCCCCACCTCAGTGAACCAGGAGGAGAACCTGAGACCCAGGGGGGTAGACCCACAACCACCAACACAGGACCCCAGGACTGCCTCAACACCCCAGAGGAATTGGGAAGACACTAGTGTGGATGGGTTCACCAACCACTGAGCTTACCTATGCTCTAACTCAGCAAAGGAGACCTCCTGTGGCCATATCACCCCTCTTCCCCACTTAATGCAGCTAACTCCAGAGTAACTCCAGAAAAACTCAAAAAGACTTCACCTGGCCTCTGTTTTAGCACATCAGCCAGCTCAGTCCATGTAAGTTACAGCATTTTAGCCTCTAGCTGAAAAAACCAGAGGCCACAACACATAACATCTCAAGTTAGAAACACAAGAATTGTGGGACAGATCCCCCTGTACCCCAGAAGCAGAGATCCACTTTAAAAGTCAGGAAAACAGCGATCATCATGAGCAAGAAGCAAGCCAGAAAATATAAGATCATAAAATCTTTCTATGGGGACAAGAACCAAAACACGAATACCAAAGAGGGAAGCATTGAAACTACTCCCATCTCAAACTTCAGAAGGGAATAGGAACTCGTCGCAAGCCCAAAGAATGTTCTTGTAAGAGCTCAAAAACAATTTTAAAGGGCAAATTAGGAAAGTAGAAGAAAAACTGGTCAATGATTTTAAAAATATGAAAAAAGAAATCACAGAAGAATTTAAAAGGATAATTGGACTGATAAAAATGGAAGCATAAAACCTAACTGGGAAAATTGGAAAAATGGAAAAGGAAGTACAAAAACTAACTGGAGAAAATATCTCCTTAAAAGGAAAAATTGGACAGATGGAAAAAGAGATGAAAAGTTAACTGAAGAAAACGTTTTGATACAAATTGGAATTGGGCAAGTAGAAGCGAATGATTCTATGAGATTTCAAGAATCAGTCAAACAGAATCTAGAGAATGAAAAGATAGAAGAAAATGTAAAATATCTAATTGGAAAAACAACTGACCTGGAGAGAAAATCTAAGAATTGTTGGTCTATCAAAAAGCCATGATGAATAAAGAGACTAGACAATATCTTCCAAGGAATTATCAAGGAAAATTGCCTAGAAGTTCTAGATTTAGAGGACAAAAGTTATCGAAAAGATCCAATATTCACCTCCTGAAAGGAATCCCAAACTAAGAACACCAAGGAATATAACTGCTAAATTCCAAAACTATCAACTGAAGGAGAAAATACTGCAGGCAGCCAGAAAGAAATAATTCAAATATCGAGGAGCTATAGGCAGGATCACACAGGACCTTGCAGCTTCTACATTAAAAGATTGAAGGGATTGGAATTTGATATTCCATAAGGTAAAGGAGCTGGAACTACAACCAAGGATCAATTACCCAGCAAAACTGAGCATAGTATTTCAGGCAAGGAGATGGACATCCAACAAAATAAGGGGTTTCCAGAACTTCCTAATGAAAAAGCCAGAACTCAAAAGGAAATTCAGTCTTCAAGCACAGGTCTCAAGAGAGATATAAAAAGGTAAATGAGGAAAAAAACTTGTTATTCAATATGGGCAAACTGTTTGCATGCCTATAAGGGAAGATGATAATTGTTAATCTTGAGAATTGTATATTTATTATGATGTATAAAAGGGATATACATAGATAGAGTGAGTGAGTATAAAGTAAATGATGTGATGATAAAAATGTGATTTAAGGGTGCAAAGGGATTGTAACAGGAGATGTGAAAAGGAAGAGGCAGAAAAAGGTACATTGCATCAGAGGAAGAGGCATAAAAATATATTACAGTAGAGGGAAAGAGAGGAGGGAGATTAACATTGCTTGAGATTTACTCTCACTTGATTTGGTTCAAAGAGGGAACAACAACCTCAGTTAAGTATAGAAATCAAACTAGCTCTGTAGGAAGTAGTAGGGGAAGGGGGAAAAAAAGGGAGGGGAGACTAAAAGGGAAGGAAGAAATAGTGAGAGGAAAGGGGAGTAAAAGGGAGGGGAGCTGAAAGAAGAGAGGGAAGACTGAGGGAGGCAGTGGTCAAAAATTAAAACTCTATTTTGGAAGGGAAAGGAGAAGTAAAAACATAAAGGGGGGAAGAGGATGGAGGGAAAGACACAGATAGCAATCATAACTGTGAATGTGAATGGGATGAACTGTCCAATAAAACAGAAACAGATAGAAAAATGGATTAAAAACCATAATTTAACAATATGTAGTTTACAGGAAACACATTTAAAAACAGGGGGAAACACACAGGGTAAAGGTAAAAGGTTGAAACAGAATACATTGTGCTTCAGCTGATGTAAAAAAGCAGGGGTAGCAATCCTAATCTCAGACAAAGCAAAAGCAGAAATAGATCTAATCGAAAGAGATGAGGATGGAAACTATCCTGCTAAAAGCCACCATAGACAATGAAGAAAAATCATTACTAAACATATATGCTCCAAGTAGTATAATATCCAAATTCTTAGAGGAGAAGTTAAGGGAGTTACAGGAAGAAATAGAGAGCAAAACTGTACTACTGGAAGACCTCAACATCCCCCTCTCTGAACTTGATAAATCTAACTTCAAAATAAACAAGAAAAAAGTTAAGGAGGTGAATAAAACTCTGGATAATGTAGATATGATGGATCTCTGGAGAAAATTGAATGGCGATATAAAGCAATATACCTTTTTCTCGGTGGTACATGGCACATATACAAAAATTGACCATGTGCTAGACCATAAAAACCTCACAATTCAGTACAGAAAGGCAGAGATAGTCAATAAATCCTTCTCAGATCACAATGCAATAAAAATTATATGTAATCAAAAGCCAGGGAAAGATAAATCAAAAATTAATTGGAAATTAAATAATCTAATCCTAAAGAGTTAGTGGGTTAAACAACAAATCATAGAAATAACAACTTCATTCAAGAGAATGACAATAATGAGACAACCTACCAAATCTTATGGGATACTGCAAAAGCAGTTCTTAGGGGAAGTTTTATATCTTTGAATGCCTACATGAATAAAGTAGAGAAAGAGGAGATCAATGAATTGGTCATGCAGCTGAAAAAGCCAGAAAAAGAACAAATTGAAAATCTCCAAGTATATACCAAATTAGAAATACTGAAAACCAAAGGAGAGATTGACAGAATTGAAATTAAGAAAACTATTGAATTAATAAATAAAATCAATAGTTGCTTTTATGGGAAAAAAATAAAAATGATAAACCTTTTGTCAATTTGGTTTAAAAAAGAAAGAAGAAAACAAAATTACAAATAACGAAAATGAAAAGGGTGAACTAACCTCCAATGAGGAGGAAAATAAACAATAATTAGAAATTACTTTGCCCAATTGTATGCCCATAAATTCAACAATCTAAATGAGATAGATGATTATTCTAAAAAATATGAATTGCCCAGATTAACAGAAGAAATTCTCAGAAAAAGAAATTGAAAAAGCCATCAATGAACTCCCTAGGAAAAAATCTCCAGGGCCATGTGGATTTTCAAGTGAATTTTATCAAACATTTAAAAAACAGCTAATTTCAATACTATATAGACTATTTGGGGAAAATTGGGGAAGAAGGAGTCCTCCCAAATTATTTTTATGATACAAATATTATTCTGATACCTAAACCAGGAAGAGCCAAAACAGAGAAAGAAAATTATAGAACAATTTCTCTAACAAATATAGATGCAAAAATTTTAAATGAGATATTACCAAAGAGAATATAGCAACTAATCATGAGAATAATCCATTATTATCAGGTAGGATTCATACCAGGAATGCAAGGATGGTTCAATATTAGGAAAAACTATTAGCATTATTGATCATGTTAACAAACCTAACAGAAACCACAAGATTATCTCAACAGATGCAGAAAAAGCTTTTGACAAAATACAACACCCATTCCTATTGAAAACACAGGACAGCATAAGCATAAATGGAACTTTCCATAAAATAATAAACAGTATCCACCTAAAACCATCAGTAAACATTATATGCAATGTGGATAAGTTAGATGCATTTCCAAAAAGATCAGGGGTGAAACATGGATGTCCATTGTCACCACTGTTATTCAATATGGTACTAGAAATATTAACTGTACCAATAACAGAGGAAAAAGAAATTGAAGGAATTACAATAGGCAAAGAAGAAACTAAGTTTGCACTCTTTGCAGATGATGTGATGATATACTTACAGAATCCCAGAGAATCAAGTAAAAAACTACTTGAAATAATAAACAACTTTGACAAAGTTGCAGGTTATAAAATAACCCACATAAATCATCTGCATTTCTATATATTACTAACAAAGCCCAACAACAAAAGAAAGAGAAATCTCATTTAAAGCTATAGTAGACCCTCTAAAATATCTGGGAGTCTACCTGCCAAAACAAACCTGGGGACTATATGAATAGAATTACAAAGCACTTTTTGCACAAAGACGGATCTAAATGAGTGAAAAAGCATCAGTTGTTTATGGGTAGGCTGAGCTAATATAATAAAAATGACAATTCTACCTAAATTAATTTACGTATTCAGTTCCATACCAATCCAACTAGCAGGTAATTATTTTCCAGAGCTAGAAAAAATAATATCAAAATTCATCTGGAAGAACAAAAGGTCCAGAATATCAAGAGAACTAATGAAAAGAAATGCTTGAGAAGATGACCTAGTCCTACCAGATCTCAAATTGTGTTATAAAGCAACAATCATCAAAAACACTTGGGTTTTTTTTTCTTGTTTCTAAGAAACAGAGAGGTAGATCAGTGGAATATGTTAGGTACTCAGGACACAGTGGTCAATGAACATAGCCATCTACTGTTTGATAAACCCAAGGACCTCAGCTTCTGGGATAAGAACTCACTGCTTGACAAAAATTGCTGGGAAAGCTGCATAACAAGTGTGGCAGAAATTGGGCATAGACCAATGCACAAGAATAAAGTTCAATGGATGCCTCATCTAGATATAAAGGTTGATATTATAAATAAATTAGGGGAGCAAGGAATAGTGTATTTGTCAGATTTATGGAGAATGGAAAAATTTTTGACCAAACAAGAGATAGAGAACCTTATGAAGTGCAAAACAGATCATTTTGATTACATTAAATTGAAAAGGTTTTGCACAAACAAACCCAAAGCAACCAAGATTAGGAGGGAAGCAGAAAACTGGGAAAGAATTGTTGCACCTAGTGTCTGTGATAAAAGGCCTCATTTCTAAAATATATTGAGAACTGAGTCAAATTTACAAGAATACCAGGTGATTCCTCAACTGATAAATGATCAAAGGATATGAACAGGCAGTTTTCAGAGGAAGAAATTAAGCTATCTATACTTATATGAAAAAATTCTCTAAATCATTATTGATTAGAGAGATGAAAATCAAAACAACTCTGAGGTACCACATCACACCTGTCAGATTGGCTAACATGACAAAACAGGAAGATGATAAATGCTGGAGAAGTTGTGGGAGAGTTGGAACACTAATTCATTATTGGTGGAGCTGTGAGCTCATCCAGCCATTCTGGAGAGCAATTTGGAACTATGCCCAAGGGGCTACAAAAATGTGTATACCCTTTGACCCAGAATTTTCGCTTCTAGGACTGTAGCCCAAGAGATCATAAAAATGTGAAAGGGTCCCACATGTACAAAAATATTTATAGCAGCCCTATTTGTGGTGGCCAAAAACTGGAAATCAAAGAGATGCCCATCAATTGAGGAATGGCTGAACAAGTTGTGGTATATGATTGTAACGAAATGCTATTGTGCTATAAGAAATGATGAACAGGAAGACATCAGAGAGGCATGGAAGGACTTATATGAACTAATGCTGAGTGAAAGGAGCAGAACCAGGAGAACTTTGTACACGGCAACAACCACAGTGTGTGAGGAATTTTTCTGGTTGACTTAGTACTTCATAGCAATTCAAGGACCTAAAAAATTCCCAATGTATTTTTGAGGCAAAATCCCTTCCACATCCAGAGAAAAACTTTCCATAGGAACTGGATCTCAGAATGAAGCAAACCATTTTCTTTTGTATTTTGTTTTGTTTTGTTTTATGGTTTCTCCCTTTCATTTTAATTCTTCTATTCAACATGACTAAGGTGAAAATGTATTTAATAGGGATTTATGTGTAGAAGCTATATAAGATTGCACGCCATCTCAGGGAGGGAGTGGGGAGGGATGGGGGAAAGAAGAGGAGAGAGGGGGAAAGATCTAAGATATATGGAAGTGATTGTAGAAACTGAAAACAAATAAAATAATTTTTTAAAAAAAGAAACTTGAAAAGCTCCTCCAAATCAAGTCAGTATATGTCTTAGTAATATGACTTCAGCGTAACGGTAGACAGACACAAGGGCAAGGTCCTGTGTATAGGATAGTTTCCAAGGATGGAGAGATTATCCATCCCTTCTGCTTTTTCTTCACTATTTAGCATTGAATTTAGCTCTCTAGTTAAATGATTACATAATGTGTTGCCAAAGTGTCACTAGAAAGCAAAATCAGTCTGATACAAAATCAGCTATCCAACCAAGGTTTATGGAAGAACAAAACTACATGGATCCCAAGATGTTGGACTACCTCTAATGTTTCTGGTCCTGCAATGAGACCTTGTCAGCTCTTGTGTCTGTGGAGGAAAGGCAGTCAGGTAAGCAGCAAAGAATTTTCAGAAAGAGTACTCTTCAGTAAGCTTTGGTACCAGTACATGTTCAGCAAAGTGTAATTCAAACCTGAATTCCCCCTAATTACATAGAGGAATTGCTCTGTTTTTATCAGGGCACACATGGTGACTTTCTGAACTCATGATGAGTTTTCTGGATATCTCATCACTGACATTATTTCAACATGCTCAGTTACCTCCAATACAGGTAATTTATCTGGAAGGAAGAAGGGTGTTGGGAAGTTTCTCATGATTAACCTAAGAATGACGCAAATTCAGTAATCATGTTATCTCAGGGTGATAAGCCTGTCCAGCATAAGTGCTAATCATTATTTAGAAAATGACTTTGAAAGAAATTATCATTGTCTTAAAAGGGAGGGCTTTTCACAGAAGTCATGAAGTGGCTGCACAAAAAAAGAAAAGAAAAGAAAAAAACCCCTGCACTTTTGAAAAGCCAGCTATGTAAAACTGGGCAAGTATTTAACTTAGTCCTTAGGCAAGGACTTAGTTTCCTCATGTCTAAAATGTGAATGATAATAGCACCTACTGTCCAATATTGTTATAACGATAAAATGATATATTTAAAAAGCACTTTGCAAACCTTGAATTGCTACATAAGTGCTAGTTATTATTATTACTATGATTATAATAATTATTATTCTCAGTGGTTTATAATTGCTTATGTCTAAATTTGTATATAAACTCTAGGAAATACTCTCTTGTGATCCAAAGTGCCAAAGTAAAAAAATTTAAGATGCCATAATAGCCCAAAATAAAGCATTTAAATGTGGTGACAGTGACATGAATTGAGAGAAAAAACAATAAGCAATTGAAAGAAACAGTTTTTTAATAGTAATGAGATGCTTAGACTCAAGAAAAGGGAATAAAAGAGAGTTTATGCTTCCAGTTGTGTTTTAAACATCAGTGAAAGTTTAGAAGGTGGTGAAAGGTTTTTGCCCTGATGCCAAAAGTAAAGACCTCTGGATCAGATCCAAAAATGAGACAGATTCCTTGGATACTGATCAAAATCAGCAAGGCTCGAGAGGACTAAATCCTTCCTAGAGTGCCTTCTTGCTCCATGAATCATAAGGTCCTGTTCCCAGTCTTGTTTCTGTACCTAATTTTACATAAAATTATGGGCAAGTTATTCAGCCTTTCTGTTCCCCATTGTCCTCTTTTATAAAATGGAAATAATACCTGCTCCAACTATTTCCCTATAGGGTTATAGTGAGTATAAAGTTCTATACAAATGTCCACCAATCAATTCTAGAAACTGGTGCCCTCTTCCAATCAAACATTTGACCCAGATGGAGGAGGAGTAGTCTTGTCTAGCTTAACAACTACCTCTCTCATTCCCAGTAACCTCAGGCTCAATATTTATGAGTCCCACAACCTCTAACTACCCTGGTCCCATGACCTTGGCACTCCCAAAAGAACAGGGAACACAAAAAGCATTGTCAAGAATTCAGTTGTCACTGACCTGGTGAGTCATTATTGCTCAAACCCCTTGAGGTTTTTGTTCCCAAGACCTAAGGAAGCTCTCAACTTAGCTGAGAGTAGAGAGTAGAAATCTTCCCCAGGGAAATATACACTCCAGAATAACTCCAACACTAACACACAGGTTTCCTTTGTTATTCAATATATTTTCTTCATTTAAAAACATTATTGTGAGAAGGGGTCCATAAACTTCATCAGATTTCCAAAGAGGTAGACAACACACAAAAAAAGCATTAAGGATCCATCTTTGGTGTATGTTTTAGGTTCATTTTATGTTGTTATAAAAATTACAATAAACACTTATTTGAATAAAATGTGAGCTACAAAAGCTAGTTGCATAAATTGTCTTAGAAAAATATTGAAAGGAAGCACAAAATGATTTCCTGTAAAAAAAAAAATAAGTACATAAAATAAAAAGGAGAGGGGACATTACAATATAAACGTCGGAAATGACTTTCACAGGGTAACCACAACCCCTGACTCTTTCCTGCAGGGTTATCTCTGAAACAAATAAATAGGAAAATAATAATAATAAATAAAGTTGTCTAAAAATTTCTTCCACATTACACATGTAAGGCTTCCCATTTGGAACACAAAATCACTAAAAGATTTGGAATAAAAATCTATTTGGCTCAGATTTTTGCATGAAAACTGAAACCAAAATAAGTAGAATGCAGTTAGTTTCAAGTTTCTGGATTGAAGTTTCACTTAGTTCTGGAAGCAAGCCTTAGTTCAGTGTAGAAAATAGGTCTAAGTGTGCTATATTTGAAATCAGAAGACCTAGGTTCAAATACCATTTCTGCCACTTTTATCTGATCTTGATTATTTAAAATTAATTTCTCTGGACCTCAGTTTCCTCATCTGTAAAATGAAAGAGTTGAACTAGAGGATTTTTAAGGTCCTTTCAAGCTCTGAATCAGAAAATGCTTAATGTAAAAAAACTCCTTTCTGATATTTTTAATTTTCACCTACTGTCTTATACTCTTTCTTTCCTCTGATTCTCTTCTTTTAGAGTTCCCATTTTAGGAATACTCCCAGCATCTCAGTATTTAGAATATGTAAAGAATCACTTCTCTGGAGATTTCTGATTCCCTAGTACAAATACTGAAATCAATACACACTTTTGAGGTAATACATGTTCAAGGGGCTATAAAAATCTGTGAAAGGTATGGATGACTCAAAGTCACTTTTAAGAAGCCAGAGAAACTGGCTCAAGAGTTCTTTCACACAGAAGTGAAAGGGCTGCCAGTTAGCAACAACAAGCGTTTATTAAATTCCTACTGTGTGTCAGGCACTGTGTTAAGCAGTAAGAATACAAAGAAAATGAAAAACATTCCCTAATCTCAAGGAGTTTGCAATTTAATAATGTGTAAACAACTATGTACAAATAGTGTGTGTGTGTGTGTGTGTGTGCGTGTGTGTAGGAAAAATTTGAGATAATATCAGAGAGAAAGACAAATGGCAATCTCCCTGGGCCTCAGTTTCCTCATTTGTAAAATGATAAATGGACTCAAGTCTCTTCCAGCTCTAAATCTAGGGTTCCAAAATCTATATTTTGCCTATTAGTAAGAATAAGCTGAAAATCTAGCCCTTTCAAAAAGGAGTTGATAGTCTGCCCAAACAGGCCAGTCCCATTTCCATAGTGCTGGGTGCTTGCTGAGCTGTTTCTAGGAGTGAAGACATATGGGAAGTGTCAGATTTTCAGGATCTGGGACTCTTCAGGATTACTAATGTCCTCTGGTATGTTGCTAGAGAAAAGGCTTAGGGTCAACTAGAGATGAAATTTGGTGGCTGGCAGCTGCTACTCCAGTAGCTCTGGGAAAGTGTAGGTTAATGAGAGGACCCTGGTTACAAACAGGCAGGTTATTTCCCCAGGCTCTCGTCTAGGCTATTTCTTCCAGCTGGGCAAAGGGAAGTGACTTACTTCCCCAGTTCTTCACTGGCCTATAGGTTTTTACCCGGTTGCTAACCAAGCTCTCAATTCAACTCAACAAATATTTATGCTGTACTGTTCTTCAACCTGTGTTAGGTACTAGGTTCTCAGTCTTTAAACCTCAAACTCCCACACAGGGCAAATAGACAATGGGAGACTAATCTGTCTGATTCTGTGACTGAACAATTCCAAAGCAGTCAAGGGATAACTCCACTCCTACCCTTCCAACCACTTCAACTGAAGTTTTATTTTGTTTTGTTTTGAATGGCTATTATATGTGCTCAGCCTGGAAGTGAAATGGGTGGGAGTCGGGAAGAAACATTTGGAGAACAAAGAAGCATAAGTCATGCTCCTTCTTCGAAAGGAATTTATAGAAATAGAAAGTTACATAAACATTTAAATATCAACACTATCACAGAATTTGAAAGTTGGAATGGATGTCACTGGCCTTCTAGCCCAACTCATACCCAAAAGAAATCACTACTCTAACAAATCTAACAAGCAGCCTTCTATTCTCTGCTTGGAGATCTCTTGGCAGGGGGGATATTTCATCTCTCAAATCAGATTATTCTACTTCAAGATAGTTCTGATTGTTAGGCAATCCCTTCTCACATCAAGCCTAAATTTATTTCTGTACTTTTCACACTTTTTGCCTCTCTCTGCCTTCTGGGACAACACACACCAAACCTAACCCCTCCTCCATATTGCAGCCCTTCATATAGTTGAAGACAGCTCTCATGCACCACCTCTAGTCTTTCTGGAAAGATGATGTCTAGGCTCTTTTTTTGATCATGGCTTTCAGGCAGTTCAATGATGGATCTATTTTCCAGGACAGTTGTTTTTCCAATGACATATTTCACATTGTCTTCTACTCTTTCATTCCTTTGGTTTTGTTTTATAATTTCTTGATTTTTCATAAAGTTGTTACCTTCCATGTGCTCCATTCTAATCTTTAAGGAATTATTTTCTTCAGTGAACTTTTGGACCTCCTTTTTCATCTGGTCAATTCTCCTTTTTAAGGTATTCTTTTCCTCACTGGATTTTGGATCTCTTTTGCCATTGGGGTTAGTCTATTTTTTAAGGCATTATTTTCTTCAGTATTTGGGGATCTCCTTTAGCAAGTAGTTGACTCATTTTTCATGATTTTCTTGCATCACTCTCCTTTCTCTTCCCAATTTTTGCTCTACTTCTCTTCTTGATTTTCAAAATCCTTTTTGAGCTCTTCCATGTCCTGAGACCAATGTGTATTTTTCATGGAGGCTTTGGATGTAGAAGTTTTGACTTTGTTGTCTTCTTCTGTTTGTATATTTTGGTCATCCTTTTCACCAAAGAAAGATTCTATAGTCTGATGCTTTCCTCAGTTTTTGCTCATTTCCCCAGCCATTCACTTGACTTTTGAGCTCTTTGTCAAGGTAGTTCTCAGCTTCTAGTAGGGGTGGGGGAATGTACTGTCAACCACTTGGTCCCCCACAATCTGTGGACCTTGAGCTCCAGAAACAGCAGCTACCTCTGCCCCTCTGAGGCTGCAGGCTGCTACAGGCTCCTCCATCCACTCTGTCATCTTTGGGCTGGGGCCTGACCACTCTACTCTCTCACACATTTTTCCATTAACCTTCCAATTTGTCCTTGATATTTTGGACTTGTGGAGTCTGGAAACCACCACAGGTGTCAGAGATTCATTCTCCTCTCCCCTCCCACAAATCTGCCCAGGTCCTGTCTATACCTGTGCAGCTCACATTGGACTGCACTCTGCTCCCAGTATGATGAGATAGACACTTTCCATCAACCTTCTAGGCTGTCTTGAGCTAGAGATTTGCTTCACTTCATCATTTTGTGGATTCTACAGTTCCAAAATTTGTTTAGAGTCATTTATCATAGGTATTTGACTGGGCTTGGGGGGAGAGCTCTAGCAATTCTCTGCTTCTATTCTGCCATCTTTGCTCCACCCAAGAAATGGGTCTTGACTTGGGCCTTGAAGGATAGGTGGAAAGGTAGGGAAAACCTTCTTAGGAAGAACAACATTAGCAAAGGTGTGGAGGCTAGAATGAACTTGGTTTTTTCAGGAGAACACTGGCCTGAATGAGGAGATATGGAGGAAATATAATAACACATGAAAGTTGGAGAAGTAGGTTATGAGAATATTGAATGTCAAGACAAGTATTTTAGGCTTTGGTCACTGTACAGCCACTGAAGTTTACTGAGTGAGGAAATAGGTTACATTTTAAGCAAGTGGTTTATCATTTTATTGGTAAATGATTACAAAGCTGAGTTTTTGTATAGTCCTTTAAAGTTTACAAAATGATTTCTGTATGTCTCTCAGACAAGTTTGTAAACTGTCTAGATCCAGAGTTTCAAGGAGGATCAGAATGCTTGTGGACTGGAGGAAGGGAAGTGTAAGTGGTTATTGTCCCAGGCTAGCAGATAAAGAATCCGAGATTAGAGAGTTAAGTGACCTGTCCACTGCCACATGTCCAGTAAGGGACAGAACTTGAAACCTATACCATTTGATTCCAAGTCCCTTACTCTTTCCACCATTCCATGCTGTTTACCTCTTTCTTTTGCTGTGGCATCATGAATGAGTAAAGACGCACTTTATAGCTATAAGAAACAAGCTTGTGGCAAATCTCAGTAGGCATTGTTTTCCCATGGAAGAAACCCCACTCCCAATTTCTACAGGACTCAAAAGCACAGTGAGATTCTAATCCTAAAATCCTTTTGCTGATCCTTCTTCTTCTTGCTCAGTGTAATTCCTACTCCTTTATCTCCTGACTTATTCCCCACTATTCAGCTGTATTGTAAACTCTGTAGGATGACTCATACAACTACAATATAATATAACTAACATTTACATAACACATTCTATGTGTCAAGCATTGTGCTAAGAGCTTTACAACTATTATCTCCTTTATTTATCTCCTGAAAAGTTAGTACTGTTATTATCCCCATTTTACCTATGAGGAAATTATGGTAAAGAGTGAATAGTTAAGGGACTTGCTCAAGTTCACACAGCTAGTGTCAGAGGTCAGATTTGAACTCATGTCTTCCAGATTCTGGGCCTGGTGCTCTATCCAATACACCACCTAGTTAAAAAGTCAAGTCATCATTTCCCGTATGTCATGGTCCTCTTTGAGAAAGACGGACAAACACAACAACAAGACTTCTAGGAAACTCACTATGGGAGAAAACCCTGCTCATTCTTTCCTGTTTCTTGACTCAGAATAAGCAAGAAATAAACATGTGTTAACTGCTTTGGAACACACATCTCACCTTTATTATCCACTCTTCCCTTTCTTTTTTTCATCTCTTATTATATCTTCCTTTTCGAAGAATGAGAAAATTGTATGCATTTAGGGTTAGAGGGAAGCCCAGAGATCTTGTATTTGATAAAATATCCTATTTATGATCAGGAATGCCTTTGAAAACAGAGAAGTAGGGTGTCTTAGGGCATAAAGTGTTGAATCTAGAGCATGGAATGGCTGAATTTACAGACCATCTCTTATATCACCTATGTGGTCAAGGACAAGTCATTTAACTGCTCTGAGTCTCAGTTTCCTCATCTGTAAAATAGAAGAGTTGAATTAAATGGCCTCTGAGGTCCTTTTTAGTTCTAAATTTAAGAGCCTATGATCCCTGACAAGGAGTCATCCAGCCTCAGATGAAGGAGTGAATTTGAGCCAAGAATAGGTCTACAAAAAAATAGAGAGAGTCTTATATTTAAAAGATCTCTGTGCTTTAGTGGCCTACAAATAATATGAGTCAAAAATGTGACAAATCAACTTTTTAAAAAAATGCAATTCTGTGTAAATCATAGGGAAAAAAATGTCAAACAACACAGGGCCAAGTCTAGTTCAGTTGAATTTTGTACTACAGATTTACTTCAAGTTGACTTTGAACTATTAATAAATAGTCTCCCTATCTAACCATTCCACTAGTTCCAAATCCACCAACTAACTCCATTGGTTTGTAATGGTAATTATGAGAGTTAAAGATCTTCTCCATCATTAATGGGCCTGCCCATTAAGGAAAGTTTGATTAGGGGAAGCCTACACCTTTTGTTAATTTTTTAATATTAATTCTCAAGATTTATAAGGTCTGCTTGCTCTGAAAAATGTATAAATACTCTGAGGTGAAGTTTTACTTTGGGGCTTACTCATTGGAAGTGTTTGTTTGGCCAGACAGGACTCCGGGCAGTCACTAAGAAGCCCCTTCACCCCCTGCTTTGAAACCCCAGATGTTGCTTCTTCTCTCTCTGGTAACTAACTATGTGTGTATTGCTTATGGTTAGACCATTGGAAGCCCTGTCTATTGATCTTTATTTCTCTATTTGTATCTTCTCAGGATGCAGACTTTTTCCCCTGAACTAATTGAATGATACATGTGCTTGATTAAAGTAGATTATTGACCCCTCAAAATTTGCCCTTCCTTTTAGAAAAACAGATCTAAGAACCTGTACAGCAAACCTTTCTGTATATGCTGGAGCCTTTGCTGATACACTGTTTCCTAAGAATAACCTTAAAGATTTTTGCTAATGAACTCTTCAGAACATCAGACTTCCACACACTATGCCACCAAGTCCCAGTGGGACTTAATCCACTCAATTCTGGCATTCCCAGCCTGAGAATAGGTTATTTTAATTAATGAACAAACTTGCACAGTCCAGTGCATTTCTCTAGTTTCAGACCATGCTTTATATCCTATTCAGTCATCTATCCCAGATATCTTGCCATCTTTCCTGCTTTGGTTAAGAAAATTTTCCCTCTCACACTCACCCAACCTCTTGCTCTGAAAATCATAATCAAATCAATACCACCATTCATTTTGGAAAGAATATGTCAATGAAATGTCTAATAGTTCTTTTCAGCATTTCTGCAACTTCTCAGCCTAAAACACCCTTCCTCAGGAACAGTTGGGTTTTCCACATATGCTGGAGTATTCAGTGCAGCACTTTAACAGCATGTCTTTTAGGATTTTAAGTAGCTCATCTGGAATTACATATGGAAAAAATACTCTAAGTCACTACTGATTAGAGAAAAACAAATTAAAATAACTCTGAGGAACCACCTCACACATATTAGATTGAGTCATATGGCAAAAAAAGAAAATAATGGAAGTTGGAAGAGATGTGGGAAAACTGAGACACTAACACACTGTTGATGCAACTGTGAATTGATCCAACCATTCTGGAGAGCAATTTGGTACTACGTCCAAAGGGCTACAAAACTGTATACCCTTTGACTCAGCATAATTGTTTCTAGATCTATATCCCAAAGACATCAGAAGAAGAAAGAAAGAAAAAGACCTACTTGTGCAAAAATGTTTATAGCAGTTCTTTTTGTGGTGGTCAAGAAATGGAAATCAAAAGGATGCCCATCTATTAAGGAATGACTGAACAAGCTGTGGTATATGATTGTGGTGGAATATTATTGTGCTTTAAGAAATGACAAGCAGTATTATATATGTATAGGTATGTCTATGTATATGAGTGTATGTGCGTATATACATGTGTGTGTGTTTAGTTGGTTATTGTCCTTTGTCTTTGAAGAGAAGCAAAATGACATCACCATTGTAAAGTGAAATTTCAGGGTGTCCAACTGTGGCTGATCAGACCAATATAAGCTCGGAATGCTCTACCACAGATTGGGCACAGGTAGTCCATATGAATATTTGGGGTGGATACTCCAAATTTGTGCATCCTGTGTTTACTTTGTGCTGTCTCAATTCTGCTTTGCCCAAAGAGTACAGCACTTTTTCTTATGTGGGCATGCCATACTGAGCTGTCCTGTGCCAGTGTCTCCCATGTTGCACAGTCAAATCCAAAGTTCTTGAGACCTTGAGAGTGTCCTTGTATCATTTCTTCTGGCCACCATGTGATCACCTGCCCCGTGCAAGTTTTCCATAAAATAGTCTTTTTGGCTACTGTACATTTTGTATATGTATATGGGTGTATGTGTGTGTGCATGGATGTATGTATATATGCATATACATACATACATACATAGGCAGAGGGCACAGGGTGAGCTGAATTTGAAGGGAGAATTAAACATAAAATTTACTGTTGAATGGAACGTACTAGGCATAAAAGAAAGGGAGAGTTAGCATGTAGCAAATCATCTCACATAAAAGAGGCAAAAAAGAGCTTTACAATGGAGAAGAGCAGGGGGAGATGAAAGGGAATAAGTGAGCCTCATTCTCATGGGATTTGACTTAAGGAGAGAATAACACACACTCAATTGTATATGGAAATCTATTTTATGCTGCAGGAAGGCAAGGGGGAAGGGGATAGGAGAATGAAGGTAATAGAAGGGACAGCAAATTGGGGAAAGGGATAATTAGAAGCAAACATTATTGTGGGAGGACAGGTCAAGGGAGAGAATGGAATAAATGGAGGGCAGGATGGCACAGAGGGCAATGTGGTTAGTCCTTCACATCATAATGATAATGGCAGTGTTTTGCATGGATACATATGCATGACCTATATTGAATTGTTTGCTTTCTCAATGAAGGTAGGTGGGGAGGGATGAAGGAGGAGAATATGAAACTCAAAACTTTAATAATGAATGTTAAAAATTGTTTTAGCATGCAACTGGGAAATAAGATGTACAGGTAATGAGGTAGAGAAATCTATTTTGCCCTATAGGAAAATAGAGGTGAGAAAGATGAAAGAAGAGGGGTTAATAGAAGGGAGGACAGACTGGAGGAAGGAGTGGATGGAATGCATTCTGTCCTAGGGTGGAGTTGGGGAGAGATGGGGAGAAAATTTTGAGTTCAAATTCTTGTGGAAGTGAATGTTGAGAAATTGAAAAATAAATTATTATATATATATATATATATATATATATTTACTTTATTTAATGTTCTACAATCACTACCAAAAAGCTTATATTTTTACTCCCCTTCCCATTCCCCATCCCCCCTCCCTCCCCAAGACGCCATACAATTCTATATATGATCTACATATACTTTCCTATTGAATGAGTTTTCACTATAGTAATGCTGTATAGATGAACTAAAATAAATGGAAGAAATCATATAACAAATCAAAACATAACACACACACACACACACATATACAAACAAGATATGTTACATTCTGCAAATGAATTCCATAGTTCTTTCTCTGAGTGTGGAAAGCATTTTGCCTTAGAAAACCATTGGGAATTATTATTATTTTTTTTAAGTTCTTACATTATTACAAAGTTCCAAGTCTACCAGAAAAAACTCTCGCACACTGTGGTCATTGCTGTGCACAAAGTTCTCCTGGTTCTGCTCCTTTCACTCAGCATCAGATCATATAAGTCCTTCCAAGCCTCTCTGAAGTCTTCTTGTTCATCATTTCTTATGGCTCAATAGTACTCCATTACAGTCATATACCGCAACTTATTCAGCCATTCCCCAACTGATGGGCATCCCCTTGATTTCCAGTTTTTGCCAACTACAACGAGTGCAGCTATAAATATTTTTGTACATATGGGACCCTTTCCCATTTTTATAATCTCTTGGAAATACAGTCCTAGTAGCGATATTGCTAGGTCAAAGGGTATGCACATTTTTTGCAGCCCTTTGGGCATAGTTCCAAATTGCTCTCCAGAATGGTTGGATGAGCTCACAGCTCCACCAACAATGAATTAATGTTCCAACTCTCCCACATCCTCTCCATATTCATTATATTCCTGTTCTGTCATGTTTGCCAATCTTACAGGTGTGATGTGGTACCTCAGAGTTGTTTTAATTTGCATCTCTCTAATCAAAAGTTTCAGAGCATTTTTTCATATGATTATAGATATCTTTAATTTCTTCCTCTGAAAATTGCCTATTCATACCCTTTGACCATTGAGGAATGACTTGTATTGTTATACATTTGACTGAGTTCTCTATATATTCCAGAAAGGAGGCCTTTATCCCAGAGATTAGCTGTAAAAATTCTTTCCCAATTTACTATATCCCTCTGAATTTTGGTTGCATTGGACTTGGTTGTGCAAAACTTTTCAGTTTAACGTAATCAAAGTTATTCATCTTGCATTTCATAATGTATTCTGTCTCTTCTTTAGTAAAAAATTTTTCCCTTCTCCATAAATCTAATAAATATACTATTCCTTGCTCCTCCAGTTTGTCCATGGTATCAGTCTTTATACCTAGATCGTGTACCCCTTTGGACTTTATTCTTGTGTATAGTATCAGGCATAAGTCTATGCCTAGTTTCCACCATGCTGTTATCCAGTTTTCCCAGCAATTTTTGTCAAACAGTGAGTTCTTATCCCAGAAGCTGGGGTCCTTGGGTTTATCAAATAAGAGGTTGATTTATTCCTTGCCTACTGTGTCTTGAATTCCAAGTATATTCCACTTGTCTACCTTTCTGTTTCTTAGCCAGTACCAAGTGATTTTGATATTTGCTGCTTTGTAAATACAATTTGAGATCTGGTAGCGCTAGGCCACCTTCACTAACATTTCTTTTCATTAGTCCCTTTGATATTCTGGACCTTTTGTTCTTCCAGATGAATTTTGATATTATTTTATACAGCCCTAGAAAATAATTATCTGATAGTTTAATTGGTATGGCACTAAATAAGTAAATTAATTTAGGGAGAATTGTCATTTTTATTATATTAACTCAGCCTACCCGTGAGCAACTGATGCTTTTCCACTTACTTAGATCTGACTTTATTTGTGCAAAATGTGTCTTGTAATTGTGTTCATGTAGTCCCTTGGTTTGTTTTGGCAGGTAAACTCCCAAGTATTTTGTAGTGTCTACCCTAGCTTTAAATGGGATTTCTCTTTCTATCTCTTGCTGTTGGTCTTTGTTACTAATATATAGGAATGCAGAAGATTTGTGCAGGTTTATTTTGTAACCTGCAACTTTGCCAAAGTTGTTTATTGTTTCAAGTACTTTTTACTTGAATCTCTGGGATTCTCTAAGTATATCATCATATCATTATATCATGTGCAAAGAGTGATAACTTAGTTTCTTCTTTGGCTATTTTTATTCCTTCAATTTCTTTATCTTGTCTAATTGCTACAGCTAACATTTCTAGTACCATTGCATATAATGCTTGCTGAATGTTTTAGGTGGATACTGCTTATTATTTTATGGAAACTTCCCTTTACTCCGGTTCTCCAGTGTTTTTAATAGGAATGCGTGTTGTATTTTGTCAAAAGCTTTTGTACATCTATTGAGATAATCATGAGGTTTTTGTTAGTTTTGTTGTTGATATGATCAATAATGCTAATAGTTTTCCTAATATTGAACCAGCCCTGCATTCCTGGTATGAATCTTACCTGATCATAATGAATTATTCTCGTGATAAGATGCTGTATTCATTTTGCTAAAATATTATTTAAAATTTTTGCATCTATATTCATTAGAGAAATTGGTCTATAATTTTCTTTCTCTGTTTTGGCTCTTCCTGGTTTCGGTATCAAAACCATATTTGTATCATAGAAAGAATTTGGGAGGACTCCTTCTTCCCCAAATTTCCCAAATAGTCTATATAGTATTGGAATTAACTATTCTTTAAATGTTTGATAGAATTCACTTGTAAATCCATCTGGCCCTGGAGATTTTTTTCCTAGGGAGTTCATTGATGGCTTGTTCAGTTTCTTTTTCTGAGATAGGGGTTGTTTAAGTATTCAATTTCCTCTTCTGTTAATCTGGGCAATTTGTATTTTTTTAAATGCTCATCCATCTCATTTAGATTATTGAATTTGTGGGCATAAAGTTGGGCAAAGTAATTTCTAATTATTGTTTTAATTTCCTCCTCATTGGAGTTAGTTCACTCTTTTCATTTTTAATATTAGTAATTTGATTTTCTTCTTTTTTTTAAATCAAATTTACCAAAGGTTTGTCAATTTTACTAGTTTTTTCATAAAACCAACTATTGATTTTATTTATTAATTCAATAGTTTTCTTAATTTCAATTCTGTCAATCTCTCCTTTGGTTTTCAGTATTTCTAATTTGGTATTTACTTGGGGATTTTCAATTTGTTCTTTTTCTAGCTTTCAGCTGCATGACTAATTCATTGCTCTCCTCTTTCTCTATTTTATTTATGTAGGCATTCAAAGATTTAAACCTTCCCCTAAGAACGACTTTTGCAGTATCCCATAAGATTTGGTAGGTTGTCTCATTATTGTAATTCTCTTGAATGAAGTTGTTGATTGTTTCTATGATTTCTTCTTTAACCTACTCTTTCTTTATGATTAGATTATTTAGTTTCCAATTGATTTTTGGTTTATCTTTCCATGGCCTTTTACTACATATAATGTTTATTACATTTTGGTCTGAGAAGGATGCATTGATTATCTCTGCCTTTCTGCACTGGATTATGAGGTTTTTATGTCCTGGTACATGATCAATTTTTGTATATGTGCCATGTACCGCTGAGAAAAAGGTATGTTCCTTTCTATTCCCATTCAATTTTCTCCAGAGATCTATCATATCTCCCTTTTCCAGAGTTTTATTTACCTCCTTAACCTCTTTCTTATTTATTTTGAGATTAGATTTATCAAGTTCAGAGAAGGGGAGGTTGAGGTCCCCCATTAGTATAGTTTTGCTGTCATTTTTTTCCTTCAACTCCTCCAACCTCTCCTCTAAGAATTTGAATGCTATACCAATTGGAGCACACATTTTGGTAATGATATTGTTTCATTGTCTATGGTGCCTTTTACTAGGATATAATTTCCATCCTTATCTCTTTTTATTAGATCTATTTCTGTTTTTGCTTTGTCTGAGATTAGGATTGCTACTCCTGCTTTTCTTACATCAGCTGAAGCACAATATATTCTGCTCCAACCTTTGACCTTTATCCCGTGTGTATCCCCCCATTCCAAATGTTTTTCTTGTAAACAGCATATTGTTGGATTATGGATTTTATTCCATTCTGCTATCCATCTCCGTTTTATGGGAGAGTTCATTCCATTCACATTTACAGCTATGATTACAATTTGTGTATTTCCCTCCATCCTCTTGCCCACAGTTTGTGCTTTTAGCTCTCCCATCTCCCTTCCCCTCCTCAATAGTTTTCACTTTTTATCACCTCCTCCTGCAGCCTTCCCTTCCTTCTTTTAGCCCCCTCCCTTTTACTCCCCTTTCCCTTACTGCTTCTTCCCTCCCTTTTAGTTTCCCTCCCTTTCTTCCCACTTCCCCTCCTACTGCCTATAGAGCTAGATAGGATTATCTTCTTAAGTTTATTGTTCTCTCCTTGAAACAAATCAGATGAGAGTTCCTCTCAAACAATGCTCATTACCCTCCCCTATTTCCATCTACTATAATTTTGTACTTCTTTCTGTGATGTAATTTACCATTTTCTGCTCCATCCCTTTCACACCTCTTGTTACAATACCTTCAGTATACTTAAATCATATTTTTAACATGACTTCATTTACTTTATACCCATTCCCTCTATGTATATCTCTTTTATATTTCAAAATGGACACACAGTTCTCAAGATTAACAGGCATCATCTTCCCTTATAAGGAGGTAAGCAGTTTGCACAAATTGAGTAACAAGTTTTTCCCCCCACTGTTTACTTTTTTATGCTTCTCTTGAGACCTATATTTGAAGATTGTATTGTCTATTAAGTTCTGGTGTTTTTGTCAGGAAGATCTGGGAATTCTTTATCTCATTGAATGACAGTCTCCTTGACTGAAATGTTATGCTGAACTTTGCTGGGTAGTTGATCCTTGGTTGTAGTCCCAGCTAATTTGCTTTATGGAATATTTGATTCCAATTCCTTCTATCTTTTAATGTAGAAGCTGCAAGGTCCTGTGTGATCCTGACTGTTGCTCCTCGATATTTGAATTGTTTCTTTCTGGCTGTGTGTAGTATTTTCTCCTTCACTTGACAGTTCTGGAATTTGGTAACAATATTTCTTGGGGTTTTGAGTTTGGGATCCCTTTCAGGAAGTGAATGGTGAATTATTTCAATGACATTTTGCCCTCTGGATCTAGCACTTCTGGGCAGTTTTCCTTGATGATTTCCTGGAAAATATTCTCCAGACTCTTTTTTCATCATGACTTTCTGGCAGGCTAATAATTCTTAAGTTTTCTCTCCTGGATCTATTTTCCAGGTCAGTTGTTTTTCCAATTAGTTATATTACTTTTTCTTCTATCTTTTCATTCTTTAGATTTCGTTTGAATAATTCTTGCTGCCTCATTGAGTCATAGGTTTCTACTTGCCCAATCCTAATTTTTATCAGATTGATTTCTTCAGTTAACTTTTGCATCTCCCTTTTCATCTGTCCAATTTTCCCTTTTAAGGAATTATTTTCTCCAGTTAATTTTTGTACTTCCTTTACCATTTGTTAAATTTTCCTTTTCAAAGAGATGTTTTCATCAGTGAATTCTTTTTTTATAATTTTAAAATCATTGGCCAGTTTTTCTTCTATTTCCTTCTTCAGCTGTCCAGGAGAGCTGTTTGTGAATGTGAGCCGTCCATAGTCCCTTCTGAAGTTTCAGGTGGAAGTACAATCTCAGTACCGACCTCTTTGATATTTGTGTTTTGGTCTTTATCCCCATAGAAAGAGTCTATGGTTTTTTCACCCCTCTTTTGCTTTTTCTTGTTCAAGATGTTGATTGTGTGTTGTGGCTTCTAGTTCTTTCAGTTAGAAGCTGCAGAAATTGGTATTGAGCTGACTTGTGTGGAAAAGCTAAGACCAGGTTTTTGTTTGGTGTTTCCCTGATCAGCCCTGGGGTTAACTTGTTGAGTGTGGGGGAGGAGTGGTCTGGTCACAGGAATCTTCTCAGTTGAACTGAGGCAAAGACAAGCTCAGGGGATGGTGATCACAGCTGCCCTATTGTCTTCCCATTTCCCCTGGAGTGCTGAGGCATGCCTAGATGCTAATGCGTGTTCCCACCCCTCCTGGGGCTCCTCTCCTGGCTCTGAGGCTTGCCTGGGTCCTAGTGCGAGTTTTCTCTGCCCTGGGTCCTCAGTCCTTCCAGGTTGCCTCTGCCACAGTAGGAGGAATCCTCCTTAGCTATTTTCCTAGCCTCAGATGTTATGAGACTATTTGCCCCCTCTGCTGTTCTCCCTGATCCAGGATTTTTCTGGGGAAATTATTTTATGGGTCTGTAGAGGTCATCAAGGAAGAGGAGAGAGAATTTACTGATCATTCCACCATCCTGGCTCCTGGAATTTCAAGCAGGTGACTTATTGATGTTTAATGTATGGGCTGAAAGTCTCAGGAGCTGGGAGGAGCCAAGATGGCGGGGTAGAAAGACTCACGTATGCAAGCTCTGGAACCCACAGCCTATAAATTTCCTATAAAAAGAACTCCCCACAAATTCTGGAGCAGTGGAACCCACGCAGAAACACAGTTTCTGGAAGAGATTTCCATTCCAGAGAGTCCTGGAAAGCCATCCCCAGGGGTCCGTCGTGCCCTGGACAGTGGAGCCCACCCCTGAGCTGGCCTGGCCGTGTGGCCCCACAGGAGCAGATCTGAGCAGGCTTCAGGGATGGAACCTCTGGTGGCTGAAAAGGTCCCACCACCCACAGGCGCTACAGGTCACTGAGAGAGACTTCTGGGCTGGCCGAGAGGGGAGCAGGGTGTCTCCGTGACTCGGGCCCCCTAAGGAGGCAGTGGCAGAGGTGGGGGCAGAGGCAGCAGCGGCGGCTTGGAACTCCTGGAGCAGACAGGAGCTCAGGGTCATTACCAAAGGTCTCTGCATAAAGACCCTGAGGGAACTGAGCCTGGGAGGCGGCCCTGCCCCCACCCCAGCACCAGAACTTAAGCTCACATTGAATAGCAGCCACGCCCACTGCGGAAAGCCCTGAGGCTGGGGAGCAGCATTTGAATCTCAGACCACAAGTACGAGCTGGGCAGATCTAGGCAGGGGTGGAGAGGAATCTCAGAAGTCAAGTAACTGGCTGGGAAAATGCCCAGAAAAGGGAAGAAAAATAAGACCATAGAAAGCTACTTTCTTGGGGAAGAGATGTTCCCACCTTTCCTTTCTGATGAGGAAATACAATGCTTGCCATCAGGGAAAGACGTGGAGGGCGGGGCCTCTGTATCCCAGACGTCTGAGGTGGATGTCTGGTGGGCTCAGGCCATGGAAGAGCTCAAAAAGGATTTTGAAAATCAAGTTAGATAGGTGGAAGAAAAACTGGGAAAGGAAATGAGAGAGATGCAAGAAAAGCATGAAAAACAGGTCAATACCTTGCTAAAGGAGACGCAAAAAAATGCTGAAGAAAATAACACCTTGAAAAATAGGCTCACTCAATTGGCAAAAGAGGTTCAAAAAGCCAATGAGGAGAAGAATGCTTTCAAAAGCAAAATTAGCTAAATGGAAAAAGAGGTTCAAAAGCTCGCTGAAGAAAATAGTTCTCTCAAAATTAGAATGGAACAGATGGAGGCTAATGACTTTCTGAGAAACCAAGAAATCACAAAACAAAACCAAAAGAATGAAAAAAATGGAAGAGAATGTGAAATACCTCATTGGAGAAACAACTGACGTGGAAAATAGATCCAGAAGAGACAATTTAAAAATTATGGGACTACCTGAAAGCCATGATCAGAAAAAGAGCCTAGACATCATCTTCCATGAAATTATCAAGGAAAACTGCCCTGATATTCTAGAACCAGAGGGCAAAATAAGTATTGAAGGAAACCATCGATCACTGCCTGAAAGAGATCCAAAAAGAGAAACTCCTAGGAACATTGTGGCCAAATTCCAGAATTCCCAGATCAAGGAGAAAATAGTGCAAACAGCTAGAAAGAAACAATTTCAGTATTGTGGAAATACAATCAGGATAACACAAGATCTAGCAGCTTCTACATTAAGGGATCAAAGGGCGTGGAATAGGATATTCCAGAAGTCAAAGGAACTAGGACTCAAACCAAGAATCACCTACCCAGCTAAACTGAGTATAATACTTCAAGGGAAAATATGGTCTTTCAATGAAATAGGGGACTTTCAAGCATTCTTGATGAAAAGACCAGAGCTGAAAAGAAAATTTGACTTTCAAACACAAGAATGAGAAGAAGCATGAAAAAGTAAACAGCGAAGAGAAGTCATAAGGGACTTACCAAAGTTGAACTGTTTACATTCCTACATGGAAAGACAATATTTGTAACTCTTAAAACTTTTCAGTATATGGGTAGTTGATGGGACCACACACACACACACGCATGCACACACATGTACACGTGTGCTCACACACATATGCATGCACATACAGAGACAGAGAGCACAGAGTGAATTGAATAGAATGGGACCATATCTTAAAAGAAATTAAGGTAAATGGTGAGAGAGAAATGTAGTGGGAGGAGAGAGGGTGAAATGGAATGGGGTAAATTATCTCTCATTCAAGAGGCAAGCAGGAGACTTTTTAGTGGAGGGAAAAAGAGGAGAGCTGAGAAAAAAACATGAAGTTTACTCTCATCACATTCGACTGAAGGAAGGAATAAAATGCACACTCATTTTGGTATGAAAACCTATCCTACAATACAGGAAAGTGGGGGAGAAGGAGATAAGCAGGGTGGGGGGTGATGATGGAAGGGAGGGCAATGGGAGGAGGGTGTAATTTGAAGTCAACACTTGGGGAGGGACAGGATCAAAAGACAGAATAGAAGCAATGGGGGGCAGGATAGGATGGAGGGAAATACAGTTAGTCTTACACAACACGACTATCAGGGAAGTCATTTGCAAAACTACACAGATATGGCCTATATTGAATTGCCTGCCTTCCCAAAGGGAATGGGTGGGGAGGGAGGGATGGGGAGAATTTGGAACTCAAAGTTTTAGGAATAACTGTTTAGTATTGTTGTTGCTACTAGGAAATAAGAAATACAGTTAATGGGGAATAGAAAGTCATTTGGCCCTACAGGACAAAAGAGAAGATGGTGACAAGAGAAGGGAGGGAAGATAGAGAGGGCAGAGTGGTGATAGGGGAAATTAGAATGATCGGTGTATTGGGGTGGGGGGAGGGGAGAAAAGGGGAGAAAATTTGGAACCCAAAATTTTGTGAAAATCAATGTAAAAAGTTAAATAAATAAATTTATATTAAAAAAAAAAAAAAGTCTCAGGAGCTGCTCTCAGCTACTCTCACTACCTCAGCTCTACTGGTCTCCTGCCCTTGGTTACTGCTCCACCGGTTCCTCCTGCTGCTCTCAGGTTTCCCAGGGGCCTCTTCTGCTCCACTGCACTGGACACACTGCGCTGTGTGCTGTGGGCTCACCCTCACAGAACAGATCCTTCCTGTGGACTTTCTAGTCTATCCTGAGCTCCAAATATGCCGTAGTCTGTCTCCCACTGGATTCTACACCTCCAAAATTTGGTCAGATTCTCTTTTCAGAGGTATCTGAAGGAATTTGTCCAAGAGCTTAGTTGCATCATTGCTCTCGCTCTGCTATCTTGGCTTCACCCTCTATATATTTTTAAAATAAAGAAAAGCCAAAAAAAGAAAAAGAAATAGCAAGCAGAATGATTTCAGAAAAACCTGGAAAAACTTGCATGAACTGATGCAAAGTGAACAGAACCAGGAGAATGTTGTACACAGTAACAGCAACATTGTTCAATGCAGAATTATGAATGACTTAGTTATTGTTGGCAGTACAATGATCCAAGACAATTCCAAAGGAAGAAGCTCTTTCTGCATCCAGAGAAAGAACTGATATTGTTTGAATAAAGACTGAAGCATGCTATTTTTCACTTACTTTCATTCTTTTTCTTTTATTTGAGTATTCTTGTCCAAAACAACTAATACAGAACTGTTTTACATGATTACATACATACAAACTATCTGATTGCTTACTGCCTCAGGAAAAGGGAAGGGATAGAATCTGGAATTCAAAACATTCAAAGGAAAGTTTTTAACGTTGTTTTAACATATAACTGGGAAAAATTATATGTGTGTATGTGTATAAATATATATTTATATGTATGTGTGTGTTTATAGATGTATAGATACAGATTATATAAGGTAAGTGACTGAAAATGTTCCAGAGAAGATAAAATAGAGTTAAATTTTCTTTTATGAAGGTTAGGTTAAACTTAACTGAAACTTTTCTTCATAGTTGTCAACTATTTGAGTGGTATAGCCATTGTCCCAAGAATTCTGCCTAATCACCTGGCATCACAGGAATTTCCCTCTCCTCTTGTATGTTGATTGACAACCCTGCCTAAAACAGAATTGTCCTATTCAAATGTTGTCTGAAGTCCCAAAACATAACCTCATGCCTAACTTCCATTTTACATGCCAAGACCTGGAGGCAATTAAAACTCAATAAATCTTTAAGAGATGAAGAATACCAGACCACAACTATGTTAATTAAATCCAGTTCAATCAGTATCCAGGATACAAACAGATTGTGATCTAAAAGCTGATTTATAGATTACATGATGGTGAAATCACTGTTTTCCATGAACTTCTCCAAATGTAGATACCTCAGAAAAAGCAGGCAGATACCAACTACAGACTAGATTTGCTGAAGATGAATTTAAAAGTTAGGGAGATAGAGAATCCTCATGAGACAAAAATACCATGATGTAATAATATTTACCACTCAACAATTCCCAGCCTTGAACCACAATAGAAATAGCCAAGCAATCAACCGTGAAGGTTTTTGCGTCAGGGTCTGGCTGTGGAAGTTATTTCCTGGTCCTTCAACAATAGGCACTAACTCACCCAGTCACTTGAAGTAAAGGGAAATTCCTTGAAAGGACAGAAGACAGGAAAGCACAGGGTTGACTTCTCCCTGTGAAGAAAGAGACTAGTAACCCACCTTATGTCAGTCTTCTCCCTGAATCACTTGCTTTGGTCAGGAACCTGTGGAGGGATCCAGGCTAAATGCCCCACAATACAAGAAGACAAAGGATGCCAGCATTGAAGGTCCATCTAGCAATAAAAGGAGGTGCCAAGATTGAAAAAGTAAATTGGAGATTAGCTGCTGCAAATAGAAGAGAAAGGATAGGAAAACTCAAGTTTCGGGGAGAAAACCTAAGAGTAAATGAGAAAAAAAAATGACCAAAATAGAAAGACTAATAAAAATAAAAAGAAATGAGAAGAAGAAAAAAAGATTAGAAGACAATGAGCAGTTGTAATAGGGAAATGAATCCAAAAAATCTTGAATAAAAGAGAATTGTGTAGATTACAAAGACATCGTGGAACAATAGAAAGAAACTCAGGAATACTGTAAAACACAAAACTTTTGAAATAAGATGTTAGGGATGAAATTAAGTCAGAAATCAGAGTTCTCAACAAAGAATTAAAGGGTAAATAAGAAAGTAGAAAAAAATAGAAAATGCAATAAGGAATATATCCAAAGAAATGGGGATTCTGAAAGAGAGAATGACAGATTTCAAATATCAAGATCTAGAAGTAGAATAAAATAAACATATATAGATTATATTGATCAAATTGATCTTCAAGAAAGGATGTGTAGAGATAACTTAAGGATCTTAAGTTTCTCAGAAGAATGTGGTGAATCAAAATCCCAGGATTTGAGAACTAGAAGGAAGCTGAGTGGTATTCTATCTAATCTATGCACAAAAGGAAGCCCCATTGTAATATATCAGACAAATAATCATCCATACTTATCTTGAAGCCCCCAGTGACCCTCCAATACTTCTTAAAGCAAGCTACACTACTTTTGGACAGTTTGAATCATAAGTTTTTATTGACATTATGTCTGAAGTAACATCTTTGCAACTTCCACATATTTGTTCCCGGTTCTTCCCTCTGTGGATAAACAGAACTATTCTAGTCCCTTCAAATACTTGTCCCCTTCTATTTTCCCTCCAGGCTAAACATACCCAGATTTTTCAACCTATCCATATAAAACACGAACTCAAGGCCATTTGCCATCATGGCAGCCTTCCTCTGTACACTCTGTTCACTCTGTAGCTTACCAATGCTCTTCTTAAACTGCAGCATCATAACTGAGTATGTTACTCCAAATGAGGTCTGACATGGACAGACTGTAGTAGGTCCAACACCTCTCTAAGCCTCTCTCTTCATGCAGCCCATGATCAAATTAGCTTTTTGATTTGCACGTTACCTTTCTGGCTCATATCCAACTTTTAATTCACTAAAATCTCAATATCATTTTCAGAATAAACTGTTGTCTAACCCTTATTCTCTATTTTATATTCAGGTTGTGGATTTTATTTACCATAGTGTAAGACTTTACATTGATTCCCTACTGTATTTCATCCTATTAGATTTAGTCCAATGCTCTACCCTGTCAAGATACTTTTAGTTTTGATTCTGTCACCCAGTGTGTTAGCTATCCCTGCCAGCTATGTGTCATCTGCAAATCTGATGATTTATACTTTTATTGAGTCACTGATAAAAAGGTGATGTAGCACAGGACCAAGTGTAGATCCCTGGGATACTCTACTGGGGCTTCATACCATGATGTCACTGAAACAATAACGACTACTCTTTGAGTTCAGCCATCTGACAAGTTCTGAATCCTAGATGTTACATCCATGTCTCTCCATCTTCTCCATGGGATAGGAGAAGATAATTTATCAAAAATTTGTTCAATCCTAGGTTAAATAATATTCATAACGTTCCCTCATCTACTAATTTAGTAATCCTACCAAAAAGAAATGAGGGTTATTCTTTGGAATGACATGTTTTTGATGAAACCAAGATATCTCTTTGTAATCACCTCTTTTCTTTCTAGTTGTTTACCAACTATCTCTTTAATGATCTGTTTTAGAATTTTCCCATGATTTGAAACTAAGTTCACTGGTCTACAGTTTGAAGCCTCTGTTGTTTCCCGTTTTTGTGAAAATTGAGACCTATGCCTTTCTCTAACTTTACAAATATCTCTGACTTTTTGAAATACCTCTAACAAGACAAGTCAGAAAGAATTTAAATGAATGACCACCATGTTCTAGGCACTGTGCTAAAGGAATGAGAAAAACAATGCCTGCTCCCAAGGATCTCACAGTCTAAGGAGAAACACATGCGAAACACAATTGTGTACAAATAAATACTTTCATAATGAATTAGAGGTAATCTCAGAGGGGAGGCACTAAGATTAAGAAGGACTAGATCAGCTTCTTGCAGGAGGTGTGATCTTAGCTGAGACTTGACAGAACTCAGAGAAGCTTGAAGGCAGAAGGGAGGAAGAAGCACGGGATACAGCCAGAGAAGACTCCTGGTCACTCACATACACTATAAAGCACACTAATTTGCAATTATCTAAATATTTGTCTAAATATAAAAGATCACATTCTTTTTTATTTTAAGAAGAAAATGAATTGAGGCAACTTTCACAGCTATGACTAGAAGCAGAATTCTTAAGCAAACAAATAGAGGGTATCAGAAAGAAAGAATATCAATCATTTTCATTACATAATTTTTTAATTTTAGATGAACGAAATCAATTCAACAAGTACAAGAAGAAAAACTGACCCCTCCAAAGAAACATGTGTATTGAATGTCTCTGATAAGATTCTGTTATCAAAAATACATAGGAAATTAACACAATTATATAAAATGGAGACAACCCTGGATTTGGAATCAAGGGGACTTGGGTTCATACTCCACTTCTGATAGCGTCTATATAACTTCCAACAAATCATTTACCTCTGTGTGCCCCAGTTTTTTCCTCTGCCTATGAAGTCCCTTCCAGATCTATTATTTTTGGCCCTACAATGAATCTCCAGGACTTATATAATTTCATTCTAAATTTATGATTTTCATTTAGTTTGACATAACAGTATCATTAGTATCACGTGTGGGCCCATCACCCATGACTAGAGTTCATTTTGTCTCATACAAAGAAAAGAGGGAGGGAAGAAGGGAGCTTTTCCTGAGGGGAACAAAGAAAAAGTTGGAAAAGAGAGGGAAAGGAGGGGAATTAGTTAGAAGGGAATAATAAAAAAAGGCTGCCTCAATTGAATTAACTGAAATTGTAAGCAAAGGTTAGATAAGATTTGATGGATTGAAATTCTAGAGTTCTGAGCTACGCACAGTATCTGACATGTAGTATGCACCTAATAAATGTTTATTGACTGACTAGAAGAAAAATTAGCCTTGGATGGATAGTAAACTCTTGAGAATTAAATTCTAAAGACAAGTAAATACAATTCCTGTGGAGTAGTTTTGAGGAGGCAGCTAGGTGACTCAGTGATTTGAACACTATGCCTGGCATCAGAAAGATCTGAGTACAAATCTGCGCAACCCTGGGCAAGTCAGTTAACCTTATTTGCCTCAGTTTCCTCATATGTAAAGAGAACTAGAGAAGCAAATGGCAAACCACTCAAGTATCTTTGCCAAGAAAATCCCAAATGGAGTCAAAAGAGTTGGACACGACTGATAATAACTGAACAGCAACAATTTTTTTATCTATTTAGTAGATGTATATGTAAAGATATATAAATATGTATGTGTTGGCAATTTTCTCCTTTTTTCAATTTAAAGTCTTTTTTATTAGATTTTTAAAACCATAAGCTCTTACCAATTCTTTTTCAAGACTTTCTCACTGGTCTTTATTTTTTAGCCACGGCTCATTATTATTTTCTGATTCCATCTTATTATCCATTACTTCCTAAATCTGCCCCTCTTTTCAAAAGTTCTTGTATTTCACTTTATAGAAATAGTCCAAGCACTACTAACAGCCCTAAAATCTTTAGTTTCTAGCCCACAAATTTCATAATCTTTCACAATGTTTTCTAGGTTTTTTTTTTCTGGCAAAATCATTTGTGTCCATGTGAATCACCAGAAATGAGTAAGTCTTCTGGTTTGATGGGTCTTTGGACACCTCCATCCCACTGGATACTTGTTCTGGGAAGGCAATACTCTTGTTAGCAAATATCCTTCAGCAAATAAGTAGCCACTAGCTACCCCTATGTATCTCTTCTTGCTTTGATGCTTACTAAGTGATCTCTAGCCTATAGACTGGAATCATTATTCCTCAGAGCACAATGACCTTCTTCCTCATACGAGGGTTCAGCTACCACCACTTCCAAAATAGCCTTAGATCTATTGCTTAGATCCAAGTGCCCAGTGGTCCTTCTGTTATGTCTCCTTTTTGTCATAATCATCCAGTCTTCAACCTTTCAACAGAGGTCAGAGAGTTCTTCTCTACGTTTTCAAGTCATTTTATTTTCTTTGTTTCCATATTGAAGTCTTTCTCCCATTTTCTTTAAGGAATAGTTCAATCTTCCTGGTAACTTGAGGTAAGTAGAGATGCTTCTCAAAACACTTTTACCTCCTTTCAGGTAAAGTGACCAACCTTTACCTTTAAGCATAGCTGAAAGTCACTTGGCCATGACTAGAATGCAAACACTGCACACTTTGTACTGACTACTTCAAGTTTTTCCTTCCTCTTCAAATTTGCTGGAAATGAGATCATCAGTCTTTTGCCATTTTTACTGGAAGTTTTCTTAGAGAATAGTTATAGAAGTTCTGTTCAATCTCCCTTGCCTTCTTACATGTCCTCATTACCAACTAATTGTCTGTATTACTATATTGCTACTTCTTGATTTTTCCTGCCTCCATCCCTATATCCACCTATCCCTAAACAGACTTACCTCTGCCTCTTCAGCTTTTGAATTCCAATCTCAAGACATCCTTTAAAACCTGATTCAAATATTACCATTAAGATTCTCACTAGGTAATGTAAAAGCAAGCACCTTGACACATCCAGGTTCTTAGATCTGCTTTTCTAAAATGGAAGTAACTTTTGAGGGGTAAACAATCTACTTTAATCAAGCACATGTATCATGCATTTACTTAGTTCAGGGGGAAAGTCAATACCCTGAACCTCAGAGAAAATAAAAACAGGGCTTCCACCTGTGCGACCATTAGCAATACATACATCACCGATCACCAGACAGATTCAACTGTCTGACCATTACATACATATATAATTACCAGAGAGAAGCAACAACATCTGGATTTTCAAAGCAAGAGAGATCCTTAACAGCTACCCCGAGTCTCATCCGGCCAAACACTTCCAATGAGTAAGCCCCAAAGTAAAACTTCATCCCAGAGTATTTATACATTTTTCAGAGCTCAAGGGCATGATCTTCTGATCCAGTACCTCAACAGAAATTAACAAAATGTATTGAAGCCCATTAATGAGTGGGGAAGATCTTTAACTCTTCCCCCTATCTACCATTAACCTTAAATTAACATTACAAGTGCCTTTTACTCTATAGACCTTACATAGTATACTTACACCTCTTTTATGCATTTGTCATGCTTTTTTGTTTAATAGTTATTTCTCTGTGTGTAATATCCACATACTATACCCTAGGCTACAGAAAAACAGTAACTGTGACTTGCCTTACCTTTTTCTCTCCCCAGACTTTCCCTTAGTATTTTGTACATAGAAGATACTTTAGAAAGATTTGTTCAATTATTATTCTCCAAGCTCCTTAGAATCATAAAATCTCTGTACTAAAAAGAACTTTAAAGGCTTTCTAATCTAACCTATATCTGAGCAATAGTTCCTTCTGTAATGGCACACATTAATGGATCATCCTGCCTGCACTTGAAAACTTCCGAAACAGAGAACCACTACCTCCTGAGACATAGCATTACACTTTTGTATAACGCTAATTGTTAGGAACCTCAGGATTTGCCTAGTCCAGTTCATGTCTCAAGCATGAATCCCTTCTACAAGTGATTGATAAATGGCATTGGTTCCAAAGCAGACCACCCCCAATTTATCTCATTTAGAGTTGCAAAGAGACCTTGTGGAAGGGGTCAGTGTTCTTATGGATAATGGGGGAGGTTGAGGTACATGTGCAAAGTCACACTAGCAAAGACTAGAACCCAGGCTTGTTAACTCTTAGTTCAGTTCTCCTTAAATTGGACCAAATTATTTGTCCCTATGTTACCTTTTAGATGACCTATCTCCCAACCTTTTAATTATTTTGGCCCTTATCTATGAACACTTCATCATGTTTTTACCTCTTTCTTTTTAAAAATGAGCACAGTGGTAACTAAAATATAGTAGTATGGAAGAATGAATATACAGCTCTTGTGTAATAATGCATTCTATTTTGAGGCTGGGATTTTTCCAAATTACTGACTCATAATCACCTTATGATCAACAGTGACCTTCGAGAGTGGAGTAATTCTCTAACAGTTTTAATTGTGATGGTACTCAAGTCTTAAGTTTAATCAGTCTGCTCTCTCTGGACGTTTAGAAAACAGAACTTCTGGACTATTCGAAAAATAATATATTTAGAAGGTGGGATAAGTTTCAGCTGGAGATGGGTAAGGGTAAAGTGTCTTCCTTGGAAGATCTTCTATTGTGAAACACAGATGGGTTCTCAGAATCATACTTTCTGAGACACAGACAAATTCAAACTAGCCTAAGGCTTACTCTTAGTATCTCTGAACCTCTATTCCTTTCCCCTCAACTTTTCTTAGACATACAAAAAGCAGCAAGTTTCCACCAGTGGTCCCCCCTCTACCAAAGACTTTTTCATTTCCCACCCAGCTACACTCTTTTAAAATTCTCCATCATGTGCCAGGAATCTTTTTAACCTGCTAGAATTCACATCTCATCAGTACCCACCACTTTTAGAGACTTTTAGAGCCTTTCAGTTTAGAGGGTAGGGCCAAGAGTTCCTCCTGAAACTTCCATGTGATGACAGCACCATTTCATTTCTCACCTGAATGAGCTACTCCAAACTTCTCCATAATTCCCTAGTGCCAGATGCCTCCCCTTCCCTTTCTCCCTGACCCTCTGACACTGTTTTCAGCTTTTGTTTTTTGTGCTGTCTTCCCTCATTAGGTAGTTGTTTTTCATATTTGTATACTCAAGACAGTGCCTGACCCACAGGTGTTTAATAAATGTTTTTGACTGACTAAGGCATAAAAAATGGAATCTGTAAAGGACACTGCCCAAAAGGGTGAACAAACACACACAATTGAGAGAAAGACGGCTCCTACTCTGAACGGAAGGGGGAAGCTCTGCTTTTCATATGGCTGCAGGTGTACATTTTTGACAGTTTTCCATAAGCTCCTTATGTGAGAATAGCTGCCATTTCCAGGATCTTTTATATCCTGTTAACATGAACCTTAATGATGTCTTCCTGACAAGGAGTGAATTCTTGGATGAGATTTCAAATCAGATACTACTTTGAAGATGAAATTCATAGCTAGTTTATACATTTGAGCTACATACACACTTAGGCTTCATCTTTAAAAGGTGAAGATGGGGAAGTGTCTACGCATGGACGATAGAGAGGAGAAAGGCTAAAGGTGGGCATAGAAAATGATCCCTGGAAGGAGGCCTGCACATTGGTGTGGTCTCTATAGTAAATCCTAGGAAATTCTGGAGAACCACACAGAACGCACTAGAAATAATAGAATGAAATAGGTAGACTCAGAACCAAAGGAAAGAGTTCCTGTATAAACCTCTAGAACCTAGTAAAAGAATTTTTAGTACAAGTCAAAGACAAAGGTCAAGCTGTGGGACTTAGAACTAGGAGCAACGATAGAGAAATACTCACAAAGAGGAGCAAACTTGGACCTTACCCTTCACTGGGACTGGAGTCTTGTGAATTGACCTGAAGAACACTCTCAAGCAATCCTATGTGCAAACTTTTTGTGGAAGGTTTTCATCTGGTGTAGTCTATAAATTGGGAGAATTACATAGGTCCCTGGGAAAGGTGGGATTCATCAGAGTGAAAGGTCAATTCACTGTTTAGAAATCCTTAATGCTTTCCCCTTGAGGGAGCTGGGGCACCAACCCAGGTTATTAATGTAGAAGACTGTATAGGTTCTTGGAGGCAATCAAAGGCCTGCTCAAAAGGGATGGGGAAGAGTTTTGATTCTTGGTGGACCTGCTACTAGTTTTTTACATTTGAAAGAAGGAGAGTTAATCTTGTTAGCCTGAAAACTTGGAGGCTAAAAAAGTTCTTTTTCCTTTTTTGTGAAAATACAAATGTCAGCCAATAGCGAGATGGCTTAGTAGAGAGAGCACTGGGCCTGGAGTTGGAAGACTCTGAGTTCAAATCCAGCCTCTGACACTTACTAGCTATGTGACCCTGGGAAAGTCACTTAACCTCTGATTGCCTTAATCCACTGGAGAAGGAAATGGAAAACCATTCCAGTATCTTTACATTGCAACATGAAGCTCAAACATGAATGAAAAATAACAAGATGTCAGTCAATTCTGGATGTTTTCAGTGTTCAATCCTTCCTATGTGGACCCAGAGCTATGGTATAAGACTAATAATAGTATCTGTAATAGTTGGGTTGCTTTTACTGTAGAGCTCTAAGTCACCATCAATAAGCTTATAGATTATAAAGTTTCTTAAGAATATTATGACTTGGTGTAACCTCAAATGTCCCACTAGACACTCATTAGCTTTCCCTCATAATTTCTTTTATGCCTATGAAACTTGTAGACTGAATTGTTCTTAGCCTTGCCTAAAAGGACTCAGCAGTGACTATTTGTCATAAATTAGATCTAAAGTCTTTCTAGACTTCTTCATTTTTCCTAAAGTATGATTACCAAAATCAGACACACTTTGGCCTAAAATAAAATTTCTTTTTTTTATTTATCTATTTATTTAACTTTTAACATTCATTTTCACAAAATTTTGGGTTCTAAATTTTCTCCCCATTTCTCCCCTTCCCCTACCCCAAAACACCAAGCATTCTAATTGCCCCTATCACCAATCTGCCCTCTCTTCTACCATCCCTCCCTTCCCTTGTCCCCATCTTCTCTTTTGTCCTGTAGTGCCAGATAACTTTCTATACCCCATTACCTGTATTTCTTATTTCCTAGTATTAAGAACAATACGTGACAGTTGTTCCTACAACTTTGACTTCCAACTTCTCTTCATCCCTCCCTCCCCATTCCATTCCCTTTGGGAAGCAATCAATTCAATATAGGGCATATCTGTGTAGTTTTGCAAATGACTTCCGTAATAGTCGTGTTGTGTAGGACTAACTATATTTCCCTCCATCCTATCCTGCCCCCTATTGTTTCTGTTCTCTCTTTGGGTCTGCCCTTCCCCAAGAGTGTTGACTTCATATTGCTCCCTCCTCCCACTGCCCTCCCTTCCATCATCACCCCCAAACCCTGCTTATCCCCTTTTTCCCCGCTTTCTTGTATTGTAAGATAGGTTTTCATACCAAAATGAGTGTGTATTTTATTCCTTCCTTCAGTCGAATGTGATGAGAGTATGCTTCATATTTTTCTCTCACCTCCCCTCTTTTTCCCTCCACTGAAAAGTCTTTTGCTTGCATCTTTTATGAGAGATAATTTGCCCCATTCCATTTCTCCCTTTCTCCTCCCAATATATTTCTCTCTCACCACTTAAATTCTTTCAATATTTACTTTGCCCTCTGATTCTAGAATATCAGGGCAGTTTTCCTTGATAATTTCATGAAAGATGATGTCTAGGCTCTTTTTTTGATCATGGCTTTCAGGTAGTCCCATAATTTTTAAATTGTTTCTCCTCGATCTATTTTCCAAGTCAGTTATTTTTCCAATGAGATATTTCACATTATGTTTCATATTTTCATTCTTTTGGTTTTGTTTGGTGATTTCTTGGTTTCTCATAAAGTCATTAGCCTCTATGTGTTCCATTCTAATTTTGAGAGAACTATTTTCTTCAGTGAGCTTTTGGACCTCCTTTTCCATTTGACTAATTCTGCTTTTGAAAGCATTCTTCTCCTCATTGGCTTTTTGAACCTCTTTTGCCAATTAAGTTACCTATTTTTCAAGGTGTTATTTTCTTCAGCATTTTTTTGGGTCTCCTTTAGCAAGGTGTTGACCTGCTTTTCATGCTTTTCTTGCATCTCTGTCATTTCTCTTCCCAGTTTTTCCTCCACCTGTCTAACTTGATTTTCAAAATCCTTTTTGAGCTCTTCCATGGCCTGAGTCTATTGAGTATTTATTTTGGATGTTTGGGATACAGAAGTCCCTCTCTGCAGGTATTTTATGAGCTGTGGGGGGAACCCTATGTAAGTGTATCTTTCTAGTCCACCATCTTGACTCCACCCCCCCAAAATAAAATTTCTAATAAAATCCTTTATTACAAGTTGTTTTCATTTATCAAAGTAATAGACCTTTAAAATTTAGGATCTAAAATTTTAAATTTTGTAATATCTTTTTAAAAAAAAGATCAGTCAAGCATTCATTTCTATTCTCCCCAGTTCAGTTCAGCAGGATTCAGTGACACTTTGTGTAACCTGAGTGAAAGTAGATCTTACCTCTCCCTCTTTCCCAAGCCCATTATTATGTCTTCCATCCAAGCTTATTATCACTACAGAGCTAAAAATAAATATACTCAGACTGTATGACTAAAGAGAAGAAAAACTGTATACCCACCTTAGGTGACTGAGGTAGCAGGTTGGCATTTAGGTCTCTATTCTATCTACAACTTCTGTTTAGCAACACCCCCCCGCCAAAAAAAAAAAAAACAGCCAGGCACATGTGTCTTTCACTCTGGGAATTATAAGAAAATCAACATTACCATTGCTTCAACAAATATTGTGTAGGAGATAGAGCCAAGATAGTGGAAAGAAGCAAGGAAGTTCCCTGACTCCCACTAGTGTCCCTCAGAAGCAACTTTAAGTCAAATATCTAAACAAATTCTGAAGTGACAAAACTCACAAAAAAGATACAGTGAAACAATTTTACAGCTTAAGATAACTAAGAAGGACATCAGGAAATGTCTGTCTCACTTGAGTAAAAGGGGAACACCGCCCAGCATAGATGGTGTTCAGGCAGGTCAGTGGGAGGCTCTTAACCACAGCACAGATCAGCAACTGAGGTTGCTCAGTCCTGGTTCAGCAGGCCAACAGTAAGGTCTCCAGCCTCAATACAAAACCCCAGCAAAACTGGAACAACTATGCCAGGCCTCCCCCAGCACAGTGAGCAAGCTTGAAACACCAGGCCCCTGGCTTCCAGCATAAAAAGTTTGGAATAGCGCCCCCTGTGCCACAGGACCAGAGCCCAATTTTAAAAGTCATGAAATAGGCTTGAAAATAAGTAAGAAACAGAAGGGATCCCTGACCATAGAAAGCTATTATGGTGACAGGGGTTATTAAAACACAAATTCAGAAGAGGACAACTTTGTTAAAGTGTCTACATGTGAAGCATCAAAGGGGAATATGAATGGGTCTCAGACTCATAAAGCCCTCTTGGAAGAACTCAAAAAGGATCTTAAAAATCAAGTAAGAGAGGTAGAAGAAAAATGGGGAAAAAGTGAGTTATGAAGGAGAATTATGAAAAAAGAGCTAACAGCTTAGAAAAGGAAGTACAAAAGTTGACTGAAGGAAATAACTCCTTTTAAAAATAGAATTGGCCAAATGGGAAAAAAAATCCATTGAAGAAGACAACTCCTTTAGAAATTTTTAAAACAGTTCCTTTAGAATTGGCCAGATGGAAAAGGAGGTGCAAAAGTTCACTGAAGAAAATAATTCCTTAAAAATTAGAATTGGGCAAGTGGAAGCTAATGTTTCTATGAGACATCAAGGATCAGTCAAAAAATAATCCAAAGAATGAGAAATAAATAGAAGACAATGTAGAATACCTCATTGGAAAAACAACTGTCCTGGAAAATAGATCCAGGACAGATAATTTAAGAATTGTTGGACTATCTGAGGGCCATGATCAAAATACACAGCATCTTTCAAGAAATTATCAAGGAAAACTACCCTGATGTCCTAAAACCAGAAGGTAAAATAATCATCATGGAAAGAATCCACTAAACAATTCCTGGAAGAGATCCCCAAATGAAAACTCCAAGGAATACTGTAATCAAATTCCAGAACTATCAAGTCAAAAAAAAATGCTGCAAGAAACTGAAAAGAAACAAGTTGAATATCAAGGAGCCATAGTCACAGTTACAAAGGATTTAGCAGCTTTTACGTTAAAGGATTGGCAGGTCTAGAATATGATATTCTGGAGAGCAAAGGAGCTTCGATTACAACCAAGAATCAACTATCCACCAAAACTGAGCTAATCTTTCAGGAGAAAAGATGGACATTCAATGAAAAAGGGAATTTTTAAATTTTGCTGGAGAAAAGACCAGAACTGAATAGAAAATTCAATCTCAAATACAAGACTCAAGCGAAGCATAAAAAGGTAAACAGGAAAGAAAAACTTTTATTCAATAAAATTTAAACTGCTTTCCCTACACAGGAAGATGATATTTGCAACTCTTGAGAAATGTATCTGTATTAGGGCAGTTAGAAGGAGTATCCATAGACAGAGGGTATGGGTATAAGTTGACTTTGAGGTGATGATGATATAAAAAAATTAAGGGGTGCAAAAAAGAACTCTCCTGGGAAAAGAGGAAAGGGACAAGTAGAATAGGGTAAATTACACCACATGAAGAGGTACAAAAACCTATTACAGTAAAAGGAAAGAATGAGCATTGTTTGAACCTTACTGTCATCAGATTTGGTTCAAAGAAGTAATAACATATATACTCATCTGGTTATAGAAATTTATTTTACCCTGTAGAGAAGTAGGAAGGGAAAGGATAAAGAAAAGAAAAGTGAGGGGTTGATAGAAAGGAGGGCAGATTGAGGGAGGTGGTAGTCAGAAGCAAAACTCTGGTGGGAAGGGACAGGGTGAAAGGAGAGAGAAAAGTATAAACAAGGGGGAAAATAGGATGGAGGAAAATACACAGTTAGTAATCATAACTGTGAATGTGAATGGGATGAATTCTCCCATAAAATAAAAGTGGATAGCAAAGTGGATTAAAAACTGAAATCCTACAACATGTTGTTTACAAGAAACACATGTGAAGCAGAGAGATACTCACAAAGTACAGGTAAAAGACTAGAGCAGAATATATTATGCTTCACCCGAGGTTAAAAGCAAGGGTAGTAATCCTTATCTCAGCCAAGCAAAAGCAAAAATAGTTCTAATTAAAAAAGATAAGGAAGGAAACTACATCTTGATAAAAGGTGCCATAGACAATGAAGCAATATAAATGCTAAACATGTACGTACCAGGCAGTATAGCACCCAAATTCTTAGGGGTGAAGTTAAGTGAATTACAGGAAGAAATAGACAACCAAACTATACTACTGGGAGACCTCAGCATACTCCTCTCAGTACTAGATAAATCTAGCCACAAAATAAACAAGAAGGTAGTTAAGAAATGAAAAGAATTTTAGAAAACTTAGATATTATAGACCTCTAGAGAAAATTCAGTGGAAATAGTAAGGAATATACCTTTTTCTCAGTAGCACGTGATAGAAATCACAAACACAAAAATTGGCCATCCATTAAGGCATAAAAACCTCACAATCCAAAGCGGAAAGGTAGAAATATTAAATGCATCCTTTTCAGATGATAATACAATAAAAATTACATGTAATAAAGAGGCATGGAAAGATAGACTAAACACTAATTGAAAAGAAAATAAACTAATCCTTAAAATGAGTAGGTCAAACAACAAATAATAGAAAAAATCAATAATTTCATCAAGGAGAATGACAACATACCAAAATTTATGGGATACAGTCAAAGCAGTTCTTAGGGGAAATTTCAAATCTCTAAATGCTTACACAAATAAAATAGAGAATGAAGGAATAAATTATTTGAGTGTGCAACTGAAAAAGCTAGAAAACAAACAAATTAAAAATTCCCAATTAAATAGCAGAATAGAAATTCTGAAAATCAAAGGAAAAATTAATAAAATTGAAGGTAAGAAAACTATTGAACTAATGAATAAAATTAAGAGCTGGCTTTATAAAAAAAACAGTAAAATAGATAAACATCTTGTTAATTTGATTTTAAAAAAGAAAGAAGAAAATCAGATTGCCAGAATCAAAAACAAAAAGTAAATCCAACACCAATGAAGAGGAAATTAAAGCAATAATTAGGAACTATTTTGTCCAACTGTATGCCAATAAATCTAACAATATAAGTGAAATGGATGAATATTTACAAAAACATAAATTGCCTAGATTAACAGAAGAAGAAATAAAATACTTAATCCCATTTTAGAAAAAGAAACTAAACAATCCATCAATGAACTCCCCAAGAAAAAATCTCCAGGACTGGGTCAATTACAATTCTATCAAACAAATGAAGAACAATTAGTTCCAGTATATAAACTGTTTGGAAAAATTGGTGGAGTCCTACCAACATCCTTTTATGACACAAATATGGTGCTCATATCTAAACCAGGGAGAACCAAATCAAAAAAGAAAATTATAGACCAGTTTCCCTAATGAATATTGATGTAAAAACTTTGAATAAATTATTAGCAAAGAGATTACAGCAATTTATCACAAGGATAATCCACTATGACCAGGTGGGAGTTATGCCAGGAATGCAGGGGCTTGTTCAATATTAGGAAAACTATCAACATAATTGACCACATCAGTAACAAAACTAACAGAAATCATATAATTATCTCAAAAGATGAAGAAAAAGCTTGACAAAATACAGCACCCATTCCTATTAAAAACACTAGAGAGCATAGGAATAAAAAGAGTTTCCTTAAAATGATAAGCAGTATCTATCTAAAACCATCAGCAGGCATTTTATGAAATGGAGATACGCTAGAAGCATTCCCAATAAGATGAAGAGGGTGGTTAAATGAGGATAGAAACCTGCTGTGAATATGTATGTGTATATATATATATATATATATATATATATATATATATATATATATATATATATATAGTCAAATTTCTCAGTAAAATAAGCACTCTATTTACTCAAAACTAAACCTTGAGCCAAGAAACTAAATCACTCACAATTCATAACAACCTCTTACCAGGTATAGTGCCAATGTGATATTTATAGCACCTACGTCTGCCATGAATATGCTGGCACAATTCTGTATTTCAAAATGCAACAGACTCTCTGTAAGAGTAAGCATCCCAACATATAGAGGGGGGCCTGCTATCACAGGTTCTTAGATCAGCATTCATAAAAGGAAAGGCAATTTTGAGGCATTAACAATCATTTTAATCAAGTACATGCATCATTCCTTTAATCAAGTACATATATCATTCACCTAGTTCAGGGTGAGTCAGCACCCTGAACTTCAAAAAAAAAATACAGAGAAATTAAAGATCAACAGACATGGCTTTCTCTGCCTGCATTCAACAGACAGTTGGACCCCCAACTGTCCAACCATAGTTACCAGAGAGGGAAGCAAAACTAAGGAGCTCCATTAGCAGCTTCCCAGAGTCTTCATATGGCTAAACAAACACTTCCAGTCAGTAATCCCCAAAATAATCAACAGACATGGCTTCCTCTGCCTGACCATAACTCAACAGACAGGCACAGCGTCTGATCATTCTTGCTAGAGAAGGAAGCACCAACATCTGGGTTTTCAAACTCAGAAGGCTCCTTAAAGCAGCTTCCCAGAGTCAAACATTCTTACAAAAACTAAGTCTCAAAGTAAAACCTCACCCTCAGAGTATGTATACACTTTTTTAGAGCCAGAGGGCATAACCCTCTGACCCAATGCCTCAATAGGAAAAAAAAAAAGAAAGGTACTTGGGACCTTTCTACAAAACAATTCCCCTAATCAAGTTTCCCACAATAAGTAGGCCCATCAATGAGTGGGAAAGATTCTCTTTAATCACATTCAAATAGAGGCATTATACTTCTTGATAATACTAAAATAAAAACAGCAAAAGATCTTATTTTGCTCGACCTTACATTTTCCACATGGAAGACAGAACCAAAATATTTATTTAAATACCAGAGAGCCAAATCACAACACCAGAAAGCCAAATTCCTCATAATAACAAAGAAATCTATACACAATAACAATGCAGAGGGCAACACCAGCCCCAAGTCTTCCCTCTGTTACACTTCCCACAAACCCGCTCCCTTAAACAAATCATAAATAAGAATGATAATTTAAATAGGAAGATCTTTCCCATTCATTAATAGTCCCAATTGAACTGCCTGGGCCACATGAAAGTCTAAGTCCCATGAAGCCTATGGTGGGAGGAGTTTGATGAATGAATGGAACAGGAAGTGGTGGAGCTAGAGTAGAAGTGAGAGGAAGTTAATCACGAGAACAGTTGGAGCTAGGAAGGATGCAGGCAGCTGGCTAACATGAGTGATTTTTGACAAATATATGGAGAAGGGAAGAATTTATAACCAAACGAGACAGAACATTATGAAATGCAAAATGGATAATTTTGATTACATTAAATTAAAAAAGTTTTTCACAACCAAAACCAAGCAACCAATATTAGAAGGGAAGCAGAAAGTTGGGAAATAATTTTTACAGCTGGTGTTTCTGATAGAGGTCTCATTTTTATGGTAAAATTTATAAGAATACAGTAAGTCATTCCCCAATTGATCAATGGTCAAAGGATATGAACAGACAGTTTTCAGAGGAAGAAATTAAAGTCATCTATAATCACATGAAAAATGTTCTAAATCACTATTGATTACAGAAATTCAAATTAAAACACCTCAGACCTCATACCTACCAGATAAACTAATATGACAGAAGAGGAAAATGATAAATATTGGAGAAGATATGGGGAAATTGGAACACTAATTCATTGTTGGTGGAGTTGTGAATTGATCCAACCATTCTGGAGAGCAATTTGGAATTATGCCCAAAGAGCTATAAAACTATGCATACTCTTTGACCCAGCAATAACACTGATACTTCTGTATCCCAGAGATCATAAAAAAGGGAAAAGGATCCATATTTATAGAAGCTCTTTTTGTGGTGTCCAAGAACTGGAAATCGAGGAGATCCCATCAATTGGGGAATGACTAAACAAGTTGTGGCATATGAACGGAATGGAATGCTATTGTGCTACGAGAAATGATGAACAGGCAGATTGTGACACCTTGGAGCAACTGAGAACTTACAGGTCCCCAGAGTATACCCTCCCATTGACAAAGAACTCAAAATTCAAGTAACAGGCTGGGAAAATGCTCAAAAAATGGAAAAAGAATAAGACTCTAAAAGGTTACTTTCTTGGTGAGCATGTATTTTCTTCCATCCTTTCAGATGAGGAGGAACAATGCATACTATTAGGGGAAGTCAAGTCTTTTTTATCCAAAACCTCCAAAATAAATATGAAATGGCCTCAGACCATGGAAGAGCTCAAAAAGGATTTTGAAAATCAAGTAAGAGAAGTGGAGGAAAAATTGGGAAGAAAAATGAGAGTGATGCAAGAAAATCATGAAAAGCAAATCAACAGCTTGCTAAAGGAGACCTAAAAAATGCTGAAGAAATTAACACCTTTAAAAATAGACTAACTCAAATGGCAAAAGAAGCCCAAAAAGCCAATGAGGAGCAGAATGCTTTAAAGGGCAGGATTGGCCAAATGGAAAAGGAGATTTAAAAACTCACTGAAGAAAATAGCTCTTTAAAAATTAGAATAGAGCAAATGGAAGCTAATGACTTTAGAAACCAAGAAATTACAAAGCAAAACCAAAAGCACGAAAAAATAGAGGACAATGTGAAATATCTCATTGGAAAAACAACTGACTTGGAACAATAGATCCAAGAGAGATAATTTAAAAATTATGGGACTACTTGAAAGCAATGCCAAAAAAAGAGCCTAGACATCATCTTGCATGAAATTATCAAGGAAAACTGCCCTGATATTCTGGAACCAGAGGGTAAAATAAACATTGAAATAATTCACTGATCACCTCCTGAAAGAGATTCAAAAAGAACAACTAGGAATATTGTAGCCAAATCCCAGAGTTCCCAGGTCAAGGAGAAAATACTGCAAGCAGCCAGAAAGAAATAATTTGAGTATTGTGGAAATACAATCAGGATAACACAAGATCTGGCAGCTTCTCCATTAAGGGATCAAAGGATTTGGAATACGATAATCCAGAAATCAAAGGAATTAAAACTAAAACCAAGAGTGACCTACCCAGCAAAACTGAATATAATACTCCAAGGGAAAATATGGTCATTCGATGAAATAGTGGACTTTCAAGAATTCTTGATAAAAAGACCAGAGTTGAATAGAAAATCTGACTATCAAACACAAGAATCAAGAGAAGTATGAAAAAGTAAACAAGAAAGAGAAATCATAAGGGACTTACTAAAACTGAACTGTTTACATTCCTATATGGAAATATAATATTTGTAACTCTCGAAACTTTTCTCAGTATTTGGGTAGTTGGAGGGATTATACACACACACACACACACACACACACACACACACACACTGTCTATATATAAGACAGAAGGCACAGGATGAGTTGAATAGGAAGGGATGATATCTAAATAAATAAAATTAAGGGATGAGAGAGGAATATATTGGGAGGAGAAAGGGAGAAATGGAATGGGACAAATTATCTCTCATAAAAAGGGCAAGAAAAAGCTTTTTCAATGGAAGATAAAAGTGGGAGGTGAGAGGGAAAAAGTGACGCTTACTCTCATCACATTTGGCTTAAGAAGGGAATAATATGCACACTCAATGTGGTATGAAAATCTGTCTTACGCTACAGGAAAGTAGGGGAGAAGGGGATAAGTGGGGTGTAAGTGTGATGATAGAAGGGAGGGCAAATGAGAGGTGGTGGAGTAATTAGAAGTAAACACTTTGGGGGAGGGGCAGGACAGAATGGTGGAGATATAAGTAGTCTTTCACAACATGACTACTATAGAAGTCTAGCAAAACTACAAATTTATTGCCTATATTCAATTACTAGCCTTCTCAGTGGGGATGAATGGGGAGGGATGAAGGGAGAATAGTTAGAACTCAAAATTTTAGGAATAAATGTTGAGAACTCTTTTTGCATGTAACTGAGAAATAAGAAATACAGGTAATGGGGTATAGAAATTTATCTTGCCCTACAAGAAAAGAGGGAAGATGAGGATAAGGGAAGGAAGGGGTGTGATAGAAGGGAGGGTAGAAGAGGGGAAGGGGTAATCAGAATGCAAGATGTTTTGGGGTGGGGGAGGAGAGAGATGGGGTGTAAACTTGAAACATAAAATCTTGTGGAAATGAATGTTAAAAACTAAAAATAAATTGGAAAAAATAAAATAAAAAGAACAGAGTGCCTCAAAAAAAAAAAGACTTTTATATTGATCCCTGAGGAACACAAAGAGCAATTATATTTGATTTCTGAGAATACTGAAGTTTGCTCCATATCCATAGCCAGCCAGACAGGAGATGGACTCAAGAAGTAGAATAAGACAACACCTATTTGGACATGACTAAGGTGGAATTGGTTTTGTTTGACTATGTACATTTGTTGTTTGTCTTTTTTTTATTATTTCCCATTGAATGAGATGGTAATGAGACCAATTATATATTTGTTAATTTAAAAAATAAAATTTAATTTTTATAAAAGAAAGGACATGTCAATAGGCTATCATATTGTTCCACTCACCATCCCTGACTTCCTAGACCAAAACACTATGTGTAAGCTCCTTGGAAACAGAGACTGTTTCAATTTTTTATTTCTATCTCCTTTGTGTGGTATAATTCCTGATGCATAGAAAGTATTTAATAAATACTTTTTCATTCATGCATTCATTCAGTAAATAACCCAGATCAAACACATTGCTGCTTTGCTCTATCCTCTTCTTATACCACACACTTCTTTACTTAAAGACTGTCTAATCCCCCCAAAAATATAGCCTTGACCTAAGGAATAAATTGCTGCCTGAGTCATTAAGTCAGATTATTGGGTCTGTTGGGAAATAGAATTTGTTGGTAGCACGTACTACGTCTCAACCACTATTAAGAATTGTGAAAACTGGAGTTCATGAATTAGCAACTTCCCAGGAAATTACCTAAACTAGACAAACCAGTATAATGGAAAGAGCACTAGACTTAACGTCAGAAGACCTGGGTTCTAGTTCTGACTTTGCTATTTACTAGCCAGGGGATCTTCAGCAAGTGCTTTCCTTCAGAGGCCTCAGTTTCCTCATCTCTAAAATTAAGGGGGTTGGAAAAGAAAGCATAGTCATGGAGCGACAGGAAAGAGAAAGGAAACTAGACACTTTTTATTGGCACTGGAGTATGGCAGTCATCATGGCAATGAAAAAAATGGGATGTAGAATCCTGCATAGTTTCACAGGAGAGGGAAAAAAAACTATTTTCACCAGGAGAGCAGAAATTCAGAATCATTTAATTTCAGCCTGAATAAAGAGGTCAAGTGGGGTAAGAAAAATAAAAGTTCCAGAATCCAGATCCCAAAGAACAGAGAAATGGACAAACATATGCCATATAAGGCAGACTGCCTGATACTTAAAAGGAAGAATTCTTGAGGCAAAAACAAGAAACAAGTAGCTTTCCTTTGCCAGTTTGCTGGAAATTCTCTGTATGTGTACTGGTAGGAGGAGAAAGAAAAGGAAGGAACTTCCCTAGGTCTATGGCCAGAAAGTCAAAAATGGAGGAGCATCAGATAACTCTTTATAGGCCTGAAACTCGTTGAGAATAGACAACTATGGAACAGCAAGAGAAAATCACCTACCACAGGGCCTAGTTTCCTTTGCCCTAGACTAGAGGTGGGGAACCAACTTCAATAAATACTGAATCAGTCATGTCAAATCGCAGAGGGAGCAGGAACAAAGTTGTTCTGGGAAATATTCAACATGAAAAGAATTTACTTATTATATAAAAGCTCATCTTGTGCACAGATTCCTTGTATTCCTTTATGAATGTAGAATGTGATGTATTGTATAGATGACAGACCACCAAGATACCCCCTGCCATCATTTCCCTCTGCCATGTGGTACCACCTATTTTCTTTCACACCGGGAGGTCTAGAACTTAGCTTATATTACTCACGTTGTGTTTCAAGATGCTAACACATCTCTTTCTTCCATTTTTTTCTTTTATCATAAATCTTCCACCTGTTGGCTTTAAATTTGCTCTCATTAAGTGCTATAGGAAACTGTTCCAGTATCCCCCAAATGTCAAAATATGTCACATATCCTGGGCCCTAATAACTATGGCTACCTCCAGATAGTCAGGTTTGGCTCAGCGATTAGTAATATATACGTATTAAAGCCTCTCCAAAAGGGATCCAGTGCGTTACTAGGGGACTGAAAGAGACCAGGAAAGCTACAGAGTGGAGAGATACTAAGAGCCATGAACTCCTCTATGCTAAAAAGATCTTTGCTTTAATTACATACATTTGCTCAAATAAACCTTCGCATCAGAATACAAGAATCTCATCTCTTGCTTGTTATTTCAAGATATCAGCATGCAAATTAAGTCAAGTGATTGTAGACTAAAACCAAGATGATGTCTAGTGAGAGATTTTAAGATAGGTGCTGGGTTAGCCAGGGTTTCATACATCAAGGGGTTGCTAATAGGACCATGGGATCATAGATCCAGGACTGGAGGGGACCTTAGAGATTCTAAATCTAACCCCCTCATTTTCCAGATAAGTAAACTTCAGGCTTAAAGGAGTTGAATGAACTTCCTAAGGTCCCACAGGTGGTAAGTGGCTGAACACAGATTTGAAACCCAGATGTTTTGACTCCAAGTTCAGTGTTTAAATGAGAAACCCAGAGAAGAGTCAAGTCTCACTTCTTATAATATCTGTGGATAACCTGAAAGAGAAATGTAATCAAGTTAGCAATATATTTCATCCCTATGTAAGTTGGAGGGATGGAGGTGGGGGGGAGCCGGGTTTATAAGGGAAATGAATGTATCAAAAGCACAAAAAACAGAGCACAAGTTAAAGACAAGGATGGAGGTGGAGGAGAAGGTAGAAGACATCCTCTTGTGATATAGCATTGTGGATGACTGACTAGTTATTAATGTCCACAAGGGAAGTGGAGATAGGAAATCAAAAGCTTGCTCTGCCTGGGGCAACTCAGCCATTGAACTTCAAAGAACAAAGGGACTTGGAGCAGGGTGCCTGAAGGAAAAGAGATTGGAATTTACCTGGGCCCACAAGTTACTTGGTGCAAGGATAGAGGCTAGTCAGAAATGAATTCCTGGTGTGGTGGCACCCTGGAATTCTGGCCTTCAGGGGATCTGCAATCAAAAAAAGGGAATCAGAAACCAAGTGATAGAGGAATAAAAGAAAAAATACTAAAATTATTTTAAAAATCAGAAGAAGAAAATTCAGTTAGAAACATTGAGTGCAAGCAGATGTCAACATGTTAGCTTTTAATAACAGCAGGAAAGATGGCCTCCAAGGCATTTAAATAACCCCAGAAAGCTCTGAGTAAATATAACAAGGCAAAAAAAATGAAGAAATACATGATACATGAAGAAGTACAAAAACTTTGGATTCCCTGGAGAGTATGGAATCACAGTAGAATGTTCCTGAATGGTACAAAAAAGAATCTTTAAAGCAGAATATATGGCCTATACAGGAGAAATGATTGACAGAATCTAAAAACTTGGATCTGCATTAGCAAGTGTTTTCAAAAGAACAAAAAAAGAAAAATCTTTTATTCCATGAAGAACACAGACTGAAGAAGAAATTTAAAAGAATAAGAATCATGAATAAAGAATAAAAGTTTAGAAAAGATGGAAAAGAGGATTAGTAATGACAACAAAGGAAAAATACTTTTGAGAAAAATACAAAGAATATTTTAAAAACCAACAAAATAATTTGAAGGGGGAAAGAGGAAGGGGAGAGTTTAATCAACTAATGGAGAAAGAAAAAGGAGAGGGAGAATTAAATAACTAGGTAAAAGGAAGAATGAAAAAAGAATTAACAAGTAAAATCCAAAACCACAAGAAAAGATACAAATAGAGGGGGTGGGGAAAAGGAAGAAATTTTCTAATTATTCATTTTTTTCATTCTTTTTATTTTGAGTTTTAAGTTCTTGTCCTTCCTCCAGTCTCTTCCTCTCTAATTGAGAAGGCAAATAATATGATGTTCATCATATATGTGAAGTCATGTAAAACATTTCTATATTATCCATGATTTTTTTTAAAAGAAGCGGGGCAAAAAAATAAAGTGAAAAATCTTTTAATCTGTACTCAGAGTTCATTGGTCCCTCTCTGGAGATAGATAAAGTTTTTCATAAGTTCTTTGGAATTGTGTTGGATCATTGTATTGATCAGAATAGCTAAGTCTTTCACAATTGACCATCATTATAATATTGCTGTTGTGTACAATGTTCTGGTTAGACTCACTTGACTGTATTAGTTCATATAGATTTTCCCAGGTTTTTCTGAAACCATCCCCCTCATCATTTCTTATGGCACAATAGTAGTCCATCACAATCATATACCACAACTTGTTCAGCCATTCCCCAGTTGATAGGCATCTGCTCAATTTCCAGTTCTGTACCTGAAAAGGCCTTAGCTTAAAAGACCAAGGTCTCCTATTGCATCCTGGGTTGTCTCCAGTCATCCTGATGGATACCTGCTCACTGGATCGAGATGGCTCAGGAGGAGAAAGTGAGGCTGGTGACCTTACACAGCCCTCCCTCACTCAAAATAAAATCAAGTGCAAGTCATGTCATCATTTCTCTGATGTCATGGTCCTCTTCAAAAATGAAGGACCAACACAAGTTCTTTGCCATCACAAAAACTTTGCTATAAATATTTTTGTACACATAAGTCCTCTTTCTTTTTCTTTGATCTCTTTGGGATACAGAATTAGTAGTGGTATTGCTGGGTCACAAGGTATGCATAGTTTTATAGCCTTTTCGACAGATTTCCAAATTGCTCTCCAAGACTGCTGGACCAGTTCGCAATTCCACCAACAGCATATTAGTGTTCCTATGTTTCCTTATCTCCTCCAGCATTTGTTATTTTCCTTTTCAGTCATGTTAATCAGTCTTAGGTGGTACTTCAGAGTTGTTTTAATTTGTACTCTAGTTATTAGTGATTTTGAAAATTTTTTTATATGGGAATTGATAGCACTGATTTCTTCTGAAAACTATCTTTATGTAGTTTGACCATTTTTCAATTGGGGAATGGAGGGAGGAATTTAAGGATGACTAGAAGAGAGGCTAGGGAAGTAGGACTTCCTTAAAATAGCTTAAGAAATAGTAATATCTTTAAAGAAGGAGAATTTTTTAAAATCCTAATTCAGGAAAGAAAGCTACATTAGAGATAGAGTTAAAAATATAAACCTATCTCATAACTTTAAATGCGAATGGATCAAACAATCCAATAAAACAAAAGAATTATAGATTGAATTTTTAAAAAACCCAAAACTTCACAATTTGTCACCAGTTTTGTCAGGATTGTTTTTCTTTTCATCATTTTCTTTTTAAAAAATAGTCTTTGCTATAGGAAATGGCTCATATAGAGACAGAGAAGGATACTAGAAGAAATTCAAGAAATGCAAAAACAGATGATGTTAATAAGAATTTTGAAAGAAAAGAAAACATTATTCTGAAGTTTTCCTAAGCTTCACCTGTTAGCCAAAAAAGTCTGTGCTATAAAAAAGATAAAATTTTGATCTAATGCCATCAACTCATAAAGTCAGAAAGATCAAAGTTCAGACTTGGTCTTATATACTTGCTGTGTAACTTTTGGAAAGTCATTTAATCTCCATCTGCCTCAGCGTCTTCATCTGTAAAATAACGATAATAAGAGCATCTACCTTCCATAGTTACTGTGAGAAGACAATTAAACACATGTGACTTGTTTGGTAAACCTTAAAGCACAATATAAATGCTAGGTGTTATTATTATTATCTTTTCAATGTGCTTTCTAATGTTTTCATGTTAGTTAACAACTCTTCTATGACATTACCAGTTATAGTAAAGCTTAGTGGAAAGAGTTCAGGGTTTAGTCAGAAGACTTATTCTCAAATCTTGACTATGTTCCTTATTACCTATGTGATCTTGGGGAAATTATTTAAATCTCCCTAATCTCCCAAATAATTTCACCTCCTTCAGTTTCCTCATCTATAAAATATGGGAGCTGGAGCAAGTGACCTCTAAGGTCCTCTCCACCATGTAAATAGATGCTGAACTTTCACTAGGCTAAAGCCTAACATAACCAGTATTAGGAGGAAAAATTAAACTAAAAACATTGCAAAAGCAAAACAGTTGTATATCCCCTCCCCAAAATTAATGGCAATCAGAAATGTTGCTCAAAAAAGGCAGAATAAAATGAAGACCAAAGATGGTAGGCTTCACCTTCCTCTTTCAAAAGGAATGAATCACAGATCTCAATGATCTGGTCCGTATGTTGAGTGATGCTAAATCTTTGCACTTCACAGTAGTTCTCTTGATGTAAGGGACTAACAAGAATATCACCAGGACCATCAGGGTTATGGTACAGGGGAGAACACCTAGAGAACAACACATCAGAGTGATTTACAGTAAAGTAGTTAAGAGGTCATAAGTCAAGATACATGCAGCTATATTAGCAAGCACGCTAGTACACCCAGGATGGTCTGCTAGCACAGGCTCTTTGATCTGTTTTATAAAGGAAAGACAGTTTCAAAGAGGTTAATAATCCTTCTTTAATTAAATATATGTCATCCACTAGTTCCGGGGAAAGATCAACAACTTGAATGTGGAGAAAATACAAACAGAAAAAACAAGCAGAGAAATTAGCACAAAGATCAACAGACATGGCTCTGACTATCTGACAAAGTAACACAACCACCTACATACACCACCAAATGGGGGAGTAATAATAACATCTGAGCAGTTGGGGAGCTCTTAACAAATGGCTACTCAGAGTTCCATCCAGGGAATCAAAAGGTCCTTTTTCATAAGTGAAACCCCCAAAGCAAAATACCAACTTTCCAGTATATATGACAAAATCTCAGTTCCTGAGTGGCTCAGAATCAGTAGGTAGGAAACCTACCTAACTCAGCACAGCTGTGAATCATCAGGGTTCAAAGGAGATCAATCCTTCAAATGTTTTCAATGAGTCTGGGAAAACGATTTCCAAAAGGAAAACAACAAAAATTCCACTTTGCTCTTACAGCAACGTGTTCTGGTATTTAAGTTGATATCTATGCTCTCCCTTTGTCACTATTTTCTCAATCTTCTCTGGGAAAGCCACAAAATCTCTGCTTCCCTAGGAACTCCATCAGAGGGATGATAACAAATCTTTGCCCTTTTAAAGGCCTCTAATGAGGAACTATTCTCTTATTCCAAAGGGAATGGATTACTTACCTTTAAGCAGGGGCTTCTGATTAGCACCACATTATCTATAAACATGTTCTTTGTTCCATGTAAATATCTGTTTACCATAGTTACATATCAATGGTTTCACCTCCCTGTTGTGGTTGGAAATCAAGGTCTCTCCAAAATACCATCATTTGATTCCCTTTCTGGGAAGACTTGTTTGAACCTTCCTAGAAGAAAGTAAAATTGCCATTTGAGGGAGACATGAGCTATTATCACAGGGGTATGGAGCTTTGCTGAGGTGGTAGAAACCTTGAGTCACAAGACACTATGACAGGAAAGGAGTAAAGAAGGGCCGAAAAAGGTCAGCTGAAACTACATCTAAAAGTAGTACATTGTTATTGGGTAAGAGCCAAGAGCCAAGAAATATACAGGCCAGGGAGTTGTGCCCTTTTCCAGGGTTGCATTTAATTCCCTAATACTTAGACAGTCAGGGGCATGATGTAGCTATTGATAGTAAGGGTAAACCTCTTGCCCTGAGATGTGATAAGAGGACCAGTTTACCTGTTGGGAATAAGTTAAAGGCTACTTGGGTTAAATAGATGCTCTGATGTTATAACTGACCCAAAGAGCCTAGTTGAGTACATTCATAGGGGAATTTGGATTGTCAATGGATTCACTCCCCAGTCTTTCAATTCTTATAATAGTTCTAACTTGGTTGTTTAGTTCAGCAGGAAGCATATCATATATGATGGGCACTGAAATACACCACAAATAATTATATTCAGTGGATCAGATTGACAAACGTGTCCAAATCTACTCTGCTCTTGGCATTTTTCCTGGGGTTGCCAAGTAGAAAACACCATATCAATCATTCCATAGCCCTTTTTGGAGTCACACTGACTCTCAGGTATATGATCATCTTCCAGGTGGGAGATCAGAGGAGTTTGGCAAAAAAGCACAGGTTGTCCACCAACCAATCCCACATCATCCATGCATGGAACCCTCAGTTACAACAAATTGTGAAGTTTTGAATATTGTGCATAAGTTCCCTTACCATGGCAGTATACTTTGCAGGGATGTTTACATTGCCAGAGCTAGCTCAATGTTTGGGAGTCTCTGAAGGAAAGTGTAGGAGAGAGGAGAAGATTGACTACCAAACTAAAGGTCTACAGAGCCATTGTGCTGACCTCATTGTCATACATGTATATTTCTTCTATTTTCATTTTTGTTTTCCAGTCATTCAGTTGTGTCTAACTCTTCATAATCCCATATCTGGTTTTCTTGGCACAGATAGTGGAATGATTTGCCATTTTCTTCTCTAGTGGATTAGACAAAGAGGCTAAGTGACTTGCCCAGGTCACAAAGTTTGTTAAGTGTCAGAGGCCGGATGTGAATTCAGGTCTTCCTGACACCAGGGCAGCCCCTCAATTCACTGAGCCACCTAACTGCCTCCTATTTTCATGCTCAATAAAATAGAAACATCACATCTAGATCCTATGCCTCAATTTGTGATGTGCTATATAAGAAAATAGAAATTTTAAAAGATGATGTTAGGAAAGATGGATCTAGTCTATCCAACTTCCATTTCTTTTCTCCATAGCCAGGTAATAAATATCTCCTGTGAATTGCCATAGCATTATGTACTTTTTTATTTCACCTTCACATTCTACCTTATGTTAGAGAGAGTAAACTCATGAAGTCAGGGACTATGTCTCATTCTTTGTACTCCTTGACATGACCACATGATATGCATGAAACAAATAATTGCTAAATTTAACTTAATCTACTCTAAAGGTTAGAATTGAGTTAGATAATATCTGACTCATACAGAGTACATGATGTTCTTATTGCATAGCATTTTCTCTTATCTTACGCAAAGGGAGATAGAACTCAGACTATGACATGATTCTCCAAGAAAAGGCTTCCATTTGAGCTGCCATCTATATTTGTTTCCTTTGGAATTCTAGTAAGGAGACCTGGATAGAAGTCACATGTAAATTGAGCTGTTTATGCAGCTCACTTAACAGAATAATTTATTTAAAATGACTAATGTTTGACAGGAATGGCTGACCACCTAGTCAAAATCATTGAGCCAGCCACAGGTGTAGAGACAGCTACTGGAATAGGGGAGGGAGGAGAATACAAGCTTCCTTAAGTGAGAAAAGAAAACTAAAGTTAGAAGGAGTACGTAAAAGAGAAAAATTATTCTGAAAAGGTTAAAAATGGAGATTTGTATCTCTTTGAAACATAAGAACAATTCTATTTTATTCAACTTAAGTGAAAGATTCTAATCACCGTACGTCTTATTTTAGTAGGATAAACAGTCCAAATAGAATAAACAATTGATCATGGAAAGGACAAATTTTCATTACAAAAGGTAGATGTGACATAATTGCCAATAATGTTAGAAAACAAGCAATCAATAATGCTTTTGATTGATTATTGAGGGCTTGCAAATAAAATACTTAAAGTACCTTAGAAATTCTATGAAAATTTAATCACAATAATAGCTTAAGTAAAATATCAGCGACAATTTATTAAGAACTTAGTAGATTAAGCACTGTGACAAACATGGAGTTGCCAATAAAAAGCAAAAAGACTATTTTAAGGAGAACTCACAGGGGGCAGACGATCACATGGTGGTCAGAAGAAGTCATACAAGGACACTCTCGAGGTCTCTCTCAAGAACTTTGAATTTAATTGTGCAACATGGGAGACACTGGCACAGAACCACTCAGCATGGTATGCCCACATCAGAAAGGGTGCTGTGCTCTATGAGCAAAGTAGAATTGAGACAGCACAATAGGATGAGACAGCAAACATAGGATGTGTAATTTTGGAGTATGCACCCCAAATATTCACATGGACTATCTGTGCCCAACCTGTGGCAGACCATTCCAAGCTTGTATTGGTCTGCTCAGCCACAGTTGGACACTGAAATTTCACTTTTTCATAGACATGTCATTTTGGTCCTCTTCAAAAATGAAGGACAATGACCAATGCCTTTGCACTAGTGGCACCAGCCCTCATATCTTGACAACTCTCCTTTCTCACTTTCTCCTCTTAACTTTCATACTTCCTTCAAGATTCAGTTCAAATCTGACTTTCTGTAGAAGGACTTTCTTAGGGTTCCACATACTTTCAGATTACTTTCCATCTATTCGGTATATATATTGTATGTACCTAGTTACTTGCATATCTCCCCCTTAGAATGTGTGTTGCTTTAGGGCAGGGTCTGTTTTGGTCTTTCTTTGTTTCTCCAGCACTTAATATGATTCTTAAGCACTTCAAGCTTTTAGACTGAGTGTGAGAGAAAATTTCTAAAAATAAATAAATAAATTAGCAAGCTTTATTGATTTTTGTCTAAATAAATTCATGAGAACGTTTTCATTTAAGTTCATTGATAGTTAGCTGTATTCTTTGGCCTTAATTACATAGCACCAATAAAATGGCATGTAGTTTTTAGTGTTGATTTATAGCTCAATTTTTATTGACCTCTACATTTCTCCAGTCAGGTAAATGGTAAATAATATTTTTGCTTTATAATATCTTGCAGCTATGACGCCATATAGTGTCGTAAGTGGCCATGCTTTCTTTTGACTGTATTCTCAATTCATTAGATGGTGAAAACTTTGCCTTTAGTATTCAGAACTGTTTTGAGAGGACTATATCAGCTAATTAAATCTTGTGCTATCTTCATAAAAATATAGCAATTGGGAGTTAAAGTGTTCTTAGACTGAAGATAGTCACTCCTGTGATGTTGTGGAAGTGATACTGAACAAAAGTACATCAAAAATAATAATGAAAGAATGTTAGTCAATGCTTCAGATAGAATTAGCACATTATAAGGCTCTGCCTTACTATAAAAATAAATTGGAATGAATATAGACGAAAGGGAAGAAGATATACATGGCAGATACCAGGAAAAAATCTGTATGAAAAATAATCAAAGACACAGAAAAAAATAGTCTTTACAAAACCCAAACTAGGATGGTTAATTTGATCAATTTCTTTTATAAGCCTTACATATAATCTCATTTCAATTGGCAACACTCCCAAATGCTTCTGTACAGTAGCTTGTGTAGCACTTGGGAGCACATGCCAAACCCATACTCCATAAGCCCCACTGATGCAAATGCATCTATTAGTCAGCCAGAAGACACAATCAGTTCACAGGAAAGACATTTAAAGAGACACTATATCTCTTTGGGATTCAATTGTCAATTGAGTATGCAGCATGTTAAGTAGTATGAGTTTTACTAGGTTGGTAAGAAATGACTGTTATAGGATTCTGAACAGCAATTTATAAGGACAAAAGATTTTTAAAATGAAAAGTGAGCTAGGATGTGACACCCACAGAAAAAAAACTTGGAAGAATTCATCTAATAACTACAAGGTCTAACATTAGTTATCTTTTTGTGTGGGACAGTGGAGAATTATTTCCAGAGCTATATCTCAAGAGACAAAGTGCTAAGAAGGATAAAGTTTGAATCCTTTATATCCCATCGATGTCTGATCACTGGGACCCTGTTTCCATGCATGTGTCTATGTTTTCTCTGTGATAAGTTCTATCATAGGTTCTGAGGAGATAGGTTGTCTTTTTTGCCTCATTAGGAGATCTCCTTTGCACATCTGTTCTTGCCTCTGTATATCTATGTAGAGCTGGAAGGATTTAGAGATCCCAAGCTGGTCAAGTTACCAGGAATTAACAGTTACTGATGAAAGATTACTTCAGCCTAGTATGTATCTAGCAGTAGAGGAAATAACCAGAGGTACTATCATTTCCCAGAGAAGCAGCTTTTGATCTGAATAATAAAAATCTTTCAACTTCTTAAATATAAGGTTCAAGTTTGTTGACCCCTGAGCTCCATTCCCAAATTCTCCTTGCATCAGTCAATATTTACAGGTTAACCAGCCTGCTCAAATCATTGAGTATATTAACCAAATTCTTGTTTATTTGGAAGAACACTAAAAAGGTGGCATCCTTATGTTATTTGGACTTCAACTCTTAAATAGTCTCTTCATCCTTTGAGTAAAGACCATCTGAGGAATAGTATACAAGAACCATATATAGTAGTATATATACCATAATAGTATACAGGAACCATACAAGAAGCAACATTTGAATGAACTGGTCAGATTTCAGGAAAAACCAGTGCAGTAGCTAAAATGCTGAATCGAATATCCATTGATGAAATATGGAGATGGTTCAGTCTTAGGAAATGACTGCTTCAGTTGTTTAAATGAAAAATTCACAAGATATCTGCTTTATAAACTTAATCATATGAATGATATGCAAATGTTGTTTTCACATGCAAAGGCTTCTATTCCAAGTTATCTACTAGCCCAGGTGTTATAATGACTAAACCAATAGGCTTCAGTAATTGGCTTGCCTTATTAATGCTCACATTTCATTAGAGTTAACTGTTGTTAGACTGCCATACGAATTTATAGAGGAAATCTGTTACATTAAAAGAATAATACCTTGAAAGCAGAACTTACTTCTATAGATGTCTGTAATCTATTTCCTATACAGTTCCACATACAAATAATCCCTTAAAACCCAGGAATGATCCTGTTACTTGCCTACTTTAAAATTTGCATTGGTTTTCTATTAACTCTTACATAAAATATAAAAACTTTGACCTGGTATTTAAAAGATGACTTTTACCCACCTTTTTTAGTTTTATTTCACATTACTTTCTTCTCATACTCCATTCTGGTTAAACTGGCTAACTAGCTTTTCCTCAAACATGACATTCAATCTTCCATCTTTACATAGATGATCAATTATGTCTGAAATATACTCAATCATCTCTATTTCTTAGAATCCTGATCTTCCTTCTTTAGTTGTGAGCCTGGTTGGGAATAGGCTTGAGATAAGTGATAAAGCCAAAAGGGGAGCTCCCAATTTTGGAATTAGAAGTTGCTGCCCAGATCCAGTCACTCCTTTTCTCCTCTCTAACTCCTATCCACAAACTACTGGACTTCAATATACATATTGGCTCTCCCTCTAGCACTCTAACCACTATAACTTTCTCACTTCCTGTGACCACTCCACCTCTGTCACACACACAGAGATAGCCATACCCTTGATCTTGCCATTATCCACAAATGTACCGTCTCCATATTCAAGAATTCAAAAATTTCTTTATCCAACCATGATTTATTGACTTTCTTCTCTTCTTCTACCTTCCCTTATATAACCTTATTCTCTCTTAGGCTATCTCTCCTGACTTAGGCTCTCCTCTTTTTCCCGTCTTTACATCTTAGGCAACCAATTCAGTTCTATACTATCCACTTCTCTGGAGTCCCTAGCTGATTTATCACATCAACTCTTGTACTCTACCAAGCTTCAGCCTTGGACCACTCCCATCATTAATCATCTTCCCTCCTAAAAATGTACTAATAAATGAAGATGGAGAAAATCATGTAACCATTCTAATCAGATCCACTGTAAATTTGTGTTACACCATCTCAACTGGGCCCTCACTGCTGTTAGGCAATTCTATTTTTTGTCACTTATCAACTCACCACAGTAGTTCTTCCAAACCTTTTTCTCTCATGGCTCCCACTTTTTCTATATTCTCCCATTCTCACCTGAGAATCTTGTCTCCCATTTTACAGAAAAAAAATAAGATGATTTGCCATGAGTTCCTTCTTTACTTTGAAAAAGAGAATTTCTCTCTTTTCTGTTCTCCAATTTCTCTCTTTTTACTCTCTTCTTAATCCCTTACTATTTCCAAATTCATCATTCCACCAAAACTGTTTTCTGCAAAGTTACCAATGTTCTCCCAATGGCTAAATACAGTGACCTTTTTTCTCAATCCTGATTCTCTTCAACCTCTTGGAGGTTACAGCTCCAGCCCAATCAGAAGCCTGCCAGGGAATAATCAGGGCATGAAGCATAGACCAAATGGAGAGAACCCTGCAGTTCCATCGCGCTGAACCCACAGAGTTTTCCAGCTTTTCCAGATAGTAGATGAGTCCAAGTAGCAATCTTCTGGAACCCCAACTGGAGCATGCCCACAAGTATGCTGCTCAGTCCCAAATCCAAGTCAGAAACTTGCAGAGCTTGAAACAGAGGAACAATGGGAAAACATTAATATACAGTTGATGGACCTGTAAACTGGTCCAGCCATTTTAGAAAGCAATTTGGAACCAAAAAGTCATTGAGGTATAACAGCAGAAAAATGGTCCAATAACAGCAATGTGGAACAGGAAATATTCATATCTCTCAATTATGCATACCATCTCATCTTGTGGAAAAGTATATACAGGGAGTTGTCTAAAGTGGAGAGTATTGCAAGGGACATAGTGTCTTCAAGGGATCCCTAAGATTTGGTTAAGGTGAGGAAGTAGGAGGAACAGTGACTAAAAAGTTTCAGGATAGGAAATTGCTGAAATATTTGTTGAATAAATAGATGGATGGACACTCATCCATTCAATCAATAATCATTTGCAGAGGACCTATTATTTACTGGCACTACAGGAAGATAAAGCATTGTAATGAGACATAGAGCCTACTCTTAATGCATTCAAAATGGTGTAAAGAAGGAATACGTATAAATAAAGACCTGAACGTAAAGAAATATTGGCATAACTGGAGTAATTAAAAGGAGGTGGAGTTACTTGAGGGAGATTTCACAAAGTAAGTGAGTTTAGAGTTTTGAAATGGAAAAATACATAGTATGGCCATGAACATAGATAAATTCCATGTAAAGTCAAGGATTTTTACATATTTGAACTCAAACTCTTGCCTACTTTTGCAGCCCTACATAAAGTTTCCATATTTGATTGCACCAAGATCTTCCCTATACATTTGGCTTTCTTCCCAGTATAGGATAGACCCATGAACTCTAGATTAAAGGATGTCCTTAATAATAAAAATTTCACCTTTCCCAGAGAAGAAAATTACTTATTAACCTTTTCCTGGTACTAGTCCTTTGTTCTTTTGTTCTATTTGTTTGTCTGACTTTTTTCTTCTGTTCTTACTCAATCTTCCTGGTCCTGCCTATATCTTTATCACAGCTCAGGTGGGAGTCCCTTTAAAAAAAGACCAAAAGATTCACTGAAATTTGATTTTCTGATCTGCAAGACAAATTGGCCTGTTTTTGGCCACAGCCTTTAGTTCATGACTCCACAGTACATTTATCTCTATATTCTCACTTGTTTCTGGTCCTTAAACTCATCTGGAAAATGAGGTGATGCAATGTGTTTTCCACGTCATTCCAGTACACAGTGGCAGTACACCTAATACATCAGGCTCCTGCTTCTCTAACTGCTTTAAGAGCATCCTTTAAAAAAATGCAGGAGTCAATTGTTTCCTTCTCCTTGGTCCTCATAACATTGTTGGAAGAGGTTTCAGAAAATGAATATTGATCATTGGAAGGAGGAGGAATAGTTGGAATCAAGATACTAATGAGAATGAGCATGGTATTCTGCACTTTTACTAGTGATACAGATGGTGGATAGAATCGTCTTTTTTTGTTTTGACCGCAGTGTGGGATTCCCCGTCGGCCATGGTAATCAGGCTGGGATTGGGTAAGCAGGCAGTTTTTAGGGCATCTTTTCTAGTCCCTTCCTCTCACCAGGAGGTGAGCAGTATGATCCTTAAGAGGCTGCTCAGACACTCAGGAGGCTACCAAATCTCACTGTTGCTTCCAGCGAGAAACAACCTATGGCCTGGGTGGCCTGTGAGCAGGGCTGTAATTACAGCTCCTAGTGTATCCACACGTGTTGTTTCATCACTTGCCTGTCCTCACAGGACTGTGAGATAGATAAAATGGTAAAATGGTATGGGTGATGTCCTTTGATTCATGCATAAATTGGATTTAAATGAGGCAGAGTTGTACGAATTCCTTGGCCTCACTCTCCTCCAGAGCCATCACAGTCCAGTGGCAGGACAGAATCAAGATGAGCACTGATGGCTCAAGATGCATTGAATGACCTTGGCATCTAACCAATCTCTCAGTGCTCCACAGTAGGCCTTCATAGCCATTGGATAAAATTTTTCTCCATCGTCCATTCAACTAGGGGAAATCTTCATATGCTTGGGGTAGATAGCCCCATAACTCACCAGTAGGTTTGAAACCTCTCAGTCACCCTCAGATTCTATTCCAACTGAGATATACAAAGTAGGGGGTAAATTGCTCACTGAAATTTCCAGGTTGTAAGGCAAGAGGAGGTTATCCCCCAGGAGTTCGGGAATGCCTCCATTGTCCATCCACATAAAGGTAAAGGAAATAGATTGTTCTGCAACAATCATGGCGGGGGGGGTTCTCTTTCTTAGTCATTGCTGACAAGACTCTTGCCAGAGACCTCCTTAATATGCTAAACCTTCTCTAGAAGACGGTCATCTACCTGAGAAAAGTGTGGCTTCAGAAAAGGTTGAGGAACAGTCAATATGGTATGTGCTGCCCAACAACTCCAGGTGAAATGCCAGAACCAGAATAGAGGTCTATACACATGTCTGTAGATCTGACCAAGGCCTTTGATACTGACAGTCATGAGATCTTATGGGAAATTATGTCAAAATTTGGTTACCCGGAGAAGTTCATCAGCATTGTATGCCAATTTCATGACAGTATGCTTGCATGACTTCCAGATAATGAACAATGCTCTTGTGCTTTCCCAGTCACCAAGGAAGTGAAACAAGGCTGTGTGCTTGCTCCATGCTTTTTAACATGATGACTTCAGCCAAGTCATCAAATGCTTTCTATAAGGATGAGCATCAAGGTCAGCTACCACACTGATGGTAAATTCTTCAACTTGAAAAGGCTACAAGCCAAGACCAAAGTGAAAGGAATGATGGTACATGATTTTCTGTTTGCAGACAATTGTGCATTCCATGCAGCCTCTGAAGCTAAGATGCAACGAAGTATGGATCTATTCTCTGATGCCAGTGATAATTTTGGCCTAACAATTAACATGAAGAAAACACAGGTGCTCCATCAGGCACCACCTCACCATCCATACATGGAACCATCAGTTACAGCAAATGGAGAAGTTTTGAATGCTGTGGATAAGTTCACTTACTTTGGTAGTGTACTTTCCAGGGATGTACACATTGGTAATGAGGTTGACATACACATTTCCGGAGCTAGCTCGGTATTTGGGAGGCTCCAAAGAAAAGTTTGGGAGAGAAGTATTAGACTGACTACCAAACTGAAGGTCTACAGAGCCGTTATGCTGAACTCATTGTTGTGTACCTGTGAATCCTGAACAGTCTACCAGCACCATGCCAGGAAACCAAATTGCTTCCATTTGAATTGTCTTAGGAAGATTCTGAAGATCATCTGGCAGGATAAAGTACCAGACACTAAGGTCCTTACTGAAACTAAGCTGCCAAGCATTCAAACTCTGCTTCAGTGACCACAACTCTGATGGGCTGGCCACGTTGTTCAAATGCCAAACATATGCTTACCAAAAAGACTTTTATGGAAAACTCATACCGGGCAAGAATTCACATGGTGGTCAGAAGAAGCAATACAAGGACACTCTCAAGGTCTCTCTTAAGAACTTTGGAATTGATTGTGTGACATGGGAAACACTGGCACAGGACCACTCAGGATGGCATGCCCTCAACAGTGAATGTGTTGTGCTCTATGAGCAAAGCAGAATTGAAACAGTTTAAAGGAAATGTAGGGTGTATGAATGTGTGCCCGACCTGTGGTAGAGCATTTCAAGCTTGTGTTGATCTGATCAGCCACAGTGGGACACACTGACACTTGACTCTAGCACAATGATGTCATTTTGGTCCTCTTTAAGAACAAAGGACAACAACCAACTAGTGATATAGATAAAGTCTAGGTAGCATATTAATGAGATTTGAGGATGACCCAAAGTTGGGAGGGATAGCTAACACCATTGGATGACAGAGAGAAATCTAGAACAGAGATCTTTTAACCAATTTTTGTGTTATGGACCCCTTTGGCAGTCCAGTGAAGTTGATGGACCCTTTCTTAGAATATTTTTAAATGTGTAAAATACACACACAAAAGTAACTACAGAGGAAACCAATTGCATTGAACTATGAAACTATTTGAAAAAAATTCATGGACCGCTGGTTTGAAGGCATCTGGGTGGCATGGTGAATAGAGTATTGTCAGGAGGGCCTGAATTCAAATCCAGCTTCAGACACTTACTTAGCTACGTGAGCTTGGGCAAGTCACTTAATCTCAATTTCTTCCCCTTCCCAAAAAATAAGCAAATGTAAATTTTAAAAAATACCTGGTTTAGAATGATGAGATGAATTTTAAAAAAAAAAAAAGGAAAGGAAATAGAAATTAAAGTAAAGCACTTCTACTTAATTTTTTAAAAACCAATCATATAAGTATAGAATGTGACAGCCATGGCTCATGGCTAAACAAATAGTTGTTATTTTTTAACTCCATTGGAACTTTGATCTCATTATTGTGCATCTTGTTTTTACAGTTACCCCTTCCACATGACAACATTCCCCATCACAGTTTTAATATATCATGAATCAGCATAAGAAATTAAATGAGAATTTGGGGGAAAGGGAGTTTTGCAGAAGTCATAGACAACACTTGAAGATCAAAAGATGACACAGAAAAAGTTTAGAAACTCAGAAATGCATGAAATATAAGTATAGTGCTATATAATTTCAACCCAAAATTTGCAGTAAGAATCCAGACTTCTTCTCTGGTACAAAGGGAGGCTCAAAAAATTTCATGCGGATTTTCCAGACTGCAGGGGGAACTGAGGCCCTAACCTCCATGATGTGGAAGGGATCGATGCCCACATCCTCTCCCAACAATGTCAGCACATATTGACTTCCCCTTCTAGATGACCTCAAGGGTCCCTTGCAATTCTAAATCTTATAATCCTAGGAACTGGATGTTAGTGTCATCCTAAAGATCTATATTTAGCTGAAGATAGAAGTTTCATATTCTATTCACCACTGAATATTTCATTCACCACAACTGAGTGCTAACTTCTGCAAAATAATGTCATCCCTTGTAAAAAGCAATTGTCAGCTTAGAATTATACATATGTGTATAAATTACATTCTTAGACTATATACGTACTCATACACATGGGTATGCCAAGCTTTAGAATTTTAGTTTATTACTTAAATGCCTACTATTTAGGTGAAGGAGTAAAAGTTTAAGAATATTGATATGCTGGAGAGCATACCAAGCAGAGCAGTCAGAGAGGTGAACGACATTGAGTCCATGCCATGCAGAGATGGGTTGAAGGAATTGGGAGTGTTTAGCCTGAAGAAACAAGGCATTTGATGGCCATTTGTAAATCTCTGAAGGGCTGTCATGTGGACCAGGAAGTGAACTAGTATTTTTTGTTTGTTTGAGGAAACCAGAAGGAAGGGGTTACCTTGGGAGGCAGTGGGTTGGCCCCTTGTGAAGGTCTTTAAGCAAGAGCTGAATGATGGCTTGTTGGACATGAGGTCAAGGATGTTCTCATTCAGGTATGCGATGAAAGAACAAGGTGACTGCTGAGGTCACTCCAACCCCGATAGTCTATGATTCAGAGGTAGAGTCAGAATCTTTTGTATAAGAAGGCCAATTGGGCAGATGTAGCTTGTTCTGAGAAGTGAAGCAAGGATAACTCACTAGCATGTTTCCTAATTTAGTTATGACTGAAATGTAGGGGAAATTTTAAAAAAAGATTCAGGGCTATCACTAAATGACAGTCAAATGAAAAAGGAATGTGAAGAACGTACCATTCTTCTTTCTTTGCCTTTAGCAAAACTTCCCCTTCCTCCCAAAGCATTTGCTGGCAACATGAACTGGAACTATTAGGCACTTTTGGAGACCGTAATGTCCTTGGGAATATTGTTTCTCAAGTAGCAAGGAAGACATTGTTGTATTTTATATTCATGTTTGTACTGACAATTATAGATGTGTACATAAATGTATATCTGTGTGTGTGTATATATATGTGTGTGTGTGTGTATATATACAGAATAATCTCACAGAATTCTTCAACCCCATGGAGAGTAAGTTGCTATAGAATGTTGAGTTCTTGTCAAAAATATGTGAATTTTATGCCAAAGGACACTCTATTTTAAAACTTAAGATATCAAAACATTGTAATTTGCTCATAGAAGATAATTCATCTACTTAGAAAACTGCTTTAATTGTGTTGAATTCTGGATACTGTTTTTTTTAACTGTTAAAAATAGCTGAATTCCCTAACCCTTTCTTACAACACACACCACATACATACACACACACACACACACATACACACACCCCTTTTTGATGTAAGTTCTAAAAAATAATAGCTAATATGTATATACTACTTTATAGTTTTGAAAAACACTTGACAAATAATGTCTCGTTTTCCTCACAACCCTGGGATATAGGTGAAATTATTACCCCCAATTTACAAATGAGAAAACTGAAGCAGAAAGAGTGTAACTTATTTGTCTAGGATCACAAAACATTAAAGTATGTAAGGTCACATTTGAACTCAAGTCTTTCTTATTTCATGTCCAGTATTCTACCCAATGTATCATTTAGCAAATCTGCAAGGAATATGGTAAATACGAGTTGGATAATCTTCAGTACATTTTCACCAATCACTTTATCACAAGTTGTAAGAACACAATATAATTATATGACTGAGGCACTCATTATGAAGGACATTCAATTAAAGTGGGCGATTGGTAGGGAAAGACAGAGAAAATGCTGGAAAAAATAGGTTTGACCTTTGGCAAGGTCAAGAAACTTATCAAACTTGCTGCTCAGTCATCTGTAGCAATAGATTTGAGTGATGTGGTAGTAAAAGCACTGGGCTGGAATAAAGAATCCCTGAGTTTAAGTTGTTGACTCAATCATTTACTACCCTTCTAGCCTGGGGAATATCCATTAACAGAGATACCTTACCAGCAATGTGCTCACGGTCTGGTCCTTAGACCCTTTGGGATTCCCAAGATCTTTCCAGGGGATCTGCAAGGTCAAAACTATTTTGATAATAATACTAAGGCATTATTTGAATTTTTCACTCTCATTCTCTCATCTGCATACAAAACTCATCTGGAGTTTTCCAGAGGCTAAGTGACCTGTGAATTAAAGATTTTACTACAAATATGAACACTGAGTTAATCTGTAGGATAGTAATTTCATTATACAAATGGATGAATCGACAGACGCGGCTAGACTTGCTGTTTTGCTTGTGTTCGTCCAAAAAGATCTTCTTTTACGTGAATGCCTGGCAGTTTACACGTATGTTGCTGAAATATTTAAAGTGTTGACTATTTTTATTGAATCTCACAGTTTGTCCAGGAAAAACTTCTAACTGATGCAAAAGCAATGATGGATAAACTGCTTGTTCTTAATATTCTGTATAACAAAATGGGAAGTACACACAAAATATTTCTACTGCATACTGAAGTATGAATGTTATTTCAAGGAAAATCATTAGTGTAAATTACCTGAACCAGCCACTTTTTCCCAAAGAACACAACTTTTACTTGAGGAAATGACTGACAAACTATGATTATTCAAACTTGAATTTGGCAGACATTTTTTTCTCAAAATAAATGAAGCGAGCTAGGGAAGATATAGGGAAGATATTTGCAAAGAAAATAAATTATAGTATTTGTTGCCAATGATAAATTGGAGTTTTCAAGAGAAAATTAGAATTTTGGTAAACTTGCATCTGCCACCCTGAGCCTGACAGTTTCCTAATCCTTAAAGACTTTTCTGATGAGATCAATGGCGATATTAATGAATGTTTTTTTTTTTATTTTGTACAACGAAAGGTGTCAGAATTTGGAAGGACTGTATAACTGAAACAATATTTTCAAAATGTTGAAAAATCATGCATGGATAAAAGATCCATTCAAAATACAAGATAATGTATTTTAGCAGAGAACAAAAAGTTCATTGTCATAGTTTCAGATTCAGATAATTGAGCACTTCATCATCATCATCATCAGGGGATAATTTTTTCAGACACAACGACTCACAAAAATTGTAAGCCTAGGCACAGAGGTGCTGGATTCTATTGATACAGGGATCCAGTGAAATTACAGATCTTGTATTTTTTTAATCAAATCCCTCTTCTATATCTGTTCATATAGTGGTATGATTTTCAATATTGTTTTGCAATTAGTTTATTCTATTAGTAATTTTCCCAGTATTGAAACATCATTGAATTTCTGGTGTAAATCCAACTTAATTACATTGTTTGGCTTTTTTTAATATTTTGTTATATTATTTACTATTATATGAAAAGGCAAGGCAACATATTAAGTGTTTAATAATTTCCAGGCACTGTGCTCAATACACTGTTTACAAATACAAGGAAAAAGACAACCCTTCTCCCCAAGGAGTTGATATTCCAATAGGGAAGATAGGACACAAAAGACAACTGAAAGGGGGAGAGAGAAGAGGAAGGGAATGTACCTCCATTGTTTCAAAGGTCCAGAAAGTCAGAAGAAGGGCCAGTTCCCCTTCCCAAAATGGAAGCCATATAAATAACTCACCAATGGGAAAAGGGGAATACCATGGCAACAGACTGTTCCAGGTTGAGAAGGCATAAGGGACTGAGGGAAGTTTCGCAGTCAGATGACCGCCAAGACACAGTGACAAAATCCAGAGAATAAGAAGTAGACTGGAGTGTGTGTGAAATGTAAATAATTTTTGCATAGTTATCAATGAATAATGTTGGCTAGTGGTTTGGGTTTTTTCTAACTCATGTTTATCAAGTGTGTGGTTTAAACTATCTGCTTACTCCTAAGAATTAGATAAAATTCCATTTCATTTTCTATGTAAATCAGCTTTTGTAACACAAGGATTATTTATTATTTTAAATTTTGGAAAACTTCACTTGTGAATCCATCTGGTCAGGTGACTTTTACATAGCATTTTTTTCAATAGCTTATCTGTTTCCTCCTCAAATTGGTCTGTACAGATTATCTATGACTGGTTTTGTCACATTGGATATTTTATATTTTTACAAATTATCATCCACTCCTTTCAATTCCCAATTTTGTTATCACAAAACAATGCCTAGTATTCTCTGAATAATTTTCTTATTTATTTTGGCTTTGTTGTAGACTTTTCTTTCTCATTTCTAATTTTAGTTACTTGAGCTATCTATATCTTTTGGAGAGATAATCGTTTGTTGATTTTATTTTGATTTTTAAAAAATAGCTCTAGCTTTTATTTATTTATTCAGTTGTTCTTTTATATTCCATCTCATTAATTTCTGTTTGGAACCTGACAATTTCCCTTTCTCTTTCCTCTAAGGCCAGGAGTAACCTTATGTTTAAATAAGATATATACCAGAAATTCAAGTATGTGCAATGTTAGGAAATTTTTCAATCATACAAACTATTTAAAGTTTTTTTTTAGTGTATAATGCAAGATTTGATTGGTCTAGAAGGAATTGAAAGAATAAACTATGAGACTCCAGCAGTGATGTCAGAATTTTGGTATGGAATGTTATAACAAGATCGCTGTGGCTAGTAGCTAACACTTTACAAATATGATTTCATTTTATCCTCACAATAATACTGCAAGGTAGATGCTATCATTATCTTCGTTTTACAGATGGGGAAACTAAGAAAGATAGAAGGTAAGAGACTTGCCCAGAGTCACACAGCCAGTATCTGAGTCTAGATTTGAAATCAAGTACTATGAATTCCAAGATCTGTACTCTATACACTTTGCCACCTAATGGTTATTTTCATAGAATTAATAAAAAAAATTTTTTTATCTGTTTCCATCTTGGGGCAGTGGCAGGGCCAGTTCCTGTCCAGGTGTCCTAGAGAGAGACGTTCTCATACTCCTCAAAGGATCTATTTATACTGTAACTTTGCCAGTCACAATTGTCTGGTTAAACCACTGTCTTCCCCTCTCCATGAGTCCTACAACTTCCTAGGCAACACATTCAGTAACACCTTCTGCTGGTTTTGATTTCACCTACCAAGTAAAGTGATTTAGAATGAAAATGTATGGTGTTAACTAGTTATCCTTAATAACCCAGAACACTAAAATGGTAACAAAACAAAGGAGCAATAAAATGGAATATGAAGACCATTGAATTTGGAGTCACAGAACTTCAGATCAAGCCCCAGCTCCAACGTTTATTATTTCTGTGACCTTGGTGAATCACTGTAGGTAATTGAGCTTCAGTTTCTTTCTTTGTAAAATGGGGATTCTTGCGCTAATTACTTGACAAAAGGTGCTAAATAAATGTGAAAATATTTCTGACAGGATTTCACATGTTTAAAGTGTCAAATAGAATAAAATGGGATATATACATATTGAGAGGGTGCAAGTAGGGTTAATTCAGAGTCAACCTATGACAGAACAAACTGAGTTTTGCTACAGGATACCAGAATTTAGAGAATTCTGACAATCCTTGTTCTTCTGCCTGGTTTCAGAACAAATGAGTTTAGCAAGAGGCCACCAGACACCTCAGGCAATCTCTTTACTAGCCTTGTTCCATCTCTCTCCCCCAACTCCCAGGCAGCAACAGATTTCCACTAGCTCTCACTATAATAAATTAAAGAATGCATGAATGAATGACAAATAAAAAACTAAAAATAAAATGCTAGTTACATATCTAGTATGATTAATCCAATAAGGTTAAGGTGACATGATAAACTACCAAACTTTCATGTGTTGGTGGCACTTGGACATGAAAGTGTATTTTGTTTTCTATTCCTTTGAACTTCCGGGTGGAACCTTATTTAAGTGATTGATCGCTTTGAGCCTAAGGTCTTCCCTTCCTCTTATCCTTCCTACCTTTGTGCAGTTTCAAGTCTTTCTCATCAATTCCACCACCAGTCAATTAGGCTGAGAGATTAAACTAAAGCTGATTAAAAATTTTGCCACTTGTTATAATAGATGTTAGGGGTTGAGGGAGGAAATTACAAGCAAAAATAAGCCAGTATTGAGTAAAATGAAATTTTAGCAATTATCTCTGAATTTCAACTCCTGTGATCTTTCTTGCTTACTTTCTTATTACAGAAAATCAGGAGTTAGAAATACTTAATTTAAAATAATTAGATTTGTCTTCCAAGGTCATTGGGATGTAGGGGAGGATGAATTTAAATATGATTGAGTGAATGATAGGCACAAGAGGTTTAATATTCCCTACTTTACAGACGTTGGAATCAAGTGAAAGTAAGAAGAAAACATTCTGACCTTATCTTGGGCAATGCAAATTATCAGCAAATGTGGTGTGCAGAGGTTGAAATCTTTTCTGAGTTGTCAGGCTTATCTTTCACATCTTTGTTTGAACTTTAGCTCTGTCCAGAATCAAGCAGATTAATCTTTTGGGAGCTGCCTTCCAAAAGTAGTTGAATGGGTCAGAAAAATGAGAGAACCCTGACTCTAAAATTATTGTTCTTGTTAACCTGCAAATTCAGATAATGAGAATTTTAAAGGATTAAAGTGGAGATCAGTTCAATTTCTGGATGTTTTCTTTTTATAAGATTCTATTGTCCAATTAACGCATATCCACAAGAAAAGGATGTCATCAAAACAGTTTCATTCATTCAACATTTATTAAGCACCTATTTAGTTAGTGTAATAATAATTGTTGCTATTTAGTCATTTCAGTTGTGATTAACTCTTCATGACCTCATTTGTGGTTTTCTTGGCAAAGATCCTGGGATGGTTGTCCATTTCCTTCTCCACCTCATTTTACAGATGAGGAAACTGAGGCAAACAGAGTTAAGTGATTTGTCAAGGGTCACACAGCTGGTAAGTGTCTAAGGCCAAATTTGAACTCACAAAAGATGAGTCTTCTGATACTAGGCCTAGCACTCCAGCCACTGTGCCACCTAACTGCCCTTGTGATAATTAGTTAATAATAAATAATAAACTGAAATAATAATATCTTATACTTAAGTGGTATTTTACTATTAACAGACCATTTTCCTTAAAATAAATCTACAACGTAGTGCTCACTTTCCTCTTCTGTAAAATGAACTATCTGACTTAGATAGTCTCCAACATTTTTCCAATTCTGAATTTATGATATAATGATGATTATGATGTATAAGAATGTATCTTCCATGCCCACGTATAGTCAGAAATTTTATACTGGATCAGAAAGATACTGGCAGATAATTCCAAGGATATTTCAGAAACAGCACATTTATTTAAAAAAATTTTAAAAGACTGATTAATTATAGGAAAGTTATAGTGATAGAGCCCTGGAGTCAGGAGGACCTGAGTTCAAATCTAGTCTCAGACACTTACTAGCTGTGTGACCCTGGGCAAGTCACTTAATCCTGATTACCTCCAATAACAATAATAATAATAATACACAGTAGATTTCAGCCAAGATGGCCCCAAACAGCAGGCAGTGCTTCTGTCTAAATCCTTCATACCTATTCAGGCAAAACCCTGAAGTTCACACCAAACCAAATGATGTCAGTGCCAGCTCATCTTAGTACAACCAAAGATGGACAATAACACCCCTGATAACAAAAATAGAATGAATAGAAATCTATAACTCCATGAAAAAGCAAGGAATACCAGGACAAACTCAAAAGATTGCATATTTTGACACAATTTATTCTATCGGTATCTGATTAACATTAATTGACCATATTGGTATCTAACATTATGGCTTAATTGGTATGTGACATAAAAAATGACTAATTTGGAAAACAGGTCAAAGAAAAATAATTCAAGAATCACTAGACTAGAAACTACAGCTTTAAGAAATCTTGGACCTTATATTCCAAGAAATCATAAGTGAAAACTACCCTTATTAGAATGAGAGAGCAAAGTGCAAATAGAAACAATATATCAATCATGTCCTAAAAAAAAGAAAAAAAGGAAACATTGTAAGAATGTCATATTCAAAATCAATACTCTAACATCAAATAAAAAATTCTGTAAGCAACCAGAAAGAAACAGTTCAAGTGCTGAAGAATCAATCAAGGTCACAGAAAAATTGGCAGCTTCTATTAAAAATAAGGGGAAAATCTTAGAATATGGTACATTATTCCAAAAGACAAATATATAATCTTCCTACAAAGAATGACTTAAGAAAGCTTAACATAGTCCTATAGGGAGGAAAACAGACCTTTAATGGAAAAGAAAATTTGCAAGCATTAGGAACTTTGAAATCTAGACATGAGTTACATGGTTCAATGTCAGAGAATAGGTGGCAATACCTTAGCAGGATATGTATTGTAAAGGCCTCCAGGACCTCTTCCATCCTTCTCAAGGGGAGTACTAACCTTCTCTTCTTTCATACAATACACGTAAGATTTAAGAGAAACTTAAAAAGATAAATTTGTTTGAGGAATCAGAAGGGCTTTTATGATGATGATGCTAATATTTTAATGGGGGAGAAGAAAGTGTCTCTTTAGAACTTCAATGTCTTCAAAGGATACCAAGAGGAATCTAAAAGTTCAAAAAGAAGAGTGATGAAACTTGCTAATTTTCATAATTTCATAATGAATGCATGAGAAGAATATAAGATCATAGAGGAAGGAGTGGGAGGAGAAGGCATCAGATGAATCTTGCTCATCTGAAATGGACAAAGGCTTTATGCAGAGAGAGAGAGAGAGAAAGTTTGGTATAGAAACACATCAGGTTTAATCAGGAAACAAGAAGGGATTGGGAGGGGAGATAAAAAGGAGGTTAACATTGGAAAGGGAATAGTCACAAGCTACGTAAACTTCCTTATCTTGAATAGAGAATTAAAAGACAAAAAAGGAAACTAGAATCGAAATAACTTAGATTGCCTCTTAGATGACTGAAGAATGACTAAGCAAATTCTGATATATGAATGTAATAAAATATTATACCATGGTACAAAATGAAGAAAAAAAAACAGTTTCAGAGAATTCTGGGTAGTATAACCTGAAATAATGTGCAACAAGCAGAATTAGGAGACAAATTTATATAAGAACAATATTATAAAGACAAACGTTGAAAGGCTTGAGGACTCTGCTCAGAACAAAGGCCAACCATCTCTCTAGAGGACCTATGATGAAGCATATTACTCACCTCCTGACAGAGAAGAAATAGACACAAAAAATAGAAACATAAATTTTGGAACATGGTCATTGTATGGATTCATTTTGTTTGACTGCCTATCTGTTATAAGAATTATTTTTTTGCTTTCATATTCAAGATTTATGGGGGCAGAGTTATTGGGGGAAAGAAAGATTAGTAATAGCAATGCTCCAAAAAATAAGGCCATTGTAATGTTTTTAAAATGCACACAGGAGAACCAAAGGAAATTCCAAAAGAAGCACAGACTAGCAGGACAGTCTTGAAATAAAATACTTTTTAAAAAAAAAAAAAAAGAGCAAACTGGGTGAAATGGAGATTCATGGTTTTCTATAGAATCTTCCTTTTACTTTCTACTGTACCTATGGAAATGGTCTTTTTTGTGCTTAAATTCAGAATAAAAAAATTAAAATAAAAAACCACTACATTCTAGAATTTTGCCAAGGATCAAACTCATTGACCTAGATTTGGCCAATCCTACTTTTCTTCTCCTTGTTTTGAAAATTTAAGCATTTGTCCTTCTCCAGCCTTGCATCACCCCTACAATTCTCTGTTTTTCACTAAGAGTAATTTAGCAATTACATCTTCCAGACCTTTTTGGTATCCTAGGATACAGTTCTTGCTGTTTTTGTTGCTTCTGGGTTCAAAGACTTGAACTTATCAAGTGTTGCTATTTTATCTCCCTACTTACCTTGAGCTTCACCTCCTTATTAACAGTGTTTCTGCTGTCCTTTCCAGTCCAAAGATAATTCTTCCTGGCAGGAAAAAAAACATCTAGAAGGGAACCTATTGAGCCCATTCATTTTACAGATCAGGAAGCTGAGGTCAGAGATGTTCAGTGACTTGGTTGAGAACAAGGCTTTGAACCTATTCCATTTGACTCCAGATTCAGGGTTTTTCCCACAATATCAGAAGTCCCAGAAATTAGATCCAGGCTGGAGAATCCAAGGCAGACTCAATCAAGAATTCCAAGCCCCTCCCTGCTCCTGACTTGGGGGCTTGGGGGGGTGCAGAGAAGAGCAACAGCAACCATACAAAGTTAGGGCTACAAGAATCAGAGGGTCTTTGCAGGTGTACTGGATCCACCAGGGAGACAGAAATAAGTGTTTCAGATTTTTAAATTATGACTAGCACTGATATAATCCATTGTGTATCCTTGCAAATAGCTTGAATCTGTTTACTAACAAGACAGATAAAATTGAATCTAAGAACTGCTTTCACTGGAAATTTCAGTCTACTCATATAAAAACTATTCCCACCGAACTGTCCAGGTAGATCACTTGTTCGCCCCTGCAGATCCAGATGCACTTTAAATGACTCCTTCCTATATTTTAAATTCTCTATTTTTTTCAGCCCCCATAGGGTCCTTCTCTGATGCCTCATCCTATCAAGGAGTGGACCCTAAGTTACTGAACATTAGCCTGGTGGGTGCTAAGGATGGAATCAACTTCAAGGATGGTCCAATGATTGTCAGTCTAAAGACCAGACAAGCTAATTACAAATAGACCCACCATATGCTTAGTCACAAGGTAATGAATTTCTTGGCCAAATTAACTGTGGAAGACTGTAAATGCATTGTGATCAATGTCAGGGGAGACAGCTAGCTACGCACCAAGGAATTACAGAAGTAGTAATTCTTTTTAATCAATTAATAAAGCCTAATAACTCACAACTAATTAAGGACTTTCAATCAACTAATAGAGTCACCTAAAATCATGTTGCCATAAATATGGATGAGAGAACTGGATTTGGAGATAGAGGATATGAGTCTAAATTCTGTTTCTACCAACTTACAACCTATTTAACCTTAAGCAAACCCCTAACTTCTATGCCTCAATTTCCAGAATTGTAAAATGAAGGAGTAAACTAGATGGTATCTGAGATCCCTTCTAACTCCAAAGCTATGACCCCAGATTGTAGTAGGAGGTAACTGATTTGTTTCCTCTTCCTTAAAATTGGATAAATGTTCCCTCCAAAGTTTTCCTTCTCTATAAAAGCACTTTTTACTGAGCTTTAATAGGAAATTAATAAAATCTCAGAGTTGGGGGAAATCTATGTAGCCATATCTGTCTTTTTGGAAAGGGGAACAAACTATTGGATCAGCTTCATTTAATTTTTTTTTTTTAAATTTCAAGTGATGAGGCAATGGATAAAGTACTAGGCTTGGAGTCAGATCTGAGTTCAAATTCTATTTCACACACTTAGTAGCCATGTGACTCTGGGAAAATCATTTAACCAGTCTGTGCCCCAGTTTCTTCATCTGTAAAATGGGAATAATAATAAACCCTATTTAACAGGGATATTGTGAGGATCAAAAGAGATATATATGTGCAGTGGTCTACAAACTTTAAGGCACTCTATTAATGCTAGTTATTATTATTAAACTAAATTTTCTCTTTTTATTTAACAAAAATCTGTTTTCTCAGCCTCCCACCATGGCAGGGGGAAGGGGGGAGGCGGGGGTAGCCCTTACAACAAATATGCACTCAGTTAAAACAAAGTCCTACATTGGTCTTACCCCAGGGATGAGGAACCTGTGGCCTCAAGGCCATATATAGCCTTCTAGGTCCTTGGGTACAGCCTTTTGACTGAATCCAAGTTTCACAGATCAAATCCTTTTATTAAAGGGATTTGTTCTGTGAAGTTTGGATTCAGTCAAAGGGTCACACTTAAAGATCTAGAGAGCCAAATGCAGCCTCAAGCCTGCAAGTTTCCCACCCCTGAAACTCTAATCACATACACACACACACAGCTTTAAAATCCACATCAAGTGGAGTAAGAACCAGTGTGAAAATGTGGGTGGTCATACACAGCTCCTGGAAGTCTGAGCTCTGGACATGTCCCATAACACTGCCCTGAAATTACAGTCAGCCTTCAAGGACCTCATGCCTAAAGTCCAAGGTCTCCTGAGTAGCCTACAAGACAAGCTCTAAAGGGAGGAGCAAAGATGGTAGAGTAGAAAAACTCATGAATGCTAGCTCCAGAACCCACAGCCCATAAATTTCATGTAAAAAGAACTCCCCACAAATTCTGGAGCAGTGGAACCCATGCAGAAACACAGCGGAAGAGATTTCCGTTCCAGAGAGCCCTGGAAAGCCATCCCCGGGGGTCCGTCATGCTCCAGACAGCGGAGCCCACCCCTGAGCTGCCCTGGCCACACGGCCCCAGAGGAGCAGATCCGAGCAGGCTTCAGGGATGGAATCTCCGGCAGCTGCAAGGGTCCCTCCACCCACAGGTGCTACAGGTTAGTGAGAGAGAATTCTGGGCTGGCCGAGAGGGGAGCCACAGAGGCAGCGGCAGAGGCAGCAGCGGCTTGGGACTCCCAGAGCAGCAGGCAGGAGCTCTGCTCCATTACCGAAGGTCTCCACATAAACCCCCTGAGGGAACTGAGCCTGGGAGGCGGCCCTGCCCCCACCCCAGCACCAGAACTTAAGCTCACATTGAATAGCAGCCATGCTTGCCACTGAGAGCTCTGAGGCTGGGGAGCAGCATTTGAATCTCAGACCTCAAGCACTAGCTGGGCAGATCTAGGTGGGGGTGGAGAGGAATCTCAGAAATCAAGTAACTGGCTGGGAAAATGCCCAGAAAAGGGAAGAAAAATAAGACCATAGAGAGCTACTTTCTTGGGGGACAGATGTTCCCGCCTTTCATTTCTGATGACAAGGAACAATTCTTACCATCAGGGAAAGACGTGGAGGGCAGGGACTCTGTATCCCAGACATCCCAGGGGGATGTCCAGTGGGCTCAGGACATGGAAGAGCTCAAAAAGGATTTTGAAAACCAAGTTAGACAGGTGGAGGAAAAACTGGGAAGAGAAATGACACAGATGCAAGAAAAGTATGAAAAACGGGTCAATACCTTGGTAAAGGAGACCCAAAAAAATGCTGAAGAAAATAACACCTTGAAAAATAGGCTCACTCAATTGGCAAAAGAGGTTCAAAAAGCCAACGAGGAGAAGAATGCTTTCAAAAGCAGAATTAGCCAAATGTAAAAAGAGGTTCAAAAGCTCACTGAAGAGAATAGCTCTCTCAAAATTAGAATGGAACAGATGGAGTCTAATGACTTTGTGAGAAACCAAGAAATCACCAAACAAAACCAAAAGAATGAAAAAATGGAAGAGAATGTGAAATATCTCATGGGAAAAACAACTGACCTGGAAAATAGATCAAGGAGAGACAATTTAAAAATTATGGGACTACCTGAAACTCATGATCAAAAAAAGAGCCTAGACATCATCTTTCATGAAATTATCAAGGAAAACTGCCCTGATATTCTAGAATCAGAAGGCAAAATAAGTTTTGAAGGAATCCATCGATCACTGCCTGAAAGAGATCCAAAAAGAGAAACTCCTAGGAACATTGTGGCCAAATTCCAGAATTCCCAGGTCAAGGAGAAAATATTGCAAGCAGCTAGAAAGAATTCCAGTATTGTGGAAATACAATCAGGATAGCACAAGATCTAGCAGCTTCTACATTAAGGGATTGAAGGGCATGGAATAGGATATTCCAGAAGGCAAAGGAACTAGGACTCAAACAAAGAATCACCTACCCAGCTAAACTGAGTATAATACTTCAGGGGAAAATATGGTCTTTCAATGAAACAGAGGACTTTCAAGCATTCTTGATGAAAAGACCAGAGCTGAGAAGAAAATTTGACTTTCAAACACAAGAATGAAAAGAAGCATGAAAAAGTAAACAGCAAAGAGAAGTCATAAGGGACTTACCAAAGCTGAACTGTTTACATTCCTACTTGGAAAGACAATATTTGTAACTCTTAAAACTTTTCAGTATATGGGTAGTTGGTGGGATCACACAACACCCACACATACACACACACACACATGCACACACACACATGTACATGCATGCATGCACACACATACACACATGCACTCACACACAGAGACAGAGAGCACAGAGTGAATTGAATAGGATGGGACCATATCTTAAAAGAAATTAAGGTAAACAGTGAGAGAGAAATGTAGTGGGAGGAGAGTGGATGAAATGGAATGGGGTAAATTATATCTCATTCAAGAGGCAAGCTGGAGACTTTTTAGTGGAGGGAAAAAGAGGAGAGCTGAGAAAAAAACATGAAGTTTACTCTCATCACATTCGACTGAAGGAAGGAATAAAATGTACACTCATTTTGGTATGAAAACCTATCTTACAATACAGGAAAGTGGGGGAGAAGGAGGTAAGCAGGGTAGGGGGGATGATGGAAGGGAGGACAGTGGAAGGAGGGAGCAATTTGAAGTCAACACTCAGGGAGGGACAGGATCCAAAGAGAGAATAGAAACAATGGGGGGCAGGATAGGATGGAGGGAAATACAGTTAGTCTTACACAACACGACTATCAGGGAAGTCATTTGCAAAATTACACAGATATGGCCTATATTGAATTGCCTGCCTTCCCAGGGGGAATGGGTGGGGAGGGACGGATGGGGAGAGTTTGGAACTCAAAGTTTTAGGAACAACTGTTTAGTATTGTTCTTGCTACTGGGAAATAGGAAATACAGGTAATGGGGAATAGAAAGTCATCTGGCCCTACAGGACAAAAGAGAAGATGGGGACAAGAGAAGGGAGGGAAGATAGAGAGGGCAGATTGGTGATAGGGACAATTAGAATGCTTGGTGTATTGGGGTGGGGGGAGGGGATAAATGGGGAGAAAATTCGAACCCAAAATCTTGTGAAAATGAATGTAAAAAGTTAAATAAATAAATTTATATTAAAGAAAAAAAATCCTTCTTTAAACCCAACCATCCTCTCAGTTGTTATCTCCTCTCTCCTTCCTTTTTCAACCAAACTCCTAGAAAAAGCTGTCTACACTCACTGCCTCCACATCTTTTTCTTCTCACTTGCTTCTTGACTCTGCAATCTGCCTTCGAGGCTCTACATGCAACTGAAACTGCTCTCTCCAGTTACCAGGGCTGTCGTAATTGGCCAAATCTGACAGGGCTTTTGGTTTTTTTAACCTTCAATCTTCTTTTTGACATGGTTGGTCATCTTCACTATCTCTGGATTTTCATGACATTCCTGTCTTGATTTACCTCTTACCCATGTGATGGATCCTTCTCAAATCTCCTTTTCTGGATCATTGGCCATATCAGACCCTCTAAATGTACAAATGCTCCAAGGCTTTGTCCTGAGTGCTCTATCTCCCCTCCATGCTTGCTCTCTCTCCCCTTTCTCTGTCTCATCCTCTTTGTCTTTCCTCTTTGTCTCTCTCCTCTTGGTCTTTCCTCTCCTGTCTCTGTCTCTCCTTCTGTCCCCCTTCCCCTCTATTTTCTTGGTAGGCAAGATAGATTTCTGTACCCCATTACCTGTGTATCTTATTTCCTAGTTGCATGTAAAAACAATTTTTCACATTCGTTTTTAGAACTTTGAGTTCCAATTTCTCTTCCTTCCTCCTTCCCCACCCATGTCCACTGAGAAGGCAGGAAATTTGGTATGTGTTATACATGTGTAGTTATGCAAAAGACTCTGGAAACACTTCTTAAAATGCAAAAATGATTTGGGCTGTCATGGGAAGTAGTCTGTTTGGCTGGGTTTTTTTATTAGTCTATTTATCTTGAGCTCCCTTTGCTTATTCAGGACTTTGAAGTCCTTAACAATTCTGAAATTCTGCGATTTTTTGTAATCACAGAGCCAGAATGTGAACCTTGGTCTTGGGATTCCAAGCCTTGTGCACCATGCTTCGGATTTTGATTTGTCTAATCAAATGGGGGAGATTTGAGATGTCCAGTCTCTCTCAATGGGCCAGCCCTCATTTATTTGTTTTTGTCAACTGCATTCTCTAATAGTAGTCAAGCTAATAAGACCAACTACTTCATTACAGGTACTAGTAACGAGGAAACAGTAATGAATTTATAGTTGGAAGGCCTGTGTTCAAAATAGCAAATCTCATCTTTACTATTTTATTGTCTGTATGACCTAGAGTGTGTCAATTAATTGCTCTAGGCCTCAGTTTCCTCAGCTATAAGTGAGTCATAGATTGTAGATTTAGAGAGGGAGGAACCTTAGAAACCCCTTAACCTCATCCCCTTGTTTTCCAGATAAGGATGAGATCCAATGTCCCTTTCAGCTCTAAATCCTTCTACACTACCGATTGCTTTTCCTCACCCAAGTCTCTCCATTGCTGACAGGCAGAATGCATTTTTCTCCTCTAACAAACATTTAATCTCTTTGAGCATAATCGAATCATCTATCCCCCTGACAATGTTTCTATATTTAATTGTTTGATCCTGGGTAGCTATCACTGGGCACTGTTAACCACTAGATAGCTATTTCCGAATCACAACCCTACAGTCAGGCTGTTTCCCCTCAGCTCCTCTTATTAGGACGGAGAATTTTCACCTTAATACTAAAATAAAACCTTCTGAAATAAAACTCAAAAAAAAAAAAAAAGACAAGCTCTAACAGGCTTGTTATGACATGCAGGAGCTTTATGCCACCTTTTCCCTAAGTAATGGCTTTGAAGATCTAGACAAGTATCATCTGACCTAGAGCCAGTTTAAGGTGACCCAAGCCCAGGGAAGTATTCAATAATTGTTTTGCTTCTTAGAAGATAGTATTCTTTCTAGTTGGATTGTAGGATTAAGTGAATATCCCTTCTCAGAGATAATGGCAGGCCTTAAAGAAAAACATCTTGAAATATGGTATGGAATCAGGCCAATACTTTCAGATTCCTGGCAAGCAGTCTTGTGCTAGTTTTATAGCTAATAACTGCACTCTGTGTGCATTTCTGATTATGCAACTTAAAGGTGCATTGAAAATTTTATAAAATTGGGGACTTCATATCTACATGTGTGAAAGTGTGAAATCTATCGTGAATTCTTTGGAATTGTGATTGATCACTGCACTGGCATTCTTAAGTCTTCAAAGTTGTTTGTCTTTAGTGTTGTTATTGTGTAAGTTGCACTGGTTCTACTTGCTTCAACTACATCAGTTCATACAGTTCTTCCCAAGTTTTTCATAATTTCTTACAGCACAGTAATATTCCATTACATTCCTATAACAATAATTTTAGCCATTTTCCAGTTGATGAGCACTTCCTTGGTTTGTGGGGTTTTTCTACTTTTATTAGGAAGTTCTTTTCTGACATCAAACCTAAAGGTGCTTTTTTTTCTTTTTGCATTTCTACACATTGTTCTTGGTTCTGCCTTCCGGAAACAAATATTTGCATATATTTAATGCTAAAGTTTAATCATTAACTACACAATATGTTACTAACTACAATTATTCATCCGAGTTGTTACATCTCTATTTTGATTCATGGTAACCTTTCTTAGATTCAGCAGTATTTTACCATTCACAGTGCTCATATGAAGATTTGTTTCTACAGTTTGTGTTATCCTTCAGATTTCAAGAAGCATTCTAAAATCAACCATAAAGCTACTTCTGAAGTCCTCAGAATGAGGATAAAATAAGTTGCAATTCAATTAAGTTAAAATTTCACTCAAGAAGCATTTATTAAGGGGGCGGAGCCAAGATGGCGGAGTAGAAGGATGCACGTTTACGAGCTCCGAAACCAAAGCCCATAGAATTAATGTAAAAAGAGTCCCCCATAGCTTCTGGGTGAATACAAGGTGTGCAGAAGCAGAGTGGAAGAGATTTCCGTTCCAGGGAGCCCTGAAGACCCATCCCCAGGGTCCGGCACGCCCCGGAAAGTAAACCCAACCCCCAGCGCTGCCCTGGCCAAGGCCGCAGAGAAGCTGATCCGAGCAGGCTTCAGAGACGGAAGCTCCAGCTGCCGGGAAAGTCCCTCCGCCCACAGAAGCTACAGGTCAGTGAGAAAGAAAGCTGGGCTGAAGGAGAGGGGAAGCGGGGCGTCTCCGTGACTCGGGCCCCCTCAGGAGGAAGCGGCGGTGGGGACGGGGGCAGGAAGCGGTGGAGGCAGAGGTGTGGGTGGCGGCTGAGGCGGCAGCGGCCCAAGACTCAGGAATCCCCCAACAGCAGGCAGGATCTTCATTACGGAAGATTCCCGCATAAAACCTGACGGAGCTGAGACAGGGAGACGGCCCTGCCCCCACCCCGCTCTGTTACTGAAGACTCCTGCTTAAAGCCCCCAAAGGAGCGGGATTTGGGAGGCGGCCCCCCCACCCCGCCCCCACCCGTTCCATTCCTGAAAGTCTCTGCATAAAGCCCCCGAGGGATCAGTCTCGAAGGCAGCCCTGGCCCCACCCCAGCACCTGAACTAAAGCTCACTGATTGACAGCCGGCAGGAGGAAAGCCCATTTAAATCTCAGAGGCCAAGCACTAGCTGGGCGGATCCAGGCGGGGGTGGAAAGGAATCTCAAAAGTCAAGTAACTGGCTGGGAAAATGCCTAGAAAAGGGAAGAAAAATAAGACTTTAGAGAGTTTTTTCCAACAAATGCAAATGATCCCGACCTTCGGATCTGACGAAGATGAGGACGTATTCTTGCCATCAGGGAAAGACGTGGAGGGCGGGGCCTCAGTACCCCAGACACCCCAGGGGGGTGGTGGGTGGGCTCAGGCCCTGGAAGAGCTCAAAAAGGATTTTGAAAAGCAAGTTAGACAGGTGGAGGAAAAACTGGGAAGAGAAATGTCAGAGATGCAACAAAAGTATGAAAAACAGGTCAATACCTTGGTCAAGGAGACCCAAAAAAATGCTGAGGAAATTAACACCTTGAAAAATAGGCTCACCCAATTGGCAAAGGAGGTTCAAAAAGCCAATGAGGAGAAAAATGCTTTCAAAAGCAGAATGAGCCAAATGGAAAAAGAGGTTCAAAAGCTCACTGAAGAGAATAGCTCTCTCAAAATTAGAATGGAACAGATGGAGTCTAATGACTTTATGAGAAACCAAGAAATCACCAAACAAAACCAAAAGAACGAAAAAATGGAAGAGAATGTGAAATATCTCATGGGAAAAACAACTGACCTGGAAAATAGATCCAGGAGAGACAATTTAAAAATTATGGGACTACCTGAAACTCATGATCAAAAAAAGAGCCTAGACATCATCTTCCATGAAATTATCAAGGAAAACTGCCCTGACATTCTAGAACCAGAGGACAAAATAAGTATTGAAAGAATCCATCGATCACCACCTGAAAGAGATCCAAAAAGAGAAACTCCTAGGAACATTGTGGCCAAATTCCAGAACTCCCAGCTCAAGGAAAAAATCTTACAAGCAGCTAGAAAGAAACAATTCCAGTACTGTGGAAATACAATCAGGATAACCCAAGATCTAGCAGCTTCTACATTACGGGATCGAAGGGCGTGGAATAGGATATTCCAGAAGGCAAAGGAACTAGGACTCAAACCAAGAATCACCTACCCAGCTAAACTGAGTATAATACTTCAAGGGAAGATATGGTCTTTCAATGAAACAGAGGACTTTCAATCATTCTTGATGAAAAAACCAGAGCTGAAAAGAAAATTTGACTTTCAAACACAAGAATGAGAAGAAGCATGAAAAAGTAAACAGCAAAGAGAAGTCTTAAGGGACTTACCATGAGTGAACTGTTTACATTCCTACATGGAAAGACAATATTTGTAATTCTTAAAACTTTTCAGTATCTGGGTAGTTGGTGGGACCACACATACACATGGACATGCATGCACACACATACACACATGCACACACATACAGAGATAGAGAGCACAGATTGAACTGAATAGGATGGGACCATACCTTAAAAGAAACTAGGGTAAATGGTGAGAGAGAAATATAGGGGGAGGGAAAGGGAAGGGGGTAACTATATGTCATTTAAGAGGCAGGTAGGAGTTTTTCTTAGTGGAGGGAAAAACAGGAGAGCTGAGAAAGAAAAAAAAACAAGAAGTTTACCCTCATCACATTTGACTAAACGAAGGAGTGAAATGCACACTCACTTTGGTATGAAAACCTATCTTACAGTACAAGAAAGTGGGGGAGAAAGAGATATTGCAAGGGGGGGGATGATGGAAGGGAGGGCAAAGGGAGGAGGGAGCAATCTGAAGTCAACACTTGGGGAGGGACAGGATCAAAAGACAGAAGAGAAACAATGAGGGGCAGGTTAGGAGGGATGGTAATCCAGTTAGTCTTACACAACACGACTATCAGGGAGGTCATTGGCAAAACTACACAGATAGGGCCTATATTGAATTGCCTGCTGTCCCAAAAGGAATGGGTGGGGAGGGAGGGATGAGGAGAATTTGGAACTCAAAGTTTTAGGAACAACTGTTTAGTATTGTTGTTGCAACTAGGAAAGAAGACATACAGTTAAGGAGGAATAGAAAGTCATCTGGCCCTACAGGAGAAAAGAGAAGATGGAGACAAGAGAAGGGAGAGATGACAGAAGAGAGGGCAGATTGGAGATAGGGAAAATTAGATTGCATGGGGTATTGGGGTGGGGGGAGGGGAGAAAAGGGGAGAAAATTTGGAACCCAAAAATTTGTGAAAATGAATGTAAAAAATTTAAATTAATTAATTAATTAATTAAAAAAAATCTTAATTCTAAAGAAGCATTTATTAAATGCCTTTTCTGCTCACAGATCAGCACTAGGAACAATATGATAACTAGTCAGGGAGATATTTAAGAAATGAAAATGATTATGAAGTGATAAAAATCATAGATGTTTCCTTTGTTTAAAAAGTCAGTAGCTTTGAAGATTGTGGATATTCCAGAAAGTGACTTGTCCATTCATTTCTGTCATATCCTACTCTTCACGACTCCATTTGGGGTTTTCTTGTCAAGAATACTGGAATGGTTTGCCATTTCCTTGTCTGGCTCACTTTACAGATGAGGAACTGAGGCAAACGGGGGTAGGTGACTTGCCCAGGTCACATAGCTAGTAAGAATCTAAGGTCAGATTTAAACACAGGAAGAGGAATCTCCCTGTCTCCAGGAAAGTAGAGAGGGGAAGGCACCGGAGGGCATATTGTTCCACAGAGTCAAAACCAAGAGCCACTAATGAGAAATGTAGGTGCATTAGTGCTCCAACCCTCAATCAGAGGGGAGAGGCAATCGATGGCGTTGAAGAGGTATTGAGTAACAAAAGCTGAGATCATCAGGATTAGGATAAGATTTCAGCTTATTCATTTCTTCTGGGTGAGACACGATGTTCCAGGCAATTAAAATCAAGCAGAGCTGGTGAGGGAAAATTCACACACATATATACGTGAAACAAACATTTATGAAGAAGCATTTGATGCACACCAGGCACTGCCCTAGGTATTAGGTACAGAAAAAAATAAAATCATCCCTGCCCTCAAAGAGGTTATATCATGAAAAAATAACGTTAGCAGAAAATTAAATACAAAATATACACAAAGTAAATCTAAAGTAATTTTTAGCTAGAATGGGGAGGTATATCAACTAGAGGGATCAAGATAGGCTTCCAGTAGGAAGTTGTCCTTGAGATGATTCTTGGAGGAAACCAGGGTTTCAATGAAGCATCCATGAAGAGGGAATGCATTCCAGACACTAACAGGAGGGGACAGGAAGTAGGCCAGTGTGGCTGGAATATTGTTGTGTGTCTGTCCTGCGTTCTTGAAGAGGACCACCACATCAGGGAGATGATGACATGACTTGCAGTTGATTCTGATTTGAGTGAGGGAGGGTTGTGCAAGGTTACCAGTCTCACTTTCTCCTCCAGAGCCATATGGATCTAGTGGCCAGATACTCATCAGCACAACTGGAGATGGCCTAGGATGCAATGGGAGACCCTGGTCCTTTTAAGCTAAGGTCTTTTCAGGTTCTCACTTTGAATTAGGTAATACCCATTCAGTGAGTAGGCTTCTCTAAGGAGGCAGTCAAGGGATGACCCCTTTAATTTAAAAAAAAAAGCTGGAATATAAATTGGTGAAAGAGAATAATGTACAATAAACCTGGAAAGTGAGCTAGAAGCAATTTTAAAGAGCTGTTTTAAACCTCTACTATGTTTTTCAGGTGGTACTTTTGAAGTTCATATGACACAATTAAAAAGGGAGTATTCATCCAGTTCTCCTGCCCACATATTAATTTCTACATTTAGTACCTATAAACTATCACACCCCAAGAGAAAAAAAATAGGCAATATACACAGGACTAATTTATCTTAATAGGGTTTATAAAGAAGATTCCAAAACTAGTAGAGATTTTGAGAGAACTTTAGGTGAGAATGAATGCTTGCCAGGTCTGGGTTTCCATTTGGGTGTCCCAGAATTATCTAGACAATGCAGAGGTCTGCAGTGTCCTATCAACTAGTGGATATAGAGGGATGATAACTTCCAGATGGCTCATGGGGACCAAACCACCAAAGATGAGCTGTCAACACCAAGGAAGGTTCAAATGATTTTGCTTTCTTTGCGGAAAAGATCCCATCCCTGACCCATCAGTAATGTTTTAATTTTCTAGTTCCTAGGACTGTGACTCTCTAGGTGGGCTGGTATATGTCAGTTCAAAAGGCAAATCTTACTTATCTTCACCTAAGATGCAAAAATCTGTTTCTAGGGTTCCAGGAACTAGAGTACTACCAAAAACAAAATGTGTGTGTTCGTCCTTTGTTGCCAAAGAAGACCACGCCATCAGAGAAATAATGATATGACTTGCACTTGACTTTGTTTTGAGTGAGGGAGGGCTGTGCAGGTCACCAGTCTCACTTCTCCTCCAGAGCCATCTGAATCCAGTGACCAGATATTCATCAGGATGACTGGAGATGACCCAGGATGAGGCAATTGGGGTTAAGTGACTTGCCCAAGGTCACACAGCTAGTGAGTGTCAAGTGTCTGAGGTGAGATTTGAACTCAGGTCCTCCTGACTCTTGCACTGGGGTCTATCCACTGTACCACCTAGCTGCCACCAAAACCAAAATAAAACAAGACAAAAAACTCTACTACTTCATTTGAGTTGAGAAAAGCATTATTTTAATTTTGAAAATTTGGAGATATTGTCTGAGCAGTTTAGGGACAAATAGTACCTGACAACAGATTGTAGAGGTAAAAAGAATAAATCATCACTAGTAAGAACAGAGTTCCAGATTTTACTGTTGTTGCTATTTTCATCTCTGAATAGGTTGACTATTACCAATGGAAATTGCACTGAAACAGGTTCTTTTAATGAAAGGATAACCTAGCCTTTGTTTTAAGGAATTACAGCTTCCCACAAACACACACATTTCTAAGTTACTCATTCACTGAAAGTAAGAATAACATTTACAGCCACAAAAATCTGACATAGTGAATTGTATGTACTATCAAAAGGGATGTAGTAATTACAAGTCAGACATAGAATGTCCAAGTTTTGTTGGCATCATTACAAGAGCTTCGAAAAACTAAAGAGGTTTCTTTTGTCCTGGGGAAAAGAAGTAGTATTGGAGTTTCTAGAGCAGGAGAGGGATATGGCTAGACCTGTGCTTTTGAAATATCAATTTGGTTGATTGTGAAGAGAGTACCTGAAGAAAGAGAGACCACTGAGGAGACCATTATAATATGGTTCAGGTGAAACATGATGAGAGACTGAACCAGGGAGATGTCTGAGTAAAGAAGATGATAGATCTGATATATGAAAATAAAATGAATAAGACTTGGCAAATGATAAATTATGAAGTTCGAGGGAGAGTACAGAGATGAATACTACTCTAAGGCTGCAGACTTAGATGACAAAAAAATGGTTAATATTCTTCAAAAAAAATCAGTAATGTGTGAAAATGGGGAGGGTTTAGGAGAATAGATAACTAGTTTTGTTTTGGATATATTAAATGTGAGAATCCTTCAGAATGTCTGGTTGTAGACTTTCAATAGGCAGTTAGTTGTATGGGGACAGAAGGTTTAAAAGAGAAAGGGGAGAAAAGGGAGACCCTTGTTGTAAACAGTTTTTTCAAAGATTTAGCCAAAAACAAGGGAAGGATATAGGATAAGTGTAGAAAGAGTGGTAGGAGCCAATGAGATGGGTTTTTTTTAAGATGGAGGAAACAAGTTTTCAGGCAGCAGGGAAGGAGCTAGTAGAGAGAGGAAAGGAAGCTAGTAGGAGCTAGTAGAAAGAGAAAGGCTGAAGATTTGGCAGGAAGTGATAGTCATCCTTCCCTCCCCTGTCTAGCAGGACCATCTGTGCTCGATAAGTCAAGAGGGCATAGAATTAAAGGTACATATAGATGTTAACTGTGGCAAACATAAGGATCACCAAGACTGAAGTGGGTGATGAAGTCAAACAAGATATGAGATGAGTAGATAAAATAGGGCTCTTAGAGAATGGCCTCAGTTTTTTCAGTTAAGTATGTGCCCAAATCCTCTGGAGAGAGGCTTCAAGAGAAAAGAGAAGATTTGGAAAAGTTACTGTGAAGATATACATGTAGATACAGATATTGAAGTCCCCTGGAATGTTAGGCATTGAGGTAAAGAAGAAGACTAAGAATTCATGGAAAAATTCATAGAATGTTCTGAAGTTGATAGATCACAACTACCAAAATATTCACTAAGTGTAAATTTAGATTAAGTGATCATTGAAGAATGAGTCATTTATGAGTGATTTATGGTAGAAGGATAACCTTGAAGTGGGAAGTGAGAGGAAAGTGCATTCTGAATACCACCATGGCCAGAGTCAACATAGGGGGAGACGAATGAAAGTAGAACCAGTGTAGGAAAGTATGAAAAAGGGGTACAGAAAGTAGTGTCATCAAGAGGGAACAAAGCTTCAGTAAATGCCAAAAGATGGAAGAAATAAAAAACAGAGGTTGAAAATAAATATGATATTGTTAATTATGGAACAGGCTTTCCATATGGCACGGTAGGAGAAAGCAAATCTAGAGTGGGACAGCTGGGAGGTAGGATTGAGGAGGAAGGGAATGAAGGAATATGCAGCTAAAGGTACAGGAGGAAAAGTTGTTCTTCAGTAGCTATGAATTCAGTTTCACAAAGATGGGAAAAGTGGGAGATGGTGGGAATATTTGGGAATAAGTAGACAAAGTAATAGTGAAGTTGGCTGATAAAGGCAGATGATTAGGAAGTTTAATGATTTTTTGGTGTACACAACTTGGTGTATGTCCATATATGGGGCAAGCGTAGAGATGTCATAGCCCTAGTTTATCCAGTTGTGAGATCTAGCAAAAAGCAAGAAGCAGTTTTTCCCAGTCAAGAAGCCCCAACAAGTTAGTAATGATGATTAAATAGATAATTAACTTTAGAAGGGCTGTAGAAAAATAGGTATGGTTCTTAAGTGGTGCAGTGGATAGAGCACTGGCCTTGGAGGACCTAAGTTCAAATCTGACCTTAGATACTTACTAGCTATATGACCATGGGCAAGTCAGTTAGCCCTGAGAAAGAAAGACTTGAGCACTACTAATATTCTTTTGATGGAGCTGTGAATTGGTCCTACTGTTTTGCATAGCAATTTGGAATTACACAGAGAAAGTTTCCAAAATATCCATACCCTTCCAAAGGCTAAACATATTCCCCAAGGCGGTCAAAGATAGAAATAAAGATCTATATACAATTTTTAAAATTATAGTAGCTTTGTTTGTGGTAGCAAAGAACTAGAAACAAAATAGATGACTGTCAACTGCAAAATAGATTAATAAATTGTGGTATGTGATTGTAATGGAACATTACTGCTTCTTTAGAGAGAAATATCAACTGATGAAGAGTAAGTAGAGAGTAGAGATGAGTAGCACAACGAGAATATTTAGGGGGATAGGAAGAGAGCTTGGAAGTGAAAGTGAGGAGGGCAAAAAAAGTATACTGACTCCTCTTCTTGGCCGAATGGAATGGATGAAGATAAATCCAGTGTTCGAGAGAGTGGACAAGTTCATGTCCTTGATCTTGACTCTCCCTTCTCCATCATGCCTAGTAGTATTGTTTCTTCCTCTACAAAAATCTTGGTCACCCATTTCTCTCACCTGTACTATTATAATGGCTTATTAATTAATCTTTCTGCTTCTATTGTCCATGCTTCCTCCACTCCAGACATTATGCCCAACTTCTCCCCATTGGAAGCATGAACTGTGCCCCAAGGAACCACTAATTAGAGTGACCTAGGTAGCACAATTGATAGAGCATTGGGTCTAAGACCAAGAAGATCTGAGGTCAAATTCAGCCTCAAATACTTACTAGCTATGTTACCTTGGGCAAGTCACTTGACCTCTCTCTGCAAAATGGGAATAGTAATAGCACTTACCACTCAGGATTGTTATGAGGATCCAATGAGATGATATTTATAAAGTACTTAGCACACTAACTCACATATTGATTATAAATGTTAACTGTTATTACAATAGGCTTCCACCTCACTTCCTGGCCACCGGTTTCAAATCATGCTGCCTCCACTCCACTTCTTTCCATATCCTCCCTTTTTCCCCACTCCTATTTTTGTTTTCTTCTACCAGAATATGTTATTTGGCTCATCTTCCTTGTCCTCCTCCTCTTCCTCCTCCTTCTCCTCTTCCTCCTTCTCCTCTTTCAGGGAAGAAATACTTCCCCCAATACCTTGGCACTTTCTCTCCAGCTCAGTCTGTTTGGAGGGGGCATTGAAAATGCTAAGAGCCTTGACTGGGGGCACAAAAGTTGCAAAGTGCTTTTCTCTCAACAATTGGGAAGTGTTCTCTTTACCCCTGTCATGGCATTTCTAAGTTCTTTTCACTGGTCCAATATAAAAACTGGTATTCACTCTGCTTAGACTCCAAAAAGATCAAAGAGGAAACAGAGCTATCCATACAAAAATATGTAGAGAAAATCTGAACTGATGCAAAGTGAGGCGAGCAGAACCAGGAGAGCAATTTTTAACAGCAACATTGTAAGGACAAACAAACAACTTTGAAAAGACTAGGAAAGTCTGATCGACTCAGGGACCCACCGTGATCCCAGAGAATCATGTTAAAACTTCTGATGACAAGGTGAATGACTCAGAATGTGGAGGCAAGCCTTTTGTGGGGGAAAGGCGGAAGGGGGTGTGGCTAATAGGGGAATTTGTTTTGATTGGCTATACATATTTGTAACAGGTTTTGTTTTTCTTGCTTTCTCCGTGGGGAGGGGAGGGAAGCGGGAGATGGGAGAGCTAAAAATAAAATAAAATTGAATTTTTTAAAAAAAGAATGTAAGTTATTTGAAGGCAAGTATGGTCCTACTTGCTTATTTATTTTATTTCTATTCCCTGCACAGTTCCTGGCACATGGTGCTTAATAAATGCTTATCGATCATATATCTATCTATCTATTTTTCTAACCATACTCACCCGATCCATTCACCAAAGAGATGACAAAATAGTCTAGGTCTGATCATGCCACTCCCTTGTTCAAGAATCTTCAGTGGCTGCCTATTGCCTCAAATTCCTCAACCTGACATATGTAAGTTGCTCTACAATCCAACTCCAATCTTCCTTTTTAGACTTATTTTACATACTTCTTTTTGTGAAACTGGGTTACTAAGTGTTCTCTGAACTTGACATCTAATTTCTTGTCTCCAAGCCATTTCCCAGGCCTGGAAGATACTTCATCCTCCTGACTGCCTCTTGAAATCTTAGTTTTCTTCATGATTTAGCCTAAGTGTCAATTATCTTTTTCTAAAGCATTACCTGATCCTCCCAGTTGTTAATGGTCTCTTCCTTCTCGAATTATTTTGTACTTTTGTATCTCTGTGTTGTATTCCACCAGTATAATATGAGTTTCTTGGAGACTGTTTTGTTTGTTTCTGTATCTAAAGCATCTGGCACAAGATTTTCTACTTAGGAAACTTTGTTAAATTAAATTGATTTTTTTGCATCAGTGTAGTGAGAGACTCCCTCTCAGTAAAACCTGGGTTTCTGGCCCCACATCTGATACACATTGTCAATGGGACCCTGGGCAAGTTACATAACAGCTCTTTAAGACTATAAAGAATAGAAAAGGTGCCCACCTGCTTTAAGAGAAGAAGTTTCCTCTCCCAAGAGTGTCCTAGACCAATGAAATTGCAGATCCACTTCCAGTCAAATCTCTATCTCTACCATTTATACCAATTCACCAAGGAAAAATTAGAATTTCAGAAAGAAGGTAAGTGTTTATATTATGTCTTCAGGGCATCTCTCAATAAATGTTTGTTGAATAGCAACTTATATTTACCTAGTGTTTCACGATTATAAACTTTACAAAGAATTTTGAGCCAAAGAACACTTTAGAATGATCTATCTAACTGAGGCAGTGAGTTGACTCCAGCTAGAGTGCTGAGACTGAAATAAGGATAGACCTGAGTTCAAAACCAGCCTCAAACACTCACTGTGTGACACTGGACAAGTCCCTTAACTTCAGTTTCCCCAGCTATAAAGTGGGAAAAATAATAGCACCTCTCTCCAAGGGTTGTAAAGATCAAATGAGGTAATATGCAAAAGGGCTTAAGATGGTGCCTGACATATAGTAGTTTCTTAATAAATCCTTGTTTCCTTCTTTCCTTTCCTCATACATGAAAAAAGGAGGCTCAAAGAAATAACTTGCTAGGGCTTACAGAGTAGCGAAGCCAAGATTTAAACCCAGGTTCTCTGACTGCAGAGCAGATGCTCCTTCCAGAACATACATATCCTCAGAACAGCTCTATATAAGGTAAAATTCAGGTTACTAGTATGCCAGGCTGACTGTTGAGGAAACTGAAAGATGAAATGGCTTATCCAAGTTATGCAACTCTAAACTGGGACTCATGCCTAGGTCTTCTGGTGGTGTCTAGGTAGCACAATAGATAGAATACAGATTCTAAAGTCAGGAAGACCTGAGTTCAAATCTAGCCTCAGACATTTACTAGAAATGTGACTCTGGCCAGATAACTTAATCTCGGTCAGCTTCCATTTTCTTAGTTGTAAAATGGAGATTATAATAGCATCTCCTTCATACAGTTGTGAGGATTAAATGAGTTAATATTTATAAAGCACTTAGCATAGGGCCAAGCACATAGTAAATACTGTATAAATGCTTATCCTGTTCTTCTTCTCCCTTCTAAAGTTCAGTCACTGTATTGTGCTGCTACTCCTGTGAAAAGATCATATCCATCTATCAACTCTATGACAAGGACCAGCATCCTGATATTTGGAGGCATATAAATGATGTGACCTTTCCATTTTGCTGTATTTTTAGTGGATTGTGGTTTTACATAGTCATAGATGCAACAGGAAGACCATGCCATCAGAGAAATAATGACATGACTTACACTTCACTTTGTTTTGAGTGAGGGAGGGCTGTGCCAGTCACCAGCCTCACTTATCCTCCAGAGCCATCTAAATCCAGTGACCAGATAGTCATCAGGATGACTGGAGATGACCTAGGATGAGGCAAATGGGGCGAAGTGACTTGCCCAAGGTCACACAGCTAGTGTGAGTGAGTGTCAAGTGTTTGAGGTGAGATTTGAACTCAGGTGCTCCTGACTCCTGCACTGGTGCTCTATCCACTGCACCACCTCGCTGCCCCCAACAGGAATTTATAGACCAAGGAAGAAGGGTGAAATATATAGACCAGAGAAGAGAGGAATTTACAGACCAGGGAGGAGGGAGGACAAACAAAACATGATCCAAATATTGTACAACAAGAGATGTCACCAGGTACCACAGTCCATGGGACCTGGAGGGAATAAACTGACCAAAGCTAGACAGAAAGTTTCTATTGAGAAGCAAGGTCGTCACATAGATTTGAAAGAGAAGGATATATATGTTCTGCCAATAGAATGAAGAGGGTTATACCAGGTAAAAGGAAGAGTTTTAGAAAGTCTTCATGTCCTGGAAGAGTTCTATTGGGTCAAAGGGGACCAGTTGGAGAAGGGTATTCAAGTTCATTGACTGTAACTATTCATTTAATTCCAGAGACACCTGGGAGCCATTGCATAAAAGGGAGTAACATAATCAGTGATACTTAAGGGAAATAGTTGCCTTTGCTTTGAATAAGAAAACCCAAAAGGGATAAACATGAAGTCTAACTCATGATAAATAATTGTAATTGACAAAAAGAATCAATTCATACTATTCCAATTTCCCCAACCTAACCTTCCCTTTCTAAATGTATGTGAGCAGGAGGGGAGAAGATTGCTCTAAAGAATGTATGTGTTTGTTTAATTAAGAAAAGCAAACTTGAACCAATACATGTCACGTGGTGATTGGCTGAAGCTATAAAGGTGACAGGGAGGAAAGAGGAAAAAAATCTTTTGAAAAACAAATATAGACAAAACCAAACGCTTCCTCATTTTCATTAGGAAAAAAATTGAGAAATCTAAAGGAACAGATGAGCAAGAAAGCACTTTAAAAAATGAGTCACCTATTGACACAGTCAGGATGAAAAACTATATAAACATTCTAGTCTGGATCAGCAATTATTGCACCAACCCTAGGGCTGCGAACGGGAGTTTCTGGGTAGAAATCATGCACTACTCCACATTGTGTGCACTGAGTCTTTTGACATGCTGCCTTGCTCTTCCACTGCCCCGGGAAGCTGGAAAAATGAATAAACAAGAATGGGGGAAAGCACGGGTAGGTGCCTGCATTTTCTTTCCTGAGACTCTATTAACTCAAAGGAGATACTTTATGTGTATTTGTGCCAAGATGCTCTGGGTCCATTTAGCAGTACTTTTTGTCCTTTTACATTTCTTTGCCTAGAAGATAGTGTCTGATCTGTTGGGCATTGTTTCCTTTAATACTACAGTCCATGAAACTATAATTTTAATGATAAATAGGTCAAAACTTATTTTTATTGTAGCTTTCTACTTGGAAAATAGATTGACACAGCTTGTCCAAAAGTGGATCAAAAGTTGTTCAGACCCATCTTTGAACCCTCCTGTGCCTCAGGAGTTGAGTTATCATAGAACTGTTAAGGGAAGTCAGGACTGTAGTTCAAGAGAGTAAAATCTATATTAATTTAAGGAAAATTTTGATGTCAAAGAAAAAAGTATTCATTAGAGACAGCATGATATAGAAAGTAAAGAATCAGTCTCAGAACCATGAAGATATTGAGTCAAGTCTCACATCTGACACACAATAGTTGTGTGACCTTTGACAAGTCACTTAATTTCTCCATGTTCCAAGGAAGAATACAGACTGCAGAGAAGGTACCAGCTTGTTTTGATAAAGGGAATTTCCTTACCCAGGAGTTCTCTCCCAATACCAGGGAAATCATGGGTCCAGGAAATATCTTATTGAATAATAATTAAATTCCCCTATCTTTACTATGAGATCCAGTGAAAAGGGCTTCCTTGTTTTCCTCAAACACCGCATTCCATCTTCTGACACATTCCCCTATGCCTCGAACTAATTCTCCCTCTGTCTCTGTCTCTCTTTCTCTCTCTCTCTGTCTCTCTCTCTGTCTGCCTCTCTCTCTGTCTCTCTCTCTCTATCTGCCTCTCTGTCTCTCTCTCCGTCTCTGTCTCTGTCTCTGTCTCTGCCTCTCTTTCTCTCTCTGTCTCTGCCTCTCTTTCTCTCTCTGTCTCTGCCTCTCTGTCTCTCTCTGTCTCTCTCTCTCTCTCTCTCTCTCTCTCTCTCTCTCTGTCTCTCCCTCTCTGCCTCTCTGTCTCTCTCTCTCTCTTCCTCCCTCCCTTCCTCACCCCCTCTCTCTCCCCTCTCATCTCTGATTCTTGGCTTCCCTGACTTCCTTCAAGTCCCACATAAAATCTCACTAATACAAAAACCATTACCAATCCTTCTTAGTACTAGTGCCTTACCCCTACTGATTATTTTTAATAAATCAAATATATATGTATATTTATTTTTATACATTTATCTATAGTGTATGTACATATATAGATATATGTATTTGTTTGTATGTAGCTGTTCATATGTTGTCTCTCTCCTTGAGATCAGGGACTGTCTCTTAGCTTTCTTTGTAACCGCAGTGTTTAGCACAATGCTTGGCACATAGTAGATGCTTTATCTTAATAAATGCTTATTAACTGACTTACTATCTGACAAGTGTCTGAGGCCAGATCTGAATTCCAGTCTTCTTGACTCCAGGTTGAGTGCATTATCCCCTAACTACAAATAAACTATTAGTCTCTGATTTAATGAACAAAAACTATCATCCCTCCTTTTCCTTATATCATGGAAAGAGTCTGGAGTCATATCAAGATTTGACTTCAAGCCCTGACCCTATCATATATTTGCTGTATGGTCTTGAGAAAGTAATATCACTACTGAGATTTAATGGGGACAATTAAACTTGCCTTATTGCATAGGATTGTTGTGAGGACCAAATGAGAGCATAGATGGGAGAATATTTTTTAATTATAAATTGCTGTGTAAATGACAGGTATGATTACCAATGTAATTAATGCAAGTTTTATTGTCCGTATTATTAGCCATAAAATAGCTAGACAATCTTCAGTCACTTGTAAAACAGGGAAATTAATCAAAAACATATTCTGCAAATTTATATTTATCTAAATATACACATGTAGCTACTCAAGTTGTATTTTTTATATCTATATAGCTTTACAAATGAAATGAATAAATCTCAAAACAGATTTGGAAAAAGTTTTTGGGTTTTGGGGTTTTAGTTTTTTTGTCATTTGGGTTTGGGATTTTTGTGTGGAGGCCACGTTATAATTATGTCCTATGGATACCAAAGGTGTGAAATAAACTATTTTGTCAGTTGGTTTTTAAATCAATGATTTATTCATTGGCTAACAGACAACTCCCAATAGGAAGGGAAAACATAACAATTTTGATCAAATCCTGGAGTTTCAAAGCAAATGGATTTTCCTTGCTCCTTTTAGTAAACTAGGATTTGGGTGCAATGGCCAGCTGGGTAGCTTGACTTAAAAAGGACAAGAAACAGTAAAAAAACATTACTTCCATTCTCCCTAACAGGAATACCTCAAGAAATTCTATTCATATGATCCTGAAGCACGAGTAAACAATTTAGAAGACAAAATAAAAGCAATGCAAAAATTCTTTGGCCTAACACAAACAGGAGTTTTCAACACCAAAACCATAGAAATAATTCAGAAACCTAGATGTGGGGTACCCGATATTGGAGAATACAATCTTTTTCCTGGGGGACCTAAATGGCATTCCAAAGAAGTGACCTACAGGTTAGTTTTATTTTAATTCATTTTGGCAAAGCAACAAAAACCATTTTATAAGGTATAAAATATTGGTTTCTTGTCTGTCTACCAGGATTTCTTCTTATACTGAGGACCTGCCTCACTCAACAGTGGATAAGTTAGTAAAGGAGGCTTTTGATAAGTGGAGCAAAGTTTCAGTGCTGACCTTCAAGAAAGTGAACACAGGATATGCAGATATTGTCATTGATTTTCCCCGAAGAGGTAAGAATGATCCTTTTAAACACATCCATTTTTTCTCCATTTTTATAGTGAACTTGATAGACATCAACAAATACAATCATTTCCCTACATAAAGAACAGAAGAGAATTGCATGTGAAATTATGTGCTTCAAATACATTTGGCTAATTTTTAAACATATGAATTTAACACTAACTAAAATATTGCCATGCTTGTCTGTAATTTTTACTGAACTTCCCTTTTTCCTACTGTGTATATTTTCTCAATGTTTCATTAAGATTTTTTAATTTATTTTTTACCTTACTGAAACAGACAATAAATCAGTATTTTAAACATTTTTAGAAACTATGTTATTTTCCTAAATGCTATTATAACATTGAGAAACCACTGCTGGCTCAACACAGGCTAGGAACTCCTATGCCCCAAACCTAGGAACAGAGTCAAAACCAATTTCAGTCCTGAAGGAGTCTGATTTCAAAGGAGAAAGAGATTATGCTCCCTTTTATTTGTCACATTCTTTGGTGTGTTTTTTTTTAACCCCAACCTTGAGGTCCTGGAGATAATTTATATATGGCCTAGGGATAGCCTCAATCTACGGTTTTCCCATGACAGGAAAGTAGAAAGGTATTCAATGTACAATGAGAATCAGATATTCAATAGGTGTTCATTTCCTTCACACAAAAGTAATGCTAAATCAAATGCACATTGACAATAAGATTTGAATTAGACAACAAGCAGTGCTAACTACTATATTTAGTCAAAAAGTTGATACTCAAAAACCATGTAAAATTAAAGCAGTTTGTGAGACTACTGATTAAAGCTTCTACATTTCACCTTGGCTCTGCACTGTCCAAACTACTCCCAGTACATGACTTGTGACAAAATGGGACAAACATGGACTGATTATCTCATCAGTGGTCTTCTTCTCCAAGAACACTAAAGCAATTGCTGTGAATTCCTTCTCTTGCTACCATTCACTCTAACAAAAAGTACTCAGATCCCTCAGGCTAACAAGGTCTCCTATAAACCTGGACATGATCATCTAGAAGATAAATATTAATTCACCTAAAACCAGGAAAGAAGGAAACAACAAAAACAAAAGCAGAAAAAAAAGACAAGAGCCCAGGCACAAGTTCACCTAGTTGAATCCCCCAGCCTTAGTTACCATGTGGTTGAGGTCCCCATGATGCTGGAATAAAAAAGGGTCCACTCTTTCTCTCCCCTGACTGGAAGCCTAAGAATTAGTTGAAAGTCAAAGAGAGAGGGAAAAGGAAGAGAGAAGAGAGAAAAAGGGAAACAGAAAGAGGGAGACAAAGGGGGAGAGAGAGAGAGGAGAGAAAGCATCTCCTCTCTTAACTCTCAGTAACCCATCACTCCCCAATCCCTGTCACAGCCAGGAAGGGGAAATGAAGATGACACTCAGGGTTTGTCATGCTATAGCAAAACGCCAAGTCCTTTCCATGTTGGATACATGACAGGAACAGCAGAATTCAGGTCTCCATCATATTCAATGCACCCGAATACTGAGTCACACTCAGCTATCCAAAAGCAAGCTAGGAATGTGTGTATGTATGTACATTTCTACAAGCCACATTACATTTGTAACTTTTTTGTTTTGCTAAATTACAATAGCAGCCCTTCTGATCAGCAATTATGTTGTATCTTGACAGGCCACAGGGAAAGAAAGTACCTTGCTTGGTTAATGCACCAATATTCTCATTCAATAGCATGGTAATATAATTAATTTATGGATTGTAACTTTATAACATAGTTACAAAATTCATCACTTACAGTTATAAACTAACATACAATTATAAAATTTAACAGAGTTGACTGAGGCTAATAAATATTAAGTGACTTGCCCAAAGTCAGACAAGTAGGAGAGTCAGAATTTGAATCGAGATTTTTGTGACTTCAATTCCAGAAATCTATCAAATAAGATTATGTAAAACATTTTTGTCACAATATGTTACGTCAATGTCAGGTATTATGTTACATTACGTTACAATATATTATATTATATTACATTACATTACATTATATTATCTACTAAACCATTCTATCTCTTTACTGGTTCCAGGATGTTTAGTATCAGCATTAAGTGTGATTTAATAACAAGAATTTTTAACATGAACAGAATTGAAAGATATGTCACCCGTATATATATGAATTGCTAATATTTGCTGATCTCAAATGATGCAAGTTGATCTAGATCATTCAAGATTGAATGGTCTAGTAAATAAAGTCAATGTACACATTGAGAGAAAGCATGGCACTCAGCCAAGGAGAGCTGGATTTAAATCTTATCTCTCTCACATACTACTCGTGTGACCCTGGGAAAGTCACTTAACCTTGGTGACCTGGAGGTTGTTTTTCTTTAACTATAGGTTAAAGAAAAAGTGCTGATATGAATTGATAGAAATTCTTCAGCAGGAACTCCTTGTATCACAAAGTCACAAAGCCATACAAAAAAAAGTATTTTTAAAGTTTATATTCTCTAACATTAACTAGTTCACTTTGAACTTCAGCTACAGTATCATAAAGACAAAGCTATTAGTGATATAATATTAGTGACGCTCAATGACCAAGATTTAATTAAGCATATATTTACTAATTACCTACCGTTTGCAGAGAACTATACTAGAAAATGAAGATACAGCTATGACAAGGGTTCTTTTCTCGTATAGCTTAATAGAGTAACGACAAGACTATAATAAGTAATAATATATGATAAGTACTAGGTGAAGAGAGTGCTGAACCTGGAGTCAAGAAGTCAAGAAGTCACCTTCCTGAGTTCAAATCTGGCCTCAGACACTTAGTAGCTGTGTGACCCTGAGCAAGTCACTTAACCCTGTTTGTCTCAGTTCATCTGTAAAATAAGCTAGAAAAAGAAATGGTAAACACTTCAGTATCTTTGCCAATAAAATCCCAAATGGGGTCACAAAGAGTCAGACATGACAAAAAATAACTGAACAACAAATAAGAGAGATGCTCAATAATTACATATAATGCATTAAACAGAATATAATAATAGCTAGTATTTATGTAGTGACTGTCATGTGCCAGGTGCTGTGTTAAGTACTTTACAAAGATGTCATAAGATCCTCACAACAACCCTGGCAGGCAGATTCTATTTTTATCCTCATTGTATAGATAAGGAAATTGAGGTAGACAGAAGTTGAATCATTTAGTCAGAGTCACACAGCTATGTCTGTCGGAGGCAGGGTGTGACCTCGTCTTCTGACTCCAAACCTAGCATTCTACCTACCTGCCAGGAATATAAATGTGATGAATATCAAAAATCCTCCAGATGTTTGTCCTAAGTCACCAATTATCTAAATGTTTCCATTCAATATTAGAGATAATTTATAGTCCTTTTATTTCCCAATGAGTCTGGGAAATATATTAGCATCTAAGGCATTTCAGGAACATTGGCCTGCAAAACAAAACCTGCGCTGGAATCCCAACTACAGTAGTCAGGTCCTCAGGCAAGTCATTTCCCCAATCTGGGTCTTAGTTCTCTTAACCATAAAATTAGAGGGTTAGATTAGATGAGCTTTAAAATTTTGTGATTTTGTGAACTTTGTGCCAAATGATGCCCCAGTAATCAAAAAGTAGCACCATGCTTCCCAAAGAATCCAACTGCTCATAGCAAAGTATTAGTCTACTTGGAGCACCAAGTTCATATACGAAATGAACTAAAAGGGACATAAAACTACATACAAGGTCATGTTATATTTTCTTTCAGAGGAAAAAAAGGATATCTCAACAACCTTGTGCACATTTTCCATTGTTCTTTCCCCACTGCTCTTGTGCAAATGTCTGACTATAACAAAGTTCCCATATTCTATGTTGATCAACTTGATAAGAAAACTATCACTTAATGAGTTACATGGCACAGGAGATTGAACACTGAACTTGGAGTCAAGAAGACCTGAGATCAAAACTAGCCTCAGACACTGACTAGGTGTATGACCCTGGGCGAGAAACTCAACATCTCTCTGCCTCAGTTTCCTCTACTGTAAAATGGGGATGATAATAGCACCGACCTCATAAGACTGGATCAAATGCTGTGAGGATCAAATGTGATAATATTTATTCCTTTCATCCTTCCCTGATAACATATATGGCTTATTGTAACATCTGATTTGTGCAACCAACTGCTTGTGGGCAACTCTCAGTGCTTAAGACAAGATGCCTTTTTCTACCCAAGGAATAACAATGGTAATAACTATCTATGTTTATCTAATTATACACACATACATATGTGTGTGCCACCAAACTGCCCCATATTATACACGTATATATAATGTAGGTATGTATATACTCACAGAGGTATCTTGTATCCCATTTTCATATATGTACATATATAGATATGGACAACATGCATCCCATTCATATGTATGTATATACACATATATACATACATACACTTGTGTGTGTGTGCATGGCAGCTAGGTGGCACAGTGGATGGAGTGCTTAGAAGGAATCAGGAAAACCTGAGTTCAAATTCTGCCTCAAACACTTACTGTATGACCTTGGACAAGTCCCTTAACTTTTGTTTGCCTCAGTTTCCTCATCAGTAAAATGGAGATAATAAAAGCACCTGCTTCCCAGGGTTGGTGTGAGGATCAAGTGAGTTAATAACCATAAAGTTTTAGCATATTTCCTGGAACATAGTAAGCACTATATAAATGTTGGCTATTATTATTAAACATATGAAAATATATGTCTATATAGTGATGTGGATATAGACATAGAGGAAGAGAGATAGAGATTATAGATATAGCTATGGTAGCTAAAGTAAGTCTGATTACAGAGTAGCTGCTGGTCAGTGTAGAGAAGACATTCCCTGTCTAATGCAATCACAAGTCTGGAGCACAAGACCATTCTGGAAAGAGTTAGGGTACCTAGGTAATATTCTTACTTCACAAATGGGAAGATAAGAGGCTTCCAGAAGTGAGATGGTTTGCTCAGGGTCATATAACTTGTAAGTGGTAGAGCCAAGGAATCAGATCCAGACAAGAGAATTAGGGAATCATAGATTTAGAGCTGGAGAGGGTCCTAAAAGTCATCTGATTTAGCTGTTTTATTTTACAATTGAAGGAACTGAAGCTCAAATCTAGGGATCATCCAATTTTACCAGACTGTCTTCAGTCTTCAGGCTTTAAGCTCAATGCCCATTCCACTATACCACATTTGACTCAAGCTACATAGATTCAATCATTAGAATATTTCTACAGGTCAAAAAAAAAAAACCAACGTAGTTTAATACTAATTTATTTCCTCTTAGGCAGGTCAATGACTATTGGGGTTTTTTTCCTCAGTTCATTGGGACTTCCAACAATTTGATGGACCAGGAGGAATCCTAGCTCATGCATTTGCACCAGGAGAAGGATTAGGAGGAGATGTTCACTTTGATAAAGAAGAAATGTGGAGTGATGGCCGCACAGAAGGTAATGGTTTTCCATGTTCCTTCCTGAAAGCAAAATGTCTCACTGGATACTTAGAATGTGCCATTTAAATCTGAAAATGGGAAAGTTATGATACTAATAACTTTAAGCTTCCTCATTTACATTATGACTAATAAGGGGGTGGGAGAAAGGTATTGTACATTCTATTCAAGTCTACAGACATTTAAATGCTTACAATGTGTCAGGAACTGGGTAACATACTGGGTGATAGAAAAAAAAATGGTACAGTCTCTTGTCCTCAAGGTGCTTACCCTCACGGGGAGGAAATGGGCTCTAACATGTAACAAATAAGAAGGGAGCTTACTTAGTAGAAGGAACTTGGGGTTTGACATGTTCTAGGAAGTCATAGCACTTCAAAATAGTGAAAGCCAGGAAAACTTCATTATGAAAACCCAGACCATGAGAAAATATAGAACTGCTGTTCACTTTCCCCAACCTGCCCCCTGTTCGGGTGTCCCCATGTATCAAGTAGTCAACTGTCAGACAAATGCAAAGCAGTCCCAGTTCTGATGTCTCCCTTTATCCTTGCACTCTAACTGGATCACATCTTACCATAGTGTAAAAGGAGAGAAGTAAAGCGTTACTTTTCTTTCAATGTCTTTCTTAGAAGCAGACTGGAGTTTATTTAGGCAGTTCAGTTACCAAATTAAATGTCCTGGATTGCTTTTCATTTCTAGCTTCCTAAAACAAGACTATATGAGAAATAAATAAATTTGTTGTTGTTTTTTGGTCATTTTTCAGTTGTTTCAGAGTCTCCATGACCCCATTAGGGATTTTCTTGTTGAAGATACTGAAATGGTTTGTCATTTCCTTCTCCAGTTCATTTTACAGTTGAGAAAACTGAGGCAAACAGGATTAGTGACAAAAGGCAAAAAACCCAAACCATGCTTGCTGCAGCTCCTACTCCACCCCACTCTCCCTCCAACTCTACCTTCAAACTCTGTTAAAAAATTTTAAAAATATGTATCTATACTTCAAATAATTGAGAATTATATTTTGACAAGTTCTGGAATTATAATAATTTAATACAATGCTGTAATTGTAATAACAGTGATTTTGTAATAATTTAATGTCTCTTCTTTTATTGTAGGAATTAAATTTTTATGGGTTGCTACTCATGAATTTGGTCATTCCTTGGGACTAGCTCATTCTTCTGACCCTGACGCTGTGATGTACCCTACCTATGGCAACAAAAACCCAGTGGACTTCAATCTGTCAGAGGATGATATAAGAGGGATTCAGAAACTTTATGGTAAGGTTCAGAATTTTCAATACATAATTTCACATCTGTTAGGACTTTAGAGCAATTTTCATGAGAGGTTTGAAGAAAAAAGCTGGGAAATGGGCATCTACTTGGAAAGTAAACACTATAATCTGGGGGTTTTTTTCTATTAGCCGTTGAGACCACAAATATTTATAACCTAATAGTCATTTTTTTACCTCAAGTAACTGATGTAGAATGCTTAATTAATGAATGTTTTGATCATTTAATGAGATTAAAACATCTCACTGTTTTATCAATCAATAATAGCTCGCCTTTACATAGAATTTTGCTCACAACACTGTAAGTAATGGAATTTTCACAGAAACTCAAGGAAACTTCCCACCTTTCCAGTCCTCTTACACTATAGTTTCCTCTTTGTACTCTGGGATCCCAAAACAAGACCTCATTGTTCTTCCTCACATACAACACTCCTTTGCTGACTCCAGGCACTTTCACTGGCTGTTCTTCATCCTTAGCATGCTGTGCTTCCTCATTTCCATCTCCTAGGTTTTCTGGCTTTATTCAAGTCTCAGTAAAAGTCCCTCCTTCTTTCTCTGTCTTCTTTAACCTGAATACCTTCCTTTGCAGGTTATTTCTAATTTATCCTGTGTCTAAGTTGTTTATACATAACCGTTTGCATGTTGTCTCTCCCTTTAAACTATGGGATCTTTGAGCGCAGTTTTTCACCTTTTTTTATCCCCTGCACTTAGTACAATGCTAGATAGTAGGCATTTAATAAATGGTAGCTGGCCAACTGATTGACAGTTCAAAGTTACCTGGAAGCCACCTAGCCACACCTGTGCCTGCAGGAGGAATCCCCACTGAATGCTCTTCCAGTCTCCACATTCCTAGACCTCCCATGGCAGGCCATTCAAATTATGGATAGCTCTGTTAGGAAGTTTTCATTCCATCATACTTAACTCTACCTCTCTATAATCTTTTACCCATTATTTCTGGTCTTTGACCCTCTGAAGCCAAGCTAAACAAGCTTGACAATCCTCCAAACATAACCATCAATTCTTCTTTTCCCCATGTTAACTATCCCCAGTTCCTTCCACCAATCATCACATAGCCTGGTTTATAGGTAACTTATCATCCTGATCACCTTTCTCTGGATATGCTTCAGCATGTCAGTGTTCTCCCTAAAATGTAACATCCAAAACTAGATACAATTTCAATATGTCCTACCCAAAGTTGAATGCAGCAGAATTTAATCTCCCTTATTCTAGACACTGTGCCTCTCTATTAACCTAAAATAGCTCATATTGATCTTATTGCTGGTGGTGGTGGTGTTCAGTTATGTCTAACTCTTCATGACTCCATTTGGGGTTTTATCGGCAGATTTTATGGAGTCATTTGTCATTTTTTTCTCCAGCTGATTTTACATATGAGGAAACAGGGACAAGCAATTTAAGTGAATTACCCAGGATTGCACAGCCAGTAAGTATCTGAGGCCAGATTTTAACTCAGAAAGATGGATTTTCCTGAGTCCAGACCCAACACTCTCTCCACTACCTGACCTAGCAGCCCACATCAACTTTATTATTTATTTATTTTTAGTTTTCAACATTCATTTCCACAAGATTTTGATTTCAAAATTTTCTCTCCATCTATCCCCTCCCCCTACCTCAAGATACCATGCACTCTGATTCCCTCTCATATCACACTCCTCCCTTCCCTTATCCCATCTTTTCTCTTTTTGTGTAGGGTAAGACACATTTCTACATCCCATTACCTGTATTTCTTATTTCCCAGTTGCATGCAAAACCAATTCTTAACATTTGTTCCTAAAACTTTGAGTTCCAACTTCTCTCCCTTCCTCCCTCCTCACTTATCCTCACTGAGCAGGCAAGCAATTTAATATAAGCTACATATGTGTAGTTATGCAAAAGACTTCCATAATAGTCATGCTGTGAAAGACTAACTGTATTTTCCTCCATCCTATCCTGACCTCATTTATTCTATTCTCTCTTTTGACCTTGCCTCTCCCCAAGTGTTTATTTCTAATTACTCCTTCCTCACATTTATCCCCTACTCTCCTACTTCCTTGTGCTACAAGATAGATTTTCATGCCCAATTGAGTGTGCATGTTATTTCTTCCTTAAACCAAATGTGATGAGTAGGCTTCACATTTTCCCTCTCACCTGCTCCCTTTTCCCCTCCATTGAAAAAGCTTTTTCTTGCCTCTTTTATGAGAGATAATTTGCTCCCATTCCATTTTTCTCTTTCTCCTCCCAATATATTTCTCATCCCTTGATTTTATTTTTTTAAATATCTTCCCTTCCTATTCAACTCACCCTGTGCCCTCTGTCTATATGTATATAATCCCTCCAATTACCCAAATACTGAGAAAAGTTTCAGAAGTTGTAAATATTATCTTTCCATGTAGGGATGTAAACAGTTCAACTTTAGTAAGTCCCCTATGATTTCTCTTTCCTGTTTACCTTTTCATGCTTCTCTTGATTCTTGTGCTTGAAAGTCAAATTTTCTTTTCAGCTCTAGTCTTTTCATCAAGAATGCTTGAAAGTCCTCTATTTCACTGAATGACCATTTTTTCCCTGAAGCATTATACTCAGTTTTGCTGGGTAGGTGATTTTTGGTTTTAATCCCAACTCCTTTCACTTCTGGAATATCATATTCCAAGCCCTTCAGTCCCTTAATGTAGAAGCTGCTAGATCTTGTGTTATCCTGATTTTATTTCCACAATACTCAAATTGTTTCTTTCTGCTGCCTGCAGTATTTTCTCCTTGACCTGGGAACTCTGAAATTTGGCTACAATATTCCCAGAAGTTTTTCTTTTCAGATCTCTTTTAGTAGGTGATCAGTGGATTCTTTCAAATTTTATTTTACCTCTGCTTCTAGAATATCAGGGAAGCTTTCCTTGAAAATTTCATGAAAGATGATTTCTAGGCTCTTTTTTTCATTCACAAGTTTTTCTGCCCAGGATCTGTGAGTAGGGTTTCCTCTCCAGAGCTTCCACCAGCTCCAACACACTACCTCCTCACCCCAGGATGGCCACTCAGAGCTGAGACCCAGATTGACTGCTTAATTCCCCCAGGATCTTTAGGCTGAGGGCTCCAAAAATGGACACTGCTGCCACTGCCTTGAGGCAGGTCCTGCTAGGGCAGGACTCTGCTCCCTTCTCACCCAGGTGAAAGAGCTTTCTCGCTGATCTTTGAAACTATCTTTGGGGTTTGTGGGTTGAGTAATCTGGGAACCACAACTGCTACCCATGATTCTGTGCCCTGAAGCCTGCTCCAGTCCTGTTTCTGCAGCACCACATGGCCAAAACTGGGCTGGGCTCCCCTCTGGGTCCCATTTGATAGGCTTCTCTTGCCAGCCTTCCAGACTGTCTTGGGGTGTAAATCTCTTTCACTCTGTTCTTTTGTGGCTTCTGCTGCTCTAGAATTTGTGGAGTCATTTATTACAAGTATTTTATGGGTTATGGGAGAAAAGCTAGAGCAGGTCCTTCCTTCTACTCCACCATCTTCCCCCATAGACTTTATTATAAACTACTAAATCTCCCAGATCTTTTCCATACAAACTATTAGCCTTGCCTCATCCAACTTCTTTATGCTTTTGAAGTCACTTTGTTGGTGCCGATTTAATTGGATGTAATTTTCCATTACAAGATTTGCATTTCTACTGATTAAAAGCAAAGTCCTCTTTCCTCTCTGTGCACATATTCCCATATTTGGAATGCTCAGAATTTATACAGTGACTAAAGTATAGTTGGTCAACTGCCATCACACCTAGCCTTGGCTCCAAATCTGGATCCATCAAATTTATGACAAATTTTGTGGAATTCTCCCTTTCTTCTAGTACATTTAGTTAACCTCTTCAACAGTGTATCCAGAAGGCAGAGACTGATATTTTTTTTAACCCAAATGGAGAATTCTACTTGTATCTCCATTAAATTTCATCCTAGGAGATTCAATCTCATTGCCTATCAACATCCTTCTAATCCTGGTACTGTTGTCCAAAGTGTTAGTTATCCCTCCCTGCTTTATGACATTAGCAAGTTGAAAAGTATGCCATCTAGGCTTCACTTCCAAGTCACTGGTAGTTAGAAAAAAAATAAGAAAATATATATAAGGACATCTGCTAGACAACTCCCTTCAAATTGACATCCATCCTTCACTGGGTTTAATGATTCAACCATCTACAAATTTGGCAGACTACACTATCTCCTACCCTACATCTCTTCAAATGTTTGCTGAAATATTATTATACTATGTGTACAATATTCCTCTGATATAATAATAACAATATAAGAATAACTAGCAATTACATAATGCTTTACAGTTTATAAAACACTTTACTAATGTGATTTCATTTGATCCTCCCAGTAACCCTGGGAAGTGCTATAATTATTTGTATTTTGTATTTTGTAGATGAGAAAATTGAGGCAGACAGAGGATAAGAGACTTGCCCAGGCCCATATATGAATCAGGATTTGAATCCAGGTCTTCCTGGCTGCAGGTCCAACATTCAATCCACTAAGCTACCTCTTTAGATGTTCCTGTCTCATTATTCTGTCAAAAAAAAGACTGGGGTTAGTCTAAATAAAACTATTCTGGCCCTTAGAAAGAGCATCTAAATCAGCAAAATAATAAATTCAATTAAGTTTGAATTTAACTTTTGAGCCACTACTTTTCGCTCTACTACCTACTCCCAAGGATTCGTTTCTAAATTGTTAGAAGTGGCCAAATTGCCAATTTTCTGGTGGGACTTAAGTGTGTAGAGACAGGATGAGATTGGTGTTGAAATTGGTGACTGGGTTGATAGACCTTTCAAAAAGTATGTGTTGATTCTGTTACCAGATTCACAACACTGGGCTGGATGAACCACAGCCCTGTCTGGTCTGACAAATCCTTTGTTTTTATCTTTGTGATTTTTCCTGTGTTTTATATGATGTCATAATGCTCTCTTCTGTTCTCTCGACAGGAGTGAAAAAATAATTTCAAATCAATTATAAACTTAACAGAAAAATACACATTCAACAGACTCTACTATATTCCTGCTCTATCAAAATGTTTTTATTTTATCATTAAGTCCTATAACTACTGAAATACTTTTAAATGAATGGCTTTATATGGAAATCAAGAACTAAGACATGAGAGTACATTTATTTAGTTAATTCGTTGATTTTATTCAGCAAACTTTCATTTAAGAGCCTACTAGGAACAAAGTACACTAAGAACTTGAACCACAGACTGCGCACATCATCAGGGATGACTGGTCTCATTACTTTTATTCATGTTCACACAGTCTTGTGATTGATATCAACATCAGAACTTCAGATCCTCAGATCATTGTCATATCTGAAGTAGAAGCAACACAACCACAACTGGTTGACTTGAGCCCAGAAGAAGGGCAAGTTTCTTAGAACAGAACCTTACAACTGAGACACTAGCTGGAAAAGTGACTTGGTCCAAATCACACAGCAGTCTGGTTTCAGAACTAGAAATAAACCTTGGATGTCCCAAATCCTAGCCTAAATGTTCTTTCTACCACACTACTCTGCAACCTCATCTTAAAAGAACAAGGGAATCCGATTCTCTGCCACATATGCATCAGCCAAGTGTTAATATTGAACTCTGCCTGGGTAGGAATTCCAAATTTTTCTTCTACTTTTCCCAGAAAAATCTAGATTCTCCTTGGAAGTGGTCACCAATTCACCATAGGCATATAACAGCTTTTGAAAAGAAAAGTTAATAGTAGTAGAAAAGGAAGTCAGTTCCTTTCATTTTATAACCATTGTCCCTGGAAACCTGACAAAGTTTTATGTGGACTGATCAGTTTGGGGACTTCTTTGATAGTTTGCCACAGAACCATGCCAGAGATCAATTAGACAATCTCTAAGGTCCTTTTGTGCTTCCAATGACATCATCAGATGAATTATGATTGGAAACCCGTAGAGTACCAAGATTATAATAAGTTGGGGTACAACAGTGGACATCCACTGTGAGTATTAAAAGTAACAGAATTCTAAGTGCTACATAAGTTTTTAATGAAAAAGAGGGAAAAGAGATTTATTCAGACTAGATGGTTACATTCTTGATTCTGATTTAGTCCCCCAACATCAATCACCAATAATCAATGTTTCAATGTTATTTGTCAATGCCAGTTAATATCACTATAGCGTCATTTAATGAGTTGATAACTCTTCAATAAGCAATTAGCACTAGATTTTTAAAACTTTTTTTTACTCATTTCAAACTTAAATACAAAAAAACAAAAAAAAATTCCATTACACAGAATAATACAAAAACAATCAATATGGAACCATGAATCTCCATTTCACGGTGTTAACTTCTCTTAAATCTATGCAATAAATATATTGTTTTTAAAACCACCCTGCTTTTCTGTGCTTCCTTCTGAGTTTTCTTTTGTTATCTGCAGTGCACTTTTTACTTTTTTTCTCCCTCCCTCCCCACTCCACACTAGAGAAGACCATCATTTGGCACAGAGATACATATAAATATAAATATATATATGTGTGTGTGTATACATACATACATATTATATATACATATGTGTGTAGATATATCTGTATGTATGTACATATACATATATATGCAAAATCATACTGCATGTACTTCAACTTATCAGTCCTTCATAGGTCCTTTGTAGTTGATTTGAGGATTTATAATACTCAAAATAACTTAGCTGTTCACAGTTCTTTAAACAATATTGCTATTACTACATACAGCATTCTCTTGACTCTATTCATATTACTCTTCATTATTTCATACAAATCTTTGCATATTTTTTTAAATCAACCAGTTCATCATTTCTTATAGCACAGTAGTAGTATTCCAACATGATCATACATCGCAACTTGTTTAGCCATCCCAAATTTGATGGACATACCCTCAATTTCCAGTTATTTACTACCACAAAGAGAGTTGCTATAAGTATTTTGGAACCTACAGTTCTTTTTCCTTTTTTCCTAATGACCTTGGGAAACAGATCTAATAGTGGTATTTCTGGGTCAAAGGGTATACAATAGTCATGCAACTTTCTGAGCATAATTCCAGATTGCTCTCCAAAATGACTGGATCATTTCACAATTCCACCAACAGTGCCCCAATTTTTTCACATCCCCTCCAACATCTATCACTTTCCCTTTCTATCATTCCAGTCAACCTGATAGGTATAGAATGATACCTCAGAGTTGTTTTAATTTGCATTTCTCTAGTCAATCTAATACTCCTTCAAGCACCCTGAGCGCCCTACATTTTACCATCAAGTTTTGACAAAGGCATTTAGTAGCTTTGTTAGTAGAAATAAACTTTTGAAATGGAGATCCTTCTTACACTGGGCATGAACATAATATCAGTGTTTTATTGAAAATAGAATTTATACTTTTCAATGCTTCTACTAAGGTTCTATTTTAATGCTTTATAGTTTGGAGGCAAATCTGAATTTCACTCATACATACATATATGTATATATAGCATATGTATATAACATAATATATACATTTGTGTGTATTACATTATTGATGGAGACTTTTTTTAAAACATCACTATTTAGTGATGACAGTATCATTTCCCAACAAACCAACGTAGAGGAAATGGGTCTGAAGCATATAAACCTCACTCTGTGCCTAGAGTTCATCACCTCTCTTTTGAAAGGAAGGAAGCCTATTCCTCTTAGATGCCAGGGCTTCCAGACTACAGAACTTCCCCCTTTAATTTTCAGACATCAAAACAATGTCTTTGCTGCTGTCTTATCCTGGGACTTTTCTCAGTACGAGCCTCCTTGCCCTGGTACATCCAACCACAACTGTGGCCTTCTCAACCTGGAATATCCCTCCGCAAGGCCTGCCCCCTTCTCCAGTTGGTGGGTTCCTCTGGACCCTCCATTTTGTGGAGAGTCCCAGGCCAGCCTTCATTCCCCCTTTCTCAGCCCTGTCCCTGGCTTCCAGATTTGAAATCATGTTCCTCCCTCCATCTCCATCAGCTCCCTTTTGTTTTTGTCTTCCTGTTAGAATTAAACTCCTTGAGGTCAGAAACTATATCTCCTTTTGCTTATATTTATGTTCCCAGGCACTTGGAATAGTGTCTGGAGCAGAGAAAGTGATTAAAAAATGTTCATTTCCTCCTTCCTTCCTTCCTCAGTCTTTGTGCCCCTATATTCTCATAGGCTACATATATGGAATTTAAGCTCTAGAACAGAGGTTTTTAACTTGGAGTCTATGGAACAAGAAAAGCTTTCTGCAGAAGGGGAGGTTTAATCTGAGTTCTGAAAGAATCAAGGAGATTCTGGAGGCAGATGTGAGGGGGTAGAGTATTTCCGGCATGGGCAAGATCTAAGGAAAAGTTGGGTCATAGAACACCATGTGCTAGAAACAGCAAGATCACCATCACTGGATCACAGAGTAATAAAAGAGAATAAAGTTTAAGAAGATTGGAAATATAGGAAGGGGACAAGTAGAGAAGATTTTCAATGCCAAACAAGGGATTTTATATTTGATCTTAGTGACAATAGAGAGTCACAAGGAAATATAGAATAAAAAATGGTTAGTAGGAAATTAAAACCCAAGAAATGTGGGGGGAAAATAGTATAAAATTACCTCAAAGAACAAAATGAGTTCAAATTACTAATCTCTAACAAAATACATCCCAGGGTACTGAAAGAAACTACCAGTAGTATTGTAAAACTACTGCTAGTTATCTATGAAAATAACAGACCATGGGAAGGGTACTAATAGGCTGGAGAGTGCTAATTGTTGTCCTGATTTTTAAAAGGTAAAGAAGACAAATTTTTCTACCTGTAACCTAGCAAGATTTATCTGATTCCTGCTAAAATCCCAGAATGTATTATTGAAGTAATGGTTTGCAAAAGCTTTAAATATGAAATAGTCATCACTACGAGATAGTACAGGGTTTTTTTCATATAATAGAGGTAATATTCTCAGATTTGCCCTTCCTGATGGGCCACATTAAGACCAGTGCCTGGTTAGTTCCTATTTGCCAGAGATAGATGACAGCATAAATCAGTTATAAGTTTAGCACAAATTGCTGGTCAAGGAAAAGAGATATAGGTACAGATATTTGGTCCAGAAGGTCTCATGACAATGATACTATGGCTGTACTTGTAGAAGGAGTGAAATCTATATGTAAAACCCAAATGGCTAGATTACAAACAGACTGAAGTAGAGTTGAAAGTTTAGGGCTTTCACCTGATCACTTGCCAGTAGCACATGTGAATTTCACTGCATTGAACCAATCTTCTTTGTCTAAGTTGTCTTGTTAATGACTGGAGAAGAAAATGGATGGCTATTGAAGACAAGCCAAAAAGTTGCCAATGCCCCAGTTGATTCAGATCCCAATTCCCTGAAAACATTTTATTATTGATACAATGGCAGGAGATGAGGCTGTGCACTGGACTGTGTATTAGACTATCACTAGTCCCATACATGATTCTATATGTCCCCTGCAATAGGAGGCAGTTGTTGCTACACAGAATATGTCATTCTAGGACCATGAAAGCTCCACAACACAACTTTGACCATGAGAGTTAGGAAAGGATCCAGGGGCTAGTAAGAAGTAGATTTTATTGGTCAAAGAATTGTGAAACATGTTCATTGTGTGCAAAAAACTGTACTACAAATTTGCATTACTTATCTGATGAATATAAGTACCAGCAACTTATACTTGGAACTTGTGCACACTGGATTTTTATCTGTGGAAGGAGATAGCAAAAATGTCATATATATATGTGTGTGTATATATATATACAATATATATATACACACATTTTATATATATACACATATATACACACATACATAAATGTATGCATACATTTATACATATATACATGCATATATAACATAATTTTTCACATGACATACCATATTCTGACTTCTATGACTCATCTACGTATATTACTGGTATATACATACATAGACTAATGGTAACTGACCACTTCACAAGGTATACATAGGCATACTTAATCAGGAACCAAAAAGTTTCCATAGTTTCCAACTAAACTATTGTGAAGGAAGTATTTCTTAGTATATAAACTGGCTGCCATGATCCATTCCAGACAGCTCGGTGGTACAGTAGATAGAGCATGGACCTGGAACCAGGAAAACCTAAGTTCAAATCTGGTCCCAGACACTTACTAATTATGTGACCCTCTGGCTTGGGCAGCAACATCCTTGCTATGGTATAACATTACTCAACCAGATAACTAAGGAGTAGATGAAACTGGGGCAGGGTACCTTTGTGGGAATGGGGGATGATGCTTAACCAGACCTAAATAAAATGGGACTACCTTTCCTCTGAGGCTGGGTCTGTCACCCTAGAAATCATTTGGGCCAAAGACTTAGGCCAGTGGAAATTGTGGAAGGAAGATGAGAAATTTTTGAGGGAGACTTCAAAGGACTCAGTAGAAATAAGAATCCTGATTTCTCATCCTAAGGAAGAAGTAAGTCACTTCACATAAGGAACAACTTGAATTGAGGCAAGGGCCAGCTTCAAACTAGGTTTAACACCCAAAAAGCAAAGTTAGCAGCCAGTCAGTGACAGGAAGGGACAGAGAGTAAAGAAGAGGAGAGATGAAGAGGAGAGAGGAAAGTAGGAAAGAAAAGGACAGGAGAGGACAGAAGAGAAGAGAGGAGAGAAGGGGAAGGGAGGGGAAAACTGGAAGAAAGTGCTGTTGTCCAAAATAGCTAGTGACAGGAAAGAAAATTTCTCTACTGCTTAAAGAGTTGACTGGGGAAAGGAAAGTCTAGACTGCTTTGACCTTTCCTACCGTATAGAACCTGAGAAGTGAAAACCCTTTCAGAATTCCCCGAGTATACCTGAATGGCATTGTGGATTTCTGACTTGGGGAACTGTTTTGCTTTGAGAACTAGGCAGCAAATCTGAACAGTTCTACAGACCCCATGATTAGGATCTTTTCTTTCACTAAAAGAGCTAACTAATGCTTCAGCAGCCCAAGAGTAAAAGCCAGCAAAAATGTGGCTCTGACTAGCAAAGGAACAGAAATAAGATGAGTGGTATTAATCAGTAAGTGATGTTATCCAGATTTTCCCCTAAGGATATCAAAAACATGAAGCTTGAGTTGTGAGTTACCCCAAGCAAATGGGTTTCTCTACTTTTATGCCTCCCTGCTAGATGTCTATAAATCTGTGTTCTCTCTCTTCTACCATGTATTTGTGGAAGATTACAACCTATATTTATGGGTGGATAGTTATGTCATGATTATTCTTACTTTCGCCCTCTTGTTTAATAAATGTTTCATGATTAAGTGTTAATGGTAAAGATGGCAGAGTGGAGGGAACATTCCAGCTGAACTCTCACAACATTGCCCTCCAAACAACTTTAAAATAACTCATCAAATTGAATTCTGGAGCAGCATAACCAACAAAATTCAGAATCTTCCAGTCCAAGACAGCTTAGGAGATTGGAAGGAAAGGTTTGTGACACTATGGTTGTGTTTTGTGCTTGTCCTTCATTCTCAAAGAGGACTATAACATCAGGACATTGCACTTGACTTTATTTTGAGGGAGGGTTGTGTAAGGTCACCAGCCTCACTTCTCCTCCAGAGCCATCTGGGTCCAGTGGCCTGATATTCATCAGGATGACTGGAGATGTCCCAGGATGCAATACTGTGGTGGAGACTAGCATAGACTGATAGAGAGGGTGACAACAACAGTGGTGGACTTTGGAGGCTGGGACAGTAGTGATACTGGGGACAGCAGCCCCAACAGCAACAGAAACAGTTCTAGGAGTTCTCCCTACCCAGAGACAGTAACAGGTTTGGACAACTAGTCAGAAAGATTCAAGTGGGCACTGGGCATAGGACTTGCAACCACTTGGCAATTCCATTGCCCATAATATAGGTCCAGGTTACAGTTGTAGAGCAGAAAGGAGCAAATGTAATTGCAAGGGAGCAGGGGCCCTTCTTGGGTAAGGACCAGAGAGAAGACCAGGAGAGTAGTGACAATACCTCTACAAAACCCCAGAAAGAGCATAAGCTTGGAACAGTGACCCCCATCCACCCATCCATATGGGCAGAGCTCATATCTAACATAAATTTCAAAGTCAAGAAACACGATAGAAAAAAATGAGCAAACAACAAAAAGAACCAGACCATGAAAAGCTACTCTGGTGACAGAGAAATTTAAGACAGAAACTTATAAGAAGATAACAACATAAAGACATCTATAAGCCAAGTCTCAAAGAAAAATGCAGATTACGCATAATCTCAACAAAAATTCCTAGAACAGTTAAAGAAAAATTTTAAAAGAACAACAAATTATTTTTAAAATCAAATGAGTAACAGAAGAAAAAGTGGGGAAATAAATGAGAGCAGTGCAAGAAAATTATGAAAAGAAAATTAATATCTTGGTAAAAGAGGCACAAAAATTACCAAAGAAAATAACTCTTCAAAAAGCAAAATTTGCTAAATGGAAAAAGAATGCAAAAGTTCATTGAAGAAAATAATTCTTTAAAAAACAGAGTCAGCCCAGGAAGCCTAGACAGCAGAGTAGAAAGACAGACCTACTCTAGCTCTCCCCTCCAAAGTCCAGAAAATCCCTGTAAAAATGATTCTAAACAAATTCTGGAGCAGCAGAAGGTATAAAACAACAGAGTGAAAGGGAATTCCAGTCCAAGGCAGCCTGGAAGGCTGACAGGAAAGGTCTATTGTACTGGGCTCGGAGCAGAGCCTTGACCACATGGTGCAGCATGGACAGGCCTAGAGTAGGGTTCAGGGGGCAGAATCCTAGACAGTAGTTGTGGTTCCCAGATTCCTTAACCCACAAATACCAAAGATAACTTCAAAGGTCAGTGAGAAAGCTCTTTCACCCAGGTGAGAAGGTAACACAGTCTGACCCCAGACCCAGGGTGGCATCAGTTGCTCTGGAAGCAGCATCCATCTTTGGAGTCCCCAGCTTAAAGCCCCTGGGGGAATTGAGCTGCTTATCTGGATCTCAGCCCTGAGTGACAGTCCTGGAGTGAGAAGGAGCACTGGCATGGTGGAGCTGGAGGTGGTTGTGAAGAGGGAATTCTGCTCACAGATCCTGGGCAGAAAAGCTTGCCATAGCTCCCAGATCAGAATTCAGGCCAGGAAAGGAATAAACTCCTCTCCATTGATTGTACCACCTTAGAGGAACTGAGAACTTACAGGTCTCTAGAGTATACTCTCCACTTGACAAAGGACTGAAAAGTCAAGTAACAGGCTGTGAAAAATGCCCCCAAAAGGGAAAAAATGGACCCATAAAAGGTTACTTTCTTGGTGAACTGGTATTTTCCTCCATTCTTTCAGATGAGGAGGAACAAAAGATACCATGAAAGGAAGACACCAAAGTCAAGGCTTCTGCATCTAAAACTTCCCAAATAAATATACAATTCTCTCAGGCCATGAAAGAGCTCAAAAAAGATTTTGAAAATCAAGTAAGAGAGATGGAAGAAAAATTGGGAAGAGAAATGAGAGCAATGAAAGAAAATCATGAAAAGAAAGTCAATACATTGCTAAAGGAGACCCCCCCAAAAAAATGCTAAAGAAAATATCACCTTTAAAAATAGACTGATCCAAATGGCAAAAGAGGACCAAAAGCCAATGAGGAGAAGAATGTTTTAAAAAGCAGAATTAGCCAAATGGAAGAGGGTTGAAATTTTCTGAAGAAAATAGTTCTTCAAAAATTAGAATGGAGCAGACGGAAGTTAATGACATTAGGAGAAACCAAGAAATTACAAAACAAAAACAGAAGAATGAAAAAATAGAAGACAATGTGAAATATCTCAGTGGAAAAACAACTGACCTGGAAAACAGATCCAGGAGAGACAATGTAAAAGTTTTGAGGCTAGCTGAAAGCCATGATCAACAAAATAGCCTAGACATCATCTTTCATGAAATTGTCAAGGAAAACTGCACTGATATTCTAGAACCAGAGGGTAAAATAAATATTGAAAGAGATCCAAAAAGAAAAGCTCCTAGGAATATTGTAGCCAAATTCCAGAGTTTCCAGGTCAAGGAGGAAATATTGCAAGGATCCAGAAAGAAAAAAATTGGGTATTGTGGAAATACAATCAGGATAACACAAGATCTAGCAGCTTCCACATTAAGGGATTGAAGGGTTTGGAATATGATATTCCAGAAGTCAAAGGGACCAGGATTAAAACCAAGAATCACATACCCAGCAAAACTGAGTATAATACTTTAGGGGAAAAAATGGTCATTCAATCAAATAGAGCACTTTCAAGCATTCTTGATGAAAAGACCAAGGCTGAATAGAAAATTTGACTTTCAAACACAAAAAATAAGAAAAGCATGAAAAGGTAAACATGAAAGAGAAACCATAAGGAACATACTAAAGTTGAACTCTTTACCTTCCTACATTGAATGATATTTGCAACTCTTGAGGCTTTTCTCAGTATTTGGGTAGTTGGAGGGATTACATACATATAAACAGAGGGCACAGGGTGAGCTGAATAGGAAGGGATGATATTTAAAAAAATAAAATTAAGAGGTGAGAGAAGAATATATTGGAAGAATAAAGGGAGAAATGAAATGGGGCAAATTATCTCTCATAAAAGAGTCAATAAAAAGCTTTTTCAATAGGGGAAAGGGGGAGGTGAGAGGGAAAAAGTGAAGCTTACTCTCATCACATTTAGCTTAAGGAAGGAATAACATGCACACTTAATTTGGTATCAAAATCTATCTTACACTATAGGAAAGGAGGGGAGAAGGGGATAAGTGGCGTGTGGGGAAATGATAGAAGAGACGGAAAATGGGAAGAGGGAGTAATTAGAAGTAAGCACCTTTGGGGAAGGACAAGGTCAAAAGAGAGAATAGAATAAATGGTGGGGCAGGATAGGATGGAGGTAAATATAGTTAGTCTTTCATAACATGACCATTATGGAAGTCTTTTGCATAACTACACATGTATAGCCTATACTGAATTGCTTGCCTTCTCAGTAGGGATGGGTAGGGAGGGAGGAAAGGAGAGAAGTTGGAACTCAAGGTTTTAGGAACAAATGTTGAGAATTGTTTTTGCATGCAACTGGAAAATAAGAAATACAAATAATGGGGTATGGAAATCTATCTTGCCCTACAAGAAAAGAGAGAAGATGGGGATAAGGAAGGGAGAAGTGTGATAGAAGGGAGAGCAGATTGGGGAAAGGGGTAATCAGAATGTATGCTGTCTTGGAGTGGAGGGAGAGGAGAGATGGGGAGAAAATTTGGAAATCAAAATCTTGTGGAAAGGAATGTTGAAAACTAAAAAGAAAGAAAGAAAACCAATTTAATATGGCAAATTGGTAATTAATTTATGGAATTATGAAGTGGGGCAGGTACATCTGGTTCATTAGGTACTTGCCAAGAAAAATCATGATGGCAGTATGGCATAAAGCTTCAATCACATTTTAATAAGGAAGAGAGGGTGCAGGAACAAATAACACAGGAAGTATAGATACAAGTGGCAAAAAGGGCAGGGTACAGAGGCAAATAGCATGCGGATGGGAATAGGATGGTGAAGGAAGGCAGACAGAATAGGGAAGAAAATGGGGAAAGAGAAGCACAGATGGTAGCTCATAACTAAGGGATTAGAATTAAGAGTACTGAGCAGCATGGACCCAGATGAAGATTATGAAAGAATGCTCAAGGGGCACAAGTTTGGGGTCTCATTTTTATAGGATTTTGGTAGAGGACAGACTACCTTTTATCTCTGCCTCCTTGTGATTAGTTCATTAACACAACTGCTTCATTTCAAAGTTATCAGGAAAACTTTAAAGTTAGTACGTCCACATCATCTCAAAATGATCTATAGCATTTGGTGTTCTACCGGTCTTACTACAGATGTCTGGAACTTATCTGAGATTTACCTTTTATAGGATGATAAGGCCCTTACAGTAAAGTCTAGATGGTTTCCACTGATTTAGTACATACTACCAGGATGTGAATTTTAGTTAATGTATGATACTGGTTGCAAATTATGCTCCTTTGATCATTGGGATAGTCTTGTACATGACTTCTAAGTTCTCCTTTGCAATCTTACTTCTTGATATTGTTACCTTGTACTAACTACTTATCAACTTAGTATACTGACTAGAAGAAGGGAAGTGTGGTAAGGAGGACCAGAACAAGATACAATTTTAACCTACGCTGTATAAGAAATAAAGTGGCTGATCAATGGAACAAAGAAAACAAAAATTAGTGGTGCAATCTTGGTTGCTGATGTTGGTAGAGAGGACAAAACAAAGTAACAGTTAGGCACTCGTTTTCATTTTGTGTCACTGATCATCTCTTGGGAGAGTGCAAAGTGTCAAAGCACCTGGGTTCAAATATTGACTCTTAGGTTTACTACTTGAGCAAGTACTTCCGTGGTGCTCAGTTTTTGAGAGGTCTTAGTGAATTGATTGCCTGCTCTACATGAATCAGCGGTGTAGTATGTCAGTCAAAAATGCTAATATATTCTTGGGTGACATAAAAATAGGCATAGCTTCCAGGAATTCAAAAATGATAGTCCCCTTCCCTCCTCGCACTCTGCCTTTGTTCAAAGTCTGGTGTTTTACGTACAGTTCTGGGCATGACTTTTTCAGAAGGACATTGATAAGCAAAAGACCATCCAGAGGAAGGCAATCATGATGAAAACTTTGAGATCATACCGCATGAGGACAAGTGGAAAGAAATGGGTCTAATAAGACTAGAGAAAAAAGTGAGGAGGGAACATACTAGCTGTCTGTAAGTATTTAAGATTTGATATGAAAGAGATAGTAGATATGTTCTATCCAATCCCATAAAGAAGAAATAAATAATATGGGTATTAATCACAAAAGTGAATTTTGGCTTGAGCTAAGACTTCCTATCAGAATGATCTAAAAGCAAAATGGGATGCTTTGGGAAGTAGTGGACACCTTTGAAGGTATTAAAGCAAAAGCCATATGACCTGTAAAATGTGTTATAATGGAAATTATTTTTCCAGCATGGGCTAGCAAACTTTACTAATCATTTTGTGGCTAATAGGATGGGGTCCCAGTCTAGACCACTCCACTGATTGTTCCTCCCAGGAGATGGGGCTCTCAGTTGGGAAACAAGCTGCAGGTATACCCAGAGCCACCATCATGACTTTGTGCCCATGGGTCTGTCTCCATATACATGGTTGAATGCCAGTTGTTAATGAATTGATTTGATTCTTGAGTGCTTACATGCTTTCTTGGTATCTTTTCATCCATGATTACCTCACAGTCTATCCCCAGTACGAGAATTTATATGGTTAAAGCAAGTACCTGGAACAGTGTCTTACCACTGTGAAACAAATCTTTAAGGTAGGAATTAATTAAATGGAAAAGGAGATAACCTTTCAGCCCTTGGCAACCACTTAAAAGAGACATGCCAGCTCATCCCTAGGTCTGATATTGTCCTCTGAGTTTTTGTTTTTTTCACAAACGAGAGCAAAGATACCTTCCTGAATAAACGACCCATTCACTCTAACCTTTCATTGTGACTAAGTTAATGAGTTTCCTCAAACCCATTAAATTTACTATAACAAAGAATCTATTGGTTCTGTTATCAACTATGATTAGATTAGTATCCCAGAAAGTAAGGGAAAAGCCAGAACTTGGAAAATGTACCCCAAAATTTCCTCATAATCAAAATGCCTTTGAAGTCAAAAGAGAAAACAGAAATATAGGACACCTGGTAAAAGTATAAAGCCTTAACTGTCTCCCTTAAAGAAGCAGTCAAGGAAAGTGACATGGGACAGACTTGCATATTTTGGGGAAACGTTAACAATGCACAAAATGTTAATTGGTACCTATTTGGGAATATAATTGGGGTTAGGGGGTTGGGAATTGCATCCTGGTACTACTATTAGATTGAATAAAAGGTTTCACTAAATATTTCCAAATTCTAATGTGCCATTAGTTGAATCCTAGGCTTTTATAGCCCTCTTTAAATAATAGCTAGTCTCAGGATAATGCAGAGAGAGAGAGAGAGAGAGAGAGCACTGATGAAATGAAGGCACCCAGAGTCCTGTCTCTATCCATACTGACTGCACAATCATTTAGATCCTGCACAAATCATTTAGCCTTTCAATACTCCAGGCAACTCTGTCTACATAATTCCCTAGAGACTGATCCGACTAAAATTCTCTTTCAGTACATGTTTACAAAGGGAGGAAGTCCCTTGAACTTTTAATAAACAATAAAAATGCACAAGCATACACACACACACACACACACACACACACACACACACACACACACACCCATCCCTATGCATCAGGGTAATGATGGCATGTAACAACCTTGAAATTTATAGACTAAGGAAATCTCAGGTTAAAGAAAATGAATAATACTGCAGAACCTTTTCCTAATGTTAGTACTGGGTACAAGGATGGCAAATGTGAAGAAGGCTTCCACACCTTAGTAAGAAATACATCATCGTTGTCACTTTGTGTGTGGGGACAAATTCAGCTTGCAGAAAAACCAGATTTCTGGCATATCCAAATGATGTGTAATGAATATATGTGTGTATACATACACACACACACACACACACACACATATATATATACACACACACACATATTTAAGAGAAGACAGATTTATTCTCTGAAGAGTAAGGTGAAAAGGTAACTTTTTATCAACGTTAACAAAATCAACTTTTATTCGTGCTAACTTTTAGTAAATAAGCAAAAGATGAGCCAGTGTTTAATACTCCATTGTGGCAAAAATTACTCAGCCCTGGCACAAAATTTTAGAATGACCAACTTTCATGGTTAGAAGGGACCTCAGAGGGCATCTAGTCCAGTCTATACCTAAACAAGGATGCCCTTGGCCATAGCCCAATGTGTAGTGACTCAATCTTTGCTTGATGACAAACTCCTTTACCTATAGAGTCAGTGTATTCTACTCCTGGATCACTCATGGCTTCAGGAATACTTTCTAATAGTAAAGCTAAATTTTTAAGTTCCATAGTGGCTCCTAATTATGTTTTCTAGGGCCAAGCAAAATAAGGTTGATTCATCTTTCATGTGAAACACTTCAAATACTTAAAGATAGAAAGTATATGCCTCCCTCCAACCCTCCTCTTCTCCAAACTTAACATACCTAGTTCCTTTCTAAGCAGTTGACCCAAACTTTATCTATGCACTCATGTTGTGAGAAAAGACTTCAATAGTCTGAAAAGTATGTCTCAGGGCTTCTGTGTGCCGCTTCAAATAACTGAGTTTTTTTTTTCAGGGCAGGGAACATAAAACCTAAAGAGGTAGTATGGTTTTGGAGAAAGAGCTTCAGAATAATAAGTAGCTAATGATAATAATAGCTACTATTTATATAATGTCCTAAGGTTTGCAAAGTGCTTTACATATATTGTCACAACAACTTTATGAGGTAAGTACCATTATCTTCCCCATTTTGCATAAGAGAAAATTGAAGGATGTTAATTTAAGCTATTTGCCAAACATCACATAACTAATAAATGTGTAAGGCAGGATCTGAACTCCAGTACTCTCCTCCCTATGCCACCACCTGCTGTCCAAGGTAGAACAGGATGCAATCACTCTTCTTCAAGACGTTTCCTGAGGAGGAATCTACTCCCTCTGGTGGTATTAATTAACGCTCTCTCTTTCCACTGCTTCACACAGTTCCTCACTATGTCAGGTCATCTTAACAAACAGGAAGAGACTAGTTAAGCAACCTTCCTGGAATCAGATGTCTATACCTACTCAAATCATGGAGTTGCTAAAGCTAAGTTCAAAATGAATACTAAAATAGAAGGAAAATGTGAGAGTGCAATTACAGAGGCTCCCACACCATCTATTTAAATAATCTGTCAGCTGAAAAGAAATGGACAAAAGTAAGGACATTGACTCTGGGCATCATTTTTCCTTAATGAAGTCTAACTGATAGAAACATCCATCACAACAAGGTGGGTAAAAGATCAGAAACTGACTCAGCCAATAAGCTTTTTTAATCACTTGCTGGAAGGTGTTAAATAGAGCCAATAAAGGCAATCCCAGCTTAGAGCACAAGCTCATTTGCAAAAATCATGGTAGAAGATGACAGAAGACTAGGAGTAGTATTGCCACATAAATTAGGAAGAGATTAGGTGAAAATGAACCAAAATGAGTCATTTTTTGTCTCTTGACAAATAATTGCAGGGCATCAGAAAGAAAAACCCATGCAACATCTCATACATGGAAACAATCTTGGCCTTCAGAAAGACTTGCCAAAAGTGACCATTAGATAATTGGAAAAAAAACAAATTGGAGACTTCTGTGGTCCATCAAAGCACTTATTTAAATATGTTTTAATGCTTAATGTAGTATTTAATGTTTGTGTATACTGTTTATTTTAATCCTATTTAATAAAAATAACATATTTAAAATTTCCATATGGAGAGTTTCCATAATTGTTGCAATCTTGGTTATAGATCATCTTATGCGTCTGTAGGAAAAGCCAACAGTCAGAAGATGGAATGTAGTGGGAACATGTACATTAAGTTACATATGGCTCCCTTTTCTCCAGTCCTCTCCACTGAGAAGTTTAACTCCCAATTTACTGGAAAAAAAATGAAGCCATTCTCCAAGTTCTCTCTTGTTATCTTCTCCTTATCTCACATCACGTGGATGGCTTTTGCCACTGTCACCTCCTTCATCCTTGCTTCATATCATGACATGACCCATTTCCTTGCTAAGATAAATCTCTCTACATGTACAAGTAATCCATTCCATCACATCTTCTCCAGCAGATTGCACCCTTCATAATTCTCTTAATTACCTTCAATCTTTCCGGTCCCATGGCTGCTTCCTACCACCTACAAACATATCCATGTCTCCTCCCACTTCAGAAAAGCCTCATGTGATCATCCATCCCTTCTACCTAACATCTTTCCTTTTGTGACTAAACTCCTTGAGAAACCTCTCTATAATAGATACCTCTAATTTCTTTCCCTCTCTACTTAACTTGGTCTAGCTTCTGACCAATTTCACCCAAAATTGTTCTCTCTAAAGTTACCAAAGTTTTCTTAATTTCTAAATCCAATGGATTTTTCTCAATCTTCTGACTTTTTCACCTTTCTGAAGGATTTGACACTGCTGTTTACCATCTTCTCCTTGACATTCTCTTTTCTCTAGGTTTTCCAGACATTTTTCTCTCCTGATTCTCCTCCCACAAATCTGACTGCTCCTTCTCAGTGTCCTTTTATAGATCTTCATCCAGGTCATATTTGCTGTCTAGAAGTGTCCCCGAGGCTCTTCTCTTCTTCTCAATACTATCTTATTTAGTGGTCAAATGATCACCATGACTCGAATATTATCTCTGTGCTGATGATTGCCAAATCTTTTTAGTCCTAACCCCTTTGCTGACCTCCAGTCATCTCCAACTGCCTCAAACTAGATTCCCATAATATGTTAAACTTAACATTTACAAAATTCAGTATTTTCCCCCGACCCCTCCCCTCTTCCTAAGTTTCCTATTATTTGGGGGTGGAGAGGGGTTCCACCATCCTCTCAATCACTCATGCTTATGACTTCAGCATTGTCCCCGGTTCTTTCTTTCTCAACCTTTTTCTCAGCTTCCATATCCAACCTACTGTCAAGGACCGTCCATTTTATTTTTATAACTTCTTTCATCCACACACTTTTCTCATTTCTTGACACTACCACAACCCCTCTGGCACAGGCCATTATCACCACATGCCTGGCCTGTTGCCTCGGCCTGCTAATTGGCCTTCCTTACACAAGCTTTTCCCCACCCTCGTTCATCTTTCACTCAGCGAAGAGATCTTCCTGAAGCACAGGAACACCTGAAGCACAGAACAGACACCATGTATGTCTCTCTCTCTCTCTCTCTTTCTCTCTCCCTCCCCCTCCTCTCTCTCTCTGTCTCTTTTTCTCTCTCTCTGTCTCTTTCTGTGTCTCTCTCTCTTTCTCTCTCTGTCTCTCTCTCTCTCTGTCTCTCTCTGTCTCTCTCTGTCTCTGTCTCTCTCTCTGTCCCCCCCCCTCTCTCTTTCTCCCCTCCCCCCCACACCATTATGTAATAATCTCTAGTAGTCCCTATCACCTCCAGGATCAAATATCAAATCCTCTGTTGGGTATTCTAATCCCTTCAAGCCTGTCCCCCTCATCTCCATTCTGTGATCCAGTGACACTGACCTTCTTGCCACTCCTCATACATGACACTTTATCTCCTGACTCCAGACATTTTCACTGGCTGTCCCCATGCCTGGAATGCTCTCCTCCCTCTTCTCTGCCTTCTGGTTTCCCTATATTCTTTCAAGTCTTTGCTAAAACTTCACCTTCTATAGGAAGCCTTTCTTGCCTCTCCACCTCTTTAATGCTAGTATCTTTCCTTCAGATCATCTCTAATTTATAACATAATGTATTTACATATTGTCTCCCCACTAGGCTGTCAATTCCTTAAGAGAAGAAACTATATTTTGCTTTTCTTTGTATCTTCAGCATGACATATAGTAGGTGCTTAATAAATGCTTGACTGATTAACTGTCCTCCAGGTCTGACATGTTCTCCTGCTTCATGTTCACCTCTTAATGTCCCTGACTCCTCAAGTCTCATCTTAAATTCTACCTTCTGCATGAGAATTTCTCTGGTCACCAAACCCACTCCCAGCTACTAGGAAAAAGATTCTTCACCTTTTTTTATGTCATGGACCCCTCTTCCAACCTGGTGAAGCCTATTAATCCCATCTCAGAATGTTTTTAAATGCATAAAATAAGATGCATAGATGCATTGTTTACAAAGTAAATAAAATTTATTGAAATATAATTATAAAAATATCATTAAAATAAGCTTATGGCCCCCAGGTTATGAATCCTTTTTAATGACATTTGCTCTGAAAATACTTCCCATTTACTCTGTATATATCTTGCACATACTCAGTTATTTGCATTTTGTCTCCCCCATAAGAATGTTAGTTTGTTGAAGGCAGAGACTGTTTTGTTTTTCCTTTTTTTTGGAGCACTAGTGCTTAGCACAGTGACTGGCACTTAGTAAGAACCTAACAAATGCTTTCTGATTAATTGATAAGAGGGAAGGTGAGAAGGATACCAGAAGAAGGAAAGGAAAAAGAGAGGAAAGGTAGAAGAGAAAGGATTGAAGAAAAGGAGGAGAAAGGGAGAGGAAAAAAGGAATGAATACTGGGATTCTACCAGTTGTGTTTGGTTGGTTTCTGTAACCTATTTCACATATGTTTTATGTGCTTAATTGAATGCCTAGAAAAGGTCTTTGAACAGAACAGAATGCAGCATCCCTCAAACACATTTACTTGAACAAACTCTCAGTCTGAATCAATAGGTTCACCTACCTTGCCTTACCAGTCTTTCTCTGCCCATTCCTATGTAATTGTATTTACATATACCCCTATGGCTAAGAGATCTCATACTTTCTGTGTTTTGTTTTAATTTTCCTTAAGACTTGCCTCTTCCAAAATACCTTAAAATGACCATAGTGTAAAACTTCTAGGGAGATGACTGCATGGGTGCAGCCTGGGTGTCTACTCCAAACAAGCCCTACAACATGAATCCCAGAAATACTACAGAGAAAGAACATTTTTCAAAGTCACAGCATAAACAATGGAAATAAACCTTAAAAATACCAAGCAAATCAAAGAAAAACAAACATTTTTGAAAAGTCTGCTGGTTAAGAATACTGGGTAACCAGACTAAGGAAGAAATAGGTGCTGACGTAAAAACTAAGATGAAAGAAACTCTGAGGGACAAATTACGATGAATACTAGGTAACGTCAAAGAAATAAAAGGAGACAAACAAACGCTGAAAGAGATGAATGAAGAAATCAAGAGACCAGTAAACAACATGATATAACTTAAAATATCACCCAAGAAACAACAGTAACAAAAAATAACTTTGACACAACCAAGCAGAAAATAGCCCAAGATGGTCAAGCCACAAAATAATAGGTTTTCCAGAAGAAATAGACCAACTACTACGATGTATTTGAAGAAATAAGTGAGGGAAATCTTTCAAAGTTGAAAAGAATAAGTAATAATCTTCAAATGGAAAGAATTCATAGAGTATCTACAATGCAAGAACTCAAGGCATATGAGTCATACTCCTGAATTACAGAGATAAATGAAGGATTCTTTAAGCAATGAAAAACAAAGGAAAATTTATATATTAACATTCATTAATTAAAATCGCAACAGACAGAAGCAAGGAATAGGAAAATAAGCCAAAATATTTGTGGGTAAAAGAATGGCCTTAGATCTAATTAAAAAGACAAGAAAAAGGGAAGAAAGGAATAAGGTAAACATGCATGTATGTGTACTATCTCTCAAATACAATGAGTTCACAAGCATTTAGTTCACAGCTAAGCACTATGTTGAGCCAGGAGGTGGAAAAACAAAAGTATATTTCAGATAAGTGAGATACAGTAATAAAGAAATGGTGAGAAAATGAAAGAATTAAACAAATCTCAAAGCACAGCTCTAATCTAGTAGAAGGTAGTACAAACTTAAGGCAAGTATATGTCATTTTAAAGGATCAGTTATGGCAATATGATTTGTTTTAAATATGATAGATTTAGGAAAGGTAGTAGGATAAGTAGATCAATAAAAATTATATTCTCTTCCTAAAATAGCAGCAGCAGTTGTCATGGAACACTAGTAAATGATGGCAAAAAGTAAAATATAGTCCAATAATTCAATATTTCAGTGGTTCTGTGATCCATCACTATATTCTTGTTTGAGGGGTGACTCTAATGCTAGCACTCTTACATTAAATTTGATTTGAGGAACAAAATGAAGTACTTGTTAAGTCATTAAACATTTAATAAATGGCAATTTGCTTTGCCCTAGCAGAGAAATGATATGCAACAGGGATATGATGAAACTTATCTTCAGCTTTGGTATGTGCAGCCTCCCTCACCTCCTCACAAAAATGCATCTGATCCATCAGCAACTAGTGTAGTTTTCAGTATCCATCAAATTTCCATGTGGTTGAGACTTATTCTCCTAAATGAGTAAAAAATTGCACCAGGGAAGCTGGAGCCAATCAGATTCCAGGAACAGTTTTGTCTTCTTTTAGGTAAAGCCTCCCCATGATGTAGGTATGAAGAAAGAAGTTGTGTCAGGGAGACAGTGGTGCTATCACAATGCCCTTCAATAAAATAGACCACAACCCATTCATAACTACCTATCCTATGTGGTTTCTATCCACAGCAGCCTATAAATCCACCAAAACTAGTGGAAGCCTTTTTTTTATATCCTTGATATCAGCGGATACAAATGGAGCATATAGGCTGTCTAGGCTGTCTATTGGTTGGTTATCCTGTTATCACTATGTGATGGCCCATCTTTATTTCTGGTCAGTCATATATTTTCTGAGGATATCCTTTATATCACTCAAATAAAATAACTACAATAGCAAATGTGAATGGGCTAAATTCATCTATTAAAAGTTATATTCTCAATTTTTTTAAAAGTCCAAGAGTGTGTTAGCTGAAACAACCATACTTGTAACAAAAAGATATAAATTTGCTACAAGCAAAAAACTAGAAAAGGGTATAACATGCTATATTCAAAAATATAGGAAGAATAGTTAAGATTTCATATAAAGTCAAATTTATCTCCAAAAATATTATAAGAGCTAAGAAAACTATAAAGCACTGAAAGAATGAGGAATTATAAAATTATAATAACATATATACATATATCTATACTCCAAATAAATAGAAATTTAGTTCATAAAAGAAAAGTTAATAGTACCACAAAAAGAAAATAGAAATATCACAATAAAAATTTGAGGACTAGGTGGATTTATAAGAAACTCTATCAGGTATTCTAAAAATAATGAATTCCAATATTATACAAAGCAATTGTAAAAATAGCTAAAGAAGGGTTCCTACAAAATCCTTTCTATAACACAAATATAACAAAACTAACAACAGTCAAAAGAAAGAAAGAAAACTACAGATCAATGAATGTCCTTAATGATTATTGACCAAAAAAAGTTTTAAATAAGATTTTTAGTAAAAATTTAAGCAATGAATGTAGGATTGGTCAATATTAGGAAAATTATCAACATAATAGATCTTATTAATAACAAGAAAAACAAAAATCACAACATTAAATCAATAGATACAGAAAATACTTCTAACAAATAACAACAGTAATTTCTATTTAAAACACCAGAAAACATAGGATTAAATGGATCTTGCCTTAATATAGTATTATTATAGTAGTATCTATCTAAAACCAAAAGTCAGAATGGAGCTAAACTTTCCATTTAAGATCAGCAGCAAAGCAATATGACTGTCACTATTCAGTGATATGATGGTTTACTTAAAGAGCCTCTTAGTCAACTAAAAAAATGCAACAAAATAACTTCACCAAAATTGAAAAATACAAAATGAATATTCCTACATCACCAGCATTTCTGTATATTACCAACAAAATCCATCAGAAAAAGAAAGAGCAATTACATTTAAAGTAACTCCAAAATGCATAAATTACTTGTAAGTCTACCTGGCAACACACACTGGAATTATATAAACACAGCTACAAAACATTCTTTACACAAATAAAAACAGATCTAAATAGTTGGAGAAATATTTATTGCTTACGGGCAAGCTGAGACAACATAATAAAAATGACAATGCTACTGAAATTAATTTACTTGTTCCATTCCATACCAATTAAATTACTAAAGGATTGCTTTATAGAGTTCATAAAATTCATCCTGAGGAACAAAAGGTCAAGAACCTAAAGGGAAATGATGAAACAAAGTGAAGAAAGAAAGGGGCCTAGTAAATGTCAAACTATATCACAAAGCAATAATCATTAAAATTATTTGATACTGGTTTAGAATTAAAGAAGTCAATCAGTAGAACAGATTACACATCATATAGAAATAAACAAATACAGTAATTTAACACATTTGGTAAACTCAAAGGTTCCAGCTATTTCATTTAAAATTCACTATTCAAAACAAAAAGCTTCTGAAGAAATTGGAAAGCAGTCTGGCAAAAACTAAATGTAGACCAACATCTAATGTTTTAAACCAATATAAATAACAAATATATATTTATCTTAAACATAAAGGATAACATCATAAACAAAGTAGAGTAGCAAGGAAGAAATTACCTTTTAAGTCTATGCATAGGGGGAAGAACTCATGGCCAAAGAGAACACAGAAAAGATCACAGAAGACATTGACTACAATTACATAAAATTTTAAAGCTTTTTACATTTTTTAAGTTTTAAAATTTAAAGCTAAAACTTTAAGACAAAAACACCAATGAAGCTATAAGGGAATTGATAACTAGGAAAAATATTTACAGGAAATTTCTCTGATAAAAGTCTTATTTCTAAGATATATAAGAAACTATTTCAAGCTTATAAGAATAAGAGCCACTACAAAATTCATAAAATGTTGGAGGATCAATTTACCAAAGGGCACAAAATATTTGGCTAGATTCAAATACAAAGGTCTCTTTAAAGAAATAAATAACAACTTAAATAACCGAAATATTCACTGTCCATGGTTGGGCCATGCCAATACAATAAAAATGACAATACTACCAAAGTTAATTTACACTTTTAATGTTATATTTATCAAATATTCAAAGGGATACTTTATAGAACTAGATATAATGTCAAAAATTTAGAAAAATGTAAGATCTTAAATATCAAGAGAAATAGCAGAGAGATAGTTATGAGGGGAGAAATAGAATTTCTAGACATAAAACTATATGAAAAATATCAGTCATCAAAACCATTTGTTATTGGTTAAAAAACAGAGGTAGTTCAATGGAATAGATTAAGAAGGGAGAATCAGAAACAATGAAACTCAAACAGCCAGTGCTTAAAATTGGAGAACATAAATTACTAATATAATATACTGATATTAAATTTATATTAAATTTTATCTATTTGATAAAAACTGCTGGAAAAACTGGAAAGCATTCTAGAAGAAATTAGGTTTGGACCAACATCTTACACCATATTCTATAATATATTCTGAGTGAATACAAGACTTTAATATTACTGATCATACTATTAAAAACTTAGAAGAGAAGCCATTTATATTCCTCTCATGACTACATACAGGAGATGTATCTTTAACCAAACAAGGGAAAGAGGAAATTATAAAAGATAAAATGTATAACTTTGATTACATGAAGCTCAAGTGTCTGCACTGACAAATTTAATGCACTTAAGTATAAAAAGAGAAGCAATCAAATGGCCAGAAATTGTTTGCATCCAATTTCTCTAATAAGGATATCTTTACTGTCCCCTGATTAACAGAAAGGTTTATATAATACAAGGTCTTGATATGCTTAAAATTCCATTTTAAAGTTCTTTGTCAGCAGTGTCTCTACCATGAGTATGTCAGATTCAGACATGGAATGATGGCACAGACCTGTAATCCTGCTACCAAGGAGATTGAAGCTGAAGATTCTTTTGAGCTTAAGGGTTTTGAGCTGCAGTGGGCTCAGTCAATCTGGTATCTTAAGTAAGTTTGGCATGAATACAGTAATCCCCCAAAATCAAGGGGTCACCAGGTTGCCTAAGGAGGGGCAAATCAGTTCATGCTGCAAGCAGAGCAGGACAAAATTTCTATGCTGATCAGTAGGGGGATTAGACCTATGAGCAGCCCTTGCCCTTCCAGACTGAGCAATGTAGGGAGACTTTAAAAAAGGCATACATGATTCCTTAAAAGGTATATCAGATGTACTTGTTTTCTTGAAGATTAATATCATTATTAATTATATATTAATATCACATGAGCCATAAAACAAGGAGACAATTCCTTTCAAATGTATTTGCCATGGGTATTTAGAATGGTCAGCAGAGATCCCAAGTGGGAAAAGGATTCTCTCTAGATGGTGAGATCCTCCAGATAATCCTATTTGTGGACAACCACACTGATTGCCTCAGACACTAGAAAACTCTAATGAATTCAGTCTAACTAAAAATTGAATGTAATATTAATAACTGGCATTCCTATTTTTATTGACCAGTCATGTCTGACTCTTCATGACCCCATTTGGGGTTTTCTTGGCAAAGATATTGAAGTATTTTGCCATTTCCTTCTCCAGATCATTTTATAGATGAGGAACTGAAGCAAACAGGAATAAGTGACCTGCGCAGGGTCATACAACTAGTGAGAGTTTGAGACTGGATTTGAACTCAGGAAGATGAATCTCCCTGACTTTAGAACTGACCTTCTATGCACTGCACCATCCATTTGTCTCTGAGATTTGTACAGCACTTTCTGTTTTATAAAGCATATACATTATCTCACTTTGAGCTTCACCACTATCCTGTGAGAAAGGTATTCATGTACTATTTTCCACATTTTACATATGGTAAAATAGAAGCCCAAAAGTTTGCTACTTTCCCATAGCCAGGCATTTAGAAATTATCAGAAAGAGGATAAAGTCAAAATAATTTCTATACTGAATACCATGGTTGTCATCCCACTCACTCAAAGTTATAATAATTATAATTATTATATTATTATGTAACTGTCATTTATATAGGGCTTTAAGGTTTGCAAAGTACTTTTTTAAATGTTAGCTTATTTTATCCTCACAACAACCCTGGAAAGCAGGGGCTATTATCATTCCTCCCATTTACTAATGAGAAAACTGATTGACAGAGGTTAAGTGACTTACCTAGGATCACACAGCTGGTTAAGTATCTGTGGTCAAATTTAAACTTGGGTCTTCCTGACTCCAGGTCCAGAGCTCTCACCACTGTTCCATTCAACAATCTCATACATTGAAATAAGGCAGATTTGTCTTTCTTGACTCAGATAAAATGTTAGGAATTTTCCCTAAGGGTGGACTTAACAAGAAGGTAGTCAAGCGAAAGCTTCTGGCCAAACCTCTTTCCACTTTTATCTTAAAACAAGCTAGAAATGTGCCAAAGAGAGCAAAAGAACAATCCCTAAAAGAAAAAAATTCCACCAAGGCAATACCCATAGAAAATTTAAAATAATAATAACAATAGCGACATGAAAAAACTTCACGATTAATCTCATGTTCCTCCTATCCCTGTTTCTGTGCTATGGGCTCTGTATAGTCAGTGACTGAAGAAGCTACTCAAAGGAATTTTGTAACTGTAAGTGAGCTGGACAACCACCAAGAACCTTCACCAGTCAATCCTGTTGTAATCTATCCTCAACAGTGATTCAGTCAAAAATGTTAATGCCTCAAAGAGAATATATTCAAGAGTCAAAAGCCAACAAGATAGAGGCATAGGAAACTGAAAAATCCAAGGAAATTACCAAGCAAAGAAAATCTTAAAATAAAATAAATAAGAAATTGTAACATGTAAGAAAACTCCAGGATAAAATTCTAGACAGAGAAAATATTTATATATAATCCCAAAAAATAATATGAAATGACTATGGGGACTGGAAGTGGTTGAAAAATCTAGTAAAATAACAAAAGAAAAAAAAGGAATGAGATAGAAAGCTTAGGGAGAAAACAATTGACAAATATCAAAGATACCACAAGAAATGTAAGAACAAAAGTAAAGGAAGAAAAATTAGAATAATATGTAAGACATCTGCTATAAAATTGGGGAAAAGGATGCAGAGAAATATTCTAAAAATGACTGGACTACCAGAAGAGCATTTTAAAACCAACAACCCAGAAACAATATTTCAGGAAATCATAAAATCATAAAAGAAATCATCTGGCAGTATAATAGTCAAGGGAAAAACACAGCTTGATAGAATCCCTATGTCACAACCAGAGGAAAACACCAGGCATGATTTTTGTGGAAATGTGATTTACAGATATGGAGCTTTTAGATTAAAGAAAAATATTACAAGTGGCTAGGGAAAAAAATCATATGCCATGGAATTCCATTCAGAAACATTCAGAACCATACATCAACCATGAAAAAGGAAATAAAATATTGAAATATAGTCTACCCCCAAACAAAGAAGATTTGGTATATTCTTGGCATATTCCAGAATACCTTACCTTGTAAAGGTGAGCATAATTATATGGGGGAGAGGGGTGGGGAGGAGAAGAATATTTAACAGAATCAATGTTTTCTAAACATTCATTGAAACACTGAGAATACTGAATGTTGAGAATTCCAGAGCTGGGCTGAGACATCAAAGACTTTAAGATGTGAATACAACAAATCAATGAAACTGAAGAAAGAAGATATGAAAATGAGAAATACAGAAAAACATGGAAGACCTGTATAAGATGATACAGAGTAAAGAAAACATAACCAAGAATACAATTCACAGAATGACTACATAAGCAAAAACAACATTAAAAGGCAGCTGAACTCAAATTAATCATAATGAATAACCTAGTTTCTGGAAAAACCATTTGGATGAAACACACATCTCTCTTGCTAGCAAGGTAGACACCTATGGATGTAAAGAATTCTGTATGCTTACTATCAGATATGACTGCTTTGTTGCTTGGTTTTATAGAACTGTTTTGCTTTGTTTCAAGGGAAGTTTCAGTACTAGGATGGGGAATAGCAGGGGCAGCACTGGGACACAGCTATGATTCTCCAAAATGTCATCAATAAAACATTTTTCAAAATTTATTGTTCAGTCATGTTTGACTCTTCATAATCCCATTTGGGCTTCCCTTGACAACAATACTGGAGTAGTTGCCATTTTCTTCTCCAGTTCATTTTACAAATGAGGAAACTGAGGCAAATTAAGTGATTTAACCAAGGTCACACAGCTAGTACTATCTGAGGTCAGATTTCAACTCAGGAAGATGAGTTTTCCTAATTCCTAGCCCAGGGCTCTATACTTTGTGCCACCTAGCTGCCCTTTTTCTTTTAAATGACTTCATATAAATACTATTTCTTTTATTATCTCTATCATTATCTTAACAAGAAAATTCATTACAACCATTCAGTGATAGCTTCACATTGAAGGAAGTTCTCTTTCCCTGTGTGTCTCTGTCTCTGTCACCCTCCCCCTTCTCTCTCTCTCTTTTTCTTTCTCTCTATTACTTCCTTTCTCTCTCCTCCTTGCTGTTTCTTTTTATCTCTTTCTCTCCTTCTCTCTCTCTTTTTTTCTTCCTCTCCATTTTCTCCCTCTCCCCTCCCCCATTGCCTATCTGTCACCTTGGTTTTACTCATGGAATCACAGCCTTTTTGATGTGGGGAAACAGTGGGGTGCCTCTTTAGGCAGGAACTCATACAAAAGAGGACCATAGGATTTAAAGTTGAAAGGAAGTTTAAAAGATTATTTAGCTCAATTTCTTCCTTTTATAAATAAAGAAACTTAACCTCAGAGATAGTAACGGACCTTCCAAAAGTCACACAGCTCCCAGGTGAGTCTTCATCACAGTAGGATCTGAAATATCCTTATAAACAGGTAGAGCTGGAACTATCACTTCTTCCAAGGTTCAACCAACAATCAACTGATCTATCTGATTGACCAATGAATTGTGTCTTCAGCTTTTATCACAGCCTTTAAATGGAAGCAAATGTGAACCTGGAAAAGGATCATGCCTCCACCTAGTGGTATAACATGACACATTTAAATTTGAAGGTTAAACAATAGACTAAAGTGAATTCTTTTAACTGTTTTTTCTTTCTACCCAGAAAGTATAATTCCTGTCCCAAATGCTTAGGTCAGAGTTGGCACTTAGGATTTTTATTGTTGGGATAATTGATAATTAAAGCTTATTGTTAGCAAAATTCTGATGAATATGTTACTTTATATATAGTCTCAGTGAACTTTACAGATATGCTTTTTTATTTGTGTGGCAATGGTGATTGAGGGAGTAGTTTAAGGATAAGAGGAAATTGCAAATAATAAATTCTCCTTATAAAAAATTCAACTTGCATTTTCAAGGAATTTTTAAAAGAAGAACTCTTCAAGTCCCCTGAGGCAGAGGTCCTTAAACTGGAGTCCATCACAAGAAAATCTTTTAATATTTTGATCATGTGTTTCAATATTTAATTTCCTTTATAATTCAATGTATTTCATTATTCATTACAAATATTCTAAGTGGTTCATAGGTTTCACCAACTGCCAAGGGGATCTGTGACTTACACCTAAAAATTAAGACCTACTACCCTCATGTCTCATTTTTTCACTGCATAATATTGTGTCAATTGCGTATGCAGTGGGATCCAGCCAGCCAGATGATAGAAATGTGCAGAATCACCAAATTTTGTGATTAGAAGGGATCAATAAGATAATCTAATCCAACATTTCCCTTCTAGTTCTTTGTCATACTCTATGGTAGCCTTTACAGGACTAAAAGCAGAAAAACATATGTCTGAGATTTGTGATCTAGTCACAAATCTTTCAGGTATACCTCAAAAATTACAATGGAAATCAATGAATTTTTTTAAAATAGATGGAGATCTTTTCAATAACTATCTTTAGAAGAAAAAGATAGAAAAATACTTGGGCTAAAGTGTAATTTGTTGAAGGTGCTTAATTCAATCACCCATCTTTATATAATTGATTATGTATATGTGTATATATGCATATACGTATCTGCAGGCATGTATAAACAGATATAGATATAGGAGCAGATGTAGATGTAATTATATCACAACCAAAATCTAGTCTATTTTCCACTGTCCAGAGATAGCAGCCTGGTGGCAAGCATTTATCAAGTTCCTACTATGTGCCAAGGGGCAACTAGGTGGTGCAGTGGATAGAGCGCTAAGTCTAGAGTCAGGAAGAACTGAGTTCAAATTTAGCCTCAGACACTTACAAGCTGTGTGACCCTGGGAAAGTTACTTAATAACCCTGCTTGTTTCAGTTTCCTTATTTGTAAAATGAGCTGGAGAAGGACATGGCAAACCACTCTTTGCCAAGAAAACCCTAAATGTGGTCACAAAAAATTGGACACAACTTAAACAACTGACACATACATACACATTAGACATCTAGTTTGAGATGTCTAAAGGGCAAGTGGAGATGTAAGACTGGAGGTCAACAGAGACATTAGAGCACAATAGGTAGATTTGAGAATCATCAGCATAAAAGATAATTAAAACTATGGGAACAGATAAGATCACCCATAAAGTAGTGAGAAAAAAAAGAGATCAGGACAGAACCCTGAAAGACACCTACAGTCAAAGGTTTGATCTACAGGAGGATCCAGGAAGACAGACAGAGTAGGAGCTATCAGAGTGGTAGGAGGAAAACCATGACAGAGGGGATAATGTTCCAAAAACCTAGTATCAAGGAGAAAAGAGTGATCAAGAGTGTCAAAGGCTGTAGAGAGGTCAACTAGGATGAGAACTGAAAAAAGGCCATTGGATTTGGCGACTAAAAGACTCTTAGTAACTTTGGAGAAAGCAGTTTCAGAAGAATTAGAATAGCCAAAAAGACCTTGAATATGGAATTGGGGATGGGAATATATATGGCTATCATCTGAGAACCAGTACGTTGGGTGATAATAGGTTCATTTCCTCAATGTTGGTCACCACCTGATGAAATTTTTTTAGCTACAGCAGATCACAAATTCTTTCTCCTAAGGTGTGAAATGCTATGATCCATATCAGTGAAGGATATAATCACATTAATGAAATCATAGATCTTGAAACTAGTACCAGATTTCAATTTGTACAATGTGGGGAAGCAAAAATGGATTACTGAAGGAATCTAAGCAATATGCTACCAAAGAGTAACTGCAAAAGAAATGACAAGGGGGCGGGGGTGGAGTCAAGATAGTGGAGTAGAAAGACTCATGTATGCTAGCTCCGAACACACAGCCTATATATTTCCTGCAAGAAGAACTCCCCACGAACTCTGGAGCACTGCAAGATGCACAGAAACACAGTGGAAAAGATTTCCATTCCAGAGAGCCCTGGAAAGTGGTCCCCAGGGGTCTGTCACACCCTGGAAAGCAGAGCCCACTCCTGAGCTACCCTGGCCATGGCCCCAGAGGAGTAGATCTTCAGGGATGGAATCTCCGGTGACTGGGAAGGTCCCTCTGCCCACAGACGCTACAGGTCAGTGAGAGAGACGTCTAGGCTGGCCGAGAGGGGAGCAGGGTGTCTACGTGGATCGGGCCCCCTTGGGAGGAAGCAGCGGAGGGAGCGGCAGAGGCAGCGGCAGAGGCAATGGCAGTGGTCCGGGACTCCCCAAGCAAGCAGAAGCTCCATTACTGAAGATCTCTGCATAAAGCCCCTGAGGGAACTGAGCCTGGGAGGTGGCCCTGCCCCCACCCGCCCCATTACTGAAGGTCTCTACATAAAGGCCCTGAGAGAACTGAGCTTGGGAGGCAGCCCTGCCCCCACCCCAGCACCAGAGGTTAAGCTCACATTGAATAGCAGCCGCGCCTGCCACGGAAAGCCCATCTGAATCTCAGACCCCAAGCACTAGCTGGGTGGATCTAGGCAGGAGTGGACAGGAATCTCAGAAGTCAAGTAACTGGCTGGGAAAATTCCCAGAAAAGGGAAGAAAAATAAGACTATAGAGAGCTACTTCGAGAGGGTACAGATGTTCCCATCTTTCAATTCTGATGACAAGAAACTTTTCTTACCATCAGGGAAAGACGTGGAGGGTGGGGCCTCTGTATCCCAGACATCCCAAGTGGATGTCCAGTGGGCTCAGGCCATGGAAGAGCTCAAAAAGGATTTTGAAAAGCAAGTTAGACAGGTGGAGGAAAAACTGGGAAGAGAAATGAGAGAGATGCAAGAAAAGTATGAAAAACGGGTCAATACCTTGCTAAAGAAGACCCAAAAAAATGCTGAAGAAAATAACACCTTGAAAAATAGGCTCATTCAATTGGCAAAAAAGGTTCAAAAAGCCAATGAGGAGAAGAATGCTTTCAAAAGCAGAATTAGCCACATGGAAAAAGAGGTTCAAAAGCTCACTGAAGAGAATAGTTCTCTCAAAATTAGAATGGAACAGATGGAGTCTAATGACTTTACAAGAAACCAAGAAATCACCAAACAAAACCAAAAGAATGAAAAAATGGAAGAGAATGTGAAATATCTCATGGGAAAAACAACTGACCTGGAAAATAGATCCAGGAGAGACAATTTAAAAATTATGGGACTACCTGAAACTCATGATCAAAAAAAGAGTCTAGATATCATCTTCCATGAAATTATTGAGGAAAACTGCCCGGACATTTTACAACCAGAGGGAAAAATAAGTATTGAAAGAATCCATCGATCACCACCTGAAAGAGATCCAAAAAGAGAAACTCCTAGGAACATTGTGGCCAAATTCCAGAATTCCCAGGTCAAGGAGAAAATCTTACAAGCAGCTAGAAAGAAACAATTCCAGTATTGTGGAAATAAAATCAGGATAACACAAGATCTAGCAGCTTCTACATTAAGGGATCAAAGGGCGTGGAATAGGATATTCCAGAAGTCAAAGGAACTAGGACTCAAACCAAGAATCACCTACCCAGCAAAACTGAGTATAATACTTCAGGGGAAAAACTGTTCTTTCAATGCAATAGAGGACTTTCAAGCATTCTTGATGAAAAGACCAGAGCTGAGAAGAAAATTTGACTTTCAAACACAAGAATGAGAAGAAGCATGAAAAAGTAAACAGCAAAGAGAAGTCATAAGGGACTTACCAAAAGTGAACTGTTTACATTCCTACATGGAAAGACAGTATATGTAACTCTTAAAATTTTTCAGTATCTGGGTAGTTGGTGGGATTATACACATACACATACACACATACATGTACACGCATGCACGCATACACACATACACACATACATGCACATACAGAGAGCACAGAGTGAATTGAATAGGATGGGACCATATCTTAAAAGAAATTAAGGTAAATGGTGAGAGAGAAATGTAGTGCGAGGAGAGAGGGAGAAATGGAATGGGGTAAATTATATCTCATTCAAGAGGCAAGCAGGAGACTTTTTAGTGGAGGGAAAAAGAGGAGAGCTGAGAAAAAAAAAACAAGAAGTTTTTAAAATGAGCTAAGACCTCATCACATTCAACTAAAGGAAGGAATAAAATGCACACTCATTTTGGTATGAAAACCTATCTTACAATACAGGAAAGTGGGGGAGAAGGAGATAAGCAAGGGGGGCGGATGATGGTAGGGAGGGCAATGGGAGGAGGGAGCAATTTGAAGTCAACACTTGGGGAGGGACAGGATCCAAAGAGAGAATAGAAACAATGGGGGGCAGGATAGGATGGAGGGAAATACAGTTAGTCTTACACAATACGACTATTATCGAAGTCATTTGCAAAACTACACAGATATGGCCTGTATTGAATTGCCTGCCTTCCCAGGGGGAATGGGTGGGGAGGGAGGGATGGGGAGAATTTGGAACTCAAAGTTTTAGGAACAACTGTTTAATATTGTTGTTGCTACTAGGAAATAAGAAATACAGGTAATGGGGAATAGAAAGTCATCTGGCCCTACGGGACAAAAGAGAAGATGGGGAGAAGAGAAGGGAGGGATGATAGAAGAGAAGGCAGATTGGTGATAGGGAAAATTAGATTTCTCAGTGTATTGGGGTGGGGGAGGGGATAAAAGGGGAGAAAATTTGGAACCCAAAATTTTGTGAAAATGAATGTAAAAAGTTAAATAAAAAAAATTACAAAAAAGAAATGACAAGGTAAATATTACCTATCTTGGGGGCAGAGCCAAGATGGCGGAGTAGAAGGACGCACATTTACGAGCTCCGAGCCCACAACCCACGGAATTGAGGTAAAAGGAGATCCCCATAAATTCTGAATCACGGCAGGGGGTGCATAAACATAGGGGAAGAGATTTCCATTCCACTGAGCCCTGGAGAGCTGTCCCCAGGGTCCATCGCACTCCGGAAAGCAGACCCCACCCCCACCCCTGGCCGCGGCCCCAGAGAAGCTGACCCGAGCAGGCTTCAGAGAGGGAAGCGCCGGGGGAAGCTTCGGCAGCCAGGAAAGTCCCTCCGCCCACAGAAGCTACAGGTCAGTGAGAAAGAAGGCTGGGCTAGGGGAGGGGAGCGGAGCGTCTCCGTGACTCAGGCCCCCTCGGGAGGAAGCGGCGGTGGCAGAGACAGGGGCAGGAAGCGGCGGAGGCAGAGGCGTGGGCGGGGGCTGAGGCGCAGCGGCCCAGGATTCAGGAATCCCCCAGCAGCAGGTAGGATCTTCAATACTGAAGGTCTTTCCAACCTGAGGGAGCTGAGCCAGGGAGACGGCCCTGCCCCCACCCCGCTCTACTACTGAAGGCCTCTGAATAAAACCCCTGAGGGAGCTGAGCATAGGAGGCGGGCCCCCCACTCCGCTCCCACCCACTCCATTCCTGAAAATCTCTGCAGAAAGCCCCTGAGGGACCGAGTTTGGGAGGCGGCCCTGCCCCCACCCCTGTGCCAGAACTAAAGCTTGCTGCGGAAAGTGCATTTGAATCTCAGAGGCCAAGCACTAGCTGGGCGGATCCAGGCGGAGGTGGAAAGGAATCTCAGAAGTCAAGTAACTGGCTGGGAAAATGCCTAGAAAAGGGAAGAAAAATAAGACTATAGAGAGTTTTTTCCAACAAGTGCAAATGATACTGACCTTCGGATCTGATGGCGAGGACGAGGACGTATTCTTGCCATCAGGGAAAGATGTGGAGGGCGGGGCCTCAGTACCCCAGACACCCCAGTGGGGTGTCGGGTGGGCTCAGGCCTTGGAAGAGCTTAAAAAGGATTTTGAAAAGCAAGTTCGACAGATGGAGGAAAGACTGGGAAGAGAAATGACAAAGATGCAAGAAGAGTATGAAAAACAGGTCAATACCTTGGTAAAGGAGACCCAAAAAAATGCTGAGGAAATTAACACCTTGAAAAATAGGCTCACTCAACTGGCAAAAGAGGTTCAAAAAGCCAATGAGGAGAAGAATGCATTCAAAAACAGAATGAGCCAAATGGAAAAAGAGGCTCTAAAGCTCACTGAATTTAATAGTTCTCTCAAAATTAGAATGGAACAGATGGAGTCTAATGACTTTCTGAGAAACCAAGAAATCACCAAACAAAACCAAAAGAACAAAAAAATGGAAGAGAATGTGAAATATCTCATGGGAAAAACAACTGACCTGGAAAATAGATCCAGGAGAGACAATTTAAAAATTATGGGACTACCTGAAACTCATGATCAAAAAAAGACCCTAGACATCATCTTGCATGAAATTATCAAGGAAAACTGCCCTGACATTCTAGAACCAGAGGGCAAAATAAGTATTGAAAGAATCCATCGATCACCACCTGAAAGAGATCCAAAAAGAGAAACTCCTAGGAACATTGTGGCCAAATTCCAGGATTCCCAGGTCAAGGAGAAAATATTGCAAGCAGCTAGAAAGAAACAATTCCAGTATTGTGGAAATACAAGCAGGATAACTCAAGATCTAGCAGCTTCTACATTAAGGGATCGAAGGGCGTGGAATAGGATATTCCAGAAGGCAAAGGAACTAGGACTCAAACCAAGAATCACCTACCCAGCTAAACTGAGTATAATACTTCAAGGGAAAATATGGTCTTTCAATGAAATAGAGGACTTTCAATCATTCTTAATGAAAAGACCAGAGCTGAAAAGAAAATTTGACTTTCAAACACAAGAATGAGAAGAAGCATGAAAAAGGAAACAGCAAAGAGAAGTCTTAAGGGACTTACCAGAAATGAACTGTTCACATTCCTACAGGGAAAGACAATATTTCTAACTCTTAAAACTTTTCAGTATCTGGGTAGTTGGTGGGACCACACATACACATGTACACACATGCACACACATACACACATGCATTCACATACAGAGACAGAGAGCACAGATTGAACTGAATAGGATGGGACCATACCTTAAAAGAAATTAAGGTAAATGGTGAGAGAGAAATGTAGTGAGAGGAAAGAGGGGGAAATGGAAGGGGGTAACTATATGTCATTTAAGAGGCAAGTAGGAGATTTTTTTAGTGGAGGGAAAAAGAGGAGAGCTGAGGAAAAAACAAACAAACAAACAAACAAGAAGTTTACCCTCATCACATTTGACTAAATGAAGGAGTGAAATGCACACTCATTTTGGTATGAAAACCTATCTTACAGTATAAGAAAGCGGGGGAGAAGGAGATATTGCAGGGGGGGCGGGGTATGATGGAAGGGAGGGCAAAGGGAGGAGGGAGTAATTGAAAGTCAACACTTGGGGAGGGACAGGATCAAAAGACAGAAGAGAAACAATGAGGGGCAGGTT